>CAWUFW010000077.1:5909987-6531965 GCA_963921515.1 Calotriton arnoldi | reverse complement strand
CGATATTTTGACTGCTCACCGCCCATTTTAGCTCCGAGATAAAAAAGAGTTTCATCTACTATCGGTTGGGAATCCATGACTCGAAGGACTTAATGCCATCATGGAAACGTAATAATCAAGAGGAGAACTGTCGTTTATGTGGTTATCCTAACGAAACACTAACCCATTTGTTGTGTGTATGCCCAGCCGTTAAGGATTTAAGGAAATCCTTTTTAAAACTGATTTTTAATGAGTTAAATATCCGTACATGCAGACAAGCCGTGATCAGATGGATGGAGGGCTCATCAATTATTCTGTCTTGTCGGGGCGTAAAATATTTTACACAAATCAGGAAATTCCTCTGTCAAGCAGACCTACCAAACAAGAATGCTGGCTGAAAAATCTCGTTATAGGCGGTTCGAACATTACAGGCTATTTAGAACTAAGCCCTTTAAAGGCTCTATTTTCCTAGATATGTTAGCACTTTAACTGTATGGCTGGTTTTAAATCAACAGCTTTTTATCCACTTTTGCTGTTTGCGTACCACCAAATAAGAGACAGCTTGCGGGTTGTGATAATGTTTTTTATTATGTTACTCGTACATAGAAAGACATTTGCTTTTCAGGCATACTATCTTGCATTTAATACTTAGGGGCCGATTCCGATTCGGGCCGGAAATCACTCCGACCGAGCCGGACCCGGAGAGATTTCCGACCGAATCGGACCCTGGCAGTCCGACCGAACGAGTACGATGCGCACGCATGCAATCGGACTCGAGTCGGTCGGACTCCCATTGAAGTCAATGGGAGCCGGACGTACAAGGCGTACGCGGGCTCCCATTGACTCAATGGGTGCGAGGCGAACAACGGTGCCCCCTACAGCGGGTACGCCTCGAAGCGACTCGCGGCGTACATGCACAGGTGTGCGACTCGCGTGGCTAGGCTTACAGGGGGGTCCGACACGGACCCCCAAAGTGCGGCTCCGACTGCTCTTTCGAGCCGGACGACGCGAGTCGGTCGGACTGCTAGCGGCGCGCATCGTACTTGCCCGGCCGGGGAACGTCTCCATCGCGCGGTGCGAGTCGTGTCCGTGCGAGTCGGTCGGAGCGCGTCGGACCCGCGAACAAGTCGGTTGGTGATTTCGCGTGCGCTCGCATCGTACTCGCTCGGCCGGACGCACGTACGAATCGGTCGGGAAAGAGGGCTCCGAATCGGATCCGGTTCAGCCGAATCCGATTTGGTGCCCTACCGGCCGAGATCGGAATTGGCCCCTTAGTCTTAAATTCTTTTTTTTATGTGACACCATGGTTTTTATAGTGAAACTGTTTTTATGTAATTTGTAATGATTTTAAGTAATCATGCAATAAACAATAAACTTGAAACTTGAACTTGGAGGGGCTGGGGAGTAACTAAGGGAGAGTTCTAGCGGTGGGAGAAACCAAACAAAGTGGGGGATGGGAAAGCAATATGAAGAGTGCAGGGGAGGCAGAGGTATGGAGGGGTAAGTGGCACAGGGGGGGAGGGGAGAGAGAGAGAGAGAGAGAGAGAGAGAGAGAGAGAGAGAAAAGTTGTTCCCTGAATGTAAGACGTGGAAGGATACAAGTCATTCAATCAAAAGGATTGTAAGGCAGCTATGCTCCAGTACAGGGACAAATACAATAAAAGGAAGGTAAGTCATCGAATAAGTAGCAAGCAATGAGATTGACAAGAAAGTCAACCAATGATAAGCAATGAAATGACCCAAAGCCCATTGTAGGTGTTGATATTGTCCGCAATAGTTCTATTAACAACAAAAAGCTAAGTTGTCAATAGGTGTGACCTAAAAATGATGCAAAGCCAGGGGCTGTGGGTCAGCTCCACTCAGCCAATGCTTGCTGCAAGGGGGCGTCGCTTAGTAGGATTCAGTGGGTGTGAGCCTGAGGTTTCCCAATGCTCACCGTGGCATACCCAACCAAGACCTTGATTGACTACTATGTAGCATGGGGATATGCACAACAGGAAGTATGAACAAAATATATTTTGCCCCGAAAGCTTGATGCTAGCATTGAGAAAAATGGATTTTTGGTGCAAGATACCAGCCCCCTATTATCTATGATTAGATGTGTAATGAGGTGGGAATAGCATAAACACTCATAGAATCTGGCACAAAACCAAATGTAATAAAATAGAAAATCCGGCTTTGTGTGAAAGTGTAGGGCCAAATAAAACCAGATGCAAACAAGGGGCAAGGGGGATATTGCCAGATATTCCCATGCATAACATGTAATTTCTGAAAAATTACACATTTTGTGCAACCTCCCCTTGAGCAGTTGCCATTGCATAGAAATTTGTAATGAAACGTGTGTATCAACACAAGAAACCAATGCATCTACTTGGCGCCAAAGCTCAATTCTTAGGACCACTGCATACTCTTAAAACAATGAAAGTTAAACATTCCATTATATTTTTTTTAATGCATCCCGTTTTCCTTTAGGGAAAATGGGTTACATTTAAAAAAAAATAAAAGATTGCTTTATTTAAAAGCAATCACAGATGTGGTCTGCTGATCTCAGTATCCCGGTTCCGGCGGCAGGGTAGGTCAGGATACGAGCGCTCAACGAGTGTGGGACACACATTGGTGTCCATATTGACCGCCGGACTCCGTTGCAGGCAACCTTAGTCAGCATCTTGGGGCACCTACTTGATTACATGGTATGTAGGTTTTTCACTTATCATGTCGTGTAGATAGTTATTTTTGGTCCTGATGAAATGCCTTGATCCTTCTGACGCAAAGAGCATGAAACATGTTGACCATTAGAGAGTAGAGCATATATAGCTAGAAATCTTTCATCTAGTTCACTGCCACTCTCCCTGTTTTTACTCAGGCAGTTTACCTCACTTAAAACACTAGTTTAAAACATTACTAGGACTAACTGACCTGTTTTAATCCACGCACTGCACATCTACACACACACTAGGCCCCTCACCCCCACTGCACCCAACGGCAGGAACAAAAGATCCCCGCCAAAGAGCCCCGTACTGGGTGCCCGTCAGGTATTGCATCGCCGACCGGACGAGGGGCAGGCTCATATGATGAAGCATGACACCTAGCTTGCTAGGTGTGTGAGAGCCCTAGATCCGACAAGGGAATTCCCCCCTTGTTTTCTACTTCAGGTGAGATGACCAATCCTGGGTGTCATCTTCACCTACACTCCCACATTCTTTTACTCAGACCCTGAGGAACTTCATACCCTCTTTGCTTACGATCTCAGTAGGCCACCATCCCTGTGATGGCTGTCATTCCTAACGGGTCGCAAATTATGACCTATCTCATTAATATTCATGAGGTAGATCAATTTGCTATCCACTAGGAATTGCTAACTAATTAATAACAGTTTCATACATTAAGAATAGCGACTATCAAATGGCAATTAGGAAAAAATCACTATTTGGAAATCGCTGTTTTTAATGTTCGGACATCTGGCACAAGGAGACTTGGCAGAAGAGCTTTTAAGTAGGAGTAGAACTGATTACGTCTAACCCCCACTGAAGTAATTTTGCTGCAATATTGTCACTCCAGGAATGCAAATGGATTGACAGTATCAGATCTATTGAACATGGACTTAAGGAGTCTGATTGGTGGGGACAGATGGTTGTAATATGTGCTTAATAAACTATTACAGACTAAACGCACTACCCTTTCATGACACTATGCAGTAGGGGATTGTGTTCACTATTACATTTCTCCAAATTTGTTTTAATCAATGCATGATGTTTCTCTGTATATGAACTATCATAGACTCACACTGCTTCGTTTCTTGTGATTGAATACATTAGTACTTTGTGGCTACTTATGTTAGATAATACATTTAGGGGGGTCTGTGTCCAGTATTACCGCTGTCATGATTTGCTTTTAGCTATGTTAGATTTTTTTCATACATCATATACCATGGACACTTTCTATGGATCAGTACCAGGCCTGGTTCCAGGAATTGTCATCTGGATGGGCCAAGGGTACGTTTGGGTGGGCCAATGTGAGCTCAATTTTT
The DNA here is from genome assembly GCA_963921515.1 of Calotriton arnoldi. Classification (NCBI taxonomy): domain Eukaryota; kingdom Metazoa; phylum Chordata; class Amphibia; order Caudata; family Salamandridae; genus Calotriton; species Calotriton arnoldi. Next base: position 6,527,959 of record CAWUFW010000077.1, on the reverse strand, counting down.
GTCAATTCTGGAGGTAGCCTACAAGCCTTAATTGCATCATATCTTCTTCCAAACAGGCATACAGTGCATCTAGAGAGTTATTTGAGAGTAAGAGAAGATGTCTATTTTCAACAGCCTCAACCCTTATAATTTCCAGCAAGCCAGGCTTCAACAGAAGCTCCTGGATTCCAAGCAGATTCTAATAGTAGTTCAAGGTTAAGGAGGTCCCTGTTAACACACCTAAGCCTTGACATTTCGCACTAGGAAGACTGGCTACTTACTCCTCGTAATTTGCCCTACACTTGTTTCTTTACATACTGTGAACTTTGTTTATTTTCATGTCACTCTTTTGCGGTGTACTTTCATTGATAAAAAAGTTTTAAAAACAGCAACACATTTGGGAAAAAAGAAAGCAGTATTGTTGCCAATTAAGAGCAGTTTTCATGCCTGAGAACTTTAAAACCATTAATTTCAGTCAAACAGGTAGTCTCCTGGGGCAGTATTACACAGAGTGCCCCAGTTACAGAAGGGGCAACAGATGCTTGTGCAGCCCCTTCTGTAATACTGAAGCGTTGGCATGCATGTATAGCCAGTGCTATATTCAGAGGGTGTTCCCTCATTTGCATAGAACGCGACTCTACGCAAACAAGTGAATTATTTTTCCTCTTATCCTGTATATATTATGGACACAGGCGCAGAGGCAAACAGACACACAACATGGGAAACAGCAATCATCCAGACTAACAGAATACTCCAGCATGGTTGGGTTTTGCACCAGTTTGAACTGAATGCTCCATAAAGTGCACTTGCTTCTCTCGGTTCATATAATGTTATTTTATATTGGTTTGTAAAGCGCACTCTCACCCAGGAGGGTATCCTGACACTGAGCAGGTGTGAGATTAGCCAAACCTAGGGCCTAATGGGGTTACTCGAAAAGCCAGGACTTCAGCTTCTTGTGGAAATCAAGAAATGAAGAGGAGGCTCGGATGTGTAACGGCACGTCATTTCATGCATTAGGAGTGATGTAGGAGAAGGCTCAACCGCCGGATCTGGTTTTCCATATGCGTGGGTTGTGAGCAAATAGGAGTCTTGCTGAGCTGATGTGTCTGGAAGGTTGCTGGGCCCGAGTGCCTTAAAAGTTTGGGTGAGGAGTTTGAAATGTGCTTGTTTGGGTATGGGTAGACAGTGTAGCTCCTTGAGGTGAGGTGAGAAGTGTGAGTGTCGTGGGAGGTTGGGAGTGATTCTGGCTACTGAGTTCTGGATGTTCTGCAGTCTCCCGATGAGATGCTTGTTAATCCCAGGGTGGAGGGTGTTCTTGTTGTCTAAGTTGCTGGTGGCAAGGGTGTGGGTGATGAGTTTCGGTATGTTTACTGGGAGTCATTTGATAATCTTCCACAGCATCTTCAGTATGTGGAAGCATAAGGCATCAATGGCGTTGACTTGGGTTGTGATGTTGAGTTTGCAGTCAAGGATGATCCAAAGATTCTGGGCTAGAGTTATTTAGTTCTGAGGTCAGTCTACATAATTAACATTAATGCCACCATGTGTATATCATCCCACATTGCATAACCCATTGTAGCACTTTATTGAAATGAATTATGATCAGTCCATTGCAAGTAGATTTGGTTAGACAAAGAGTATCACTAGGGCCATGAATTTATGTGGTAGGGGAGGACCAAATTATGCAGCAGAGTTGACTAAATTATGCAGTAAGAAAATTTTGTGATAGTATTACTTCATTTTTTAAATTTTGTTTTACACTTGTTAACACTGTCTGTGCCTAGGTTGCACATCATTAATACAAGTTTTACATGAAAATATAGCAATAAGCAACTGGAAGATGAACAGTTAACCTTTGCAAAGGATCGTCAACTGTGCACCAACATGTATTGCAGCATTTTTGTAGTAACTTTTGATCCCTTTGTGCTAGGATATTTTTTTAATCTGCATATTATGCAGCAGATGATAGATTATGTGGCAAATGCAGCAAATTCATAATTTTGCGAAAACACCACAGCCATAAAATTGCATCATTCAAGTGGCATTGACTATAACCTGAGAATGTGCAGTGTACTGTAAAAAGATTTCAGAATATGAAATGCTGACATTTGTAACTCTGCCATACCGGTGAGAACAAATTCAGCCTAACACAATATCTCACTTGAGATAACACAGTTATTTACTTCACCTCAGCATCTGGCAGAAAACAGACAGACATGCCTAGCGCCTGATTCAAAAGGTAAACGTAAACTTTTGTGTAAGTTTACTATTTTTTAGTATTCATAAACTACAAGTTTAATTTTATGAATAGTAATTTTACGACTGTGGAGACTCCGCACTCGTGGCAGACTCTCTGCACATTAAAAGTTAGGACTGTCCTATCTTTTTCTGTGCGGAGCTCTCCACATCTCTAGAGTTGAAAATTACTGTTAGCAAAAATAAACTCATAGTTTGTGAATACAAACAAATAGTAAACTTACACAAGAGTGTACGCTTACCTTTGTGATTCAGGCCCTTACTCCATTAGGCATTTTAATTCCGAATGAATTCTTGGGGGACATTTAAGATTCCCTCGACCTGGTGGCTGCACGTCCAATTAAGCGCGCACTGCTATTATCTGAATAGTATAATGCATGCCCCATCCTGCAGTATATTACTGTGTGCCTCTTACACAAGCTAAAATACATAAACCCTCTCAAAACCCCCTACACAGACCATAATTGAAGTGCAGAAGGCTGTTCAAAGGCCTTGGCCCTGGTGTCACTGTACCTACTGCATCACTGGCCAGGTAAGCCTTTATCCCCACTCTCCCAACTAAAGAGGGGGACCCACTGAAAGCTTGATCTGTGCATGTGCCTGAAACCTGGCTCTGGCTCAGCTTGAGGTGCTCTTGGAACGTCGAGCCCATAACCAGCTTTAATGTAGCTTCTACATGCCACTCTTAATCTACCCAGGATGTGGCATTACGGCGAGAGCTTCCAAGTTTGGAACTGAACAAGCTAAGTTCGAGTCTCAGAGTTGGCTCAACATCCTGTGATTCTGGGTAAATCTCCAGTGACTAAAAAATGAATCTAGGTCAAGTCTGCACTAAATAAAAACTGCAGAAAACTACACAAAGAGGTAAAAATAAAGCATTAACATAAAAAAATATATTCAAACAGATAGCCATTTAGTGGTTGATTTGTACAAAGTCAGAGCTTAAAACCTGGAAAAATTGCAGCTTCCCCGCTTAAATGGTGTGATCTTGGGCAAATATTTTATTTCACCAAAACTCTTTTTTCTTCATATTTGTACATAGAGGCACGTTCAAATACATGAATCAGAAAACTAACTATACAAAAACCTATTGTGTTTGATTTAATAGACTAATGTTGCTCTATAATAATCTGTGCCTCATACAGGGGGCCCACGAGACAACTGTCTTGCCTGTAGATCCACTAATGACACTGTCACCAGTGTGAGGTCAGGGGCAGGTATGACTCTAAGCTCATGTTTAAAAACTATCACTTTTAATAAGTACTTCTTAATGCAGTTCTATATAGTGACATATTAATGTCAAAGCTTCCATGTGTTAAAGAAATACACTTTTTCGAAGAGACTGTATCATATTTTATGAGATGTTTGTTGTATGTTTTACATAGCAAACATTTTCAGGGCTCGGCTCGTGCATGGGCTCTAAGAGCCAAGCCAGAGTCTTAACTCGGCTCTGGGGCTCTCCTTGTTAATTTGTTGGCTCACCCACCTCTATCCTAAAACATGCCACCCAATTTCAGTTTAAAAGACAGTGTACATGAAAATGTTCCAACGGTGAGATGCAGGAAGCACTCAGCATGTGCCTTCTCCATGGCCTCTTCTGCCGTGATGCGGTGGGCCAAAGGTCATGTTTGGGTGGGCCTGGCCCACCCGGCCCCCCTGCTAGAACCGGGCCTGATCAGTACCCATGCTCATTGTACTGTTAATTTAAAATTCTGTGGAATCAAGCTAGCACCTCCCATGGGGGCGTGGATAGCTGCTCAACATGGCGGACACGCTCTGAAAGCGCTCCGCGCACCGGTCCCCCTAATTTGCTCAAGATCCCTCGCCATTGGGGCCATCTGATACCCCAACCCTACCCCAAAGCTGCCGTGACTGCTGGGATCCGACTGGGATCGCAACTGAATCGTGCGACCCCGTCACAGGCAAAACGGGACAACTGTTGCGGTGCCTGGGCGACTGGTTGGGCCCTGGCACTACGCAGCTCTGATGGTGAGGCCGGTCTATGGTGTGAGGCCTTACATGTTTAAGACCACCGCAGAATTATCACACGGCAGACCTACCCGGAGCCTCTCCAGCTGCGCCTGACCTGCCACGAAGAAGAGGTGAGACCGTAAACACCAGACTTGCTGCGCCGGAGGGCGGCAGGTCCGACCCGGTGGGCGGCTGGGGCCTGGTCATGCTGCAAGGGCGGCTCCCACTCGGCCGCACCTGCTGATAATCACCGGGGTTAAGACTCAGCGAAGCCGGCCGGCAGATCGAGAGCCCCTTGTTGCCTGATGTGAGATAGCAGCCTCCACAGCCAGTAAACCCCAGCAAGGCATGAGGGCCGTATCGGGCCCAAGCCCAGATGGTGCGCAGGGGGACTCACTGGCTGCTCTAAATAAGCCTACCTTGCCTGTGGAAGCTCTGCCTTCTTACCCCTGTTATTCCACGCGGCGGGATCACCCTGCAGCCGGGGCGGTGAACCGTGCCTTCCGCCGGACCCATCAAGCATCCCAGGTAGGGGACAGAGAACGGGGTGTGTGTCGGGCCCAGGGGTCGGGTCGGGCCCTGGTCTGGTTGAGATTGCGGCCCCTGCCTTGGCCCAGCGTCCTTCTTCTGTGCCTGGATGAGGTGCATGCCTGCGGGGATCTGATTGAGCTCGGACGGGGCGAAGTGCAAACACCTGCTGGGTCACTTCCGTCCTGAAGGGCATGGCGGCCCCCACCTGGCTCGAGACCACGCCCCTTCCTCTTTCGCCTCCTTAATTATAAAGACCGTGATACGATCCTGCGTGAAGTCCGCGGACTCGGAGGGGTGCTTGTGGATAATGCCGCTGTCCTCTTTTTTCCTGACTGTGCCATAGGAATTCAAAGGAAACGAGGCTCCTTCTTGGAAGTTAAAAGACGCTTGCGAGAACTAGACATACCGTACTCACTTCAATTCCCAGCACGCCTCAGAGTTACACTTGACGAAGCCATGCACTTCTTCGACACGGCAGAGGAAGCCTGGACCTGGCTGGAGTCTAGAACAGGTCAGGGAACATCCCCGAGACATGGGGAAGGCACAACCCCTTCGCACCTCCATTCGAACGCACATGGAAGGCGCCGTCACCGGGCCCACCCAACCTGTACCTCCCAACCCCATGCAGCACTGAATCTAGAACAGGTGATCCAGGAACGTAGAGAGGCCATACCAGCGACGGCAACACTGGGTTGTCACGAATCAGACAGAGAATTAGATGCCACTCCCGATCTCCCCTTTGACGAGGATGGCTCCGCTGCGGCTTCACGTTCCGGAGAGGAATCCAACCCACCCCCGATGGTCACGCCTCGCACAGCAGATGAACTGATCTAATGACTTTGCTATTCCTATGCACTGCACAGTAGCTGTAATGTATACGACTTGCCTCTCACACCCCAGTGCAACCCACTTACCAACTCCTAGTTGCGCACCCATACGGATCCCCCCACGGGCACCCGGGGTCACTTTCGCTTCACACAAGCACGTTTGGTACATTGTCCAACAGGCGCTTCCACGCGACGTGGGGACCGGTAGCCCGAGAACTCACACAACATCCCCGTCACCACTTACACGCCACACTGCCACCCTCCCCAGCAACACAGCTGATCCGTTGTAGTGGGTTAATCCTTTCCTTACATCCCCACAGTTTGGGCGGATATATGTTGTCCCTCTGCCCCTCTACAGTTGTTCTCCGTTTTGCTCCCCTCTACCTTATTTCGAAGATACACTTGTTTTACCCCTTCCCCACCTACGGAGTCTCTGACCGCATCTCTAAGACATATAAGTCCAGGCCATACACACCTCAGCTGTGGCTGCTCCCTGCCTACGTATCTTGCTACACTACATGGCCCCCCCACTACGGCATCTCAAGCCACACCTACTTTGTTTTGTTTTTGCTTTTGAATCATTATAATGCACTCAATACATTATATGTTTCAGACATTCTGGTTGTGATTCATTATTTTAAAGGGTCGCTGCACTTATATGGTTCCCGATTTAGAATTCTCTTATTATAGTGAGTCAGATGGAACGCCTTGTGTTTTAAACATTGATATGCTCTGGTTCCCACAAATCCTGGAATGTACCCTGGTTCTTATTGTTTACCTCAGAGCTGGTGGTAGCCCCATATTTGTCCCTTCCTAAAGCTCAACGAGTCTTACAGAATTCCCACATCCTATGCACATGGTTGTTAGACCTGCAGAAATTACTATGGATTCCCTGTGGCTATCACTCTTGTCACCCTAGCAGCCCAAGGCACAACGGGAATCTTTAGGATTACCTTCACAGGGGTGTACAAAAACCCCCTGACAAAAGAGAATTCCTTGGGAGACTCTTGCCAATACAGTGTGCAATCATGGTACCAGCAAAGCAATTCTCAGGATTTTCATTTCAGTGAGAGGGTGGGATGTGCTTGTGCACACCTGGGAAGTTAATCATTAGGATTAAAAAGGTTTCTTGGAACCAGTGCACAGAGATATCACAGGGATTTCCCAGGGCCTAGATGGCCCAGAGGTTTATTCAAGGTGCTGATTCCATTAAGTGGAAAAATAACATTTTACACTGCCATGCTGAATTCCTCCACTACACTTGCAAGCCTTAGGATGGGATTCCCCCATACTTTTTGCCTTTTCTCCTCCAATTTTGCTGAAATTTGGTTTTTTTGGCCTTAGGACTCTGTGCACTTTGCCTCTGCTAACCAGTGCTAAAGTGCTTGTGCTCACTCCCTTAAACATGGTAAAATTGGCTGACACCTAATTGACACACTTAATGTACTTGTAGGTCCCTTGTAGAGTGGTATACCATATACTCAGGACCTTTAAATTAAATGCTACTAATGGGCCTGCAGCACTTATTGTGCCACCCACTTAAATAGCCCCTTAAAACGTGTCCCATGCCTTCCATTGCAGCTTGAATGCAGTTTTAAACTACCAATTCGACTTGGCAATATAACGTCGTGCCAAGCCTTAAACCCTCATTCCATTGCATATAAGTCACCCCTAAGGTAAGCCATAGGTAGCACATAAGCCAGAGTGCATTGTAATTAAAAGGTTGGACATGTACTTTTAAGTTTTGCATGTCCTAGTAGTAAAAAACTACTCCTAAATTTGTCTTTCACTATTGTGAGGCCTACCTGCCCCATAGGGTAACATTGGGTTGCCTTATTACATTTAATAAGTGACACATTTTGATTGGGAACATGTAAGCATTTCTAGTTTGGTATCTATGAAATTGTAATTAAAAATCCTCCTTAATGGTAAAGTCGGACTTTAAATTACAATTTTGAAAATGCCACTTTTAGAAAGTTGGCATTCTTCTGCCTTTGCTATTTGGAGCCTGCAGTCTTTCTATGGTCACATGACTGGGTTTGGTTGGCAGTTGGACTTTGTTAAATCCTCTCAGACAGTCAAACAATAAAGGGATTAGCTGTGCCTGGATGGGCCATCTGCAGGCAGGATCGGGGTAAGAGCGGAGCTGGGCACAGCCACACTTGCAGTTGAATAGCTGAATAGGCTGTGCTCTGCCTTCACACTAAGGACTTGTCACCACTGCATTGTCCTTGTGGCCTGCTTGGAGCGAGGGCACAAGAGTCAGAAAACTGTAAGCACTTCAAAAGAACTTTTGTAGAAACATCTTATACTTCAAAGAAGGCACCAGGCATAAAAAAAGGAACCCTCAGACCCATTCTTCAGTTCACTTTCTGGACCTGCGGTAGGACTCTTAAAGGACTGCCTGCTGCTGTGGCCTGCTGTGTACTCCACAAGACTGCTTTGCTTCACCTGGAAGGTCTGCTTTGCTGCCTGGAGCCTGCCTTGTACCGTAAGAGGCCTGCCCTGCAGCTTAAGCCTTGCCTCATCACTTGAACCTAGGACTACCAGAGTGACTCCAAGGGCTAGTTTGCTGACTTCCTGGTCAGAGTCTCAGAGACATAAGAGGCTCCCACCATCTTGAACCCTCACCTGGACCCAGGCTGAGTGAGTCCTGAACCCCCAAGAGGTGCCCCTCCAGTTCTGGACTCTTGGCGGCTCTGGTGTTAAAGGTGCCCAAATAGCCAAAATCCAAAACTTGAGACTTAGAAACTTTTTGGCTAAAAACTGCTCTGAGAACCAAGGGAAGACCGGGATCAACTTTCTCGTCTATCCGCCCAAGGTGCATCGCCGGTCGGCTTGACTTCGACGCAGCTCCAGCTACGTTCTTCTCTGCAGCAGCAAATCTTGTTCAGTGGTCCCTCTACAAAGGTGTATCCGGCCTACTGGAACTCTCATCAGCTACACCCTCTAGCTTCATCCTGCTGGTGATTTTTGTCTTCGAAAAAAGTGACTAAGTCCGAAAGTAGAAATCTTCACCGCAACTGAGTCTAGCGGAGCCCCGACGATGATGAACCTTCCTCGGATACCACCTGCAGCCTTGCCCTGCTGAACGTTACCTTTTCAGAACACTTTTCTTCAAAATTTCTTCTAAGGGGCCGATTCCGATCTCGGCCGGTAGGGCACCGAATCGGATTCGGCTTTACCGAATCCGATTCGGACGCCCTGTTCCCGACCGATTCGAACACCCGTCCGCGCGAGCAAGTACGATGCGAGCGTACGCGAAATCCCCGACCGACTCGTTCCCGGCTCCGAACCGCTCCGACCGACTCGTACGGACTCGACTCGCACCACGCAATGGAGACGTTCCCCGACCGGGCAAGTACGATGCGCGCCTCGAACAGTCCGACCGACTCACGCCGTCCGGCTCGAAAGAGCAGTCGGAGCCGGACTTTGGGGGTCCGTGTCGGACCCCCCTGTACGCGTAGCCACGCGAGTCGCACACAGGGGGGACCCATGGGTCCCCCCTACACATGCATGTACGGCGCGAGTCGCACCGACGCGTACCCGCTGTAGGGGGTGCCCTTGTTCGCGACGCACCCATTGAGTCAATGGGAGCCCGTGTACACGTCGTACGACCGGCTCCCATTGACTTCAATGGGAGTCCGACCGAATCGAGTCCGATAGCATGCGTCCGCATCGTACTCGTTCGGTCGGACTGCTAGAGTCCGGTTCGGTCGGATATCTCTCCGAATCCGACTCGGTCGGAGGGATTTCCGGCCTGAATCGGAATCGGCCCCTAAGTCTAAAGGTAAGTGCCGACAGGGCACAATTTACTTCTTGTATTCAACTCACGCTCCATCGCATCAGCCATATTTCTTTTACTTTTACCCAGTCTCGCACGACTAGATGTCCACTGTTGGCGCTTTGATCTTTTAGGTGCTAGTTTTTACCTTCAACTTTAAACATTCAGAACTCCGGTTCTACAGATCGGATTTTTGCTGTTTTGATGTTAAAACAGTTATTACAATTTACTCTATTGTTTTAAATTGGTGTGGGATTTTTCCCTGTGTTGTGTCTTCACTTTATTACTGTTTGTGTGCTGCATAAAGACTTTACACATTTCCTCTAAGTTAAGCATGGCTGCTTTTTGTGTCAAGCTACCAAGGGTTGAGCATGCTCAATTTAGTGACTTCTGTGATTCACCCTGAAAGGGATTGTGGCGGTTACTTGAGCAGGGGTCCCCAAACCCAATGAGATTGCTCAATAGATTGTGAAAGACAGAGAAGGAGAAACTGAGATGGAAGAGAGAGTGTGTGAGTGTGTGTGTGTGTGTGCATTCCTCTGCCAGAAGGAGCTTTTCACATTTAAGGAGTGGCACATGCACCTGTATTTCATGCATGTGACCCAGATGAAACTAGATTTAAAAAAACAGAACTCACCTTATTCTCAATGTTATTTGTGCACGTAAGTCAAACTTACATACTAACATAGCTTTATTTCTGAGTACCAATCTATTTTGTTTAAGTAGAACAATTTTAGTTTGCACAAATATATGGTTTTACTCACACAAAGATATTTTGCATCAGTAAACCTACAACTAGGGTTGTTGAGGAGGTGGTGAGCAGGCACGTCCCTGCAATTGCCCTATTTTACCTGGACACCCATTCCTGTTTCCCTGACGCTCTCTGACATTCATCCAGGAACCATCCCTAAAAGGTGCGTAGGTAGGTCACAGGTGAAATTCTCCCATGGATGAGCACTCTAAAATCTAGCGTTTTTCTCAGTGTTTCCCTCGAGGAGGTGACGACCTTACCCACATTGGGTCAGTTATTGTGCATCCTGCAGGTACACCTTTTAGGGTACTTAGAGTTTGGACACTGTTTGCTTCAATACTGGACCCAAACACTGTGTAGATTAGTTATTATTTTTGCGGTCCTGACTAATTTCCCCAGATCACTTATCTTGACTATATGATGGCATGGAACATGTTGACCTAATGATAGGCCACCAGTGATCATTGTCTCCACTGGTGACACCATGTTTTTAATGAGACAGGCATACTCACGGATTAAAATTAGATTTTTGCCTAGTCTTTTTTCATTCACTACTCACTACACCAACACCCACGTTTATCAATCTACACATAGGGCCCCAAACTTGCACTTCACATCAGAGCTTTGGAAAAAGATCTCCAATAAAGAGCCCCCTTGAGGGTGCCCGTCGGGCATTGCACCGCCGGCCCAACGAGGAGCAAGCCCGATGATGAAGCATGACACCCGCAAGGGTGTGTGAGGGCCCTCTTTCCAAAAAGGAACAACTCGCCATCTAGTGGCTCCTTGTTCACTGGCCTATCCCTCCCCCCCCATCCCCTTAGGAACAGCATACCTTATTATCTCTAGAATTACGGTGGAGCAAGTATGCTGGACCTTTCTGCGCTCTAGGTTCCTTATTTTTGTGTCGGCAGTTCTAGAATGCACATTAGTGCAAAGACATCTTGGGATGTTGTTGATGGCTAAAGGTGAGGATAAAGTCGGCCTGGCAGGAATCTGAGAGGAAGGCTAACCCAGAAGGTGCTTGGAGCCCCTGAAGGCCTCAGAAATAGATACATTAGAAGGGGTCGTGGATGATTTGAAGGGTACTGATGAGAACAGCTTAGAGGGACCTACCAGTTTACTACACATCTCTGTGTAACAAATAAGACGTTCAAACAAATACAGACCCTGGTGTATGTCTCGTGAAAACGCATGTGAAAGCGTAAACCTAGTAATACTAATATTATAGAGTCCATGTTTGAGCTACTCAAAGGAACTGTCTGCCCTAATAGACACATCAATGTTCCCAAAACTTTTCATTTCTTGCAGTCAAGGAACCTCTCCAGCTGTCTTACTTTGCGGCTCACACTGTCATGCCCTGTCCAGAGACGCATCATGCAGCACCATGTTTGTGTATTACTACAGAAAGTCACAAGTTCTTGACAATTCGCTACATGAAAACGCCATTTAGGGATGACATTAAAAAATCTGACAAAGGAAAAGAACTCTGTGAAAAATAGAGTTATTTGTCTGAATTAGGGGACAGCAGAATTGCATAGCTTTCCGTGCTTTAAGACATGGGGTCATTTGGGGCAGTGGGGAACTGTTCCTGTGTCTGCAAAGGGCCCATTCGGTAGCCGTCTACCCAATGCCCTATGTTGAGCTCCCCAGATTCCTGGTTGGCACTGCCAACCTGCTCCTGGTCTGCCCACTGCTAGTATTGCCCAGTCGCACTGTCCTCAACTACTGCCCTCTCCAGCACCAACCTGTGATCCGGCCAGGATGCTGCCTGACTATCTGCCCACCCATACATCATACTGCAGGAAATGGCCATGGCACGGCAGAGCATTAGTTTGTAAGTATCAGTTGCTTAGTTGGGTAAAAGCAGGGCACATTGGTTACTACCCATAGACCAGTGCTTAATTTGTAAAAAAAAACGTAAGTCCCAGGTCCCTTTTCAGGAGGAGGCTGGCACTTGCACCACACAAATTCCCCCTGCCAAGTGCTGCCAATGACAGTACCAACAGAACTACTAATCATCGCACTACTACAAGTGTGACAGTTCAGACTATTTTAGGCCACCCAAAGCTATAAGAATGGCATGGGTGGCAGGTTATTCATTTTTAATGTAGATTGAATTATTAAACATTGATGTTGTGCTCATCCAAAAATGTGCCAGATAGAGCCACCATGTGGTGGACTGTCATTATAGCCAGTGCTGAGAATTAAGTGCTGGTGCCGAACACCGGAAAACACCTGCTCAAATTAAGCACTGCTATAGACTGTTTTAAAAAAAAATTATATATTGCCTGACTGAATGAGTGAACTTAATATAAAATTGTGCATATCGCTCCGTTGATATTGCTGTGTTAATGATTGGCCTCATATTTGTTTTGATGTGGGATCAGATCACCAAGCCGGCAAGCGCCATTATGCATAAATGGGTAATGCGCTTCATCTCTGTTGTTCTCCAGAGGTGGCTCATTTTAGCACCATGAGCAAGAAATGCTATGGGCAGCTGTAAGATCAACACTAAAGCTGATTTTGGTGGAGAAGGAACCATCACAGCAGATGATGTTATTGGTCAAGAAGCAGTGTTTGAACAGATGACAGCACTAACTGGTATAGAAAGCCTTCAGTCGAATTGGCAATGGACTCAATGTTGACTCTGTAGAAGACACTATATGCAGCAATACAAATGACAATGTAAAGAAGGCATCAAACTGCTGGATACATCTTTTGCCGGATTTGAGATACCCTTGAACTGTAAGTTGGGTATCATTCGAACGAAACAAAATTGCAACAGTGTGACAAGACCTGGACAACTCAGGGTATTGCAGTTGTAGAGGTGAGCGAGCCACTGAAAGCTCGAGCTAGGCTCAAGCCTAAAGCCTGGCTCTGGCTCAGCTTGAGGTTCTGTTGGAACCTCGAGCCCATAACGAGTCGAGCTTTAATGCAACTTCTGCCTGCCTTCCCTTCCTCTGTGCAGGATGTGGCATTATGGCCAGAGCTGCAGACTGTGGAACTGGGAAACCAGGTTCTGGTCTCAGCATCGGATCAACATCCTGTGATTCTGGGCAAATCACTTAATCTCCCCATGCCTATAAGCAATGAATGTGACCTTGTGTAATGTAAATGGTGTTCATGTAAAGCGCTCCAATGCTTTAGGGCGGAGTTCGCACTGTATGTCAAAAACTGAAACGAAAGACACTAAGGGGTTGATTCCGATTTGGGCCGGAAAACATACCGACCGACTCGGTACGGGAATTTAGTCCGACCGACTCGGACCGGCGCCGCACGACCCGGGTAGTACGATGAAATGCATGTGAAATCCGACAGACTCGGACGGAATACAAAACGACCGACCGAGCCGGACGGAAACAAGCCATCCGGCCGGGAAATCACGCGAAACGAACCGACCGACACGCACTCGGATTGAACCCGAGCGAAACGTACCCGCGAACTCCGACCCGCGTAGTACGATGCTGTGCGTGCAAAACACGACCGACTCGCCCGGAGCACAAGCCGTACGACCGACACGCATACAAAACCCAGCCGAAGCAACCCAATACTACGCGACCGACTCGTACGCCGCATATGAAACCTAGCTCACACACAGCGGGAACGAGTCGGACAAGATCGCACCAGACAACTGCAGCGTCCTACTCGGACACAAGAACAACTCCTACATGCACCAAAAACACCAAGGAATTTTTTTTTTTAAAAAGGGCCAAACAAGCAACCACTAAGCCAATAAATACAGGGAGGAAAAAAAAATGGAACAAGGACACACCTCCAACTCCACCTACATAAAGGCCACAAATCCCTACCATGATCCCTTGCAAATACCACTGACCTGCCAGACAGAACACCATCACACAGCAACCACAGACACACTCACAGCTCATACATCACACAAGCCACACACCATTACCACACCTACAAATAGCACCCTCACACACACCCAGCTAAACCTACACTCACACCCCCACTTGCACACACACACACACACATCAATCACCACCACCACCCATCACCATGCCCCCAAAGAAGAACCATAAGTTCCTAGATTGTGAATTGGAAGTCCTGGTAGACGAGATCCTCAGGGTAAAGCCACAGTTGTTTGGTACATTGGTACAACAGACCCCCATGTCGCAGAAAACCAAGATGTGGGCGAGGATTGTCGACAGGGTCAACGCACAATCACCATGTTTGCGCACAAAGGAAGACATCCAGAACAGGTGGTATGATGTGCGCAGGAGGGTCAGGGACCTATTCAAAAAGGACTACCTCCTCAGCCAGCACACCGGCAGTGGCCCTCCTGCAAAACCAGTATGCCTCAGGCCCTGGGAGGAGAAGGTGCGGGCCATCCTACCACCAGTGAGCGTAAACGGACTAACAGACATCCCAGAGCCTGGTGAGTACACAACTAATATACACAATATGGTGTGACAACACACACACATCACAGTCAAGGGGATAGGCAAACCATGCACACTTAGCAAATACACAGCAACCAAAAGATATCCATCCCAAGATGTGAATGCTAGTCAGACAAACACAATACCTGCCATCTCATAGTGATATGTAACTGTGTCATGACATCTACAAACCTAACAACAAATACAGCAAGGCAGTGGCACAAATAGAACCAACAAATACTCCCAGATATTTACCCACCACTAGAACACCAGCTCACAGGGAAGCTCACTGAAAGGAAGGAATTCTGTGTATGCTGGTCAAGTCAGTGTAGCCAATAGCATGATGGGAGTGGTAGTCACAGATATTGGTCACACCCACAATTGGCCCATCAACACCACTCTGAACCATGCTCACATCACAGGGAGTGGAAAACAACTGACAAGATGGCTGACACTGGCTACTGCTGTGGGGAGCACAAGGCCCTGCTGGGAACTGGGCACCAACAAACAACAGGACCACACTGTCAGCCATCTTGCCATTGCTGTCACACTCACACACACTGAAGTCCACTCAAAAGGAAGGAAGGATGGGCATGCTGGGAAGGGGGTGTAGGCAATAGCATGATGGGAGTGGTAGTCACGGATCAACATCTCACACCCACATGGCCCAGCAAGTTAGCACTGAAGCATGCACACCTCACAGGGAGTCAAAAGCCACTTCAAAGATGTCTGACACTGGCCACAGCTGTGGGGAGCACAAGGCCCTGCTGGGAACTGGGCACCAACAAACAACAGGACCACACTGTCAGCCATCTTGCCATTGCTGTCACACTCACACACAGTGAAGTCCACTCAAAAGGAAGGAAGTATGGGCATGCTGGGAAGGGGGGTGTAGGCAATAGCAGGATGGGAGTTGTAGGCACAGATATTGGTCACACCCACAATTGGCCCATCAACACCACTCTCAACCATGCTCACATCACAGGGAGTGGAAAAGGACTCACAAGATGGCTGACACTGGGTACTGCTGGGGGGAGCACAAGGCCCTGCTGGGAACTGTGCAACAACCAACAGCAGGACACCACTGACTGACATCCTGAAAGACAACTTGCACTCCCTGCAATGGAAGCACGTTCCATGGTGGAATATCTGGCTGGGTGGGAAGGAGGACTCACAGCACTGACCATAGTTACAAGCACCTCCCCTCACACACCCCCTCAACACTAACTCCACATAACCCACCTGGGAGAATGCAATGCCTCACATCCTAACTGAAGATCCCACAAAGAACCACCACCCTGGGTTATGCTGTGTGAAGCACAGGGACACTCTTGGGACTTGTAGCCAAACAACTGACAGGACAACACTCCCAGCCATCCTGTCAGCACAGACACCCCACCCCACAGGGAAGCAGAGTCAAAGGAAGGAAGGATGGGCATGCTGGGAAGGGGGTGGAGGCAATAGCATGATGGGAGTTGTAGGCACAGATATTGCTCACCCTCACAATTGGCCCATCAACACCACTCTCAACCATGCTCACATCACAGGGAGTGGAAAAGGACTCACAAGATGGCTGACACTGGGTACTGCTGGGGGAGCACAAGGCCCTGCTGGGAACTGTGCAACAACCAACAGCAGGACAACACTGACTGACATCCTGAAAGACAACTTGCACTCCCTGCAATGGAAGCACGCTTCATGGTGGGATAACTGGGCTGGGGGAGAAGGAGGCCTGGATGGCAACCAAATACCACCAATGCTGGTCATGCACACACCTCAACATACACATTGACATGCCACAGGTTGGCAGGACAATGTGCTACACCAATATCACTCTCTGACTGTCACAATTTAGGAGAATGCAATGTCCTGGCCCACATCCAGAGGTACAGTCACAACTGTCAGGTGTTTGAACAATTGATGCCAGTAGAAACATAACATACAATCTGTGTCTCTCCCCAAAACAGGTGATGGGGACACAGCAGCAGACGAGGAGGAGTCCCTGTCCCAGGCTCCGGGGAACACTGAGCTCACTGTTGTGGATCAGCCACTGCACTCCTCGGATGGCGAAGAACCAGCTGGACCCTCCGGTGTGAGTCATCATGCAGCACCAGCAGGACCAACATCTGCACCCCCTGCACCCACCCCTCCAACAACTGCCAACACACAGGCCACCCCTGTCAACACGGACAGACCAAGGACCACAGATGACAACAGCGCAGGGACCCAGGCCCAAACTGGAGCTGGTGACAACGAGTAATCACAAACCTCCCTCATGACCTATATTGCTTTGCTATCTAGGCAAACCTATATAAAATAGGGCTTGAACACAAAAGCAAAAACTTTACAAGAATAAATGTTATCAAAATACTTAATTTATTTTTTTATACATTATTTTCTTCAACCATAGTTTATTTCATTTTTTCATTTTCTTATTTCATTAGGTTAAAAACTTTTTGTTGAAACATGTAAGAAAAATTGCCACAAAATACAATAAGACAAATAACTCCCCCAAAGGATGCAAACAATTGAATCCAAATTAATATAGAAACCACACATAACACAAATCATACAAACTCACACAGACTCATACAAAATTGACAGAAAAACACATCTGAAAAAGAAGGAGGTAATAAATGACAACATCTCCATGACCAAGTATGTTTTATATGTTCACAAAGATCCGAACATAAGGTCGACGTGCGTTTCGGTGGCATAAGAGGAATGAACCGGCCACCTTCTTCAGGACCTTTTCAGATACCCACAAAACATCACAAGACAAAGGGGAAACGCCAAAATGAAAAATAGCCGTAAATTACTAGCAGTATATGTTGATACGTCTTATTCTAGTTATCTATCAATCTAGAACACTATGATGTAGTGTCCAGTTGAAAAAGACAAGGTGTTGCCGTTGGAGCACAGTACCAAAAAGGGGCTGAAATTCCTAACTCGTGGCCAGGCACTTTGGACATCATAATCTCATTTTGAAGTGCCGGTAGTTAACGGTAATACCGGATCACACGATGAATAGCCAGAAGGGGTGCCGCGCATTCACTTCTACCGATACATAGCCAGGCTCAATCCTTAAAAATCTGGTGTCTGTCAATAAGTGGTCCGCCGATAAAGTAGCTGGTGACAACGAGCCCAGGAACAACACCCAAGTGGGCCCACGGTCACCTGTGCGTGCCACCGCAGGTCCTGCACGTGTCGCCAGGGGTGGTGGGAGGGGTGGTAGACATAGGTCGCTCTTTGCAGAGGGGTCTGGACTGCATGATGACCCACAACTGGCACGCATCGCGGATGTGTACCAGACTAGCACCGGAGAGGTCAGCCAGGTAGTGGGGATCCTCAAGGACATACAACAGCAGCAGGCTGCCCATCATGCCCGCTTGGACTCCCACATGTCCCGTGTTGACACACACATGTCACATGTCGAGACACACATGTCACGTGTCGAGACACACATGTCTGGTATGGAGTCCAAGTGGGACACATTGGAACAACTGACAGCGGTGCATAGGGACATACTGACATGCCTCCACCAGATCAGCACCAACATGGCCTCACCTCCCTGTGTGCCCACAACAACTGCTGCTGAAACAACTGCAAATGCCACAGGGAGGGAGGAGGACTCTGGCAGAGAGTCCCCTGCACCGCCACAGCCTGCACCTGAGGGTCCCCCCAAGAAGAGGGGCCGTCCGAGGAGGCCAAACTGAGAGGCCGATGGCCATCTACATCCCCAGGAAGCCAACACCTGTTCTGGAACTTTTCCTCTGTGTGCAAACTGCACGCCCTGTCGAAGCCAACCCAACTCTCCCACATGACATGGGGAGCTCTAGTTGGCCAAATTTATCAGATGACTGTGGACTTTACTCTGGACATTTCAGCTACCAAGACTTCCAATACACATGGGAACGTTGGATTCCAATTTCTATGTACAGCACCCACCATCCTGTGCACCATCCTCACACCTGTATGTAAATAAACTCACCAAAACACCATATCTGCCTCTGTTGTGATTCCAACGTGGTTTTTGTCATGTAGATGGTGATCTGCTAAATGACACTGTGCATGCTAACTGCTACAGCAAGTCCAACACCGTCATGTCAGTCATGGCGACGTGACACATATGAGGGAGACACACCACTAGGGCCACACAACACATACACACCAGGGCCATCAGACTCATCACCTATACTGATGTTGCAACTAAATACAGTGGAATGCACAGACACGCCACCTATTCAAAGTCACTGTCAACTAGACTACAGGTGCAGTAAGCAAATGTCAGTCAGATGTGTGACTACAGACAACGCACATCCCAAAGTGAAGCACAGGTTTATTACACATTTGCAACATGTTGTTTCCACTACAAATGTAAGCTAATCCAACCTGGCTGTGGCCACAAAGTCAAAAAGTGCAGAAGATAGAAAGTCCAGGGGTGTGTGGCACATCACCTGTAGGGAAACGACTGCTTCCACCTTGGAAGTTGAATCATGGATTCGGGGGATCCAAGTTGATCAGACAACTCCGGCAGCACCCTGTGAAGGACAGACATGACACACAGTCAAAACCACTGAAAACAGCACAGAACGGCAATACTCATGTCTAATACATGTCACGAGATAACTACACAAAACCAAGTTAGCATGTCAACACTGTTGGGCAGTACAGACCACCTGCAAGGACACATCGCTGCACGCATCCAGTCAAGTAGCACATGGCCACACTCAAACAGCACCAGAGCACCACACACACATATCATGCAAACTCAAATCATTGACATTACAACCCTCTGGAGACTCACATTCAGCTGAAGAAGTTGGTGATGAGCTGTGTGCGGACATCACCATCATCATCATCATCATCTTCACTGGCATCGTGACCCAGGCCAGGATCTTCCACAGGTGGCGGACGTTGGTCATCGTCATCCAGGATGAGAGGCAACTCCTTCCACACTGCCAGGTTGTGTAGCATGCAGCAGACGATGACAATCTTGCACACCTTTGCTGGGGCATATGGGAGGGCCCCTCGTGTCTTGTCCAGGCAGCAGAAGCGGCTCTTCAGGAGACCAAAGGTCCGCTCAATCACCCTCCTCGTCCGACCATGTGCCTCATTGTAGCACATCTGGGCTGGTGTCACAGGGTTCCTGAGGAGTGTCAGCAACCACGGCATGTTGGGGTATCCCGAGTCACCTACAGACAGACAATTGCACATTAGCCGATTTGAAAATGTGTGCGGAAAACAACATAGCAGAACACACACAATGGTACAAAGTCAGTTCACACCAACAAGCCAGGCACGCTGGTTCGGCATCTGTGACATCATCCTCGGGATGCGACTACTCCTCATCACGTAGGCATCGTGTGCCGAACCGGGGAAACGGGCACACACATGTGAGATGGTCATATCTGCAAGACATACCACCAGAGCATTGATCGAATGGTAATGTTTACGGTTCCGGTATGCCTGCTCATGTGCCTGTGGTGGTATCAAAGCCACATGTGTCCCATCAATGGAGCCAATTACATGTGGCATCCTCCCCAGGGCATAGAAGTCACTCTTGACGTCAGTGAGTCGTTGACGTGTTGGCAAATAGATGTACTGGTTGAGGTATCTCAACATTGCCCCCAAAACATCGCGTAGCACACGGCTGAACATAGTCTGTGACATCCCACCAGTAGTTGCCACAGTGTGTTGAAACTGAAAGGTACCGGTGGCAAAGAAGTGTAGGGCTGCCATCACCTTCACCTTGGGGGTCAGCGCTTTAGGATCCGGCTGGCCAGGCTGCAAATGTGGGTCCAACCGCACTGCCAAATCCTCAATCAGCTGCCTGGTGAAGCGGTACCGTCGGATGCTGTCACGTTCCACCATCGTTGCCAGGTCTGGGAATGGTCGATGGACAGCAGGAGCCCTGCAGTGCATAGGTGAAGAAAGCAAGATTGTCAGTCACCCCACCTATGTGCCGTTCACCATACTCAATTTCACATGATACATCATTAACAAACACAAGTACTTGATGTGTGTGTCATTCTGTTTGGACATATATGGCACCTACATGGACATCATCTAACATCTCTGTTCAACAAGTGTTGACAACAGGTTCCAGGGTGTGCTATGGGACACCATTAGGCTGTGTCACAGTACCCATTAACTGCTCTCACGTTCCACACACATACCACAGTGACATGTCTGGACAGATGCTCCACAGGCATCACAGCTCATTGACAGGTAGATTCCCAGGGACCCTGTCTTGCCACATGGACACTGGCAAGACATGGCGTATCATGTACACGTCAGAAAAACAAACATGACACCCACAGGTAGTGGCCCCTGTAGCCTCTGCAGGACAGACATGGACGTCTGTGACACACACACACACACCATCAAAGTTCATGCACAAACCACGTGGATGTGGAGACTGTCTCCCATTGTGCACATGGAGTCAGAGACATGTGATACACAACATGCACACAGACTGTGGAGGGACATCACTATTGTTGGAATGGGCCACCCTGTGATGTACATGCCTTCCCACATGTGAGCCTGGGGGTATGTGACATGTCATACACATACACAACCTGGAAATGTGACCATGACACATGCTCAGAAATGAAAAGTTGCACACCACAGTGGTCAGGTGCACAACACACAAAGGACCCTGTCCCCATGAACACGTGCACAGCCTGGGTGTGTCTGCCCCCAAGTGCCACCCCAAAATCCACATGTTCACCCCCATACACAGATAAGGTTATGCTGCCACACCTGCCTTATATACAGTGTGGACTGGGTGTGGTGTTGTAGGTGTGCCCCTGAGTCCCTGGAAAGTAAATGTGGCTGGCATAGGTTCACCAGTGACCAGCATGGTGACATATGCGTGTGACCTGTCCAGGGACGCGTTGTAGAGCAATGGACCGATCGGTGTGCCCGGCCGGCCCATTGCATTGTATGTGAGCGGGTACGCGTTGTATGCCTGGTACGCATTGTACAGCAATGGACCGATCGGTGTGCCCGGCCGGCCCATTGCATTGTATGTGAGCGGGTACGCGTTGTAGAGCAATGGACCGATCGGTGTGACCGGTCGGCCCATTGCATTGTATGTCAGCGGGTACGCGTTGTGCAGCAATGGACCGATCGGTGTGCCCGGCCGGCCCATTGCATTGTATGTGTGCGGGTACGCGTTGTATGCCTGGTACGCGTTGTGCGGCAATGGACCGATCGGTGTGCCCAGCCGGCCCATTGCATTGTATGTGTGCGGGTACGCGTTGTATGCCTGGTACGCGTTGTACAGCAATGGACCGATCGGTGTGCCCGGTCGGCCCATTGCATTGTATGTGAGCGGGTACGCGTTGTAGAGCAATGGACCGATCGGTGTGCCCGGCCGGCCCATTGCATTGTATGTGTGCGGGTACGCGTTGTATGCCTGGTACGCGTTGTACAGCAATGGACCGATCGGTGTGCCCGGCCGGCCCATTGCATTGTATGTGTGCGGGTATGCGTTGTATGCCTGGTACGCGTTGTACAGCAATGGACCGATCGGTGTGCCCGGTCGGCCCATTGCATCGTATGTGAGCGGGTACGCGTTGTAGAGCAATGGACCGATCGGTGTGCCCGGCCGGCCCATTGCATTGTATGTGTGCGGGTACGCGTTGTATGCCTGGTACGCGTTGTACAGCAATGGACAGAACGGTGCGCACACATTGGCTGGGGCCTGGCATGGCAACGGATGCGTTTTCGAAGCTCCAACGAGTCTGATGCAGTGAATTCAGTTGGCCAGCCACAACAATGTTGCAAAATCATGGGTGTCATGAAGTTGAAGATTTGAAGGATGCTGTGGGCGTGTATTAGTGCTGCTATTCCATGGATTGGTCAAATTCAGAAGATGCAAACGACTTGGACCTATCACTTTGGACACATGGGACAGTATCTGCCTCTGCAGCACACATATAATGCTGGCTGTTCCCCTGAGAGCTCACTTGCCTGCACTACATGCTCCAGGACGACATCTGCCACCAACACTGCTGCTGTTTATGCATCCTCTGGCTCCTGCAATGGCACGTACTGTGGAGAGAGCCCCAGCCTTCAGCCTTGAGGAGAACCAGGCCCTGTTGGACAGCCTCCTTCTACAGTACAGCAAGCTGTATGGGAAACCAGGGGAGCAGGTGAGTGTGCTGTCCACTGCCTCACTAATTGTGCATGTTGTCTGACTAGCAGGGCTTTCAGTGTGCACACCACTGGCTAGCATGCCCACTGAGTAGTTGTCACACCCCAAAGTGTGTAGTTACATGCACTGAACTGGTACAGTGCAGTAACAGTGCATTCCAACTAGGTTTACTTCCCATGCAATGGTACCATGTAGTGACTGCTGGCATACTGTTCATAGCCATTGTTGCACTGCCTGTGTACATCATATGCCCCTGTGATTGAGACATGTATATCCAACTGTGTGATGCACGTATATGTTGCATGTGCAGTAATGGCCTTTTCACTTTGTCATCCTCACAGGTTGATGCCCACCAGAAGCAGGAAATTTGGCTGACCATCGCCCGGAAAGTAAGATTCGTGGCGGTCTACAGGCGCAGGATCCGCAACTGCCAGAAGAGGTGGCAGGACCTTCGTGGCTGGACCTGGAGGATCGCAAGGGTCCAGCTGAAGCTGTCGCCTCCTCGCAGGAGGGGCGGACACCGGACCCTGACCCCCCACATGCTCCGGATCCTGGCGGTGGTCTTCCCTGACCTGGATGGGCAGCTGAAGGACAGACAGCAGCAAGGAGGGGGTGAGTCCATGACTGCACTGTGCACTTTGTCTGACATGCTATGTGCCCTCCTCTGGCCTGGTTAAACTTCCACAGTACATCAGTCATGTGGTCCAGGACCCATGTCCCTCATTTGTGACATGCCCACTTCTCCTCTGATACGCATATGTGTGGCCCTTATAGTCGGGAAATTGTGTCATTTGGGGACTGTGTCATTGCATTTTGCTTTGCTCAAGGTGGGGGACAGCATTTGTTCCCGTGACTATGTTGTGCGATTAATGGGTGGCTCAATTGCTTACACAATGCCTAAGTTCTGACATGTGATCTGGGTGTAACTTTGATATGTGGTCCGCTTGCTGCTCTGACTCACCACATTTCCCTGGGGAATTTGCCACACACCCATGCTGCTGGTGGGAACAATGTTTGGGCCTCAGGAGTATGTGTATCCAGTGTGTCACACATGCTTAGCCACCTGCCTACTGTCCAGGACTCATCCCTCTTACAGGTGGAGCTGGACAGTCATGCCTACTCCAGGGCATGCAATACACTCTGTACTCCCACTCCCGTGTATCATCTGGCATGTTGTGATCAGTGAAATGTACCCTCAGGTGTCTGCCTCTGTCTCATTGTGCTGTGTCTTCGTTGTCAGGACTACTGGTATGTTTATGGGTTAGGGCTCAGCATGCCATCTGAGATGTCACCATGATAGACGATACTTCTGTGACTTATAGGTGTCTGATCACTTGACTGTGTACACAGGTGTTTGTGACTGTGACTTTCAGGCAGCTGTGTTGTGATTCACAGCACACTGTGAGGTGCTCATGTTCAGAGAGTTGTGTTTCATATCCGCCATATGTCCAGTTGGTATGACGTGGACAAATAGTAGTACAGATGATGTGGTATTTGGGGGATGGACATGTGCACTTGTCAGTCACATAACTTGCATTCCCCATGCCCTCGGATTGTGACACAGTGCAGACTGTTGTTGGCAGGCTGCCATGGCCATGTGACTTGAGACAGTAATGTATGACTTTGCACGAATTCCTGTGTCATGGCATTAAACTTCCTGAGACTGATCCTGCAGGGGAGTGACATGTGCAACATGCACCCCATTGTGGCATTGACTATCCGGACATGGGTGCATCAAGGTGTCTGGTGCTGGTATGCATCACATGCATTTCTATTTAGACTCTGGCCATCCCTTTATCCGGACACCTGCACTGACTCAGTGGCAAGAGATGTGATGTGTGCATGTTCACATACTTCACCGTGTTCCCTGCAATGTCCAACAACTGTGTAGGTGGTGCATGTGTCCCCACTGGGGTCTTACCATCAGACAGGCACCAGACAGATGGGTGCAAGGGCAGGAGGGGTGTGAGTCCCATGGTTGACCATCAGACTGACAATTGGCTTCCCCGAATCTGTGTGGGGACTTTAGGCAATGTTCAACTAAGGATGCCAGGGCTTGCTCTGTAATGTGCTGTACTTACTGTGGTGTGTGCGGTCAGTGCAGGTGACTGATGTTTGTCTGTTTCCCTAATTGTTTGCAGCTACATCCATGGCCACAGGAGGGGACAGCTCCACGGACCAGGAGGAGCAGCGGAGCCAGACTGGGTCAGCATCGGACGAGTGGTCAGAGGGACCCAGTGGCACGGAGGGCGAGGGGAGCCACACCGAGGAGTCCTCAGCACCATCCACCTCAGCTGAGGACCACAGCAGCTCGGAGGATGACTCCCTTGTGGAGGCGGGTGTCAGCAGCCACCAAAGGCCAGCTAGTCTGTCTGGCCCGCCACCACCACCACCACCGCCCTCCCATTGGCTCCCATTCCTGAGGTCCGTGGAGGCTCACGTACTCGGGAGCGTGTCTCCTTCGTGCCAGGCACCGCACCCCCTGCCCCTGTGTCCCCTGCTGCCCTGAGTGAGGAGTCTCTGTACCTCCTTCGGCAGCTCCATGTAGGGCAGACAGCAATGCTGAGTGTCCTCCATGCACACACCACTCTGTTGACACAGCTGGTGTCGTTCGTGGAGGGCATCTCGACGGGTATGTCTGCCCTACAGAGGAGCAATAAGTCCATGGACTCCTCCCTGACGGCAGCAGTGTCCCTCCTCCAACAGTCCCTCACCCCTCCCACCTCTGCCCTATCCACACTTCCTGCCCCCCTACCTGTCCAAAGCACATGCACACCTGCACAGTCACCCAAACATACAGACACGAGCAGCACAGACACACCCAAGAGAAAGGCAAGACGTGCACACAAGCATCCTCAGGGGACAGATACCACAGACACAGGGGATGGGGAACACACACACACACAGGCAACCACAGTCACTCCACAATCCTCAAGATCCTCTCCCTCCAAGACCCCTTCCTTTGCCTCACCTGCAACCCCACCTGATCAGCAGCTCTTCCTCAGTGACCTCGGCCTCTTCCCCTCCAATCCCGCTGATCCAGCATACCGGGGGAAGAGGAAGTCCACCCACACAGAGGGGAGTGCCCCTCACCCCCGTACACCCTCCCCCAGGCGCAGGCAGAGTGAGACCCCCGCCCGCAAGTCCCCCCAGTCCCGGAAGAGCAAGACCCTGCCACCGCCCTGCAAGTCAACCACCCAGTCTCTCACCTCCATCCCCCAGGCCACCACTCCACAGGTTCCACCGCCACACCCTGCCCCAGGTTCCCCCACACACCAATACCGCATCCCCAAACTGCTTAGGCACTCCCCCCCTGCCACTTGCTCTTCCACCCCCAAACCAGACGCTCTGCCTGTTTGTGCCACTGGTGTGGAGACCGTGTCCCCCCTCTGTCCTGCCCAGCTCTTCTGCCCCCCTTCCACTACCTTGGAGTCATGCACTGCGGTGGAGTCCACAACCACCCCGTCTGACTCGGGCACTGCATTGGGGACCCAGTCCACTCCATCTGACCAGCCCACTGCAGTGGTTGCAGCACCAACACCATCTGACTTGAGCCCTGCGGTGGTGCCAGCCCCCCTGAGTCAGACACCTCCACTGCAGTTGCCGGTGACACTCCTGCACCCACCTCCCCTTCACTGCCTCCTTCTGGCATCCCCTGATCCTGTCCCTGCGGTGCCTGGCCTGCCCCTCGTATGCCCCTCCAAGGGGGATGTCCCCTGTCCGTACCTGTGCAGGCAAGCAATTGTTGACAAGTTGTCACACATCACCCTGTTGGGACTGTATATTTGGACTGGCCATTGGCCTTAGTTTATTTTGGACTTTTGATTTGAGTTGCACACTTGCTGAATAAAGCCTCTTTTTGTTTACTTGTGGTTAATCTTTGGAGGTACATGATGTAGATGTGTGGAATCATGCATTTGCTGTTGTAATAGTGTTCAGATCAGGTAAATGAAGTTTTGCTATGATGGGCTCCATGTGGTCCATGGGATATGTGTCCTAATCTAATCTGGATCTATGGCATCCTTTGCTGCAGTCTGAGGGTGTAATGTTCAGCATTTGACACAGGGATGTACGTTTAGCATTTGTAGATTACCATCTTTGTCCTACACTGATGCACATCTGGTGGGCTTACCACTGTCCAATGTTCCTAGTACCCTGACTGTGTGCCCGTCTCCAATGGACATGCAGTTTGGCACATCAAATTTGGAGGACTCATCTGTGTACACAGTGCAAGTTGCTTGACACGTGTCTTGGGTGTATGCAGATGACTGACGTGACACTCCCGTGCCCAGGCTGATATGAGCAGAGCCTTCAGTGTGTTGTAGTTGTTGACTCACTGACCGAGTGTCCTGCTGACAGGTTTGAGTCGTGCACCGACAAGGTTTGGCACAGTTGACCTTCCACAGGAGTAGAGTGCCCTCATGGCAGTGCGTGATTCCGTGATATAGGCTGTGCCCGTGTTGTGTGTTGTGTAGGCATGTCTGTGCGTGTACCCTTCTCCTTTTCCTACACAGGCTGTGTCCCTACGGATGTTCCTGTTTGTGATGCTTGCTGAGTTGTTCTGTGTTCATCCAGCATCTTGGACCTGGTTTCTCCGGGATGTGGGTGCATGGCAAACTAATGTTAATGAGGTTGTCATCCCTAGTTGTTTTTGTTGTCAGGGCTGGGGATGTGGGCAAACGCAGATGGGACACAGTCAAGATTCCTCTTGGCACTTGTTGGTTACACGAGTAATGTGTTTTCTGTTTGTGTATGCTTTCAGTGATTGTGACACGTTGTGTGTGTGACTGCTGCCACTCCTCAGGGTCAGAGCTGCAATGTTGGAAGTTGTCTATGTGTCTTTGTGGGTCAGCTTGGCTTCTTCATTGGTGTGTGACTATGGACAGGATCCCATTGTTTGGGGTGGATTTGACGTCATGCCCATGTACGGCATACTGTGCAGTGTGTCAGACATTCACAAGTATTGTTGACTGGCCATGTGTGATGGGTTTCTGCACCTTATTTCACCCCACCACCACTGGGATTTTCATGGGTGCATGTGCAATGTCAGCAGTCCATGTGAGCTTCACTGCTGCACATTGGTGGAGTTCAAGGTGTGTGTCGTTGAGTGTGTGCAAATGTGAGTTGTTGCACGGCTGGGGCACTACCTCCATGTTGTCCTTGGCTGGCAGGCCATGCTGAGTGCTTTGTGCTTGTATAGGTGTGATGGTAGTTTGTTGCTCAGGACACATGGCTGTGGTTCACAGTGTGGATGACATCTACCTTTGCCATCACAGTGTGATTATCATGCAGGCTAGTGTCACCACAATGTGGGGTCCCTGGGGGAGTGCTGTGGTGGTTCTGTCTCTTGCTGTGTTTGTTGCTGTTCCTACAAGCTTGTGTGACATGTGTAATTTGGGCTCCCTCTCATCTCACAACGCCTGTTTGCCCACATAGGGGAATCCAATCCCTGAGTTAGTTTTGTATGTGACTGTGTTGACATCTGTGTATTAGTGAATCTGGCCTCCTCATGTGTTGTGTGTTTGCCTGGGGACACTGGCACACAACCCCCTCACCTGTTGTGTATGATATGCAGTGTGAGTCTGCCTGTTTGTGTTTGTGCATTTGCACCACTGCATTGGCATATCTTTAGTTTGCCATTGGCTGTATGTTGTTTGTTGGCTTTCCCCTGCTGGCCCTGGGACTGCTAGGTCATCAGTCAGCACATTGATCATGGTTAGTATGTCCCATTGCTGCCATGGTATGGTATTTGTTCACATGACATCTACAGTCTCCACAGGATATCTACATTTGTATGTCCATTGCTGCAGATATGTGGGTCTGCATTATAATGCTCACTTCTGTCATTGTATTATTTGTGAATGTAGACAATGTGGGCCCCCGTGGCTGATGTTTGTGTGCACATGGCTAGAACGATGTGTCATTGGCACTGCACTGCTTGCCTCACACAATCTATGTTGCTATGGGACACAAGCACTACAATGCCACTGTAGTGTTTGGTGTTGTGTGGTCAGGAATAATCCCTGCATTTTTGGTTTAGCAGCTTTTACCAGGACTACACTTACCTTTTGGGCACTGTGGTGATGGGGCTTTGGGCCCCATTGCCACACTGTTCAAAATGTGCTTCAGCTATGGAGCACACACTTACCTTTTGGCCACTGTGGTGATGGGGCTTAGGGCCCCATTGCCACACTGTTCAAAATGTGCTTCAGCTATGGAGCACACACTTGCCTTTTGGCCACTGTGGTGATGGGGCTTAGGGCCCCATTGCCACAGTGTTCAAAATGTGCTTCAGCTATGGAGCACACACTTGCCTTTTGGCCACTGTGGTGATGGGGCTTAGGGCCCCATTGCCACACTGTTCAAAATGTGCTTCAGCTATGGAGCACACACTTGCCTTTGGGCACTGTGGTGATGGGGCTTTGGGCCCCATTGCCACACTGTTCAAAATGTGCTTCAGCTATGGTGCACACACTTACCTTTTGGGCACTGTGGTGATGGGGCTTAGGGCCCCATTGCCACACTGTTCAAAATGTGCTTCAGCTATGGAGCACACACTTGCCTTTTGGGCACTGTGGTGATGGGGCTTTGGGCCCCATTGCCACACTGTTCAAAATGTGCTTCAGCTATGGTGCACACACTTACCTTTTGGGCACTGTGGTGATGGGGCTTTGGGCCACATTGCCACAGTGGTCATGGTCTGCTTGCATTGTGTAGGCCACACACACAATTATGTGTGACACATGTGTTAGGGGGTCACATTGTATGTTCAATGTCATGTTCAGTGTTGTATGCATTTGACACAGACCACACACGCTTGTCATGGTGTTGGGGGTGGGATGTAATTTACAGCCAGTCCTTATGTGGGAGTATGCTAGTTGTGTCATGCATTACCCGTCCTATGAGTAGGGGTGGTTGTAGTGACAGGCATCCTACCCCCCATGAGTGGGGATGGTAGTAGTGGTAGGCATCCAGCCCCCCATGAGTGGGGATGGTAGTAGTGGTAGGCATCCAGCCCACCCTGAGTGGGGGTGGTGTTAGTGGTAGGCATCCATCCCCCTATGGGTGGGGATGGTAGTAGTGGTAGGCATCCATCCCCCTATGGGTGGGGATGGTAGTAGTGGTAGGCATCCAGCCCCCCATTCGTGGGGATGGTAGTAGTGGCAGCCATCCAGCCCCCCATGAGTGGGGATGGCAGTAGTGACAGGCATCCAGCCCCCATGAGTGGGGGGGTGGCAGGCATCTAGCCACCCATGAGTGGGGATGGTAGTAGTGGTAGGCATCCAGCCCCCTATGGGTGGGGATGGTAGTAGTGGCAGCCATCCAGCCCCCCATGAGTGGGGATGGTAGTAGTGGTAGGCATCCAGCCCACCCTGAGTGGGGGTGGTGTTAGTGGTAGGCATCCATCCCCCTATGGGTGGGGATGGTAGTAGTGGTAGGCATCCAGCCCACCCTGAGTGGGGGTGGTGTTTGTGGCAGCCATCCATCCCCCCATGAGTTGGGATGGCAGTAGTGACAGGCATCCAGCCCCCCATGAGTGGGGGGGGGGAAGTGCTGGCAGGCATCTAGCCACCCATGAGTGGGGATGGTAGTAGTGGTAGGCATCCAGCCCCCTATGGGTGGGGATGGTAGTAGTGGCAGCCATCCAGTCCCCCATGAGTAGGGATGGTAGTAGTGGTAGGCATCCAGCCCCCTATGGGTGGGGATGGCAGTAGTGGTAGGCATCCAGCCCCCCATGAGTGGGGGGGGGTTGGTGGCAGGCATCTAGCCACCCACGGTAGGGGTAGTTGTAGGGTGGTGTTGGTGGTAGGCATCCATCCCCCTATGGGTGTGTATGGCATTGGTGTTGGCCATCCCACCCCTATGGTTCTGCTGTTGCTTGTGTACGTCATTTGTGCATCCCTATGTGTGTGTGACATATTTCGGGTATGTGTCGTTTGTTTGTGTTGTGGGTGTTTGACTTACCGTCTGCGCCGTACGCGTCCGTGCCGGTCCCGGTAATAGATGTAGAGTATTGGTAGGACCTGCGCGATGGGATTCATGGTTGGTTCGTCTCGTTCGGCTTTCTCGTGTCTTCGACTCGTACTCGTCGCTGGCTTGTTTGTCTCGTCGCCGTGGATCGTCTTGTGGCGCGAATCGGAGCTTATGTGCAGCTCTCCCGGATTCTCAAACGTGCCGTACGTAGCGACGAGTTTGGCGCGTACGGGAGACGCATCGTACTAGTCCGGCCGGAAGGTGCTGAGTATTTGGTTCCGTGCGACTCGATTCGGCGTTTACGGATCCGGCTCGGGCGGGGAACAGGAGCTGGAATGGGTAAGTACGGCTCGCTCGGAATCTGGGCTGTTATGCGCATCGTACTTGTTCGTTCGGTAGAGGGTTCGAGTCGGTCGGAACACACGCGTTCGGCTCGTATTTTTTCCAGACGAATACTGTTAGGTGCGCTTCCGGCCGACATCGGAATCGACCCCTAAGAAGCAAAAACAAAGCCTTAATATAAGGGAAGACAAATAGATACCCACTTGTACAAAATGAAACCAGAAAACATAGATAAATTGCGGCTTCCTGCTTAAATTGTGTGGTCTTTGGCAAATATTTTATTTCACCAAAACTCTTTTTCTTCATTGCCGCGTATGAAATCACTTTTGAATATGTGAGCTCATACTATCAGTTGTGCAAAACTTTCACTTTTTTTTTTTTCAAAATTATTTTTATTAAATTTTGTTTGCACAGTGATAACAGACAAGCAAAACAATACAGGTTCCAAAGATCGTCGGATATTGCTTACAGACGGCTAATTCGTAGTTACAGAGTCATTCAGGGGATCCGTCAACATCGTCAAAGCCAGCATATTTCTTGTATTATCTGCAAATCTGAGCATGGTCCTTGTCAGGCGGAATTGCACGTATCGCTGGAGTATATTCTGATTTATTACACCAAAACTGAGATGATTCCTCAGGTAACAGAATATAAATCCTACCTGGACTAAAGTTAGCGACTTTAACATAAAACACAGTACCCTGTACCCTTCCTTGTCTGTGATGAGACGGTGTAAATACAATTTCCAATAGTGTAAAGGCACAACGTGTATCCTAGAACCTTAGCATAGGCATTAAGTCCATCTCTGTGTTCATGACTGGTAATAACTTGAACCCTACCAACGTGGAGGGTAACATATCCCCGAGTAAAGAAAACCCTCTCCCTCCCCCCCTAAACCAAAAGAAAGTAGAATGGTGGTGGTGTCAGATGTGCAGTGTAGAGGGTCGGTAGGCCAGATCGGAGCGGGGATACACAGTGCTATAACGACGGTGTCCACCTTTATCATAGAACCAGCTGGGTGTGTCACGTAGAGCTTTGCTATAGACTTGGCGAATTGTGCCTTAAAACTGAAAGAGATGCATATCCCTGACGGAAGGTGGGCACACTGCTAGGGGAAGCCCCTGGGTCAGATAGGAAACTAGTGGACCCCATTTATATTCAAAGTTTTATAGTCGTCTCTGAAGATATCCGTCACCCTCTCCAGACAAAGTATTCTCCAGAGCCGAGCTTGCCACATCGAAAGGGTGGGGGCCACTGTCTTCTTCCAATCCGCTGCAATGGCGATTTTTGCCGCCCCCAAGCAGGACCATAGAATGGCCTTGTCCGCTTTGGTCTGGTGTGTCCCTGATGCCCAGAAGTGCCCCCTCAATAGTAGTTGGTATGGGGTATCCCAAAATGGTTTTGATATGGGCTAGTATCTCCTCCCAGAAGGGTCTAAGCACAGGACAATCCC
This sequence comes from Calotriton arnoldi, assembly GCA_963921515.1. Lineage (NCBI taxonomy): Eukaryota > Metazoa > Chordata > Amphibia > Caudata > Salamandridae > Calotriton > Calotriton arnoldi. Next base: position 6,495,527 of record CAWUFW010000077.1, on the reverse strand, counting down.
ACCAAATGTGTTGAAAGTCGCCAAAGAGGCCACAGCCCCTCCAGCACAAATCAGATGTATTCGGAAATATTCTTTTAAGCTTGGTTGGGTAAAGGTACCAATCTGTCATGGTTTTTAGGTAAGCCTCTTGTAGTTCCAGGGAGTGGTTGAATTTAGCTGTGTCTGACCACACCCCGGCCCATTCCCTATCAGTTTTGTCTCTCTGAGCAATTCTTTCCCACAAGGCCATATATCTTGCTCTTGGTGCGGGGGTGGAAGCTAGTAGAATCTTATATAGAAAAGAGATTGCCCCTTTCATAGAGATAGCCGTTTGCACGAATTTTTCAAATTTAGTCTTCTCTCGTGTGGCAGCGTCATGATTTGGAGATGTGAGAGCCCAGTGCCTGAGTTGAAGGTAGTGATAGTGTTCCTCGGGGCCTAAGTGAAATTCTCTCCTACAGGTCTCAAAGGTTAAGATATCATAGTTGTGAAATAGAGCTTGTAACATAAGGCAGCACCCCTCCTTCCAGGCATCAAAGGGTCCCTCGCTAAGAGCCGGTGGGAATGCCGGATTAAAGTGTATTGGCGTGTGTGGTGAGGGAAACGTGGTCCAATCAGCCCCCCCAGAAACAGAGTCCCAGGCCCTCAAAACAGTGCATGTGGGAGTGCTAATATAGGCGTTGGCCGGCCTATCCTTTTTGGGTTTCCATAATAAATCCCAAATCGACCTCCCCACAATGGCCCTATCCATATGTAACCAATGTTTTTCCGATGCCCGTTTGGACCATTCTGTCGCTATCCGGAGTTGCGCGGCTTTGTAGTAGAGGCCAAGATCAGGTAGGCCGAAACCTCCATCGTCTCTTGGTCTTTGTAGCATGTGAAACGGTAGGCGCGCCCGTCCGCCCTGCCAGACGAAGTGAGTGATTAGGGATCGCAGTTTAGGGAGGAGGTCTCTGTCAAGTTGTATAGGAAGTGCTTGAAAAAGGTATAAGAATTTTGGGAGCACTGTCATTTTAATTGCGCGGATGCGGCCCATCCAAGAAATGAACATTGGCTTCCAACGCTTAAGGTCGCCTTGGATTTGGTGGAGGAGAGGAGGGAAATTAGCCTTCTAAAGGCCATCCACAGTCGGAGTCAGCTGTACTCCCAAATATTGAAGAGAGCGCTTTGCCCACTGGAAGGGGGTGTGGTTCTTCAGTACCTCCGCCTCCTGTATTGGCACTGTCAGATTGAGGATAAGAGACTTGTCCACATTAATTTTAAAGCCCGCCACTTGTTCAAATCTAGTCAATTCTAAATGGAGGGCTGGGAGGGAAGACTCTGGTTTGGTCAGATATAAAAGAATATCGTCTGCAAAGAGTGATAGTTTGTGGTTGTCCCCTCCAAAGAGAAGCCCCGTTATCTCGGGGTTCTCCCGTATATACATAGCGAGGGGCTCGATACTCAGGGCAAACAGTAAGGGTGACAGCGGGCACCCTTGTCTCGTCCCTCCAGTGAGGGGAAAGAAGTCGGACAGTATACCATTTACCTGCACTCGAGAGCGGGGCCTAACGTAATTGGCCTTGAGCATATTGATGAATTTATCGGCAAAGCCAAAGCGTTTAAGAGTAGTAAAAAGGAATGGCCAGTCCACCCTATCGAAGGCCTTTTCGGCGTCTAGCCCTACTAACACCGCCGGAATATTACGTTTGGACGCCTTCTCGATCAAATGGACCGTGCGTCGAATGTTATCGTGGGTTTGCCTGCCTTTTATAAAACCTGATTGGTCTGGGTGGATTAGGTCTGGTAGCAATTCGTTCAGTCGTTCGGCAAGTATGGCAGAGTATAGTTTGGCATCCAAATTTAAGAGAGCAATAGGGCGGTAGGAGGTGCATAAATGGGTCTTTTTTCCAGGCTTAGGGATCACTGAGATGACCGCTTCAGCCATTGTGGGGGTGACCTGGACATCCTCTGCCATTTTGTTGAAGAGTTGTGTAAGGTGGGGGGTGATTTCGGCCGCAAAAGTTTTATAAAAGAGGGCCGTGAGGCCATCAGGTCCTGGTGCTTTATTGGGCTTAAGCGACTTAATTGCTTTACACACCTCGTCGTGCGTGATAGGAGCCGCCAGGGTGTCATTATGGCTCTGAGTGACCTGTGGAAAATTCAGCGCCTGCAAATAATCATGTTGTGCTGCGGGGTCTAGATGTTCTCCAGTATATAGATGTTCGTAGAACTTTCTAAAAATATTGGCCTTTCCTGCATCCGTAGACTCTAATCTGCCTTCGCTATCCTGTATGGTTCCAATGAACTCCCGTTCCCGTTTTTCCCTGAGTTGCCTCACTAAGGGGTCGATTCCGATCCCGGTCGGAGGCGCACCTAATACCATTCGGCTGGGAAAAAAGCCAGGCGAATGCCTGTTTCCCGACCGATTCGCACATACGTCCGAACGAGCAAGTACGATGCGCACAACTGCCCAAATCCCGACCCAGTCGTACTCACCCAATACAGGTCCTGTTCTCCGACCGAGGCGGATCCGGAAACGCAGAATCGAGTCGCACGGAAGCCAAAATGCAGCCCCGTCCGGCCGGACAAGTTCGATGCGCTTTCCGTACGCGCCGAACCCGTCGCTACGCACGGCACGTCAAAGCATCCGGGAGAGGCGCACATAAGCTCTGATTCGCGCCACAAGACGATCCACGGCTACGAGACGAACACGCTAGCGATGAGGACGAGGCGAAGCAAAGAGAAAGACGAACGAGACGAACCAACCATGAATCCCATTGTGCCGATTCTACCAATATTCTACATCTATTACCGGAACAGGCACGGACGCATACGGCGCAGAAGGTAAGTCAGACACCAACCACAAAAACAAACTACACGTACCCGACATATCACACACACACAGAGGGACGCAGAAATTACTTACACCAGCAACAGCAGCACCATAGGGGTGGGATGGCCATCACCAATGCCACATATACACATAGGGGCCTGGATGCCCACCACCACTACCACCCCTACTCAGGGGGTGCCAGATGCCTACCACTACTACCATCTCTACCCATGGGGGGCTGGATGCCCACCACCACTACCACCCATACTCAGGGGTGCCAGATGCCTGTCACTACTACCACCTCTACCCATGGGGGGCTGGATGCCCACCACCACTACCACCCCTACTGAGGGGTGCCAGATGCCTACCACTACTACCACCTCTACCCATGGGGGCTGGATGCCCACCACCACTACCACCCCTACTCAGGGGTGCCAGATGCCTGTCACTACTACCACCTCTACCCATGGGGGGCTGGATGCCCACCACCACTACCACCCCTACTCAGGGGGTGCCTGATGCCTGTCACTACTACCACCTCTACCCCTGGGGGCTGGATGCCTGTCACTACTACCACCTCTACCCCTGGGGGCTGGATGCCCACCACCACTACCACCCCTACTCAGGGGTGCCAGATGCCTACCACTACTACCACCTCTACCCATGGGGGGCTGGATGCCCACCACCACTACCACCCCTACTCAGGGGTGCCAGATGCCTACCACTACTACCACCTCTATCCATGGGGGGCTGGATGCCCACCACCACTACCACCCCTACTCAGGGGGTGCCAGATGCCTGTCACTACTACCACCTCTACCCATGGGAGGCTGGATGCCCACCACCACTACCACCCCTACTCAGGGGGTGCCAGATGCCTACCACCACTACCACCTCTACCCATGGGGGGCTGGATGTCCACCACCACTACCACCCCTACTCAGGGGGTGCCAGATGCCTACCACTACTACCACCTCTACCCATGGGGGCTGGATGCCCACCACCACTACCACCCCTACTCAGGGGTGCCAGATGCCTGTCACTACTACCACCTCTACCCATGGGGGCTGGATGCCCACCACCACTACCACCCCTACTCAGGGGGTGCCAGATGCCTACCACTACTACCACCTCTACCCATGGGGGGCTGGATGCCTGTCACTACTACAACCTCTACCCATGGGGGGCTGGATGCCCACCACCACTACCACCCCTACTCAGGGGGTGCCAGATGCCTGTCACTACTACCACCTCTACCCATGGGGGCAGGATGCCTACCACCAACAACGCCCCCACTCACAGGATGGCTAATGCATGACACAACAAGCACACACCAACATAAGGAATGCAACAAAAAGACATCCCCCCCAACACCATGACAAGCGTGTGTTGACTGTGTCAAATGCCTACAACACTGAACATGACTTTGAACATACAATGTGACCCCCTATCACATGTGTCACACATAAATGTGTGTGGCCCCCACAATGCAAGCAGACCATGACCACTGTGGCAATGGGGTCTAAGCCCCCATCATCACAGTGACCAAAAGGTAAGTGTGGGGTCCATAGCTGAAGCAAATTTCGCACATTGTGGCAATGGGGACTAAGCCCCCATCATCACAGTGACCAAAAGGTAAGTGTGGGGTCCATAGCTGAAGCAAATTTCGCACATTGTGGCAATGGGGTCTAAGCCCCCATCATCACACTGACCAAAAGGTAAGTGTGGGGTCCATAGCTGAAGCACATTTTGCACATTGTGGCAATGGGGTCTAAGCCCCCATCATCACAGTGACCAAAAGGTAAGTGTGGGGTCCATAGCTGAAGCACATTTTGCACATTGTGGCAATGGGGTCTAAGCCCCCATCATCACAGTGACCAAAAGGTAAGTGTGCGGTCCATAGCTGAAGCACCTTTTAAACATTGTGGCAATGGGGTCTAAGCCCCCATCATCACAGTGACCAAAAGGTAAGTGTGGGGTCCATAGCTGAAGCAAATTTTGCACATTGTGGCAATGGGGTCTAAGCCCCCATCATCACAGTGACCAAAAGGTAAGTGTGGGGTCCATAGCTGAAGCACCTTTTGAATATTGTGGCAATGGGGTCTAAGCCCCCATCATCACAGTGACCAAAAGGTAAGTGTTGACATAGAAAAAGCTGCAACTGCCAAACTGCATGGATGATACCTGGTCACAGAACAACAAACACATCAGTGGCAAAGTAGTGCCTGTGTCCCATAGCAACATAGATTGGGTGAGGCAAACAGTGCAGTGCAAATAAGACATACCTTTGGCCATGTGCAGACAAACATCACCCATGGGGGCTGACACTGTCAACATCCATCAATGACACAATGACAGAAGTGACCATCATAATGCAGACCCACATATTCGCACCAATGGGCACACAAATGTAGATACCCTGTGGAGACTGTAGATGTGAGGTGAACAAATAACATACCATGGCAGCAATGGGACACACAAACAATGATCATTGTGCTGACTGATGACCTAGGAGTCCCAGGGACAGCAGGTCAAACCCACCAAACAACATACAGCCAATAGCACACTAAAGATATGACAATGCAGTGGTGCAGATGCACAAACAGGCAGACCCACACTGCACAACAAACACAACAGGTGAGGGGGGTGCCAGTGTCCCCAGGCAACCACACAACACATGATGAGGCCTGAATACCAATTACACAGATGCACATACAGTGCCACACAAAAGTAACTCATGGATCCAAATCCCCTATGTGGGCAATCAGGCATTGTTAGATGAGAGGTAGCACAAATTACACATGTCACACAAGCATGTAGGAACTGCAACTAACACAGCAAGAGACAGACCCACTACAGCACTACCCCCAGGGACCCCATATTGTGCTGACACTAGCCTGCATGATAATCCCACTGTGATGACAATGTCAGATGTCGTTCACACTGTGAAACCCAGCCATGTGTCCTGAGCAACTAACTACCATCACACCTACACAAGCTCCAACCAATCAGCACGGCCTGCCAGCCAAGCCCAATATGGAGGTAGGGGTCTGGCCGTGCAACAACTCACTTTTGCACACACTGAACACCACACACCCTGATCTCCACCAATGTGCAGCAGTGAAGCTCACATGGACTGGTGACATTGCACATGCACCCATGACAATACCAGGGGTGGTGGTGGGAACCAAGGTGCAGAAACCCATCACACATGGCCAGCCAACAAGACTTGTCAATGTCTGACACACAGCACAGTTTGCTGTACATGGGCATGATGTGAAATCCACTACAATCAATGGGATCCTGGCCATAGTCACACACCAATGAAGAAGCCAAGGTGACACACGAAGAACACACGTACACAACTACCAACATTGCATCTCTGACCCTGAGGAGTGGCAGCAGTCACACACACAACGTGTCACAATCACTGTAAGCTAACACAAACTGTAAATCACATTACTCGTGTAAACAACAAGTGCCAAGGGGAATCCTGAATGTGTCCCATCTGCGTTTGCCCACATCCCCAGCACTGACAACAAAGACAACCTGGGATGACAACCTCATGAACATTAGTTTGCCATGCACCCACATCACAGAGAAACCAGGACCAAGATGCTGGATGAACACAGAACAACTCAGCAAGCATCACAAACAGGAACATCCCTAGGGACACAGCCTGTGTAGGAAAAGGGAAGGGAACACGCACAGACATGCTTACACAACACAGGCCCACGCAATGTCACCAGATTACACACTGCCATGAGGGCACAACACTCCTGTGGAAGGTCCGCTGTGCCAAACCTTGTCTGTGCACGACCCAAACATGTCAGCAGAACACTCCGTCAGTGAGTCAACAACCACAACACACAGAAGGCTCTGCTCACATCAGCCTGGGTACGGGGTGTCACGTCAGTCATCTGCACACACACCAAACACGTGTCAAGCAAGTTGCACTGTATGCACAGATTAGTCCTTCGACATTGATGTGCAAAACTGCATGTCCAGTGGAGCTGGGCACACAGTCAGGGAAATAGGAACATTGAACAGTGCTAAGCCCACCAGATGTGCATCAGTGTAAGACAAAGATGTTCATTTACAAATGCAAAAAGGACATCCCTGTGTCAAATGCTGAACATTACACCCTCAGACTGTAGCAAAGGATGCCATAGATCCAGAATACAACAGGACACATGTTCCATGGACCACATGGAGTCCATCACTGCAACACTTCATCGTCCTGATGTGAACACTATTACAACTGCAAATGCAGGATGCTACTCATCCACATCATGTACATCAAAAGAAAACCCAAAAGTAAACAAAAAGAGGCTTTATTCAGCAAATGTCAGGGTAAAAACGGAAGTCCAAAAGAAACTAAGGCCAATGGCCAGTCCAAAATAACAGTACCAACGGGGTGAGAAGTGACAACTGGTCACACATTGCTTGCCTGCACTGGTACGGTTGGGGGACATCCCCCTTGGAGGGGCATACAATGGGCAGGCCAGGCACCGCAGGGACAGGATCAGGGGATGGCAGAGTGAGGCAGTGAAGGGGTGGTGGGTGCAGGAGTGTCACCGGCAACTGCAGTGGAGGTGTCTGACTCAGGGGGCCGGCACCACCGTGGTACACAAGTCAGTTGGTGTGGGTGCTGCAACCACTGCAGTGGGCTTGACTGATGTAGTGGACTGGGTACCCACTGCAGTGCCCGAGTCAGACGTGGTGGTTGTGGACTCCACTGCAGTGCATGACTCCAAGGAAGTGGAAGGGTGGGCAGATGAGGTGGGCAGGACAGAGGGGGAACCCGGTCACAACAACAGTGCCACTAACAGGCAGAGCGTCTGGGTTGGGGGTGGAAGAGCAAGTGGCAGGGGGAGGGCCTAAGCAGTCTGGGGATGCGGTATCGGTGTGTGGGGGAACCTGGGGCAGGGTGTGGCGGGGGAACCTGTGCAGTGGTGGCCTGGGGGATGGAGGAGAGAGACTGGGCGCTGGAGCTGCGTGGTGGTGGTGGTGGGGTCTTGCTCTTCCTGCTCCGGGGGACTTCCGAATGGGCTCCTGTGTCTGCCTGCGCCTGGGGGAGGGTGTCCGGGGGCGAGGGGCACTCCTCTCTGTGTGGGTGGACTTCCTCTTCCCCTGGTGTGCTGGGTCAGCAGGAATGGTGGGGAAGAGGCCGAGGTCACACAGGAAGACCTGCTGTGTATGTGTGGTAGCAGGCGAGGCAAGGGAAGGGGTCTTGGAGGGAGAGGATTTGGAGGACTGCGGAGTGAATGTGGATGCCTGTGTGTGTGTGTGTTCCCCATCACCTGTGTCTGTGGTATCAGTCCCCTGAGGATGCTTGTGTGCACGTCTTGCCTTACTCTTGGGTGTGTCTGTGCTGCTTGTCTCTGTGTGTATGGATGACTGTGCAGGTGTGCATGTGCTTTGGACAGGTAGGGGGACAGGAAGTGTGAATGGGGCAGAGGTGGGAGGGGTGAGGGACTGTTGGAGGAGGGACACTGCTGCCGTCAGGGAGGAGTCCATGGACCTATTGCTCCTCTGTAGGGCAGACATACCCGTCGAGATGCCCTCCATGAACGACACCAGCTGTGTCAACAGAGTGGTGTGTGCATGGAGGACACTCAGCATTGCTGTCTGCCCTACATGGAGCTGCCGAAGGAGGTACACAGACTCCTCACTCAGGGCAGCAGGGGACACAGGGGCAGGGGCTGCGGTGCCTGGCACGAAGGAGACACGCTCCCGAGCACGGGAGCCTCTACGGACCTCAGGAATGGGAGCCGATGGGAGGGCGGTGGTGGTGGTGGTGGTGGCGGGGCCAGACAGACTAGCTGGCCTTTGGTGGCTGCTGAGACCCGCCTCCACAAGGGAGTCATCCTCCGAGCTGCTGTGGTCCCTAGCTGAGGTGGATGGTGCTGAGGACTCCTCGGTGTGGCTCCCCTCGCCCTCCGTGCCACTGGGTCCCTCTGACCACTCGTCCGATGCTGACCCAGTCTGGCTCCGCTGCTCCTCCTGGTCCGTGGAGCTGTCCCCTCCTGTGGCCGTGGATGTATCTGCAAACAATTAGGGAAACAGACAAACATCAGTCACCTGCACTGACCGCACACACCACAGTAAGTACAGCACATTACAGAGCAAGCCCTGGCATCCTTAGTTGAACATTGCCTAAAGTCCTCGCACAGATTCGGGGAAGCCAATTGTCAGTCTGATGGTCAACCATGGGACTCACACCCCTCCTGCCCTTGCACCCATCTGTCTGGTGCCTGTCTGATGGTAAGACCCCAGTGTGGACACATGCACCACCTACACAGTTGTTGGACATTGCAGGGAACACGGTGAAGCATGTGAACATGCACACATCACATCTCTTGCCACTGAGTCAGTGCAGGTGTCCGGATAAAGGGATGGCCAGATTCTAATTAGAAATGCATGTGATGCATACCAGCACCAGACACCATGATGCACCCATGTCCGGATAGTCAATGCCACAATGGGGTGCATGTTGCACATGTACCTCCCTGCAGGATCAGTCCCAGGAAGTTGAATGCCATGACACAGGAATGCATGCAAAGTCATACATTACTGTCTCAAGTCACATGGCCATGGCAGCCAGACAACAACAGTCTGCACTGTGTCACAATCCGAGGGCATGGGGAATGCAAGTTATGTGACTGACAAGTGCACATGTCCATCCCCCAGAAACCACATCATCTGTACTACTATTTGACCACGTCATGCCAACTGGACATATGGGGGACATGAAACACAACTCCCTGAACATGAGCACCTCACAGTGTGCTGTGAATGAAAATACAGCTTCCTGAAAGTCACAGTCGCAAACACCTGTGTGCACAGTCAAGTGATCAGACACCTATAAGTCACAGAAGTATCGTCTATCATGGTCACATATCAGATGGCATGCTGAGCCCCAAACGATGAACATACCAGTAGTCCTGACAACGAAGACACAGCACAATGAGACAGAGGCAGACACCTGAGGGTACATTTCCCTGACCACGACATGCCAGATGATACACGGGAGTGGGAGTACAGAGTGTATTGTATGCACTGGAGTAGGCATGACTGTCCAGCGCCACCTGTAAGAGGGATGAGTCCTGGACAGTAGGCAGGTGGCTAAGCATGTGTGACACACTGGATACACATACTCCTGAGGCCCAAACATTGTTCCCACCAGCAGCATGGGTGTGTGCCACATTCCCCAGGGACATGTGGTGAGTCAGAGCAGCAAGCGGACCACATATCAAAGTTACACGCAGATCACATGTCAGAACTTAGGCACTGTGTAGGCAATTGACCCACCCATGAATCGCACAACATAGTCACGGGAACAAATGCTGTCCCCCACCTTGAGCAAAGCAAAATGCAATGACACAGTCCCCAAATGACACAGTTTCCTGACTATAAGGGCCACACATATGCGTATCAGAGGAGAAGTGGGCATGTAACAAATGAGGGACATGGGTCCTGGACCACATGACTGATGTACTGTGGAAGTTTAACCAGGCCAGAGGAGGGCACATAGCATGTCAGACAAAGTGCACAGTGCAGTCATGGACTCACCCCCTCCTTGCTGCTGTCTGTCCCTCAGCTGCCCATCCAGGTCAGGGAAGACCACCGCCAGGATCCGGAGCATGTGGGGGTCAGGGTCCGGTGTCCGCCCCTCCTGCGAGGAGGCGACAGCTTCAGCTGGACCCTTGCGATCCTCCGGGTCCAGCCACGAAGGTCCTGCCACCTCTTTTGGCAGTTGCGGATCCTGCGCCTGTAGACCCCCACGGATCTTACTTTCCGGGCGATGGTCAGCCAAATTTCCTGCTTCTGGTGGGCATCAACCTGTGAGGATGACAAAGTGAAAAGGCCATTACTACACATGCAACATATCCGTGCATCACACAGTTGGATATACATGTCTCAATTACAGGGGCATATGATGTACACAGGCAGTGCAACAATGGCTATGAAGAGTTTGCCAGCAGTCACTACATGGTATCATTGGATGGGAAGTAAACCTAGTTGGAATGCACTGTTACTGCACTGTACCAGTTCAGTGCATGTAACTACACACTTTGGGGTGTGACAACTACTCAGTGGGCATGCTAGCCAGTGGTGTGCACAGTGAAAGTCCTGCTAGTCAGACAACATGCACAATTAGTGATGCAGTGGACAGCACACTCACCTGCTCCCCTGGTTTCCCATACAGCTTGCTGTACTGTGGAAGGAGGCTGTCCAGCAGGGCCTGGTTCTCCTCAAGGCTGAAGGCTGGGGCTCTCTCCACAGTACGTGCCATTGCAGGAGCCAGAGGATGCATAAACAGCAGCAGTGTTGGTGGCAGATGTCGTCCTGGAGCATGTAGTGCAGGCAAGTGAGCTCTCAGGGGAACAGCCAGCATTATATGTGTGCTGCAGAGGCAGATACTGTCCCATGTGTCCAAAGTGATAGGTCCAAGTCGTTTGCATCTTCTAAATCTGACCAATCCATGGTATAGCAGCACTAATACACGCCCACAGCATCCTTCAAATCTTCAACTTCATGACACCCATGATTTTGCAACATTGTTGTGGCTGGCCAACTGAATTCACTGCATCAGACTCGTTGGAGCTTCGAAAACGCGTCCGTTGCCATGCCAGGCCCCAGCCAATGTGTGCGCACCGATCGGTCCATTGCTGTACAACGCGTACCCGCGATACAACGTGTACCCGCTCACATTGAATGCAATGGGCCGGCCGGGCACACCGATCGGTCCATTGCTGTTCAACGCGTACCCGCGATACAACGCATACCCGCTCACATTGAATGCAATGGGCCGGCCGGGCACACCGATCAGTCCATTGCTGTTCAACGCGTACCAGGCATACAACGCGTACCCGCTCACATACGATGCAATGGGCCGGCCGGGCACACCGATCGGTCCATTGCTGTGCAACGCGTACCAGGCATACAACGCGAACCCGCTCACATTGAATGCAATGGGCCGGCCGGGCACATCGATCGGTCCATTGCTGTTCAACGCGTACCAGGCATACAACGCGTACCCGCTCACATACGATGCAATGGGCCGGCCGGGCACACCGATCGGTCCATTGCTGTTCAACGCGTACCACGCGATACAACGCGTACCCGCTCACATTGAATGCAATGGGCCGGCCGGGCACACCGATCGGTCCATTGCTGTTCAACGCGTACCAGGCATACAACGCGTACCCGCTCACATACGATGCAAAGGGCCGGCCGGGCACACCGATCGGTCCATTGCTGTTCAACGCGTACCCGCGATACAACGCGTACCCGCTCACATTGAATGCAATGGGCCGGCCGGGCACACCGATCGGTCCATTGCTGTACAACGCGTCCCTGGACAAGTCACTGGCATATGTCACCATGCCTGTCACAGGTGAACATATGCCAGCCACATATACTTCCCAGGGAGTGAGGGGCACACCTACAACACCACAGCCTGTCCACACTGTATCCTGAGGCATGTAAGTCTGCATTACCTATTCCATGTATGGGGGTGAACATGTTGTTCTGTGGGTGTCACTTCGGGGCAGCCACTCCCAGGCTGTGCATGTGTTCATGGGGACAGGATCCTTGGTGTGTCGTGCACATGACCACTGTGATGTGCAACTGTTCATTCCTGAGCATGTGGCATGGTCACATTTCACGGTGGTGTATGTGTATGTCATGTCACATACCCCCTGAGTCCCATGTGGGACGGTATGTACGTCCCAGGGTGACCCATTGGCACAATAGTGATGGTCCTCCACAGTCTGTGTGCATGTTGTGTTTACAATGTCTCTGATTCCATGTGCACAATGGGAGACAGTCTCCACATCCACGTTGTTTGTGCATGAACTTTGATGTTGTGCGTGTGTGTGTCACAGACGTCCATGTCTGTCCTGACGAGGCAACAGGGACCACTACCTGTGGGGGTCATGGTTGTTTTGCTGTGGTGTATTCATGATGCACCATGTCATGCCAGTGTCCATGTGGCAATACAGGGTCCCTGGGAATCTACCTGTCGATGAGCTGTGATGCCTGGGGCACATCTGTCTACACATGTCACTGTGGGGTGTGTTTGGAACGTGGCAGCAGTAGATGGGAACTGTGACACGGCCTCATGATATCCCATGGCACAACATGGGACTTGTTGATGCCACTTGTTGAACTGTGATGTTAGATGTTGGCCATGTAGGTGCCATACATGTCCTTATGGAACTGCACACATCATGTACTTGTGTCTCATAATGATGTATCATGTGATATTGTGTATGGTCAATGCCACATATGTGGGGTGACTGACATTCTTTCTTTCTTCACCTATACACTGCAGGGCACCAGCTGTCCATAGACCATTCCCTGACCTTGCAGCCATGGTGGAACGGGACTGCATCTGACGGTACCGCTTCACCAGGCCTCTGATTGAGGAATTGACGGTGCGCTTGGCCCCACATTTGCAACCTGGCCGGACATACCCCACAGCGCTGACCCCCAAGGTGAAGGTGATGGCAGCCCTACACTCCTTTGCCACCGGTACCTTTCAACACACTGTGGCGTCTGCTGGTGGGATGTCACAGACCATGTTCAGCCGTGTGCTCCGCGATGTTTTGGAGGCTATGTTGAGATACCTGAACCAGTACATCTATTTCCCTAGACCTCAACAACTCACTGACGTGAAGAGTGACTACTATGCCCTGGGGAGGATGCCGCATGTCATTGGCTCCATTGATGGGACACATGTGGCTGTGATACCACCACAGGCACATGAGCAGGCATACAGGAACCGCAAACATTACCATTCGGTCAATGCACTGGTGGTATGTCTTGCTGATATGAGCATCTCACACGTGTGTGCCCGTTTCCCCGGTTCTGCACACGATGCCTACGTGATGAGGAGTAGTCGCATCCCGAGGATGATGTCACAGATGCGGAACCAGCGTGCCTGGCTTGTCGGTGTGTACTGACTTTGTACCATTGTGTCAGTTCTGCGATGTAGTATTCCACCCTCTTTTCCAAATCAGCTAATGTGCAATTGTCCATATGTAGGTGACTCCGGATACCCCAACATGCTGTGGTTGCTGACGCCCCTCAGGAACCCTGTGACACCAGCCCAGATGCGCTACAATGAGGCACATGGTCGGACCAGGAGAGTCATTGAGCGGACATTTGGTCTCCTGAAGAGCCGCTTCCGCTGCCTGGACAAGACAGGAGGGGCCCTTCCATATGCCCCAGCAAAGGTGTGCAAGATTGTCATCGTCTGCTGCATGCTACACAACCTGGCAGTGCGGAAGGAGTTGCCTCTCATCCTGGATGACGATGATCAACATCCGCCACCTGTGGAGGATCCTGGCCTGGACCACGATGCCAGTGATGATGATGATGGTGATGTCCGCACACAGCTCATCACCAACTTCTTCAGCTGAATGTGAGTATCCGGAGATGTCATGTCAATGATGTGAGTATGCATGATATGTGTTGGTGGTGCTCTGGTGCTGTTTGAGTGTGGCCATGTGCTACATGACTGTATGCGTGTAGCGATGTGTCCTTACAGGTAGTCTGTACTCCCCAACAGTGTTGACATGCTAACTTGGTTCTGGGTGGGTATCTTGTGACATGTATTGGGCATGAGTATTGCAGTTCTGTCCTGTTCTTCAGTGCTTTTGACTGTGTGTCATTTCTGTCCTTCACAGGGTACTTTCAGAGTTGTTTGGTCAACTGTGATCCCCCAACACCATGATTAAACTTCCAGGGTGGTAGCTGTCGTGTCCCTACAGGTGATGTGCGCCACACCCATGGACTTCCTTCCTTCTACACTTGTTGACTGTGTGCCCACTGCCAGGTGGGATTACCTTGCATCTGTAGTGGTTACAACATGTTGCAAATGTGTAATAAACCTGTGCTTCACTTTGTGATGTGCGTTGTCTGTGGTCACACATCTGACTGACATTTGCTTACTGCACCAGTGGGCTAGTTGACAAAGACTGTGAATAGGTGTTGTGTCTGTGCATTGCACCGTATTTCCTGGCAACATCAGTGTAGGCGATGAGTCAGGTGGCCTTGGTGTGTATATGTTGTGTAGCCCTGGTGGTGTGTCTCCCTCATATGTGTCACGTTGCCATGACTCACATGCCTGTGTTGTACTTGCTGTAGCAGTTAGCATGCACAGTGTAATTTCGCAGGTCATCATCTCCATGACAGAAACCACGTTGGAATCACAACAGAGGCAGGTATGGTGTATTAGTGTGTTTATTGTCATACATGTGTGAGTATAGTGCACAGGATGGTGGGTGCTGTACATTGTGATTGTAATCCAAAGTTCCTAGATGATTTGGAAGTCCTGGTAGCAGAAATGTCCTGAGTAAAGTCCACAGTCATCTGATACATTGGTCCAACTTGTACTCCCCATGTCATGTGGGGGAGTTGTGTTGCATTCAACAGGGTGAACAATTTGCGCACAAAGGTGATTATCCAGAACAGGTTTTGGCTTCCTGGGAGTTGCGCATGGCCATCGGCCTCTCAGTTGCCCTTCCTCGGACGACCCCTCTTCTTTGGGGGGGACCCTCAAGTGCAGGCTGCTGCGATGCAGGGGACTCTCCGCCAGAGTCATCCTCCCTCCCTGTGGCAGTTGCAGTTGTTTCAGCACCAGATGTTGTGGGCACACAGGGAGGTGTTGACATGTTGCTGCTCATCTGGCGGAGGCATTGTAATATGTCCCTATGCACCGCCGTCATCTCTTGCAGTGTGTCCCACTTGGACTCCATGCGGGACATGTGTAAGTCCAAGCGTGCATGATGGGCAGCCTGCTGCTGTCGTATGTCCCTGAGGATCCCCACTACCTGGCTGAGCTCTCCGGTGCTGGTCTGGTACGCATCGGCTATGCGTACCAGTTGTGGGTCATCATGCAGTCCAGACCCCTCTGCGAGCAGCGACCTATGTCTACCACCCCTCCCACCACCCCTGGCGACACGTGCAGTACCTGAGGTGGCACGCACAGGTGACACTGGGCCCCTTGGGGGTTGTTGGTGGTGTTGGTGTCCATAGCCCCACGTTGGGCAAGGGTCCGTGTGCTGGTGGTGGTGGTGGTCCTTGGTCTGTCCGTGTCGGCAGGGGTGGTTTGTGTGTTGTCAGTCGTTGGAGGGGTGGGTGCAGGGGTGCAGCTGGTGGTCCTGCTGGTGCTGCATGATGACTCGCTCCGGAGGTGCCAGGTAGGTCTTCGTCATCCGAGGAGGGCAGAGGCTGTTCCACACCAGTGAGCTCCGTTTCCCCTGGATCCTGGGACAGGGACTCCTCAGCGTCTGCTGCTGTGTCCCCATCATCACCTGTTTGTGGGAGACACACACAATGTATGTTATGTTTCTGCAGGCATCAATTGTTGACACACCTGACAGTTGTGACTGTACCTCTGGATGCGGGCCTGTACATTGCATTGTCCTAAGTTGTCACAGTCAGAGGTTGATATTGGTGTAGCACATTGTCCTGCATACTTTGAGCATTTCAATTTGAATGTTGGGGTGTGTACATGGTCTGCATTGGTTGTATTTGGTTGACATCCGGCCCTCCTTCTCCCCCAGCCCAGTTATCCCACCATGAAGCATGCCACCCTTGCAGTGGGTTCAGGTTGACTCTCAGGATGTCAGTGAGTGGTGTCCTGCTGTTGGTGGTGCCCAGTTCCCAGCAGGGCCTTGTGCTCCCCACAGCAGTACCCAGTGTCAGCCATCTTGTCAGTTCTTTTCCACTCCCTGTGATGTGCGCATGGTTCAGGGTGGTGTTGATGGGACAGTTGTGGGGGTGACCAATATCTGTGACTGACACTCCCATCATGCTATTGCCTCCACCCCCCTTCCCAGCATGCCCATGCTTCCTTCCTTCCTTTTGACTCTGCTTCCCTGTGGGGTTGTGTGCCTGTGCTGACAAGATGGCTGACAGTGTTATCCTGGGGTTAGTTTTGCTACAAGTCCCATGTGTGTCCCTGTGCTTCACACAGCATGACCCAGGGTTGTGGTTCTTTGTGGGATATTTGATTAGAGTGTGAGGCAATGCATTCTCCCAGGTGAGTTGTGTGGAGTTTGTGTTAGGGGTGTGTGTGAGTGGAGCTGCTGGTAACTATGGTCAGTGCTGTCAGTCCTCCTTCCCACCCAGCCAGATATCCCACCATGGAACGTGCTTCCATTGCAGGGAGTGCAAGTTGTCTTTCAGGATGTCAGTCAGTGGTGTCCTGCTGTTGGTTGGTGCACAGTTCCCAGCAGGGCCTTGTGCTCCCCACAGCAGTACCCAGTGTCAGCCATCTTGTCAGTTCTTTGCCACTCCCTGTGATGTGCGCATGGTTCAGGGTGGTGTTGATGGGACAGTTGTGAGGGTGAACAATATCTGTGACTACCACTCCCATCATGCTATTGCCTCCACCCCCTTCCCAGCATGCCCATACTTCCTTCATTTTGAGTGTACTTCACTGTGTGTGAGTGTGACAGCAATGGCAAGATGGCTGACAGTGGTGTCCTGCTGTTGGTTGGTGCCCAGTTCCCAGCAGGGCCTTGTGCTCCCCACAACATAGCACCAGTGTCAGACATCTTTGATGTGGCTTTTCACTACCTGGTAGGTGTGCATGCTTTAGTGTGAGCTTGCTGGGGCATGCGGGTGGGGAATGTTGAGCTGTGACTACCACTCCCATCATGCTATTGCCTCCACCGCCCTTCCCAGCATGCCCATACTTCCTTCATTTTGAGTGTACTTCACTGTGTGTGAGTGTGACAGCAATGGCAAGATGGCTGACAGTGGTGTCCTGCTGTTGGTTGGTGCCCAGTTCCCAGCAGGGCCTTGTGCTCCCCACAACATAGCACCAGTGTCAGACATCTTTGATGTGGCTTTTCACTACCTGGTAGGTGTGCATGCTTTAGTGTGAGCTTGCTGGGCCATGCGGGTGGGGGATGTTGAGCTGTGACTACCACTCCCATCATGCTATTGCCTCCACTGCCCTTCCCAGCATGCCCATACTTCCTTCCTTTTGAGTGTACTTCACTGTGTGTGAGTGTGACAGCAATGGCAAGATGGCTGACAGTGGTGTCCTGCTGTTGGTTGGTGCCCAGTTCCCAGCAGGGCCTTGTGCTCCCCACGACTGAGCACCAGTGTCAGACATCTTTGATGTGGCTTTTGACTCCCTGTGAGGTGTGCATGCTTGGGTGTGATCTTGCTGGGCCATGTGGGTGGGGGATGTTGGGCTGTGACTACCACTCCCATCATGCTATTGCCTCCACCCCCTTCCCAGCATGCCCATGCTTCCTTCCTTTTGACTCTGCTTCCCTGTGGGGTTGTGTGCCTGTGCTGACAAGATGGCTGACAGTGTTATCCTGGGGTTAGTTTTGCTACAAGTCCCATGTGTGTCCCTGTGCTTCACACATCATGACCCAGGGTTGTGGTTCTTTGTGGGATATTTGATTAGAGTGTGAGGCAATGCATTCTCCCAGGTGAGTTGTGTGGAGTTTGTGTTAGGGGTGTGTGTGAGTGGAGCTGCTGGTAACTATGGTCAGTGCTGTCAGTCCTCCTTCCCACCCAGCCAGATTTTCCACCATGGAACGTGCTTCCGTTGCAGGGAGTGCAAGTTGTCTTTCAGGATGTCAGTCAGTGGTGTCCTGCTGTTGGTTGGTGCACAGTTGCCAGCAGGACCTTGTGCTCCCCACAGCAGTAGCCAGTGTCAGCCATCTTGTCAGTTGTTTTCCACTCCCTGTGATGTGAGCATGGTTCATGGTGGTGTTGATGTGCGCATTGTGAGGGTGGGCAATATCTGTGACTACGACTCCCATGATGCTATTGGCTACACTGACTTGCCCAGCATACACAGGATTCCTTCCTTTCAGTGGGCTTCACTGTGAGGTGGTGTTGTAGTGGTGGCTACATGTCTGGATGTGTTTGTTAGTTATATTTGTGCCACTGCCTAGCTGTAGTTGTAGTTGTGTTTGTACATGTGATGACACAGTTACATATCACTATGAGATGGCATGTGTTGTGTTTATCTGACTGACATACACATTTTGGGATGATTCTGTTTTGGTTGCTGTGTATTTGCTAAGGGTGCATGGTTTGACTCTCCCCTTGACAGTGATGTGTGTGTATTGTCGCACAATATTGTGTACATTTGTTGTGTACTCGCCAGGCTCTGGGATGTTTTCTAGTCCATATACGCTCACTGGTGGTAGGATGGCCCGCACCTTCTCCTCCCAGGGCCTGAGGTATACTGGTTTGGCAGGAGGGCCACTGCCGGTGTGTTGGCTCAAGAGGTAGTCCTTCTTCAACAGGTCCCTGACCCTCCTGCGCACGTCATACCACCTGTTCTGGATGTCTCCCTTTGTGCGCAAACATGGTGATTGTGCGTTCACCCTGTCGACAATCCTCTCCCACATCTTGGTTTTCTGCGACATGGGTGTCTGTTGGACCAGTGTACCAAACATCTGTGGCTCTACCCTGAGGATCTCATCTACCAGGACTTCCAATTCACTATCTAGGAACTTTTAATTCTTCTTTGGGGGCATGGTGATGGGTGGTGATGGTGAGTGATGTGTGTGTTGGTGTGCAAGTGAGGGTGTGTGAGTGTGTGTTTTGCTGGGTGTATGTGAGGGTGCTATTTGTTGAGGTGCTGCTGGTGTGTGGCTTGTGTGATGGATGAGCTGTGAGTGTGTGTGTGGTTGCTGTCTGTTGGTGTTGAGTGCTGGCAGGTAATTTGAATTTGCAAAGGTTCATGGTAGGGATTTGTGTCCTTTATATCGGTGGAGTTGTGGGTGTGTCTTTGTTCCCTGTTTCCCCACCCAGTATTTATTGGCTTGTTTGGCCCTTGTTTTTGTATTTTTTCCTTTGTACTTTTTGTGCATGTAGAAGACGTTCTTCTGACCGAGTCGGACCCTGCAGTTGTCTCGTGCGAGCTTCTCCGATTCGTTCACGCTGTGTTTGTGCTGTTTTCTGTGCTGCGTACGCGTCGGTCGCGGTGTATTGGGTTGCTTCGGCTCGCAGTTTTGTATGCGTGTCGGTCTTACGGCTTGGGCCCCGTGCGACTCGGTCGTGTTTTCCACGCGTTGCATCGTACTTGATGGGTAGGAGTTCGCGGGTACGTTTCGTTCGGGATTCTTCCTGGTGCATGTCGGTCGTTTCAATTCGCATGGTTTTCCGGCCGGATAGCTGTTTTCCGCGCGGTTCGGTCGTTCGGCTTGTGTTCCGTACGTGTCGGTCGGATTTTGCACGCTTCTCATCGTACTTTGCGGGTCGGGCTGCACCGGTACGTGTCGGTCGGAATGAATTCCGGCTCCGAGTCGGTCGGCACGTTTTCCGGCCCGAATCGGATTCGGCCCCTAAGTGTGTGCCAATTTTGTTTCCCTGTATATAGGATATTTGACGAAGCCGCAGAAGGGTGTATTCTGCTCTGTTATTGTAGATCGCTTTAAGTTTCCCTCTTAAGGCGGTGAGTTTGCGTTGCGTGTCCCTGGTAGGGGCATTTTTGTGCGCCTTTTCCATTACTTCTAATTCCGCCTCCAGGGTCATTCGTTCCTTGGTTCTCTGTCTGTTAAGTGTAGCGTTAAACTCTAGGCATTTGCCTCTTATAACAGCTTTAAATGTGTCCCAATTGTTGAAAACAGATGTGTCTTGCGGGGAGTTAAGAGAAAAAATTCCATGATGGAGGATCTCAGAGCGTCTCGCATCAATCTATCTCTTGTGAGGGAGGCTGGGAAGTACCACTTAGCAGGCTTGGCGATGCGGTACCCCATCTAAGGCAGATTGCAACCGGGCAGTGATCTGAGATAGAAAGTGGAAAAATGTTCGCCTCCTGGATAGAACCCAACAGGCTTTGACTAGTGAATGCGAATATATAGTCTAACCTGGAGTAAGTGCGGTGTACATGCGAAAAAAAGGTGTAGTCTTTGGTCGTAGGGTAAAGTGTGCGCCAAGCGTCCCTGAGGCCTAGGTCATGTATTGTCTGTTTCACTGCTGTAGGGAAAGAGCCGGTCGGGGCTCTATGGGTATGTGTGCTGTCGAGGTCCACCTGCCAAGTGAGGTTGAAATCCCCCATGAGGATTGCCGGGCCCTCTGCAAATTCTCCAATTTGTTTTAAGAGGGTAGTTAAGAAGGCTGGCTGGCCCACATTTGGGGCATATGCTGATATAAAAGTGCATAATTTTCCCTTCAGTTTGCCCTTCACCATGATTAGGCGCCCATCTTTGCCAGCGTGAACCGCCTCTGGTTGAAATTTGGTTGTTGCATGAAAAAGCAAGGCCACCCCATGTTGTTTTGTCCCCGCTGAGGCGCTATAAATAAGGGGGTATTGTTTGTGCCGTAGCCTCATCTCTTCGTCCCTTTTTAAATGTGTCTCTTGGAGGGCCACGATATAAAAGTGGTGATCTGTAATATACTTCCAAACCTTTTGACACTTAAGTGGCGAATTCAACCCCTTAACATTCCATGAAGCCACTGTAATCACCATGGTGTCGTGTCACCCCTCCTCCCTCCGTGTTCGTGTCTGTTCCAACCCAAAGCTCGCCCTCGGGGCAGATCACCAAAGTAGACTGCGCCCCTCCCCCCCCAATCCCTGTGCCATCTCGTATGCAGGTCTGCATCTCAGATAGGTGCAGGTGGATGCCTAATGTCTGACTTTCACCAACCACCATTCGAACAGAAAAATAACCCCTCCCCAAAGAAATTAGTAAGAAAAACCCCAACAATACCAACATCAGTGAGAGTCAGGTAGATGTAGTGCCCTGACTGGAAACAGTGTCGCCCTGTCGGGCTAATCGGTGGAGGTCGGAGCCGAAGTCCCTCTCCACGCCTCTCTTGAGTGTGCAAAAAGAAAGATCGCCACCTTCACATGTTCCTGAAGGATTGTGTGGCTGCTCCCATCTTTAATGTGTAAAGTCACTAGTCTCTGTTGCACCCTCTCCAGGAGGTCCTGTATGGTAACTTTGAGGTATGAGGACGCAGTCCCTTAATGGCCAGGTCAATATAGAGCGTTGGGTGCCATCTCTATTGTCACTTGTGAGCTCCCCTCGAGCTCGTAGCCCATTGAGATCGTCTTGTGGCGTTGCAGTCCGCCTCAACTGGGGGAAGGCCTAACAGGCGGAGACCTTCGTTGAGCTCTGTGACATGGCGGGGTTTATTGTCATGTTCAAAGCTCAGGCCAAACGGGTAGGTCCATTTATATTTCACATGAGACTCTCGAAGCTTCTTTGTTAGGGGCCGAAACTGCTGTCTACGTGCCAACGTCGCTGGTGCCAGGTCCTGGTACAGAGTGCATTTGTGTCCTTGGAATGAAACGTCTCCCTTCTTCCTGGCCTCTTGTAGGACTGCTTCTTTGACTTTGAAAGAGTGGAATTTAACTAATACGTCGCGTGTCCGGCGTCGCTCATTTCCAGTCGGTCCCCCAACTCGGTGTGCGCTTTCCAATTTAATCTTGAGCTGTCGCGGGCTAACAATCTCGGCAAAGAGATCTTCGAGGAACGCCTCAAGGTCCGACCCCTCCGCTCCCTCTGCTAAGTCTCGGATCCGTATGTTGTCGCGCCGAGCCCTGTTTTCAAGATCTTCAGCTTTCAGCTGAGCTAGAGAAAGTTGTTGTTGAAGGTCTTGCAGCTTGTCATGCGTTTCCTTTGCATGGTGTTCAAATCCCTGGGTTTGTGTTTCCAGGTCGACCACCCTCGTGCCCACCGAATCCACGTCCTGTTGTAGCGCAGTCATACGCGAGGAGAGATCTGTTCGGAGCTGATCAATGGAGGCTTTCAAGTCTTGGTTTAGCTCAGCGTGAAGTTCAGCCTTAAAGTCGCGCAGGGAGGACAACAGTTCGTCTTTGGTGAGGGCCATTTCAATCGTGGGTTCTCCCTGGTCAGGTGGCTGTCTTTTGTCTTAGGGGTGGAAGAAACTGGTGACCTTGGGTGGTGGTGGTGTCTTCTTGGGTGGCATAGGTGCGGGCTCCTCGGCGCCCTTTGCGTAATGTAGTGAAGCGTCTGTTATGGAGGGTAGGGGCTTTTTCGCAAACTGCAGTGGACACCTTAAGTATAGATTGGTGGCAGCTAGGCCGAGTGGGGGAGCCCTCACCGAAGGAGGTGCCAGTTGCATAGGGCCACATCAGGAGGTTCACTTATTCCAGGAGGGTGCCAGCAAATAAGCTGTGCTATAGTAGAGAGGCACAACCTAGAGTTGTAGATTTCAGGGATCCATCAGCAGTTTGCGCTGTCCAGCATTGTGGTCAGTGAGCATCCGCCATCTTAGAGGCAGGCAGGGGCAGGTGGGACGTCTGGGAATCGGCGAGGCATCCCCTGGGGGTTTCAGGGGCTCATCTCCTGTGGCCGTGCCTCAAGTGTTGCCCCTTCTGGTCCTCTGCTGCGTATCTGATTCCTCGGGGGATAGCAGCCTCCCCTGTGCGAATCCCCCCTCGGGTTGGTCACGAAGCCTCCCGCCCGTCTGTGGCACTCTGCAGTTACTGGGCTCACTCACCGCTTCATAAAGCAGAAGATGCTGGGCTCCCACAGGGTCGTGGATGAGGTGGGGGGAGGCCGCCAGTCTCCTCGCGGAAGGGCGCCCGCGGCCGACCGCTGCTGCTGATGCCTCTAGGCGGCCGCCATTTTACTAGATCCCGTGGACCGTACCAGCGGAATCCAAACAGTCCTGCTGAAGTCGGAGATCAGCGTTATGGGGCCCCCTCGTTCCTGCTGGCAGGTCTGGGAGCGCTAGTGTCCACTTCAGGTGAGTTCGGTGCGCGCGTGAGTTCACTGCACTCCCTCCCTCTGCGCATCTCCCCTCGCACCGGTCGCGGAGCTCCCAATCCGTCTGTGGCGCTGCACAGGTGCTAGGGTTGCTCACCGTTGAGGAAAGCGGGAGTCGCAGGATGCCCGTAGAGAAGTGAGCAAGCTGGGGAGAAGTCACCAATCCCTCGCGGAGGAGCGCCCGCAGCCGTTCGTCGATTCCGAATCCTTCAGGCGGCCGCCATTTTGTTTGATCCCATAGTCAGCATCGGCGGGATGCAAACAGCCTCATCAAAAGCTAGAAACCGATGTTATAGGGCCTCCTCGTCTCCGCCGGTAAGTCCTGGAGCGTTAGTGCATATTGTAGGCGAGTTTGGTGCGCAAATGGGTGTGCTGGACACTCAAGTCGCCGGCGTGGGTCGGGAGCCGAGACGATTCACGTCCGCTCGGCCATCTTGCCCGGCCACGCCCCAAAACTTTCACTTTTAACAAGAACTCTCTCTGCAGTGCTATGATGGGCCCGGTTAATGTCAAATCTTCTACACGTGAAAGAAATAAAAAAATAAAAATTTGGAGAGAGTTTATCTTTTTTTATGTAATATATGTTGTATGAATTATATAGCAAATATTGTCAGGGCTTGGATCGTGCACAGGCTCAATATTTTCAGGTCTCGTCTCTGACTCGGCTCTTGTTGGGTTTTTAAAAAAAAAAATTGTATCCTCTTTATTTGATTTATGTTTCAAAACCATAAAAGCATACATAAAGAAGTCCATGAAAACAATAGAACATTACATTCGATAGAAGTTAAAAACTCCTAGGCTATAACGCATAATTATTCATCCTGTAAACTCTGTGTGCAGACTGTAGCTCTTAAAAAACACTACATTTGTGAGAATAAACTCATCTACTAACATCTGTAAATATAAAAGAGCCAGGCGAACTTGCAAAAAACCTCTCCCCTTGAGTAGGGGAACAATAAAAGATTTCCTGGGGGCCTCATAAAATTTGCAAACATTATAAAGAGCAGTGTATCTTGCTGGGACCTATTGACTAAACCACAGGGACCCAAGGTTTTGATATTGTGACACCCTCTGAGGGAGGATAAAATCATGTGTCAGATTAAATCTAAATCAGACAAGCAAGACTCTATCCTTATTATTTTTCATGAGGGTTAGAAAAGGCCCCATGGCCAAAGAGGTTTTTACCATGACATAGTTCCTAACCGAGGGTTTCATCGGCTCTGTTTCTTCCCTAAGCATCCTCTCCTTCTCATGAAGTGGTCCTTTACCCATTTGTAGTCCTCTCTGCAAATGCGCTCTGGATGGGTAAGTAGCTTTGTCCTCCCCATTTTAATGGCAGCTTCCCTTATATACCTGAGCCAAGATATTTTTGGGGTACCATCAAGTGATAAACAATCTCTCATAATGAGATGGTTAAGATTAAGCTGTTGCTTGGACCAGATCCTGATCCAACTGGGTCAGTCTGGAGCTCATAAGAGTCAAGGAAGCACCATATATCACTCACATACAAAGCTTTTGAGACACACTTGGCCTGATAGATCTTAATTAAGGCCTCTAGTGGTCTACTACCCAGTCTTGATTCAAAGCGAAAAACAGCGCCAATAGAGTTCCTAAGCTCCTGCTTCTTGGTGGTGATCAGTGGTTTATAGCTCAGTTTGGTGTCAAATAACACCCCCAAATAGGGTAAACTCCTGACTTTTGCTATTATTAAGGCTGGGCGGTAAATTCCGCTCTGCCTGCGGAGTTCACATAGTCTTGCTCACTCTGCACTCCACTTGGAGTGCGGAGTTCAGTGAAAACTATGCTTGGCCAGCAGTCGGAGCGGAGTCTACCAGGCGCACGCTCAAACTCATGCCATCATACCCTTTTTAAGGCCAATTTTAGGGCATATTTCTGTTCGAGATCAGCCTTTCTCCAAATGGTGCCAATAAGCTAGCTAAACTGATGTCCGAGAGCTGTGTGCGGTGTCACGCGCACCTTTCCTTGTCGTGAATGCTAGAAGCCATTTGGGGACTGATGTCAGCGGGGGACGCGGCAGCAATGGATGTGGTGTGACTGCGGTCAGAGCAGTCTGGCAAAGAACAGAGTGAGGAGGTGTTGCGAGTGGAAGAGACAGGCGGGGGCGCTGCAGGGTGCTGTGGCACGGCAGGAGCCAGCCTCCCCTGTGTTCCCCTGGGGGCTCCCTCTCTCACTGCAGGAAGGCAGAGCAGTGTTGTCCCCAGAGAAGGCAATGCGGAGCCGGATGGGTGGCCCTGCTCCCTGATGGAAGAGGGGAGGACTAGGAGGAGGGAGAAGAAGTGGCATTGGTGGTGCAGTGAAGAAGAGCAGTAACTAAGCCGATGATGAAGAAGAGGAGGAGGAGGAGCCCAGCAGTGATGCCACAGGTCCAGCACCATCTGATGTGAGTAATCAAATGTATATTTAAGGCAGCATTAAACAGCAGGAGCACGTGAGATGACTGCACAGAACACTTGGGTATACGTATACCTGGGTTGTCATTTGGACAGCTTGTGCGAGTATAAGCCGAGGGGCTCTAGTTAGCAATACTCCGGATGGTTGTGGAACTACATGGAATCAGGCTGAGTTTTTCGGCAACTCCGCGAGCTCTGCCCAGCCTTAGCTATTATGCGGCGCTTGATGGTAAAAGTCTTAGTTCTGGCTGTCTGGGGCCCCACCACCATTATATATGATTTGAAGAGGTTAACAGACAGATCTAGTTCCCCCATAAAGGAATCACAGGAATTCATAAGACTTTGCAGACCATTCGTCGCCCTCGTCATCAAGAAGTACAGGGAGGGAGCTCAAGCATATAAGTGAACAATCTGTATTAGCAGCAAGTAAAGCTTGTTCCAACCTATTTACATAAAGGGAGAATAGAAAAGGGGTGAGGATACACCCTTGTCGGACCCTTCGACTCGTTTTAAAGCTGTTAGTACAGGCAGAGTCATTCGTGTATTTAACTGTTGCGTTGGTATTTGCGTGAATGTTTCACAAAAAGTAAACTATACTAGGGTCCACCACAAACCCCAATAGAATTTTCCACAGCTTATCACGGTTAACCCGATCGAACGCGGCCGTGAGGTCCATAAAGGCCAGATGGACTAATTCAGAGCGGACAATAGTGTATTTGGTAATCACCATATGAAGATTCATACATTGGTCAATGGTGGATTTGCCTGGCTGAAAACCATTTTGGATGTAAGTCTTAGATGGTGTTATTTTCATCTGTCCAGCTTCTGAATCTATCTAATATCACCCACTCCAAGATCTTAATAACCGAATCTATAAGTGATATGGGCCTATAGCACTGCGGGTTATCTTTATTTCCCTTTTCAAAAATGATCACTATAATGGCTGATGACCAAGAGCGGGGAGGTACCTCCCTTACTGCGGCATTAAGAATCATGGTCAGTAACAGGGCCCAGGAGTCATTACTCCTTGTAATTGCGCAGACAAATTGCTACTTGCACATTATCTCTGGGGGATGTTTTGAGAGCGCTTTTTAAAGTGTGTAGAGCCCTTGAACATCTAGGGGCATATTAGCAAGACCCACGTTAAAATTATTAGCGGCAGGAAACTGCCGCTAAAACGGCGATAATGGGCTTGCTAATATGCGTATGGAATTCCAATAGAAGCCCAGGTTAGATGTCTTGCACATCTATCCTGGGCTTCTATTGGAATTCCATAACGCATATTAGCAAGCCCATTATCGCCGTTTTAGCGGCAGTTTCCTGCCGCTAAAACGGCGATAATTTTAACGTGGGTCTTGCTAATATGCCCCCTAGAGTCAAACCACTTCAGAGTAATAACGGGGGAAGTTGTAGAAGGCAAATGTAAAAGCTCAGCTACCTTTTCCGAAATACCACTAAAGGCTGATAAGAGCATATGATCTGGGGAAGTGAGGTCAAGACAATATGTTATTTCATCTGAACAACTGAGAAATAGGATGTCATTAAAACACCAAGGTTCTACCATATTCCATCTTAAGAGTCTCCCCGTACAATGAGGCTGACTTGCCACAATGGTCCTTAAAGATCTCCCAGGCAGTGTGCATCGCACATCCAGAACTAAAATCAGCGGGTTATGAGCACTAAATGCAGGAGTGGAAATGCTAAATTTAGAGATAGTGGGGTGTAACTGGGCCGATATAAAGATATAATCGATTATGGAAACACAACCCCTTCCTATATATGTAGGAGTCACTCCGGGCCCTGGGGAATTTTCTAGTTTATTCAATGTAAAAACAAGATTAAAATCGTTTAAGAATGTGGATAAATCAGACCCTTCTTTTGTGTGTTCCACATGTAGCCCTGATGAGAGCAAGCACTTCAGGGGTTATTCATGGATTCAAAGGGGCGTTCACATGGGTGAATGTTAAAGTCCCCTTCAATAATTAAATTAGCCTGCCCTTTCCAACGTTTAGCTAACAGCTTCATGTATGAACTCAGAGTGTAAATACCAGATGTAACCTTTGACCATGATCTCACATCATAAAAGTTTAACAGATAAAAAGAAATCAATCCTGAATGTGTTGCCTTGAGGACTTTTAATATGGGGGTCCCTGTATGTAGTTCAGTCACACTCCCTGTGATCTCCAGAGACATAAAGATTATCATGCCACCTTTTGCCCTACCTGAGGATGAATGGATACCTGGAATAAAAATGTTTTATAACCCTCTAAAAATTATGTATTAGACGTCTCCCATGTTTCTTGTAAACATATCAGTTGGAAACCCTTAATATATCTTAACCAGTTTGGATCCGAAAAGTTGGAGGTAAGCCCTGCGATATTCCAGTTTATCATCCAAAAGTCATCATTACTAATAGATGTTATTCGCTCTCCTTGTGTGTCAATCTGGCTGCTATCAGGACTGAGGGGGCTAGAGCTTGGTCAGGTTAAGCCACTGAAGACTCCAGTCGATCACAAGAGTCAAAATGATTCAAAGAGGCAAATCTGTTATTGGTCGCCGCTTGAGGGATCGAAGTTTGTTTTACAGTACAAGCAGACCTTTGTCACCGACTGGGATCCAAGGTAAAGGACACACTGTTTCTGGTGTATAGAAAAAACCCAGATGTAGTACCTGGATAGGAGATGGCGCTACAGGCCTGTGCAAGCGTGCTACAGCTAACACCTGCTCCGCTACATTAACTTGATTAAAATGTATTACTACACAGTCTCCCCCCAAAGTGTTTGTGTCCTTTCCCATCCAACTAACCTTCCTAACCATGTTGATGCAATCATTTATGGCTGTTCCCAAGTTCAAATTTGTGCCCATCCAGTGAGTCACTTGATTTTTCAGCTGAGTATATGATTCCCAAGTGTGACCAATTAGGGATGGGAAGTTGCCAAGGACCACCACATAGGGAGTTACTTCTGGAGGAAGATTAATTGTAGGGCCAGAGGACAAACTAGGCTGCCGTCCTTGGCGTCCATCCCATGGTAATCCATAAGGGATCACTGACAGAATATCGACAACACTAATATCAACCTACAGGAATATCGTGACATAAATATTGTTGTCAAAAATATCGACCTCCTATCTTCATAATGGTAAGTACAAAGATATCGAAAAAAATATCGTTGTTAAAGATATCGAAGTACAAAATATCGTTTTTTTATATGTATTATAAATAATATAAAATAAATTAAATAATACATTTTACTTTAAAAAAATATTTAGATTTATTTGTAAATTTTAACAATTATAAGTAATAAATGTAATTTAAAAATAAATTAAACATACATATATAACATGTAATATATATATATGTACTTAAAAATAATTAATAAATAATTTTCATTAATTATAAAATGTTATATATATTAAAAAATAAAGATAAATATATATATACATACACCTGTAACATAAAATTTTTAAAAAATATATAATATAAATTACAATATTAAAATATGTAATATTTTTTAAACCTACATTTTAAACTACATTTAGTGCAACAGTAGAAGTGTTGGATAGCGGAGGGTAAAAAATTACTATTACAACTCCAGTGAGTGCAACAGTAGGGAAAGTGTTGGATAGCGGAGGGGAATAATTTACTATTCCCACTCCAGCGATTGCAACAGTAGGGAAAGTGTTGGATAGCGGAGGGGAATAATTTACTATTCCCACTCTAATGAGTGCAACAGTAGGGAAAGAGTTGGATAGCGGAGGGTAAAAAATTACTATTCCCACTCAAGCGAGTGCAACAGTAGAGAAAGTGTTGGATAGCGGAGGGGAATAATTTACTATTCCCACTCCAGCGAGTGCAACAGTAGGGAAAGTGTTGGATAGCGGAGGGGAATAATTTACTATTCCCTCTCCAATAAGTGCAACAGTAGGGAAAGTGTTGGGTAGCGGAGGGATAAAATTTACTATTCCCACTCCAGCAAGTGCAACAGTAGGGAAAGTGTTGGATAGCATAGGGGTAAAAATTACTATTCCCATTCCAGCGAGTGCAACAGTAGGGAAAGTGTTGGATAGTGGAGGGGAATAATTTACTATTCCCACTCCAATGAGTGCAACAGTAGGGAAAGTGTTGGATAGTGGAGGGGAATAATTTACTATTCCCACTCCAATGAGTGCAACAGTAGGGAAAGTGTTGGATAGCAAAGGGGATAAAATTACTATTACCACTCCAGGGAGTGCAACAGTAGGGAAAGTGTTGGATAGCGGAGGGGTACAAATTACTATTCCCACCCCAATGAGTGCAACAGTAGGGAAACTGTTGGATAGCGGAGGGTATTAATTTACTATTCCCACTCCAATGAGTGCAACAGTAGGGAAAGTGTTGGATAGTGGAGGGGAGAAAAATACTATTCCCGCTCCTGCAAGTGCAACAGTAGGGAAAGTGTTGGATAGCGAGGGGTAAAATTTACTATTCCCACTCCAGCAAGTGCAACAGTAGGGAAAGTGTTGGATATCGTAGGGGTATAAATTACTATTCCCACTCCTGCGAATGCAACAGTAGGGAAAGTGTTGGATAGCGGAGGGGTAAAAATTACTATTCCCACAGAACAAAATTCAAATGTAAAAACAAACAAAATATCAACTACAATACAAAATATAATAAAAAACCCAAAAACATAACATATATAAAAATTAACAAAACATATCAAAATATTTTAATGTAGAGAAAATCTAAAATTGACATAAAAATATTACTTTTTTAATTTAACAAACAATTTACAAACAAATAAATATTTTGTAATAGAAATTTATCTTAATCAAAAAATGAAAAATTACCTAAATATAATAGTTATTTTCCTACCCTATAACACTACACAATTTACAACACACATCTAAATTAAACAAAAAAGTGTACCTCTATAAATAACACAATTAATTATCAATTTAACAAATATTAATTATTATGAAACCCATTTAAAAATGTAAAAATTAATGTAGAAACCAAACGTTACAGCTATTGAACCTAAATCCCCAAACAAAATAAAAACTAAACAATTACCAAAAATATTTATCAATTAATAAATGAATATTAATGATCAAGTAATGATTAATTAATTTAAACTAAATTACTTTCCACCCTCTACCCCAAAAAACACCAAAACACACACCTAAAAATATTTACACAATTTCCATAACTAATTTTACATTAATCAATTAATATCAGTTAACAACAAATCATTAATTAATTTTTAAAAAATGACTTCCCACCATTTACCACTATAAACCCCACAACTCACAACCCAAAATTATTACACAATTGGCATATTTAAAATGTAACTAATTAATTAGCATTAATTAACAAATAATTAATTAATTATAAATAAATTTCCTCCCACCATAGTCCCCTATAAATACCACCACCAATTTTGTAAAACATGACACAATTAACATAATTAACAATTATTTAATTAATAACAATTAACAAGCAAAATATAAATAATTATTAATAAATTAATTCACACAATTAACACTATAAAATAAAATTAATTAAATATTATATTAAAAATATTAATAAATGTATTAAAATTAAATTACTACCCACCCTTCTCCCCTATCAACCCACAACCAGCTCCTAAAAAAATAACACAATTAACATAATTACCAATTAATTAATAATAATTAACAACAAATTAATAAATAATTAATAATAAAGTAATTCCCACAATCAACAATATAAAATAAATAAATAGTAATTAATAAAAAATATTAATAAATTAATTATAATTAAATTACTTCCCACCCTACTCCCCTATAAACCCACAACCTGCTCCTAAAAAATGACACAATTAACATATTTACCAATTAATTAATCAATAAAAATTAACAGCCAATTATTAATTAATTAATTATAAATTAATTCCCACAATTAACACTATAAAATCAAAAATAAATAAATACTAATAAATAAAAATTAATATTCAATTTATTATAATTAAATTACTTCCTACCCTATTCCCCTATAAACCCACAACCCGCTACGGAGTTAAAACGCAAAATGTAATTAAAATAAAATTAATAACTTCTAAAAATTTAACACATATATTAAAAAACAAATGCAATACTTAGACAAAAAAAATAGAGCACATACATTTAAAATACATACTAAAATACATAACACTAACTAAAAAAACTATAAGGCCCATTACGATACCGGGCGTGGAAAAATCCGCCAGGCATGAAAGCGGCAAAAATCCGCCCGCACACACCGTCTGAACACCGACCACGCCATTACAAATACACAAACCAAAAACCGCCATCGGCGGAAAAACCACACAAGATACCGCCCGCCCTCGTCCGAGTCGGAGTCAAGCCGCCCGCCACGGACGGAAACACGCACGACAACACAAAACCGCCCGCCCTCACGGCCGACACACCGCACGTGAAATTACGATCGCACCGCCATGAGCGCGGGTAAACCACAAATATACCGCCCGCCAGCGCAAACAACGCCGATGAGAATTGACACGGCAGAAGCCATGGCGCCCACGTCCCTGCACAGAAACCATCCGCTGACAAAAACAATCGCACACAACATGGCCAACAAGTCCACACAGCAAGGCACGCACAAATACACAAGCACAGTACACATCCCGAAAACACCCCCCTGGACAAACAAAAAATACAAAGGCCAGAACACCAGACACAACACACCTGAAAACAACAGACCATGAGGACACACCCACATAGGTAAGTACAAAAGCAGCACTCCCACAGACCACAACCCCTTGCAACATTGCAAACTAGAGAGGAGAGGAGAGGACACAGTGACACAGCAAGGACAGCAGCACACCACAGAAACGCACACATCACAACCACCACCACCACCACCACCACCACCAAACACTGGCACCACAAACCCCCTGCACATTACACAACACACACCGCACCAGCACCACAAACACCATGGCACCACAAAGAATGCCCAAGTTCACGCCCATTGAGCTGACGGTCATGGTCGACGAGATCATCAAGGTGCACCCACAAATCTATGGGAACCTGGTCCAGCACACACCACTAGCCACCAGAAACAGAATGTGGAACCGGATCGTAGACCAGGTCAATGCAGTCGGGACCCTGCCCATGAACAGAGTTGAAATCAACAAACGGTGGAATGACGTCAAGAGCCTGGTCAAGAAGAAGGAGAGCAAGAACAGAGAGCTGGCTGCCGTCACTGGCGGAGGGAATCCCGCGCTCTTCAAGACCTTCAAAGCGTGGGAGGAGAAGGTGCGAGTCATTATACATCCGGAGATCCTCGCCGGATTAGCAGGGGGAGTGGAGGCTGGTAAGTACAAACTAATGTATACCAGCACACCGCTATGTACTCACATGCACTACCACCATGCCATAGCTCCCAGGGACAAACACCCCCATGTCCAGCACACAATACACAACACATCACACACACATGCAACAGACACCACCACACACAGCCCAAACCTAACAACTGTAAGATACGTGGGGGCATGTGTACACTCAGCCAGCCATGTAACCACCAACAGGTCCCTAAGTATGCCAGAAGCGCCACAACGAGCACCCACCACACCCATGTGTCCGCCATAGCTGCACTAACCGACAAGTAACAGGTAAGTGGCAGGAACACAAAGTGCAGTGGGTGGGAGGGTGGACAGCTCAAGTACAACACACACCAGGCCCCTAGTCCCACAGCACAGCAAGGAGGAGCATCCCCCACACCCCACACCCACGTGTCAGCCACCGCAGTGCACACCGACAGCCGAAAGGTAGACATCACGGTCCACAACAATCGGTGTCAGTGGGTGTCCAGCCATCACCACGACCCACAACACCGCCCCGACCCCCACAGACCTGCAACATGGAGCACCCCCGCTTAGAACCATGTGGCATCCAGTACAGTGCACGCACGAACAACCTGCAGGTGGGAAACTGGACAGGGCTGGATTACTGGAGGCATGAGGACCGTAACACGACCAACACATGGGACATGTTACGTAGCAGACGAACACGCAGCACCGCCCACTGTCACGAACAAGTGAACAATGTGCACACGGACATGAACCACAGACTCACACCCCACATGACCCATCACAGACACAGCAACACCCAAGGAGCCACGTCTGCATGCACAAGCCACACTGAATATAGTACCACACGGCAGCCACTGTACAACCCATCACACACAACCGAAACACCATTGAAGTCCTGTCCATGTAGCCCCTACTGCCTGTCAACCACACACCCCACAACTACGCCTATGTAAGACAAACAACACTAGACGCAACAGAGCGGAACAACATAAATGCACACGAACACCACTGAACCCATCAAACACACAGACACACCATGCACATACAACATACCATCCATCCCATCCGTCAGCCCCAGTCTCATGAAAGGCATGTCATCCGCACAGCTGCCACACATACAGCAGTCACGCTAAGATACATGCCCATGACCAACCATGTGCCAGAAGTCAATGAAGCGCACGCCACACTGTGAGCAACAACACACAACATGGGCCACACCCCCCGAGCACTGCAGTGATGCACATGGCACAGGGCAGCACGCACACCAAGGAGATGGGACAACTGCAATACGTCGGGTGGCACACAACCATCACACACTCATAACGATGCGTCCAATGCCATGTCCAGTAATCACAACAGACAGCAAATATGCAGGGTATGTCAGGCATGCACACACCTCAGACCATGCACTGTCATGCTGCCACAACACATGTCACGTTCGGCACCCATGGCTCACAGCATGTAGCCCAAAAGCATATTCCATCCCAAATGCGTTTCTGGGGCATGACCCCCATGTTGCCATATGCGTTCCTAAGCGTTCCATTTGCACCCCAAAAGCATATTCCATCCCAAATGCGTTCCTGGGGCATGACCCCCATGTTGCCAAATGCGTTCCTAAGCGTTCCATATGCACCCCAAAAGCAAAGTACAAACCAGACCCAGGATGGGCCTGGAGCCCGCATACACCAGAGTCACAATAAGTAGGAGCACAGCAACACACCCATCGGCATAGCCAATCCGTCCCATGCCACATGTGCACAGCACACAGTCCCATTGCCAAGCACACACAACAACAGATTGTACAGCCACACACCCGCCTCCGGGACACACGTGCACGAGAGTGCACGAACGGAGAATGTCAGACAACCAATACAGACTTCGCCAGGTGCAACACAATAACAAATCTCATTCTCTCCACAGGTGACGAACTGCTGGATGCTGGGGATGGAGACAGCAGCCAGCACAGCCAGCCTACAAGCCCCCAACGAGGACACACGGATGTGGAGGATCTGTCCTCCTCTTCGGACACGGACCACCAAGCAGGCCCATCTAGTGTGGCAGGGCCCAGCCGCTCCCCAGGACCCCTCCTACCCACCAACCCATCATCCAGGGCTGCTGAACATTCCCAGCCCCCTGCTGCCACTGTCGTTGCGGCCACACCCACGGTCATTGCGGCCACACCCACGGGCATTGCGGCCACACCCACGGTCATTGCGGCCACACCCACGGTCATTGCGGCCACTACCACTGCCGCAACCGCCACCACGTCTTCGCTGGCCCCAGCCCCAGCGCAGGTGGTGGCCCGGACGACTGGATCCACCCTGGGAGCCAGGGTGAGGACCGTGGTGAGCAATGTGGCTAGTGGGCAGGCCGGTGGCAGCAGGACTGGTAGGAGGAGCAGGGTCAGGGAAACGCCAGCCTCCCCTGGGAGCCATGCCCTGCCTCAAATGGCCAGAGTCCTTGGGGCCTATGAAGAGGCCCAAGGACAATGGGCCAGGTCAGCTACAGACATGCGTGAGGTGCTGGGGGTGCTGAGGTCCATGGACGCCCGTATGGGCCAACTCGTGGACCTCATGGGCCAGCTGGTGGTGGCGGTGAGGTCACAGCCAGGGACAGCAGCTCCCCCTCCGCCACCACCTGCCGGGGCGCAGGGTCGAGCAGCAGTGTCCAGTTCCCCTGCGTCCACAGCCAGTGAGCACACCTCAACCAACAGCAGGTCGCAAGCAGGCACCCCCCCTCGCAAACGTGGAAGGGGCCGTCCAAAGTGGAAACAGATCTCCCGGGAGGACTTCGCACGCTCCAGACGCAAGTGAGGCAGCCAGCCAGCCTTCCTTGACCACCCACTGCATTGACTTGGACTACGATCCCACTCCACACAGACATCTGGATGGCATGTGTGTGTTGGACTATGGACATAGAACCAGTGGGTACACCCTGAGCATCACGCAGCCATGACCGACAGCTCATTGTCACTGCACGCACCACTTTTGTCATCACCTTACACACAATCACATGTCACAGTTTGAAATAAATGCACCTCTTCCACTAACTGCTGTCTGTGCCCTGTGTTTTAATTGTACGGAATACAACGGCCACCTTGAGCGGAACGGCACCTGATGCGTGGCATGGCAATGGAACCGGAGGGCCTGTAGGGACCTAGGAGTGGGAGACAGAACAGGAGCACATTCAATGAGTGTGTCACACACCCATCACACAGTACATGTCAACAACTACAAGCAATGTACACACATCGCACAGAGCAATAGGGCACAATGCCACAGCCACCATCAGTGGCATACTAACCTGGGCATGGAGCGTTGACACACAGCACGCAGTGAACAAAAGGCCACCCTGACACAGCACACACACACCTGCACAAATACAGACACATCAGCCGTCGTACATGGACATTCACCATTAAGTGAAGTAGCGGGCGATGAGCTGCTGGCGCACATTCCCAGCTTCCTCCTCTCCGCTGTCCTCCTCACTCGAGCTGTCCTGGTCTGCGGGCTGGGGCCCTGGTTGATCTCCGTCATCCACAATGAGGGGGATCTGCTTCCGAATGGCCAGATTGTGCAGCATGCAGCACGCCACCACTATCTGGCACACCTTCTGTGGGGAGTACGCCAGCGCACCCCCGGTGCGGTCCAGGCACCTGAACCTGGACTTGAGGAGGCCAAAGGTACGCTCGACCACACGTCTGGTCCTCCCATGTGCCTCATTGTAGCGATCGTCTGCTGGGGTGCGAGGATTCCTCAATGGACTGAGCAGCCATGCCCCATTCGGGTACGCAGAGTCACCTGGGTGTGAGGGACACAGAGAACCGTTGCTATTCCAACTGGAC
This sequence comes from Calotriton arnoldi, assembly GCA_963921515.1. NCBI lineage: Eukaryota > Metazoa > Chordata > Amphibia > Caudata > Salamandridae > Calotriton > Calotriton arnoldi. The sequence continues at coordinate 6,458,403 of CAWUFW010000077.1, read as the reverse complement.
AGGGGACAGCATCGCACAACCAGCACGCTACACCACTCCACATACTCACCGACAATACAGCCACGATCCTGTTGCAGATTGGACATCAGTCGTGGCAAGATGCTGTTGCGCATTACGTGTGCGTCATGGGCCGAGCCTGGGAACTTTGCACACACGTGGGTTATCACCATGTCCGCAAGGCACACCACTTGCACATTCAGGGAGTGCGTGTGCTTCCTGTTGCGGTACAGGTGCTCAGTGGCCTGTGGTGGAACAAGGCCAACATGTGTGCAATCAATGGCACCAACGACGTGTGGGATCCTGCCAAGGGCATAGAATGCACCCTTCACTGCTGCCAATTCACGAGCCCTGGGGAATCTGATGTACCTGTTTCGGTACAGCATCATGGCTGCCAGTACATCCCTCAGCACCTTGCTGAACATGGGCTGGGACATCCCTCCTCCACTGCCCACTGTGTGCTGGAATGACCCAGTGGCGAAGAAATGCATGGCGACCATCACCTTAGCCGTGGGGGTGAATGCTGTCGGATACACCCTGCGGGGACGGAGATGGGGTTCCAACATGGCACACAGTCGATGCAGGGTTGGCCTGTCCAGCCGAAACTTCCTTATGACCTCAGTATCCTCCATGTCGGCCAGCAATTGGTATGGGCGGTCAATGTTCGGTCTCCGCCTAGGGAAGATGGCAGTGGACACATGTCAGAGCAACACAACACATAGCAATTTCGCATTCACATCACTGACATGACTGAGCAAGCACATGAGTCACAGCCCAGCTGTCAAGCAGGGACGGCACGGCCACAATACACTTACACAGGTCTCCCACCAATGGCAATGGCTAGTGATGCAAACCACTGCCATGGTCATGCACATGGGGATCTAGGCCCCAATGACTTGCGGGGCTTGCTGATGGGGACTGACTGCATATTCGTCAAGCGGCAACGCCACGGCAACATGAATGTCTGCTGAGCATGGCACTGCTTCCGAGGCTGGATGAGTATGGCACACGACGACGACGATGTGGGCACAGGCTGAGCGGCCAAAACAAGTGGGACCTGTGGCACGAGGGGATATGAGACAGTAGTAGGTGTCAGCACTGCACCCTATGTACAGCACTGTACGGATCACACCTCCCGAAACATTGACAGGTGTCCACATTGACAGCCCCATGCCAAGACGGCTGTGTGCTTGCAGTCACACGTCACAGGTGAGAGGTTACATTGCACGTGCCAGGTGGCAGACGTACATAGTGGGAGCTATCATGTGTGTGCATGTGTCTCCTGTTCAGGATCCACCAGATGGGCGCTGACTCTGTACTGACCATTGGACACAGCATGTTCCGTGGAAGGCTTGTGTGTGTGGGATGGTGGCACTGGATGTGCCTCCGTTGGGTGGGGGGCCATGCACAGGGCGGGTACGTCGATGATTGCGCATTGTTGGTCACGGTGGGTGCACCCACTAAGATGTGTTGCCCTGTGTACAATTCCTATGTCCGCATGATGATGGACTGTAGATGTGGGCAGACTACACATTGGTCGATGTGCTGTCCATGTGCATGTGCCTTCACACCGGGCACAGCTGCCCCTGCACATGTGACCCCTGCTGGACTCGCTGCTGGGTCTGTGGAGCTGATGCACCTTCTGTGCGTGGGGCGGACAGCTCACCTCACTTCCCTCATTGCGCATGTCATGACTTTGCCGCAGGTGACATGGATCATGGAGGGCCCACATGTACGCGTGGGTAGGCTACACATGTTTGTTCACTGGTCGCCACCCCCAGTCAGTGTTTCGAATGGGAAGGTTGTTGTGCTGGTGGTATATTCGATGTGGCGGATGGGCGGGCCTAGGTGCGGGCTTACATTCCGGACATGGGGGGTAGTTGGATTGGCGACTAGTTGCAGTACACACGGGACACGTCTCTTCCTTTCCACATCTGGGTCATCCCTTGTACTCACTGACAGTGATACAGTCATCTTCGCCCCAGCCCTCATGTCCTCCCCTCGCTCCCCCAATATGCATGTGCACCTGCGAGGCTAGCGCTTGCACAGGCAGCCCCAAGCTCGCACCAGAGAGGGCAAGGAGTGTATGTGTGGGTCCAGTTGCACGAGTGGGCTGTCTCAGGGTATGATGTGTGGCGGGACGCCGTCCACCTGCGTGGTGCCCCAAATGGAGACCCGGCCTACATGGACTATGCATCACAGTGTTCGCCTTCCGGATCCGCCACCTGCGACACCCAGTGGCAGTGGCTGCCCTTGCGGCCAGGCCGCGTCCGTCTGTGACTGATGGCCCACACATTCACTCTTTGGCCTCTCTGGGGAGGGCTCGGGGGTGGTGGCGCACGCGCTTGCGCTTAGTCGCAATGGCATGTGGCGTGGTTGGTATAATGGGCAATGGATGGGATGGTGCGAGCCACCTCCCGTGACGTCAGTGCTGCTCGTGCTGAGGTGCGTCCCCCCTACACTTCCATTTGACTTGTGCCATGCTACACGTTGAGGTTCTATTGCCTGCGTGATATGACCAGGAGGAGCGCGAGGAGACCTCTCACAAACCATGCTCCACTGCCATCCCGTGCCCTGTATCGCCTGTGCGGATTGACTATGTTGGGGTTACACCTGGTCGACTGGGGCTGTGTGTGCCTTGTCAAGGGGCATGGCGGGCGCACAACAGGATCCAGCTAGTCTACGGAGGGTGGGCTGACGTGTGCGCCTGGTTCTGCATTGTTCGTGTGCCCGGCTGCTGTGCACACACGTGTTCACTTCCCCCCCGACAGGTGTCCTCTCACAATGCCCAGGGAAGCGTTGGTGTACTGTTCATGACCCCTCCCAACACAGCGTGCTCCAACTTGGCATGTGCGCATCTACCCGTCGCACCCACCCACCTGAGCACTGCGTCCATACGACGTCACACGACACATGTGTGTCTTCCACAGTTGTGCTACTCATTTGCGTTGACATCCAATACCAGTGGACTACATGGTCATGTCACGACTGCCGTGTACTTCACATACTCTCATCCTCTCTCATTCGTACTTGTGAAATGAGTCAGCGGAGACAGTTTTGGTTTCAAACATTATATTGAGTCTTCTGTCCTCTGTGATGCAGTATAGTGGACACTACTGGCAGCGGAATACATGTTGAGGATATACTGAGCATGATTACAAATGGGATAGGGTGTGGGGTTACATGTGATTGGCTGTTGCATGTGGGATGTGGGCTTCAGAGTTACATCTGCTTGGCCAAGGCTGTGCTAATGTACATTTACGTATAGCTGCGGAGCTGCGGACTTTGACACAGACGGTATACAAGTAGCCTACCAGACCGCTTGGCATCATGGGCACAGTCCATCTCAGTTCCATGTGACAGGTTTGCTGCGGTTGTTCCTCATGCACGCGTGCATGTGAGATGACATCAGGGCATGTGCTTGCGTGCATGCAGCGGCGTGCCACTTGTTGTTGCAATGTGGTGGTTACTGGACATGTCACAGTCACTGGGGTCGTGTTGTTGTTGTTTGCACTTGTCGTCCGTGCAAAGGTCCTGGTATGGGATTTCCGGGGCGGGGGTGGGAGGGGTGCAGCACCCACAGACTCCAGGCGACCTATTCATGTCCACTGAGCGGTGTGTGTGTCCATGGGCGCTGGATCCATGTCGTGTCCTGGTTGTTCGTGCAGTTCCGTCCATGTGGGTGCGATACACAGACCCCATGCCACTGCCTCCCACGATGCATGCGGTGTTCCTGGATGTGATGGGGAACAGTGTGCATGTCCCGGTCATATCCGATGTCATGGCGATGTCGTTGATGGTGTGGTAATTGTTGCCGGTCGTTTGGTATGGCTGTTGTGGTGGTGACTGGCCAGTCCGTGCGGAAGCTAAGCATGGGTGCGGGGTTGGACATCATAGGTCAATCGGGGAACCTGCGTTGTGGTCCGACGAATTTACAGGTTGTCAGGTATGCGATGCCGTCCAGCAGGGCTTCCATGTCATTGGTGGTGTTTATGTTTGCCAGCCAATGTAGCGGATGGTGGCTGTCAAGGTGTTGTTCGTAAGTTGTCCCTTGGAGGACCATGATGGGGCATGCTGGGTGACATTCGATGTAGCTGTGCTCGATGATCCGTCGTGTGGAGGCACAGTGGTCCCATTTCAGTGCGGGTGCGATGTTGGCCACATACGCCATGCCCCCATAGGCAGAGCAGGCCCTGTCGTGTGCGTCCAGAGGGAGGAATAGTGCTAGCAGGTCCGCCTTTAGACATGCCGGGTTGGAGAGACACATCTCCACGGGATGGTGGTAGGGACACCTCCGACAGTAGAAGACGGGTATGACGCAGCTGAACAATGTGATGCGGTAAGTCAGTCGGTAACTGACGTTCAGCAGGGACAGGAGTTCGCATCCCAATATATGTATCAGGTTGGTTTTGTACAGCTTGACCTGTCCGGCATAGTTGGGTAGGTGTGTTGCGGTTGCCATTTTGCAGCGGTGCGTTGTGGTGGCGTGCTCCGGCTGTGTGTGCAGTCTGCAATGTGCACGCTCCGAGGTTGCTGTGAGCTCTGTGTAGTCGTAGGGAGACAGGACTTGTGTTCTGTTGGCTTGTGCGGAGGACACGGGCCCTCATCCCACATGCTTCTCAGACAGTTCAAGGTCAGTGATGTGTGACTCCTTCCAATTAACTTGCATGGGGCCGACATGGGGGAGTGTTTTCTTTATTCTTTCCCGTCCGTTGTGTTCTTCTGTGATATGCGCTATCTGCCCTGTGGTCGGTCTCCTCTGCATGCCTGTGTTGGTCTTTTATTGGACAATGGCTGTATTCACCGGCTTCTTTCGTAGGGCTGTGGTTTCGGAGTTGGAATGGAAGGTCATTCAGTGCTGTCTGCTCTCCCTTGTGTGGGCGGCAGGCTGCCTTTCCGCTCTGCGTTGGGCCTTGTGTGTGAGTGTTATTCTTGGGCCACCTGTTGTCGGTCCCCGGGCTCTTTGGTGTTCCGTTTTGTATGTCTTGTTCATATGTGCAGGGTGGTATGGGTGTTTCAGTGTGGTACTGGCGTTCCTCTTCCCGAAGGGGCCCTGCTTCTCCTAGTTGGTGTTGCCGCCGCTGTGTGCTTCGCCATGTTTGTTGCACTGGGGTGTGTCCTGCTGTTGCGTGACTTCACTGACATGTGTGCGTCGGTTGTGTGACGTTGGGTGTTGTCCGTGAGTTGGGCGTTGGGGACATGTCTGTGGCAGGCCTGTCACGTGTCATGTGCGTTCGGGGTGGGGCTGGTGTGTGTGCTGCTTGGTTGTGTCCCTTTGTCTGTGTGCGACGCATGCATGGCACTGCGGTTGGCCTCTGCGTTGTGCGCATGTGTGGCAGCGTCATCGCCGCTTTGGGGCCGTGACGGGGTGGTTGGTTCCTAGTCCGAGGTGGTGTGTACACATGTGTTACGAGATGTTACAATTTGGCCTGTGTGTCATATGTGGGTGCTATGGTAGATGTGTCGTGTACACGCGGGGGTGGGGGGTTGTCCGCTTTTTCCGCCCTTGCACTGTGTGCGCTGTTTGCGTGCACTTGTTGTATGTGTGCCTACCTGCGTCTTCGCGGTACGTTGCGTCCTTGGTGGTGCATCAGATAGAGCATAGGGAGGGCCTGCAGTGCTGGATTCATGCTCGGGGGTGCCGCTTCTTCGGTGTCCGTGCTCGGCGTTCGTGTTACCGCTTCGGTTTGACGTACGGTGTCTCTTAGCCGTGGGTTCAGTTTGTGTGCGGCATCGTAATTTGTACGCCGGGCGGTACGTGTTTCGTCGGACGGTGTGTGTCAATTGTGCTGCGCCGCTACGTGTACGGGCGCACTTTGATGGCGGACGGTGTCGCTGGCTTGCCGGCAGTGTTTGGCTGACTTTTCGCATCGTAATCGGGCGGGCGTGTGGACTGCTGCGTGCAGGCGGTGACTGGTGGTTTTTGCATCCGCCAGCACGGCGGTAGTGCTTCTGCCCGACATCCTAATGGGCCCCTATATTTTTTACAACTATATTTTTGCATAAATATTAATTACTTCGATATTTTAGAAAACGATATTTCTTACCTGAAACTCGATATTCTTGACCACGATATTCTTGCAGTCGATATTTATGTATCTCGATATTTTGTACTCGATATTAGTGCAAGTCGACATTTCCTTCTTGATATTCTGACTCTTTACCATCCATAAGACCCCTAGGTCCTGCCGAAGTAGCTCTCTACTAGACTCTCTGAAATGAGAAAAACTACCGCTGATTTGTAATGGCTTTTGCATGGCGAGGGAACCAGCAGCTTCGATAGGGTTGGCTTTGAGGACAGTTATAGCTGTACGGGACACCTCCCTAATAGGCACACCTAATGATATCCCATCACCAGCTAAACCTGGCAGCGAAGAAGTAGCTGCCTGAGAAGACACCTCCTTTAGGCCCCCGATGGCTTGCTCAATGTTCTCACATCGCTTCTCTAGAGGGAGGAGCAGACCCCTAATCAGGTGCTCTATTTTTGTATAAAGAGTATCTATGCAGTTTTGAAGTTTGGCATTCATAAAGTCCTCTGCAGCTGTATCCTAGGTCACATCCTTTATTTATGAAGATAATCCACAATGTCCTTTGGAGGCCATACCTTCTCTTTTCTTCAGTTTGCGCGATGGTGGAATCGCATCAGTTGCCTGCTCGGAGTCACAGTCAGTTACAGTGATCAATCCTGCTTAACTTGGTGTGGCCGATCAATGAACCTGTGCCTGTGCACTATAGATATGTTAGCATTGGAAAGTGTGTCCCTCATCATGGGGCCCTCAGAAGCTGAGATCAGAGAATCTCTCCCCCGCGTTGGGCCAACGCGTCCTCAACAGTTGTGATTTCCTTCTCTAGAGCTCCCACCGCTGAAGATAAAAAAGACAATATACTAGGTTTCTCCTGCTGAGGCTTAGGGGCTGCCGGCTCCTTGTCTGTGACAGAGTGTCCGTTAATCTTGCATTTCCCCATTTGTAAATATAACTTATGAATTAAATAATGATAAGACAAGTAGGCCAGTCCACCACGGGTAACAGCCACGATATGTGGTCTGCCACCCTGACAATGCGTTTCCTCACATCGGGGAAAAGACAGTAATTGAGAAACATGAGGGGGAACAAGTTAGAGAGTCCTTCGTTCCAGCGAGCGGCTCGATTTAAATTGAGGCCACCAACTGTCTTTACACGCTCCGCTCAAGCGTCTACAGAGAAACAGAGCGGCAGGCGTTTTAAGGTCAGGAGAGCACAGAAATATTCCCCTCGACAGGTTTATAAGAGTCTTTGGAGGCCTTAACACCAGACCTTGCGAACCACTGAACTTCTGAGTAACAGGATGGAAAAATGTAGGACCAATGGGGGTGGCCCTCCCTGCCTTCTTCTGACACTGACGGCGCAGGACGGGCCCGCCCTTGGCTCGAGCTTTGCCTGGGCATGGCCCCGCGGTGGGACAGCTCTTTGCACTATATAGCGCTGCCACAGGTGCAGTTGATTGTTGAGGCCGCCTCCCGCTCCCGAAAGAGTCTTGGACTTGTGGTCCAGACTGCAGCAGGCGTGAAGTAAGGCTCCCCGGCTCTAGCGTGGTGGTACCGTTCTTTATGCTATATAGCGTTGCCACAGTTGCGGTTGATTGTTGAGGCCGCCTCTCGCTCCCGAAAGTCCTGGGACCTGTGGTCTCGACTGCAGCAGCTGTGTAGTAAGGCCCCGCTGCTCCCGTGTGGCAGGACAGTTCTTTGAGCTATACATCGCTGCCACAGGTGTGGGTGATTGTTGAGGCCGCTTCTTGTCCCGAGAGAGCCCTGGGATCCGTGGTCCCGTTGCAGCATGCATGAAGTAAGGCTGTCCCTGTTAATTTGCTGCTTCACCCACCTCTATGCAGTTGAGACACAGGAGCAGAGTGGATCATTAAAACCCCGTGATAAAACTCTGTCAATCATGAACTAGGACCAAGACGTGTGTAAAAGGTGCTAGCTAACATGATTAGAGGTTTCTAAGAAAAAAACACTACCAGTGCTAATTTTGGAAATAAGGAAAACATTATAAGCTTCCTAGATCCCTGGAACGAATGTAGGTCACCCCACAAAATACATATATTGGTTACTGCAGACACACAGGCTCAAGGTGACTTGTGCTTCAATGTGCATCCTTAGCTTTTATCTAAACTTTGCGTTCATCCTCAGGACCGCCTATTCATCGGTTTATCAAGATTGAAAGAGTGTATTCATCGCAGCCCTAAAACCATGACCACCGCACCTGTATGCTTTACATGTTTTGCCATTTCACATTGCATACCTGTTTAAAAAACCTCAATAAAAAGACGTATTAAAAAAAAAGCAGCGCTGACAAAACACGTGCAATCAATCCCACACTGTGAAGACCAAGCCAGCGCAGAGAGCTATGGATGATGGGAGGCTCATCTAAATAAATCTGAGGCTACAAGATGCATTTACAGCACAAGTTCTCAATTATATTAATCAGAAAACCATCGAATTTACAGACAGACCTGAAACCTTGCAGAATCTATCAGAAAAGTATTGGGATGCATGCTCACAGACACATGAAACGGATGTCCATTGTCGTTCTTTATTGCTTTAGGGAGTCCAGACATAGCCATATCTTGTCGAGACGACTTTTCGTCTACTCAAAGTTCGTAGCGGTCACAACTTCGACAACTGGGAATTTGGAATAATTATCAGATACTACAAGCATATGGAGTCTGTCGGTTCGTGACCCAAAATTGATGCTTATATCCTGCCATGTGCTGTGGTTGGGACTTTCAACCACTATCTGTGCTGGACAATTTGGCGTTTGGTTAGTTTGGCACCAGTGAAAGCTCGCTGCTAGATCGTCCACGCTGGAGTCCATGGCTGGGAACCCAACTTCAGTTCATAGTCAAGCTTTCTGCTTCATTTTGTCTTGATGACCTGAATGAGCTAGGATCAGCATGTGGTGTCTTAGTTGGTGTGGGATGACAAGTCGGTGACCCCGTGGGAGGATTTCTCTCTCAGTGTCGCTGAGCTCATTTCACACTTGTCTAAGCTCTGTCAGTTCCCGTTAGTGAGAGTTGTTGTGGGCACTGTCTTCGCAAAAGAAGTATATCCATTGGACAACGGGCTTTATAACTCGAGCTGAGCCACAGGTGCTGTTTCCCCGCAAGCAAAACAGCGCTTGCATGAACCACGCATCTGCGTCAACCACGCATATGCGTGGTTATGGCAGATAGCGGTCTAGATGTCCAGATGGGCAGGGAGAGGAACAGCAAGCTTCGGGACAGAAGGCTCCAGACGCGGACAGGTAAGTGGGGCCAAGGCAGGGTTGGGGGGATAGTTTTTAGGGGTGGGGGTCAGTTTTAGGGCTCAGGGTGGGGGGGTTGGGGTAGTTTTTTTGGAAGTGGGCAGGGTTTTAGGGCTCAGGGTGGGGGGGTCAGTGTAGTTTTAAGGGCCAGGTTTTAGGGCTCAGGGCGGGGGGCAGGGTTCCGGGTAGTTTTTGGCAGGGGTCAGGGTTTTAGGCCTCAGAGCGCGGGGAAGGGAAAGGGCTAGTTCTAAGGGGGAGGCCGTTTAGGACTCAGGGCGGGGGGGCTGAGGTCGGGTCGTTTTTGGCAGGGGGCAGGGTTTTAGATCTCAGGGCAGGGGAAGAGGAAGGGGCACTTTTAAGGGGAGGGCAGGGGTCAGTTTTAGGGCTCAGGGCGGGAGGGCTGGGGTCAGTGTAGTTTTTGATAGGGGGCAGGGTTTTAGGCCTCAGGGTGGGGGGAGGTGAAGGGGTAGTTTTAAGGGCAGGGTGGGCTTGGTTTTAAGGCTCAGGGCGGGGGCGCCGAAGTAGGGCATAGGATTTTAAGGGCAGGGAGGGGGGTTGGGGTAGTGGTAATTTGCCATGCATATCCCTTTAGCAATCATGTCTTTACAATGAAATTCGTTGTAAAGGCATGCATGGTAAAGGAATGCGTGGTTAAGATGCATTCATTGTTGCAACCATGTTGTGGAGGCACGCATGGTTTAGCCATTCGTGCTTCTGTCATACAACCCTCTCCATTGCTTGGATAGAGCAGTTGAGCATGCTTGTTGGAGGCAAGCGTCCAACCCTGTTGCATTTGCGATTTCCTTGATTTTTGTCATTTGCTGAGAGTTTATGGCTGCAATCCCCTCAAGGTATCCATCTGGCCCGGCAGTAGGGTCCTGTGTGATAAGTACTTTAGACCTGGGTGTCAAGATAGGTAATCAGCAGCGTTGGTGCATCCAGGTTTGCACCTCACTGTGAGTTGATACTTTTGGAGCTGTAACACCCACATTTCTATGCTGGTCGGGGGATGTGGTGCTGTGCCTGCAAACCGCGGCACAAGGGGCTGTAGTCTGTGAATGCTTCACCATATAAGTACAATTGAAAATAGATTCACTTTCTGCATTATCACAATGCCGAACATGAGAGGACTTGCTTCCATGTTCTACGACCAGTTCTAACTCTGGCCTGGTCGAAGTATCATATTACTATGTTATGGAGAAGGGCTTTATTGATGTCTTGAAATGCTGTTTCTTCATCTGCCCCCCCAACTATGGTGTGGACATTTTCATCAGGTGTTGCAGTGGCCTGGCAAGGGTCATCAGGTTCGGTATGATTCTCCAGCAGTACACTGCAAGGCCTGGGCTCCTAACCTCAGTAGATGAAGTTGGGGTACGGCATCACGGATGTCTGTGCTTTTCACCAGGTCAAACTTTATACCGCTCCCAGAAAATTGCCTAGCCGTAGAAGTCCATCTCTTGCCTCAGGAACTGGCACTTCTGTTTGTTCAGTGTCAGCATTACCTCGCATTCTGAGGAGGGTTCCTAAACGGTGGGAGTGTGTATCAGAATGTCAACACTGATATTAAGGACTCCATCCAGAACATACAATACCTCACGGATGGCATTCTGAAATACTGCCACTACAGACCAGATGCCAAAATGAAGGTGGTGGAATTTCCTGCAACTGACGTGGGTTGAAAATGGTGTGATATAGCGGCAGCCTTCAGTGAGCTCCAGCTGGTGGTAGTCAGAGTTGAAGTCTAGTTTAGAAAACCAGCAGGGCCCACTTAGATCTGCTATCAAGTGATCAAAGGTTGGGGTGATGTGCCGTTCTCTCTGAAAGGCCCTATTTGAGAGCCTCATATCAATGTAGATGTGACTGCTTCTGGGGTTTATATGCAAGGACCATGGGTGAGACCCACGGTGTGCGGCCTGATGCCTTCTCAATGACCCTGGTGCCTTCTAGTTTCTATAATTCAGTGTCCACAGCTAGGCAAAGGTAAAAAGGGTTCTGTCAATGTTGAAGGGTGATTGGTTTGATGGTGGTGTAGGGACTCACTGGGTCTTTGCAGGTAGCGAAGACCCTTGAATAGGTGTTGAAAATCAATGAGAACCTCTTCTGTGCTTCTGTCTTTGCCGGCTGCTGTGAAGTGGACTAGGTAAAGATCCTCAGCTGTGGAGCAGCTGAGCAGAGTTTCTATACCTCCAGGTACAACAAAGAATTTGGTCTCACAGGACGTGTTTGCATGGGTGACAGTGCATCTGAACATTATTTCTAGCTGAAGGGGCGTCGTTCCTCGATAGGCAAAGACCTTGGACTTTGGGGGCAGAAGTGTAGGTGATAGTTTCAGTAGCTAAAATGGAGCCTTGCTGATTACATTCACCGATGCTCCCATATCGATGAGAGAATGTAATGGAGTGTCCTCTACTGTAACTTGACACATTGGGTGAGAAAGTCCGGGCTTCTCTTAGTTTCCCAGCATGCAGAAGATGAGGATAATCCCATCTTTATCATCGTCAATCAGAGCTGTCTGAAGTGGAATCGTTGTCCACAGGGAGGCTGTAGAATCTTCTCCTTCCACAATGGCAAGTACACCTTAACGCTTGTGCGTCCTCTGTCCATGTTGGAAAGTGGATTATTGGTAGGGGCAAATGTAGGTCTGCCACTGGCAATAACGCAACTAGCACAGTATAGGGCTCAGAATAGGTCTTAGAAAATTATTCCTATGCTCAACCCTTGGTAACGTGGCTGCGAGCAGGCAGGCTTAACTTCAAAGACAGGTATGTAAAGCATTTAAAAACACCAATTCAGTAAATAATTAAGACACACACAAAATAAAAATCCCACACCAATTTATAACAATAGAAAATATTTTTATCTTTTAAATGACACCAAAACAAAAAAAATCCACTGTAGGGAACCAGAGATATGAATTTTTAAAGATTAGTCACTTTCTAGTGCTTAGAAACCAACAGTGCCCCTTTTAGTCATTTTGTTGCCTCTGACAGGGACACATTCACCTTTAGCAATTGTTCTGGAGGATCTCTCACCAGTCTTGTGCAGCCCCCTCCAGCAGGCTGGGTCCTGTTAGAACTCCTTCCTGAAGTTCTTCTTGCGGGTCCCAAAGTATCCAACACACAATCCAAGGTTCTGGAATCTCCAAGAGGGTCCTTGAAAGTGTGAGACTTCAATTCCCACAATCCACCTGGACAAAACCCTTACAAATCCACTGGTAGTACTCCAGGCTGGGGATTCTTTGTGGTGATGTCCAGGTGAGCTCTGTTAACCTGTAGCTTGCAGGGAGTCCACTCTTTAGTCCTTTTGAAGCAATTTTAATCCACAGGGCAGTAGTTTCAGATGGTGCAAAAGGTGCAGTCTTCAGAGTGCAGGCCTTTGGAAATGCACATCAAACTCTTCAGCGCAGACCCTTCTGATTCTCTTAAGTTTCAAGCAGCAGATCTGAGAGGCTCTGCCCCTATCAGATACTTATTCCAAGTTCTCTGGGTCACACAGGAGGTCACTCCTGACCAATGAGGGCAGGGTAACTCCCCAAAGGTATGACCACATCCTGTAGAGTGTGGCACTATTTTGTCCCAGAGTGCACCAAATCTTCCAAATTCATAATGGCTGATTTTCCAGCAGGGAGAGAAGTGCTGGCTAAACACACCCCTAGGATGGCTAATCTCCATAGTCTCTCCCCTTTGCATCTGCTCATTCCTTCCTTAAGCCTAGCTCTGGCTTGGGGTCAAAAGAGTAGAGTTGTAAATGACACTGAGGCCTTCCCTTTCCCTTGAAGACCATGATTTACGACCCCTCCCCCTGCTCTGGCATTCCTGTGTAACAGCACACTGCCCTCCCAGCAGAGCTGGTTAACCCCAAGGGCTCTTTATCACCTCTCCAAAGCAGCCTGGCAAATCCACTTAACTCTGACCAATCAGGACAGACCCCTGGAAGGCTGAATCTGGACCTACAAACAAGAAAGTCTTATAACTTCTTCTCTGTACATTTTAGGAGAAATTCAACAATATCATATTTCGGATTTATCACTACCATTCTGGGAAGTCTTTGAACGGAAGTTTTATCACTCTCCAATCAGGAGTTATTAGTTAATAACTTCTTGCCATGTTAACCTATGTGGCATGGGATTTGCAATGGGAAAAATGACTTGGGCCATTTTTCCAGCACCAGGGCTTATAAAAACATATTTTATAAGTACTCCGCCTATATCTACAGAACCCCCACCCCATGGAACACCTAGGGGAGACTTTAGGGGTTCGGAATCTGTAGACATATTGCAGATCCTCCCTCCACAGTGCTCCTAGCATCAAAGTCGAATTTGGGCAGCACTTTATCACAATGTGGGGAGTGAAATGTGAAATTTCACTTAACCCAGGGCATATAAAACTCATTTTAAAAGGGTCCACCTTATAAATACCTGACCCCCCACCCCTGGGACACCTAGGGGAGACCCTGGGGGTTCCTAATATGCCAAAATATTGTAGGTTATCCATTTTAAGTGCCCCAAACACCAAAGTCGAGTTTGGGCACAATTTACTTTTTAAAAGCAGTCCTGCCACACAGCGCTGCCTTTAAACTGACCTCAGGCTTCAGCAGTGCACACATGCAAGTGCAGAAAAGGCTGCTGGCCGCTAAACTGCCATGCCCTATAATGTACTAGGGTCTGATAGGTAGTTTCAATCCCCCTGTCCTATTATGTACTAGGGTCTGAGAGGGTAGGTCATGCCAATCACAGGGGTACCCCAACCCATAGTGTACCCTAGTGTATGTAGGTGTTTTCACTGTATTCTGAGTGTTTTCAGCATAGCACTGGCCCTGGGCCTGGTTAGGCAGAGCCCAGGGTCAGTCAGAGTCAGTTATCACCAGTACCAGTCAGCAAAAAGTAGGGGGGTGCCCAGGGCACAGGATGACTTTGCAACAGTCCAGCACGCAGTTGTTCCTCAATTCCCCGTGCAGACTTTTGCAAAATGTTTGGAGCGATGGCAGTTTGGGCCTCCATCTTTACCTGTTACTATTCGCTTTCCTGATTGGTCATGAGTTTGGTGATAACTGGTTCCATCTGCTCCGCTCACTTGATGGAGAGTTCCTGTGAGCGTTCCAGAGTGAGGATCTCATCCAGGGATATGCCAGCTTTGACTAGGATATGGCGCCTGCAAGCAGCTGATTTACAGCCTTGGATGAGCTGCACCCTCACTTCCTTTTCATCCTCGGTACATGTGCTAGCACATTCCCATAGACATCATCAATGGATTCTCTCTCACTTTGGCAAGCTTGGTGGACTTTAAATTGCTCAAAATCGGGGTTCATTTGAGGATCAAAATATGCATTGAGAGCGTCAACTGCCTTGTTGTAGTCGTCACCACCTGCTTTGGGGAGATTCTTCAATAGTTTGAAGATTTCCTTCCCAGCGCAGTGAAGTACAAGCAACTTTTCAACTTTTCTATTTGTTTTGTTGGTGAACTTTAAATAATTGTTTAGCTGCCACCCACATGTACCAGTAAGGAGCCACTGTGGCCAGGTCACACAGCATGCTGAAGGGGGGTAAAGGATCAGTGGCTGCGCCCACAGGGTGGGATGGTCAGCCCCAGACTGATGTCTCTGGGCCCACACCTCCTGGGTTCACCACCTGTGGTTGTTGCAGGGCTGGCTGGAACGAAGTTGGACAAGGGTGCAGTTTACTGCCTGGTTCCATGGGTATGAGTAGACTACTTCATTGCCAGTGTTAGAAATGGGATTTTTGGTAGGCTAGGGCGTGGGCCAAAGCCAGGCAAAAACCACCACTCTAGTCAGGATAAGGGAGTTACACTTCTAAAATAACCCCTGCTCACCCCCTTGGTAGCTTGGCACGAGCAGCCAGGCTTATCTTAGAGGCAGTGTGTAAAGCATTTGCACATAACCGACAGTAATACAGTGTACGCACTACAAAAGGACACCACACCAGTTTAGAAAAATATCCAATATTTTTATATAATTAAAACAAGTCCAAACACGATAAAAATCCACAATACTATACTT
The DNA here is from genome assembly GCA_963921515.1 of Calotriton arnoldi. NCBI lineage: Eukaryota > Metazoa > Chordata > Amphibia > Caudata > Salamandridae > Calotriton > Calotriton arnoldi. Next base: position 6,443,107 of record CAWUFW010000077.1, on the reverse strand, counting down.
AAAAGTTCACAGTTCAAAAATACGTTGATTAAAAAGAGTTCCTTGTGTGGATAGCTCCGTCCGGGCTACCACGGCGTCGTGAACCCACAAATCCAAAAACAGTTCTGGCTGACCGCGGTGTCGCAGGCCAGCTACGGTGTCGGGAAGACCCGCAAACAGTACCTTTCAGAGATGCAGGGCGATGGGGCCCTTGAAGTCACTCGCGTTGCAGGTCGAGCTCCTTTCTGATGGGCTCAGGAGCGCTGGCGCCAACAGGGATCGGGTGCTGCGGTGCGAAGCGCAGCGGTGCGGCGTGCGGTGCCCCCAGGTCGCGGTGCGAGCAGCGGCTCGGTGGTGGCGTCAGATGACGTCGTCGGTGAGACCAGGGTCGCGGTGCGAGATGAAGGCGGTGCTCGTCACGGTGCTAGCAGGTCGCGGTGCAAGCAGCGGCGTCGTCGTTGCTGAAGCGCTGTCGTCGGCTGACGAACTGGAGTCGATGGCGCCGGCGTCGGTAGGCCAAGGCTGCGGTGCGGGATGAGGGCGGTGCGTCGTGTGACTTACGAGCGGTGCCCTCGAACCACGGTGCAAGCAGTGGCGTCGATTTCGGCTTGAAGTGGCGGCATCAGGAAGGCCACGGCATTGTTGTGTAGCGAGGCGGTGCAGATTGCGGTGCCCACAGGTCGCGGTGCGAGCAGTGGCTCGGTGGCGGCGTCAACAGGCGTCGTCGTTGAGACCAGGGTCGGGGTGCGGCGTTGCGGCGGTGCTCTCTGCGGTGCCAAAGCTTCGGCGTGAAGCAAGGCGGTGCGGAGTGTGGTGCCCACAGGTCACGGTGCAAGCAGCGGCTCGGTGGCGGCATCAACAGGCGTTGTCGGTGAGACCAGGGTCACGGTGCGGCGTTGCGGCGGTGCTCTCTGCAGTGCCAAAGCTTCGGCGTGAAGCAAGGCGGTGCGGTGCCCACAGGTCGCGGTGCGAGCAGCGGCTCGGTGGCGGCGACAACAGGCGGCGTCGGTGAGACCAGGGTTGCGGTGCGGCGTTGCAGCGGTGCCCTCTGCGGTGCCTTCAGGACACGGAGTCAGCAGCGGCGTCATAGACGTCGTTGAGTTGGGTTTCTTCTGGTTGCGGCACGAAACGCACAGTCCCCAGTGCTGCGGGTAGAAGAACTTGAAGAACTTGAAGTCTTTGCTGTTCCTGAGACTTCGTGAACAGGGGGCAAGCTCTACCTCAAGCCCTTGGAGAGACTCACAAATTAGGTTGCAGAAAGTCCAGTCCAGGCCTTTCACTGCCCACGACAGAAGCAGCCACTGCAGGTCAGCCCAGCAAAGCACCCAGCAAAGCAGTCGTTCCTTTCCGCAGCTTCTCCGGCTCTTCTTCTTGGCAGTCTTCTTGTTCCAGATGAGTTCTGAAGTTCAGGGGTCTGGGATCCAGCATTTATGTCCAAAAATCCTTTGATCTCTTAGGCAGAGAGGTCCTGTGCCCGGTCAGGCCAGTTCTGCCTTCTCTGGTGTGAATTCCTGGCAGGAGGTGGAGACGGCATTTGTCAGAGACAGAGCAGGCCCTTTGAGGTGCAAGGAAATCTCCTCCCCCAGGCAATCCACATTCCAGCAGAGGCACACGGAATGACTGAGCAAGAAAATACCCACTTTCTAAAAGTGGTATTTTCAAACACAGAATGTAAAAATGACCTTCACTAGAAGATGCATGTTTAGATTCTGAGTTCAGGCATACTAAATTTTCTTTTTTTACCGAATTCCCTGGGCCAGTTATGTTTATAAGATGTTATAAACAAACCTCCCATTCTGTCCTATGTGGGACTGGTAGCCTTGCAATAGTGAAAAACGAAATTGGCTGTAATTCACTATTAGGACATGCCACACACACCAGGGCATGTCCTACCTTTCACATACATTGCACCCTGCCCACAGGGGTACCTTGGGCCTACCTGAGGGATGTCTGACATGTAAGAAAAGGGAAGGTTAGGGACCGGCCAGTGTGTGCACTGGCCAAGTCGACATGGCAGTTACAAACTGCGCGCAGACTCTGCAATGGCAGGTCTGAGTTACCGTTTTCAGGGCTACTCACGGGGGTGGCACAACCAGTGCTGCAGGCCCCCAGGTAGCATTTGATTCACCGGCCCTGGCACATGCAGTGCACTTTACTAGGGGCTAACAGGTAAATCAAATATCCAATCATGGAAACACCAATCCATAACACAATTTACACAGAGAGCATATGCACTTTAGCACTGATTAGCAGTGGTAAAGTGCCCAGAGTCCTAAAACCAACACAAACAGGTCAGGGAAAAATAGGAGGAAAAAGCAAAAGGTTTGGGGATAACCCTGCAAAAAGGGCCATTTCCAACACAACCCCTTCCAGCCTAAAGCCAGGGAGACCAATCCATACCCCGATGGGCTTCCCTGCTTGAGGCGATAGAACACGGAACCTGGCCCGCAACAGCAGGGTTTCCTTCCCGTTCTACGCCTTCCTGAACCTAGTTGGATCCCTCTAGCCATACTCTCAGGGCCCACTAAGCTGACCCATGGGGGACCCCTCTCCTCACCTGTGGACCTGTGGACCCCATCTGTGCAGCACCTAAACTTACTTGGCTCACAGATGTGTCCCAACAGGCAGACAGTACCCATATGGCCAACACAATGGTGTGGCCCAGCCCACCCCCGGGGTGTGACTCCTGTCCCCCTCCCAGGGGCAACTCTGTCCACCAGGACCACCAGCCACAGTGGCCACTGACAAATGTCAGTGATGAGAGCCAGGCCTTATGCCTTTCAGGCCACTCCAACCGCTGTGGCGTCAGAAAGTGGGGGGTGGTAGCCCCAGGTGCCTGGCACCCTTTCTTCACTCTCTCCCCCACCAAGTCAGGTACGGCCTCCTGACACTGGCCCACCAGCCCAGGGTCTGTACCCTGTGGCTGGACAGGAGACTGGGGTGGGCTCTCCCACACCCTCTCCTTCTCCCCGGGGTTCGGTACCCTCCCACCTGGAGCGGTACCCCCTTCCAGAATTGTTAGGGCACCTGTGGCAGGTGTCCTGCGCAATTCGCCCCCCAGTTCAGGGGTGCTATCCGGCAACTGGTACACCAGCCCAGGGTCTGTACCCTTAGGCTGACCAGAGGTCTCGGGCGAGGCTCTCCTCCCAGGAGAAGCACCCTCATAACCGAAGACTTAGAGGACCAGTCCTCCCAAACAATTCTTCCACCAGGGCAGGGCCTCGACCCTGCAACTGATCCACCACCCTCGGATCGAAACCCTCAGGTTGAACCGGGGTCAGAGGCGAGGACTCCCTCCCTCTGCACCCCCTTCCAGAGTTCCGCACCCTCCGCCCGGGAGCGGTACCCCTAGAAGACAAACCGGTCAGGACACTGCTTACAGTCGTCCTTCCCTCCAGGACAGGCAGGACCTGAACCTGGCCTCCCAACCCAGGGACTAACCCCTGCAGCTGAGCACCTGCCTGGCGAACCAGAACTTCCTTGGGAGCACGCATGCCCCCCCTGAGGGTAACACAGGACTCCTGTGTTGTGTGACAGTCTGCCTGGCACAGATCTCCCGACCCCTGTCCATCCGACAGTGCGCGAAGGTCCCCCAGGACAGAAGTGGTGTCGCCATGGTCACTCCTAGGAGGCTCAGCCCTTCTGGCTGGCCCCTGACCCACTGGTTTTCCCACTGGGGAACGCATCCCCCTCTCACCCCTCCGTCCGGACTTCTGCACCCTCCACTTAGGAGCGGTACTGCCAGACACCAGGACCGCTGGAGCTCTGTTTACAGACACTCCACGCCCTCCTGCCACTAGGAGATCCCCCTCAACAGACGACCTACCAGTACAGCCTAGGCTCCCCACCTGGTGTTCCCTCCTGGAACCACCCAGGCTCTGGGACCGGGTTTCGGGCACCTTGGGCCGCATCCCATTCCCACTCCTTCTCCGCAGAGACAGGACGTGAGTCCCTACAACCTTCCCACGACACCGGGACCTATCTGGGCTACCACGAACCTTTCCCACCACCCTTGGTTGGGAAATACCTAAGCCACTTCCTTCCGGGTCACCCCCAGATGCTTCACCAGACCCTCTGGAATCCACCAAAAGGTCTTCCTCCAGTGCAAGCTCCCTGGGGTCAGAGAACTCACAATCCACCGGGTGTTGGCATAGCTCTGGAAAACAGGGACTTAAAATATGCTCTCCAACAATTGAATCACACAGCCCCACACAGGTGTTAACCAAACTACCCTTCACCCAACCCTCCAGTGCCTCAGAAAAGTACCCCACATCATTCTCACAAGACTGGCGAGACAGTGTCTGACTGTTGCTGTCTCTTAACCCATACTCTTCTGGCTGGTCTCCATAACCACTTACTAGGGCTTCTATCATGGGGGAACCCCTCTCCCTGCACCTCTCATCTAGAGTCAGTAGAGTGTCCCTCCCACTACCAGGAAAAGAATCCCCTGTGCCCGTTCCCCAATCCACCTCAGGGACACTGCGCACCACTGGAGTAATCTCATAATCCTGAACCCCGGGTGTATGTCAACCCCCTCCTTGAAGCAGGGCCCCAAATGGATGTGTGTGTGTACCTCATCCTCAGTACTGGACCTAACACTTTCGCTGCCACCATCTGAGCTGGGCCTAGCCATACTGGCTTCCCAGTCCAGCTCTCTCATTTTAAACTCATGGTCTAACATCATCCTTTTCTCCTCCATGGCCAACTTAAGCTTCTCCAGTTCCACAGCAATTCTCCTTGCTTCCCGCCTGTCCTCCAGCTCCTCTGGGGACAACCTGCTGCTGCCTGGTTTAGAGGGTGCCCCCCCTCCCAAAAGCACATCCACCCTAGGAATAGGCTCCTCTGCCTCCATGCCAAGATCCCCAGACAGCTCACTTGCATGTCTGGCTGCTACCCAGGCCCTCAGCGCCTTTTGTAGCTTCTCTCTTCTGGTGAGGCTCCTGATTTGGATTTTGAGGTTTTTGCAGATCGCCTTCAATTCCTTCACATTGTAGGTTTCTAACCTCTCCTCCTCAAAGGCCACTTCCAAGGATGCAACAGATGATGCAATTAATTCAGGCATGTTGTACTGGAAAGTTCAAGTTCAAAACCAATGGAAAGGCAAAAATAGACCCAAAAAAACCAGTATGTGGTATGTAATGGTCTGCGATATGGTAGTAGTGCACACCAATCACTGTAAGTCAAGTGCAAACTCAAGTCCTATCCTCACCGCTGACAACCAATGTTAGAAATGGGATTTTTGGTAGGCTAGGGCGTGGGCCAAAGCCAGGCAAAAACCACCACTCTAGTCAGGATAAGGGAGTTACACTTCTAAAATAACCCCTGCTCACCCCCTTGGTAGCTTGGCACGAGCAGCCAGGCTTTTCTTAGAGGCAGTGTGTAAAGCATTTGCACATAACCGACAGTAATACAGTGTACGCACTACAAAAGGACACCACACCAGTTTAGAAAAATATCCAATATTTTTATATAATTAAAACAAGACCAAACACGATAAAAATCCACAATACTATACTTAAAAGTTCACAGTTCAAAAATACGTTGATTAAAAAGAGTTCCTTGTGTGGATAGCTCCGTCCGGGCTACCATGGCGTACACACAAATCCAAAAACAGTTCTGGCTGACCGTGGGGTCGCAGGCCAGCTACGGTGTCGGGAAGACCCGCAAACAGTACCTTTCAGAGATGCAGGGCGATGGGGCCCTTGAAGTCACTCGCGTTGCAGGTCGAGCTCCTTTCTGATGGGATCAGGAGCGCTGGCGCCAACAGGCGTTGGGTGCTGCAGTGCGAAGCGCAGCGTGCGGTGCCCCCAGGTCGCGGTGCGAGCAGCGGCTCGGTGGCGGCATCAGATGATGTCGTCGGTGAGACCAGGGTCGCGGTGCGAGATGAAGGCGGTGCTCGTCACGGTGCTAGCAAGTCGCGGTGCAAGCAGCGGCGTCGTCGTTGCTGAAGCGCTGTCGTCGGCTGACGAACTGGAGTCGATGGTGCCGGCGTCGGTAGGCCAAGGCTGCAGTGCGGGATGAGGGCGGTGCGTCGTGTGACTTACGAGAGGTGCCTTCGAACCACGGTGCAAGCAGTGGCGTCGATTTCAGCTTGAAGTGGCGGCGTCAGGAAGGCCACGGCGTCGTCGTGTAGCGAGGAGGTGCAGAGTGCGGTGCCCACAGGTCGCGGTGCGAGCAGCGGCTCGGTGGCGGCATCAACAGGCGTCGTCAGTGAGACCAGGGTCGCGGTGCGGCGTTGGTGCGGTGCTCTCTGCGGTGCCAATGCTTCGGCGTGAAGCAAGGCGGTGCGGAGTGGGGTGCCCACAGGTCGCGGTGCAAGCAGCTGCTCGGTGGCGGCATCAACAGGCATCGTCGGTGAGACCAAGGTCATGGTGCGGCATTGCGGCGGTGCTCTCTGCGGTGCCAAAGCAAGGCGTGAAGCAAGGCGGTGCGAAGTGCGGTGCCCACAGGTCGCGGTGCGAGCAGCGGCTCGGTGGCGGCGTCAACAGGCGTCGTCAGTGAGACCAGGGTTTCGGTGCGGCATTGCGGCTGTGCCCTCTGTGGTGCCTTCAGGACACGGAGTCGGCAGCGGCGTCGTAGACGTCGTCGAGTTGGGTTTCTTCTGGTTGCGGCATGAAACGCACAGTCCCCAGTGCTGCGGGTAGAAGAACTTGAAGTCTTTGCTGTTCCTGAGACTTCGTGAACAGGGGGCAAGCTCTACCTCAAGCCCTTGGAAAGACTCACAAATTAGGTTGCAGAAAGTCCAGTCCAGGCCTTTCACTGCCCAACACAGAAGCAGCCACTGCAGGTCAGCCCAGCAAAGCACCCAGCAAAGCAGTCGTTCCTTTCCGCAGCTTCTCCGGCTCTTCTTCTTGGCAGTCTTCTTGCTCCAGATGAGTTCTGAAGTTCAGGGGTCTGGGACCCAGCATTTATGTCCGAAAATCCTTTGATCTCTTAGGCAGAGAGGGCCTGTGCCCGGTCAGGCCAGTTCTGCCTTCTCTGGTGTGAATTCCTGGCAGGAGGTGGAGACGGCATTTGTCAGAGACAGAGCAGGCCCTTTGAGGTGCAAGGAAATCTCCTCCCCCTTCCCCCATCGCAGCTCAGGTCTCTTCAGCCCTTTCCTGACCTACCTAGACCATCTGGCACCCCACCAACTCCCCCAGCCTTCTGTCATCCAAAACCCAGACAGGCAATCCACATTCCAGCAGAGGCACACGGAATGACTGAGCAAGAAAATACCCACTTTCTAAAAGTGGTATTTTTAAACACAGAATGTAAAAATGACCTTCACTAAAAGATGCATCTTTAGATTCTGAGTTCAGGCATACTAAATTTTCTTTTCTTACCGAATTCCCTGGGCCAGTTATGTTTATAAGATGTTATAAACAAACCTCCCATTCTGTCCTATGGGGAACTGGTAGCCTTGCAATAGTGAAAAACGAAATTGGCTGTAATTCGCTATTAGGACATGCCACACACACCAGGGCATGTCCTACCTTTCACATACATTGCACCCTGCCCACAGGGGTACCTTGGGCCTACCTGAGGGATGTCTGACATGTAAGAAAAGGGAAGGTTAGGGACCGGCCAGTGTGTGCACTGGCCAAGTCGACATGGCAGTTACAAACTGCGCGCAGACTCTGCAATGGCAGGTCTGAGTTACCGTTTTCAGGGCTACTCACGTGGGTGGCACAACCAGTGCTGCAGGCCCCCGGGTAGCGTTTGATTCACCGGCCCTGGCACACGCAGTGCACTTTACTAGGGGCTATCAGGTAAATCAAATATCCAATCATGGAAACACCAATCCATAACACAATTTGCACAGAGAGCATATGCACTTTAGCACTGATTAGGAGTGGTAAAGTGCCCAGAGTCCTAAAACCAACACAAACAGGTCAGGGAAAAACAGGAGGAAAAAGCAGCAAAAAGTTTGGCAATAACCCTGCAAAAAGGGCCATTTCCAACAGCCAGTGAGGTGGAACTAAGGCCCTGGCCAGGCTGGCTATGACAGAGCTGACACATTTGCTGGGAGTACAGGTAGCTCGCGTCTGTGCACGAGGCTCCCATTCCTTCAAGTTATTGCAACCCATATAGCTCTTGGACTCGACAGATGCTGGACTGAAATTGGTGGGAGACAACTTGCAGCTTGGCACTCTCGCCCCACCTAGAAGAACTGTCGGAACAACACGCACTGCCCCGAGGTCAGTTTCTGACCTATGAAGTGCTGGTGCAGTCTTTTGCGGATCCCTGGGACAAGGGACGGGATGAGCCCCACCTCATGCAGTACTCCAGGTCTTGCTCTCCATGAGGTCGGCGTGGCACCTAGTGATGTGGATCTATAGGGCGCTGAACGACATGGTGCGGAGACCATTGGGGACCCTTAGGGCCAGATGGGACAGGGTTTTGGGCCGCAAAGTCACAGATAGGGAATGGAGTAAGATATTAGCCTACCCTAGGAAGGTCTCCGCAATACGGACTGACATATATACAATTTAACTTTGTTCACATGACCTATCCCACCCCCATAGACTGCAGGTCATATACAGTGGGAAGCCTTGTGAATGTCCCAGGTGTCGGCTACCTGATGCAGATTTTTGCCATATGACGTGGAGTTGTCCTATCCTTCAGTCATTTTATACTTCAGTTCTCCTCCTATTGCATACCGCTTTGGGCCACTTTCTTCCATGCACAGTGGAGACCTCCCTCCTGGGGGGATTCCACAGACCCAGGGCTCGTAAGATGGGCACCAGGTCTCTGGACATGACCCTTACACTGACCAAACAAAGTATTGCAATGGCATGGAAATCAGTGATGGGACCTGTGCTTGAGATATTGGCAAGGGACGTTACCACCTGGGCCAGAGCTGAGGAAAGAATCCTCCTTAGGGAGGATGCACGAGGGGTGAGGAGATGCCCTATAGCTGGTTTGTGGACAGAGGTACTGAAGAACTGGGAACATCCAGGAGGAGACACAGAATCAGAACGGGGAGATCAGGATGACCTGAGTGTTGCCGAATGGAAGAAAAGATGACACGACTTCTGCTGGTAAAATAGTACAGACTTTAATATTAAAAACAACAAGCACTCATGTGGAAGGTCAGTTAGCTCCGTGGAACTGGAATCTGAGCTGCAGTTTATGGTGAAATGGACAGTTTCTTTTATACATGTCTTATCGTAAATATGTCATACATTTGCATGATAGATGATCATCTGCTAAAGCACAACATTATTATCAAATATGTTCTGCAAAAAAAGCTACTCATGTGTCTGTGAAATACAATTCAGATGTACATGTTATCATTAATTATGCTTCCACGCCACTGCAATGTCCTTGACTTGTCTCATACTTGAAGCCTAACAGCTTTACACTCCCTACACATCTGCTGCCTGGCAAAGTCTAACCTTCTACCTATTCTGTGCCTCTGGGCTGCCTTCTCTACATATTTCCTCAGATATGTAGTCTTGCAAGCGGGCCTGTGACCTTCCATTTGTTCTATGCCTAATTGTATTTCCCTATTCTACTGAAGGGCATCTCTACTTCCCTCACCCCAGGGTCCGGTCTTCATCTGTGATATTTTTTCTATCCTGCTACCAAACACAGCTTAGGCCTGTATTCCTCCTTTAACACGTAATACTGAACACGTCTTTCTGTTGGTACTTTCATTGAAATCAGTAGGCCTTCTTCATTTTCTGCATTCATTATAACACGAGGAAGGGGAGTCACGATGGTGACTCAGGTGATAGAGAAGAAGCGAACTCCCACTGAGTCAATACCACTTGACTGCTGGAGTGTCACGCCACATCCCACATACTGCACTGTCTGCCCTTTCCAGTGCCCCCATGCATCATGCCTCTCCCCCATCACCGGATGTGGAAAATTCACCCATAGAGCCTCCAGGACACACACACACCACTAGCACCTACTGGCCCACTTCTCCTACGACCTATTTTCTGCTATCTGGGAAATGAATACTCTGAGACATTCCAGTTATTCCACATTCTTTTTCTTTATTTTTTTTGTTTTCCCAGTTGTGGATACTATATTTGCCCCTTTCCCGGTTTCTCCTCTTTCCTCTCTCTTGACCCAGAGTCATTTGGGATACTTGAGACAGGAAGCCTATTGTGTAAGCCCCGCAACTATGTTCAGTAGGGATTGGTGATCACATATTTGAGACAATACAAGTTGAGAGCACTGTTTGGTTGAAAATAGATACAAGACTTTAGAACTAACTGAGATTGTAAGCTAAACATGCAAAAGATTGCCTGTCAACTGTATATATTTGTACCAGTGATATATACCCTCTCAAGCATAATGATTCACCCTCACTGAGACGTGAACTTGTCTACTGTATACTTATTTTTTTGATCACCACTCACACATACATATGCACAGTTTGTTCAAGTCTCATGCCTGTTTAAACACTCAGAAACACAAAGTCTTCATGATTTTGGCAGTGTATAGTCAGGCAAACACTCAGTGTAAACAAGGCTGTGCTAGTAATCATTCCAAGGCACACATTCAGTAAGTGTGTGTGGGGAGTGGTCACATGGCTGTGTGCACACCAGACATTCAATGCAGTACAGTGGCAGTGTCCACTCAGGACTGTGCTTATATACTTCTTACAAAAAAAATGTGATGTTCCGTTGGGTATTTTTTCTTGTTTTACAAATATCACCGGGAGTATTCTTTTCAGGATGCATGAACCTTCACCCACCTAGGTGGCATTCTTCATTATGGGTTCGTGCTCCATGCTGGGTGGGCAGTGCAATACCCAGCAGTTCCCTCAAAAAAGGGGGGACTTTAGTGGAGATCTTTTCTTGCCCTAGTCCCAATAGGTTTGTGGTCAATGGATGGTGATAGTTACTAGTGGTTGTAGTAAGGAAATTTAAATGACCTATAGCCAGTATGTACTGCTTTAAATTTCCTGAGGTAATCTCTGGCAAGGTTAAAAACTAATGTGGGCCAATTGAACATCAGTTATTCTTTGGTCCTCTGTGTGATCGACATGTTTCACGGCTTGCTGCCCAGCTGAGTCAAGTTGCATTTCTACAGGACCTTTATGTATGACCCTATTATCTTTTTATGTAGCCCTATCTCTTGTGTTAAAGGCTATTTCAAATTTTGGGGACTCATGTGTTCCTAAATCGGTGTACCCATGTTATAGTTTTACCGGGCTCCTGTGGGAAGTGGGGGACTATACACCTGCAGACCGAGTGAGTGCAGGTTTTCTGGCAGTATGTATATCCAGTATGTGAATGGTGGTGTATTGCACACTTAGGTACATACTAGGTTGTAAACCAGGCTGGGTTAGTACACATTCGAAGACAAATACCTCAAGTGTGTGTGCAATGAGGGCTTTGCATATATATACCTGCAGACACAATCCTAGAGTGTGCAGATGTTCTGGCAGTGTCTATACTCAGTATGTGAATGGCTGGTGTAGTTCAAGCTTAGGTACACACCTGGTGTAATCAGAGATACGCCACTGCACACAACCTTGTGCAACCAATGTGTGAAAGTTTTCTGGCCGCAGAGATAAGATGAAGACTCGCAAGAAACGTCTACCGAAAGAAACAACACCATAGGAGAGTCCCTCACTGTACAAACTAAATCACCTACACTCATTCTGTCCAAGGTAGAGATCCAAAACTGGAGACATTACTCTTTTCAAAAGAACACTGTGCTATGCAGAAAATGTGTAACATAACAGAATAGATCATAGACATCAGAAGCACAGCTGAAGTTCAATTGCAGACAGAGTTCCGCAGCTGGAGTGGTACTGGAGGAATAGGACAAAATATCAGTCTGAAAACTCTAAGGGACAAGTGTCCAGACGTTCACTGTCTATTTTGATGCAGGAAGGTAGAGCACCAGTCATTTAGACGAAAACGAACAGATAAATGATATACATAATGGCAATGCAGAAATAACAACACACAATGGGCCCAATCAAAAAGATTTTGCACTTAAAAGGTGTGAATTTCTCTTGTAGTACACCTGGCTTATTTCTGCATTACAGGAGCACGCTGGGAGTACTCCATGTTTACTACTGGAATACCGGAGTTTGGTGAACCTATTTTTATCCTTGTTTTTAGGTCTCGGCTAGACAGAGCTTTTGCTGTCTGTTCGAGACATGTTGTGTATACTTGTGGGCTTCACTCCACCCATAGGCTTCCCATTTGCTGGCTCCATCGTCACTCTGCTATTCTTTCTCCTCATTTGTTCATGGCACGCATGCTTCGTGCCTCTTCCTGTGTTTAACTCTCCCCGAGAGCATGGACTAATTACTATATCAATTCACTGGTCCAATTTTAGCATCTGTTTTAGGAATTACTTTTTTCTCTATTGAAAAGCAATTCAGACGATCAGTCCTGTTTTCACTCACTCCAAGCTCTGCTCCATTTTTGTGAACAGGCCTGTAAATCTTGTTCTCATCTTGTCACATTTGCTGAGCATTCAAAGACAGAGATCAAATGTCAGATACTGTTTACAGAGTGCACCTGTTCCATGCCCCAACCTCCTCCCGCTTGCTGCTTGACACGTCCCCTAACCCCTTCCCACATCGCTGCTTGACCTTTCCATCCATCATTGCTTGTTTACACAGTGGGGAGTGGGCATCTCCCCCCTGCGCACCCAGCCCCGTATTGCAGCCGTGGGTGCCTTGTGTATTCATTTGCAGTGTTTATGTTCTGGATGTGCATCGGTACAAATGAATGTCAAACTCGCCCATCATAACAGGTAATTCCAATCGAGCAGTGCCTTCTGTGATCGTTCGTAAATCTTGAAAGTCGCATTACTGGTTGTAAAGCTATGATTTTTAAAGTAGCTGCATCGCTGTAACGCATTATAACCTGTGCTCATCTGCAACATATTATTTTAATATATTTCTATAGCAGATGGTCTTTTTTGGGCATGGTGTGAAGATGGTCATGAAAGAGGCCCATGGAACAATTCACAAAAACTTTGCAATTGAAAAATGGCTAGATTGTAGGTTTACTGTGCATAGAAATATATGAGCAGAACTTCTTTAGTCAGCAGCATCCCATGTACTGCGTTTATAACTCAGAAGCTGCTCTGGGTGCCATGTTTATTATTCATTGTCTGTTCTGGGCACCTCGTCTTTTACTTCAGCGACTGCCGGGGCGATGTCTTTCTTGAATGTGGGCTTATTGGTGACACAATATTATCTCATCAAACCTGAGGTTTTAACAGAGACCAAAAAATGCTCACAGAAAGGGGAGTAATGCAGTAATCAGAGTGCCACACAATTACCCCCTACCCTGTTATGTTGCAGAAGCTCTAAATTGTTGAAAATATCATTTGTTTTATAGGCAGTGTTGTATCAAAACCAATAAAATCAACCACTACTTCACTTTCTGGAACAGTACCTAAGAACATCAAGTCTCCATAGCTGCAAATATGGTGTGTGCCTAACTGAGAATTACGTGCCACAAAGAACCGCTTTCAGAAATTGATTGGCGACATTCTCTCAGTCCATCTTGTCCAGAAAGCAGCAATTACATATTTTTACGCAACAAAAAAAGAGAACACATGCACTCAACAACAAGTAGAATTCTGAAATAATGTGAGATGTAAAAAGTTCTAATGAATACGTATTGTTTGCTACGCGGAGGACAGCTAAGTACATGTTTATTCTTTTTATGCATTTATGTGGTTTTTTTCGGCTTTCATTTGCCTATGGCGCTCTACCCGGTTGCCTGTTGCTTTGTGCTGTATGCTGTGTCTGCATATAACTCACCCGTTTGAGGCAGGAGGTACGGGAGCTCAATTTTAATGCTCAAAACCGCACTACCCTAGTGCTCAGTGATGAAATAATGGGCTACAGCAGCTACGGGACCGTTCATCTGCCGTGAACTCGTAAGTCAATGTCACCAGCCCCAATGCCATACACAAATGCATTAACATTGACAACACCTACAGCTCTTGGATTGCTGAGACCTATTGGCTTTGCCAATGCTTGTTTACGGAGGGAATGCGGTCTTTTTCAAGACACTGTTCCTACCAAACGGAACCACTTTAGAAATACTACTAAGGAGGAAAGTACATTTCTGCACTGAATAGGCCCTCCACAAGCAGCGGAACAGCCCCACTTCAACAAGTTAGTGCAGGCTTGTTTGAAGTTTTTGTGGTTTTGTGGTTTTTGTGGCTAATCATTAGCCACGCTCTATAAATCCTGTTTGATTGGTTGACTGATTGATTGATTGATTTGTGCCTGGGTCAACAAACTCAATATGTTCAGTGGCGGCTCCTCCACTAAGGTGGAGGAGCGCCGCCCCACTGCTCTTGAGCAGTGGGAAAAGGAAAAATAAAATTATGTAACGCTACGTTATTATCATTTTTTTTCCCTATACTGAGGGAGGTTTACAGGACGGGGCTGGGCTGTCGTCACAGCCAGCAGGGGAGTGGTTGGGGCATTTAAGTGCGCATGACTGCTGGGCTGGCTGCCTTGTGCCGGCCAGTCATGTGCACTTTGCATGTTCTCCACCAGCTGTATGGTATGCACAGGCTTATAGTCCCCGTCTGAGTGCCGAACCATGGCACTTAGACCAATCACGATGCTGCTGTCATGGTGACAGCAGCGCCGTGATTGGCTTAGGGGAGCCTGTGCGTGCGTCTGCTTCCGACACGAACAGAAGAGGATGGAGGTGGGGCAGCGGCCGGAAGACAGTGAAGTCCTTTTATTGATTTTTCTACCTTCCCCCGACCCCACCCTTACTTTACAGTGGCAGCCGCCACTGAATGAGCTTGGTTCAAACTTTCTTTTTAATACACATCCTGCAGGGAAAAGGACAGATCCATTACCTGGCACCTTCTGATGGTGCTAGCTGTAGTAGCTGCATAGTAATGAATAATAATTAGGACATGATTGCTTTAACATTTATAAATAAATGTTGGCGCGTAAGCACAGGACTCTGTAAAGGAGTGGGGCCTGAGGAATAATGACCACTCTGCCACTCTATTCCGACTGGTGTCAGCCAGGATGAATTAATAGTCCAGTCTGCCACTGCCTCTCTGAGACACACAAACTGGTCTGGGGAACTGTTAAACCTTCCAATGTTACTGCTCTAAAGTGCTGAGATTGCTGAGCCCTCGCCCTAGCCGAACCCCAGCGCATCCGCAGAGCAAGAACAGGTGGAAGAACCTTCTCCTAAATTGAGGCCAAGACCTGGAACGAGCTCCCGATCAACATCAGACCCTCAAGACTTGGCTCTTCGACTGACCGGAGCTGCTCCCCCCACCCCCACTCCCAGCGCCTTGAGACCCTCACGGGTGAGTAGCGCGCTTTAAAATTCCCTGATTGATTGATTGAGCTATATTGCAGTACACAACTATACAATTTCATGTTATAACTTTGCACAAATTACGTGCAAATACCATTCCTTTTTTGTAGTGTAGAGTAAATAAAATGGTAATAGGGACAGTGCTTAATTTGAGCCGGGGCTTTCCGGTGCTAAGCACCGTTACTTAATTGGTTTCCTGTGCTCGGCACCGGCACCTAATTGTCAACACCACACATAGAACAGTCTACCACATGGTTGCGCTGCTCATCTAATTTAGAGATGAGCAGAACAACGGTTGTTTAGGAATACAATACACATTAAAATTGATCATACCTGCCTCCCCAGCCATTCCTTTAGCTTTGGGGACCTGGAATAATCTGAACTGTCGCATTTACATGCGAGAGAGATGGTTAGTAGTTGTTTTGGCAGCGATGACAAGGGCGATGGGTGGTGCAAGCTGCAGTGGCCTCCTAGTCAGAGCCCTGGCACTTAATATTTTACAAATTAAGCACTGAATAGGGATCTCTATACAAGCCAGCTGACGCAGTTATTGGACCAAGAGGCTTTACAAGAATTATTTCTTTCATTTATTTATAGAGGGAATAAAAAAGAAGACATCAGGAACAGATAATTGTTGACTTTCTCATGCCTTAGGGTGCATATTAAATGCAAATGGTGTGCCTCTGCTTAGCAATGATATGCTCACAAAACAGATTTTTTTTCCTCTGTGATGATGGCTTAAATAGTATGTTTCGACCCTGTCTGTCGGGAGAGGGGGCTCTCCCTCCTCCCTTTTTATTATTCCAGCTAAATTGAGATTTCTAGCATTGATAAATATATAACCAAAAACGTCTTTGAAGAATATCACAGCTCGCGAAAGACAGTGGGATCTTAGAGTCTGTAATCAAGTAGTGGATGTGTAAAAGAACCAATAATTTTATATTGTGTGTGGGTGGAAATGAGTTTGAGGGTAAAAGAAAGCATACTGTATATCTTTCCATTGAAGACATGACGTTTTCTTTGCATGAATATTCACAACTGAAGGCCTACGTTTTATAGGGCGGGCTGACAGCCCCTAACCTGCCGACATAAATAAATCAAATGTATGGATATACAAAATAAAATAAAAACATACTAGATATTGACGTGTTTTACACGTTCTGTTGACGGCACCGCGTTTCCTTTCTGTGAATATTTACTCCTGGGTGCCTACGTTGCCTAGGGAGGACTGGCAGTCTCTAACCAATTTAATAAAATGATGTAATAATAATTAAAGTGACAGAAGGTGAAAGTTAGTTGTCACAGCTAAGTACTCTGAAAGGTAATGCTTAGTAATATCAACTGAACTCCCGTGAATGACTGCCTTGAGGGTGTAAAAATGAATTGAGAAGTCATGCAATGAGCTGCGTGAAAGTGCTTTCTCACTGGTGCACCGGTGTAGGTGTTGGATACAGTGAATCACAGAGGTAAATCCTGCTGAGCCGTCTCTCTTACCAAGCGCTTTTCTTGAGTCTGAGAGGTAAATCTTGGACATACATCAGCAGTTTCAGATATGTCTGGAAAATGTTCTTGTGCGCATGTGTGTACAGGTTTTGCATGTGTTCCCATTGCGATGCATATTTAAATTTGAAACTGCTTTTATTGCAAGGAAAGTATGAGTTTAATTAGCGTCCCTGACAACTTCGGCAGCTGTTTGTAAGCAATTACTGGTGTTTATGTGAATATATCCTGTCGTTTTTTTTTGTGGTTTTTCTCTGAACGCCAGTGATTGGCATTTAATAATTTTGCAAAATTGTGCCAGAGCTGGGTAGTAATTGATGACCAATGGCATGACATAATTTTTCAGTCCAGAAAAGTTTCAGATTTCCTAAAATTTACGCAGCTCCTCTGTTATGGTGGCAGAGCGTCGCCCCCCTGCCAGCAGATGTAAACTTGAAAAATAAAATGATAATAAAATACTTCTCCCCAGAGCCGAGTCTTGGGGGCGGGGCCATCCTCACGCCAGCACTGCAGCAAGCACGGAGGGAGAGTGGTGGACACTGCTGCAAGTGCGCATGTCGGTTTGGCAGGCTGTCTTTGGACGCCCAAACCGACATGCGCACTGATATCTCTCCAACCTGTGCTCCGTTGCCCGGTGGAGAACAGCAGGCACAGGCTCCTAGCCCCCGTCGGAACATAAAACAAGTCAGTTTAGGCCAATCTCGGCGCTTCTCTCATGCTGGGTAATAGTATTACCAGCATGAGAGCAGGGTCTGGATTGGCCATAGGGGAGTCTGGGAGCCGTGCCTGTGCACTAGCAGAGGAAAAGAAGAGCGGTGAGGCGGCCGGTTAGTTCTTTTTTCGGGGGGGAGGGTGTTATTGTCCCCCAGCACTGCCTCAACACTTTTCCCTGATACCAGCTGCTACTGCATTTAGTAGTGCTACAGTAGTACTACTGGCATACTGCAAAACACTATTCACAAACTTACAGGCGGAGCCTTCCGCCTTTACCATTCCTATCCTTTCTGTGCGGAGGTCTCTCCCCATGTGTTCAGAGTTCTCCACACATGTACGTGCACGATTTTGCATTTTATGTGGTAGAGACAAGGGGCAGTGACTGCAAAATTCAGAATACTTACTACCTAATTGGAGAGATTTAAAGGTAGGGTAAGGAGGGGATTAGTGAGGGACCTGCAAATACAAAACACCTTGTCACACCAGACCATTGCTATTCAGACACTACGCTTTTAAAGTTACCACAGCTAGAAAGGGCACAAAACAGTGGTAAATGGAGGCACAAAATAACAATAGATATTAATAGGAGGCTTAATACACTACTAGCAACACACCTGATAACACAAGAAGAAAGGAGTATTAAATGTGTAGCCCACCACCTACCCACAGGTGAAAATCATTACAACAATAACCAATCAAATGTTGGCTAACTACATAAGAAGTGAACACACACACTTCACAATTTTTCGTAGAATGTGTTTGTTAGCTTTGCCCCACATTTTGATTATTTTGGGAGGAAAAGAGAGAGAGGATTTACAGGCAAAGGATCAACATCTTTGGCATGGTCAGGGAAGCAGTCATTGCTACATATTGCTTCTCACGTGAATTGATCCTTGACATGGTTGCAGACTGGGAGAAGGAGGTTGATTCACCTACAGCCTGCTTCCAGACAATAACTGCCTACAGCAAAATAATGGGTGCACTCCATTTCATTGTCACTGCCTCTTTCCAGAGTGCTGATGCTTGCATCGGTACTGAGGTGCTTCAGTAAAAGACTGCATCAGTTTATCACATCCCATAGTCATTGGCAGAAAGTCAAAGGGCGGCAAGGGAATACTATGCCTTCGCCCACTTCCTTCAGTCAGTAGGTGACATAGATTGTATCCATGTTACCACTTAGCCACCTCAACATAGTGCACACCTTTTCCGCAACAGTCACCTTTAGTACTCCATCCATGCCCACACTGTCTGTGATGCCAGGGTCTGTTTCGCTGATGTCTGTCCTGCTCTTCCTAGATGCACATACGACATCCACTTTTTCTGTCAGTCACCTCTTTCATGTCAGTTGGTTGCTGGGGATTTTGATCACATGTATCTTATACGTAAGTTACTTTATCTTACATTGGGGTTACATGTGCATCTCGGTATGGGATCAGTTAGTGCAGCTCTATAGATGCACTTTACTATAACAATGACTGCATTTAGATGTACGTGATGCAATACTTTTAAAATTGAACAACATTTAAGACTATTTCACTCGGCTTTGTTGCAGGTAATGCCAGGTGTGCTCTTTCTCCTTACCTTCTCATACTCTGCAGACGTCCAACCACACTACCTCAACAGAGGTACAAAAAGGACACACACGCATACCTGAGTCATCATAGAACGCACTTTTGCGAACCTTACGTCATGATTTCGATGTTTCGACCATACAGAGAGGGTGCTGGTGTGTTCCCTAGACGTTATTTGCAAGATTGTTGTAGCCTATTGTGTTTTCCACAAAATCACCATGCAACAGGGCTTACATATAGATATTACCCATGATCTGGGTGAGGCTCAGAATAGAGGAGTTGGACAGTAGCTAGTCAATAATGAATATATCCTGCCCATAGATACCATCCTGAGACAACACTGTTTTAATAACATAAAGTCACAATGATGCTATGTTCTGGGTCATGGGACATTTACATTTTGCTTTCACATTCACTTTAACTAAAATATATTACTAAAATCACTCCCATAGTATAGTCTGCCTTTAAAGTATACATTTTTACACCTTGAATAGTGTTTTCAATACTGCCCCCAAAACTTTCACTGTTAAAAAAGTAGTTTTTTTGCCTGACGTTGTGAGCTTTTTTAGCACGCAGAGGCACGAGGAGTCTCCCCCTGGCAAGTGGAGCCTCCACCTTGAACACACTGTGTGGAGACCTCACATGTGTGGAGGAACCCCCATTCTCGGTGCAGACATCTGTGCCTACAGCTCCCAAGAGGATATTTCTTACAAAGAGTCAAACATTTTCCTATCATTATGAGCCATCCTCTCAGGACAACAACATATCCTGCCTCCTGCTGCTGCTTTGATCCAAGAAACCCCCGAAAAGGCTGAGGGACAGGAAGAGAGGGCCCCTAGCTTCACAGATGAGGAGCTTAGTATCATTGATGAGGGGGGGTTTCCAAAATTATCCGCAGCTTTGTGGGGGGCTTGAGACTCAGCTGAGCATGGAAGGGCATGGTCAAACTAGGAGATACAGCAGCACGTGCAGCTGTACGGTGGGTCTCCACACCTGTCGAGGAAAGGAATGTATCAGCAATGGGGAACCTTCATCGGTGGGCCAAGATTAAGGTCCAGGACATTTTTGGTGTGTCCTCCCAGCCACATTCTCGGCACCCTTGAATGACTCCATAAGAGAGTCCTGTGAGCAGCTTGACCGATCCTCTATGCTCTGTTGGAAGAGTCTGATCAGCAGAGAGGCGTTCAGTGTAATATTTTTTATAATAACATAAGAGTAAATGACTTTTAAAAGTGTTGTTCAGCGAAGTATCCAGTCTTAAATTTGTTTTAATATTGCATGTTGTCTGTAACTTGTGTTATATTTCTGTATGGATTGAATTAATGCTTTTGTGTGAATAAATGGTCAATGCATGTCTGTAAAGCTAATCATTGAACTTGAAATAATGAAAATGATTTCATAACTTAATATTTTTTGTCAACATTACATTTCTGACACCAGTTTAACACTTCAACTATGTAACATTTCCAGTTTGCCAAAGTATGTTTTTATAAGATTGACTTTTACTTGTTTGAGAAGCTTCAAAACAAGCACTGAACATTTTGAATCACATGCATATTAAAAATTCAAGTTATTTTGAATGGACAATTTTTTATCTTTATTTCTGTTTGACATAATCGCATTATCAATGGATAGTCAGATAGGCTTAGTGGTAAACATTTGTACACTTTTATATACATTTTTTGAAATTTTTAGGTGTTCATTTTATGTCTTTAACTGTGGGGGCGGGGCCTCCAGATGCACCCATGCACTACTGTCTTCTACTCCTCAAAGTGCCTGTCCAGATCAAGAACAGCAGTTGATGGAAAAAGTTTGCCCGGAACCCCTAAGCCCACTTCCTTGGAAGTCCTGAAGCCCATTGAAGACGTTCAGTTATTAAACTCTGGGGTGACTCCAGAGTTAGGGGCCTATTACGATGGCGGTCGTAAAACCTCCCCGACCGCCATGGTAACGGGAAAAGACCGCCCGCAAGGCCTGCGACATATCCGCCGGTCGCATTAGGATGTACCTTGCTCGAAATCCGACCGCGGCGGTCGGATCGCGGGCCTTAACATTGCGGCGGTTGCTGCTGCCCGCAGCACCACAGCGATGGCCAAATGAGCATGTCCTGCATTTCCCTGCACTGCGTGGCAGGCACTGCACAGTGCCTGCCACCTGGTACAGGGACATGTAGGGGGGGACCATGGGTACCCCCCCAGTGCACCCACACCCCCCACAAAACATTGGGGGCCCGCAACGTGCCCCCGGAAGACAATCACCGCATGCCTTTCCATGGCGGTCTGACCGCTGAGGAAAGGCTGGCGACCTCCGGCATCATAATCGTGCCGGCGGAGCCTGCCCTGCACCGCCACCATTATCCCGGTCCTTCTCCGTCTGCAGGGCAGGAGTGCGGATGGCAACCAGTGGAAAAGCGGCGGTCGGAATTTCCCACCGTCGCGGTCACCACCGCCATCCTAATCTGACCGGCGGTTTTCTGGCTTGCGATCGCGGTGGATGTCCACCGCAGGTCCAGCGGTTGCCACCGCCGGCCGGGCGGCGGACATCCGACCGCCATCGTAATAGGCCCCATAGTTGGAGAGAAGAGTATATTCCAAGAGTCTGAACTTTTTGTATCCTCATAATCTCCACGATAGCAAGGATAACATCAAGTCTGCCTCCTTAAACCACCCTACCAGCAGTCCAGCCTCCTAGTTTGCCCATCTTACATGTTTCTTCCTTCACCCCTATGTATCAAATTTTGTCCGGTCCTTCAATAGGAAGACATCATACATCCACCTCAAAACAAGGATATAAATGTCATGGTGATTAAGAGCCTGGATGGCCGGAAAAAAAAGACTCTGACATGCCCTTTGACGTGGCGAAATAATTTATATTATCATTGTGGACATTCTTTTTAGTACTAGATACTTTTTAAGACTTTAGACCATCATTTATGAGTGGTTATGCTAGACATTGTTATTTACATATATTTTTACATTTTATCCCCCTTTATATATAAACTTGGTCTGTGACAGTTGTAAACATTTTTTTTTATCTGCTCACTGACTCCAAGTTTGCTTATCTCCTCTGAAAGGAGACAGTATTTTTTTAGTTTGCCCAATCCCAAGGACAAATTGAATTTCTTTCAACAAATTAAATTTAAAAAATGATTAAACTTACTAAAAAGGTCTGTTCTTTATTTTTTACATTTTGCAGTGCATGACATGATAATGAAATGTAGAGTTACGTAGTTGATTGACACCCATTTACCTCAGTTGGAGTTAAACAAATAACTCTTTAAATGTCTATAAAGAACAGCAAATTTTAATGGAGGTTTAGTCTATGACTCCGCCTGTGCAATACAGGTTGTGAGTCTTGCTGTGAGTGTGCTTGAGCACTGGTTGAGTTTGTGTTGATTGATGTGATGCTTCTTGAGTTGGTGGTGGTGGAGGTGTTGAACATGATGATGTTGGAGGTTGCTGTGGTGGAGGTGATAAGAATGTAGATGTTACAAGAGAATTGACAACAGAGTTAGTAAGAGTGATGGCCTCATACGTGGTGTAACTAATCCTGTGCAAAATTACACCTGAACATTGGCAGAGGCTTATTTGTATAAGTGCCACTACCATGATCATGGTTAAGTCATGTTGCCTTGCAATCTCTTCCCACAACTTGTAAGATGTTCACGGAGTATCTTTGCCATGTCTTGGTAACATTTCACAATATTATCCAGTCTGTCTGTCATTTGAAGTAGTGGATTATCGTCTGGGAGGTTTTTGGGGGTTGGGGATTGTTGGGAGAGCTCTTCCTCACCAGGGTTGTAATCTCCTGCAGATGATTGTGAGAAGGCCGAAGTTTCACCTGAATAGGAAGAGTGTGTAGTGGATTCTACATAGGTACCTGTATGTGTTTGTGGAGGAGACTTTTGCATTGGAGAAACAAGCGACTATTGCTGCTTAGGTAGTGGCTAGGGACTGGCAACCCTAAGAACTGACCTTAGAAGAAGATCCCTGGCCATGAAGAGGTCTTATCTGAGGTTTTCTGTGTGGTGAAAACAATGCCGTCCTCCTCATCTTCTTCCTCCTTCTCCCCCACTATCTCCTGCTTCTCCACTTCATCTTCTTCATGGGCAGTGTTTGATGCCAAGATAGCTGCTTGGAGTAAGATTGAATTTTCTCCTTGGATTACCCACCGTCCTCTGCTCGTAGATAGTACGGCCTCATCTTCTGGATCAGTATACCCAGTGCTTGGAGGGAGAAGATGAAAACAGTTTGAATAAATGAAATAATGTTATGTTAAAATACATCTACAGACTACTCTAAGAAAAACTATGAAAATAAAGTTACAAATTAAGTTAATAACATGCTATCTAAAATAAAAATATGAAGCTATGGGTTAATCCCTGCATGTATATATAACTTATTTACATTGTTATCTCACCAACTACTGTTGTATTCCGCTTTAGGTGTCCGTATATAGGTTTTCCTGAAACATGTCCTTATATAGGCACAATTCGCATTGCCCTTATATAGGCATAAGATCCCAGTCCTTATTTAGGCATTAGCCATGCTATCCAAATACATGCATGGTCACTTACATCCCTCCACCCTAACGTCACAACGAGTTCTTAGAAACCAGACCCTTAAGCTCTTGGGAGTTCCCCTAGCACAGGATTATTGATTAGTCCAAGAACTCATTTATTATGCATGAACCGCTATACCTTAAGTGTTCATTCCTGACGTCTTCCTCTGCCCGACTTTACGTCAATGCTAACATTCCAAGGCACCTACCGGGTATAAATATACCTTCCCTTGCCCAAGAAAGTGGGAGGAGACCTCGACTTTAGAGGAGCCCGTGTCCCGGCCTGACGCACTGACAAGAAACGCTGTCATCCCTGCTTGCAGAGAATCCAGCTTCCAGTGTTCTGACTCCCTTCGCGGGGTGTTAGAGTTCGAGACCCGGAAGGAGATTCCCACCTCTCTCATTCTCAAGGTATGGAGCTGACTAGAACCTAGAGGGACTCTTGGCATACTAGCCTTGGCATACTAGACTATAGCATACCATACTATAGAATACTTCACCTACTTCTTACCTTGCACTACACTTAGGTTAGGTACACTGGGGTAGAACTAGTTAGAGAAGCATCTTATGAGTACTCGCATTTTTAGCTTATGTTATTTATGTATATGAATATATGTGTCATAGCTAAAAGATAATGCTAGCGCAGTATTATTTCTTTCTACTGCTTACGCTGTACATTATATATCTCGCATACTGTCTTGTGATCATAACAGCTCATATCTCTTACATGAGAAACAAGACTGTTCAATAAATCCTTTTATTGAAACGCCCGTCTATTCTTTCTGTGTAACTGTGAAGAAACTAAGCATGCACGATTAGCTGAGTGAAACTGTTATCTATTGTTTCCACGATTCTGAGAGTGTTCCGATTCTAAAGGGAAACAAAGTTGTTATGTTTATGCGGTTGCCAGAAACTACTCCCTTCTTGTTTACAATGAGTTTCTAGTGGCCTCTGAGTTAGCTGGCACAAAGTAATTAAGTTTAATATACTCGATAGGGACATACTGACCTCAGTCCTATGTCAAACCTATAGGGTATATTATTCCAATGCGCAGAGCCTATTAGGGAAATAGGAACTACACTACATGGCGCCCAACGTTTGGTAAGGCACTAATTTAACGCTAGATACTGAGTAACTCAGTCGTGCTTTTCTCTCAGAGACCCCTACTCACATACTCCATAAGACGTCTGGAGTGGGTAGGGTTAAGTATCCGCCAAAGCTAAATAGGACAAAAAATCCTATATATATTAGCTGTTTGGTTTGTTCAACGTTGAAGGATACAGTGTTCCAAAATATTGTGCACCTTATCTTTTGTTTCCTTGAAACTTGTTCTACATTTTTCAAAAAACAATGTCTGACACCGAGAACGGTGTAGCTGCAGCTGACCCAGTTGTAACAGCTTTTAATTTTACAGGTTTAAATGAAACCGATGAGGGTGTTATAAACATCCATCCAAACTTAAGGAGAGCCATCACTCTAAAACGTATAAAACACGGCCTAACACCAAGAGGTGGTAGAGTAGTTTTCGTGATAGAGGCACACGAATCCTTTCAGACAGAGGTATTCTATTCATGGATAATATTCCCAGAATCAAATCCAGTAACAAAAATGTTTCACTTCTTTAAAGAAGATGAACCACCAGAGGAATATATTCCTTTCGAGGATATTGAAATTCCACTCACATACGGGGAGCATAATCTCTGGTTTAAAGGTGCCCTAAAACATCACAAAAACATTACCAGGCTCGGTCCACTAGGTAGACCAGGAGCAACATGGCCGATTCTAGCCGGCTACACACCTCATCCTGACATCGAAGAAATGTCAGAAGAGGAATTACTTACTCAACTACAAGAGTTAATAAAAATTTACAGACAATTAGTCCAATATGTCATGCGGACTTTCACAGTCCAACCACCAATGACAATTCCAAATCAAACCCCTCAATAGGGGAATATACTAAAAATTACTCCACAGACTTTACACGCAGTCATGGGTAAAATGCCCACAAAACGTGAACAAATTCCATTCTGGATAGCTCAAAAAATTACTCAAATCAAAGCAGTATTTCCAAATACTAGCCCTTATGAGAAACACAGAATCCTAACAATCTGTTTACCAATGGGGATCACACCACAACTGGAAGACTGCACCACTTGGGGCACAGTCTTTGCTGCCATCTATACTAAAACACATGGTGTTCCGTCAATTGCAGTAATACCAGATGTCCTGAAACAAATTCAAAATGAATACGGGGCAGTACCTGCTCTGAATTTAGGTATGAAATTACTGAAAAACTTCGACCAGGTCTCAACAATAATATTATCTAATATTAAAGGGGAGGCAGCATCAGTGGCGATCCGCCAACGCTTAAGGGAATTTGATGTTACAGAACATCAACATGAACTACCCAGAATAATAGAATAATCTTATGCAGAATTAGGCAGAGATAGTTTGGGTGGAAAACCTTTGAAGCCAAAACTATCTGAAAGTCCTGAGAAGGACTCTATTAAACAAAATCCTACATCTTCTAAAAAGAAGTGGGAAACTAATAAACAAAATTCAAAAGAGAGACGTTCTCAATCCCGAGGTAGGTCTCCTCAAAAGGAGCCCTCTGAAAGGAGATATAACCTCAGGAATAGGGATAATTTAAGAAAACCTGACAGGTATCAAGATACTGATACACGTTCCTCTCGTATCTTTCAGATATCGTCACAGACATCAGAAAGAAGAGGACGGTCAGATCACAAAGAAGAACGCGTGAAATCCAAAGACGATAAACACGTTCAGAAAAATAAATCAAAACCTTGATTCACAAAAAAGAAGGTAGCAGGTCTGAAGATCAGACATGCCGAGAACACTGAGAACACAGCTCAAGAACGGAGAATGGGCTCAGACAATGCTGGACAGTGCAGCAGAAGTAACAATAGCTCGCCAGAACCTGAAGGAACTTCTGGAGATAGTGGACTTGAATGAGTACATCACAGTAGAGACTGTAGACACCAGGGTTAGTACTCCACAAAGGTTATATGAAATAACACTCCGAATGGAGGGAGACATACCAAGAAAAGTGAAAATACTCTTTTGGGAGAAACTTTCAAGGGGTTATGATATACTTCTAGCAGAAAAGGACTGGCCACCAAACTTTGTCAGGCAGTGCCCACATGGTGAGGACATCATTATGCCAGCCTTCTCCAACCATATTCTAATTCACCTAAAATATACTTATGCCAGGAAATGGGCAGTTGCCCAGGCCCCAGCATTATACAAAAATCATGTAGGATGGGATGAGGACTCACCTCACCACAAAATACATCTAAAAAATCAACCTACTGCACAAAGGCAGTACCCATTAAAGCAAGAAGCTAAAAAACAGGTCAGGGAGATCTTAGATCAACTTGAATACCAAGGGGTGATTGAAACATGCACCTCCTCAATGAACAATCCTTTGTTTCCTGTATCCAAACCAGACAATACATATCGTCTAGTTTTGGATTACAGACATTTGAACACTTGTTCCAAAACATTTGCAGTGCAAAATGCACATAGTACAGCATTAATGAATAACATTGTGCGTAAAAAATATAAAACCACATTGGACATTTCAAATGGTTTCTTTTGTCAAAACATAGCACCTGAAAGCAGTACTTAACAGCTTTCTCAATAATGTGGACCCAGCGTCAATTTTGTAGACTCCCACAAGGGTTCAAAAACAGCCCGGGGTTATTCTCAGCAAGGGTAACAGAGTTACTACAAATTTATGATAATGAGGCATTGTCATATGTCGATGACATCTATCTGACAGACGATGACCTAGATAGACACTTGAACAGGGTGAGTACCATTATATTGGGCTTCGCCTCTGAAGGCTATAAATTCAACTTTAAAAAATCCAGAATTGCCCATCTCAATGTCCTTTTCCTAGGATATGAGCTTTCAAGTGAAGGCAAGAGCTTGACAGCTAACATTTTAGAAAAGTGCGCGCTGCTCCAACCTCCAAAAACGCTGAAAAATTTTCAATCCATCTTGGGTTTCCTAAATTTTGGAAGAACTTACCTTCTAAATTACGCAGAAAGGGTTAAACCTCTCTACGAATGAATCAAACCTGATTTTTCAACAAAAAATTAGACACAGGAACACACAGAAATCCTGCGTTCACTCCAAGCTAACATGTTAGCAACAAATCACGTACAAACACGCGTAAATAAATGGAATTTAGTGATCCGAATAATTTTGGGTCAATGCGGATTCACCTATTTAACATTTAATGAGGGTGAAAAAGTACCAATAGCATACAAATCACATTTGTATACACAAGCAGAAATGCGCTTCACTTCAAAAGAAAAAATACTGACAGCAGTTCAAACCGCTGTGGCAAAAGAAAGAGCTCTAGCACAAGGGAAACGCATTATTGTCGTAACTCCAGTACCAGCCTTAGAGGCGGTTACAAAAGCGAGCATTCCAAATGCAAAAGCTTTACATCCTAGATGGATACAATGGGTTAATTCTCTTGCTGCAACAGATGTTGAATATGTTTTTGATCCTGATTTAAAAACACAAGCATTCCTGCAATATGAACATGAATGTCCTCTGCCCACTGAAATTCTGCCTCTCGATCAGTACGAATTTATAATTTACACTGACGGATCAGCACAACCCGCTACAGGGAGTAAGCAAGCTTACAGTGCAGCGTGCGCAATCGTTAAAGGTCGCATGCGCGATGGTAACTTCAGACCAATGGTCACTAAAACTCAATCTCTAGGAGACTGTACAGCTCAGCGAGCTGAACTACAAGCATTCAAACTGGCACTTGAAAATACAGATTGCGAATTCCCCACACTCATAGAGTGCGATTCTTTTTACTGTGTTCAATCATATAATGAATATATACAGAGTTGGCTTCAAAACGGGTTCAAAGAAGCAAAAGGTGGCACAATAAAGCATAAAACGCTTTGGGAACAAGTAGTTCAGTTAAGAAACAAACTACCAAAAGCTCACGTGATACACACGCTGAGTCATCAACGTGATGGCGTTCACGTTGCAGGGAATTCATTGGCTGATGAAGCCGCAAAGGGGGCTGTTCAGACGGCTTCCGTAGCTGCGAACACTCGTTCAAAAATGAGAATAGACAGTGAGATATTGTTAGCTGTCAATGCTTCAAGCAAAGGCAGTGGTGCAGCATTACCCAAAAAAATTCCACTCAAGTACTCTTATGTAATTGATGCAAACAACGTTCCTTTTGCTCGAATCCCTGGAGTGGGGGATAGGGTAATTCCAAACATGGAATGTAGAGCAGCTTTGATTTATGAAGGACATCTGGGGGAGGGTCTGTCACATCAAGGGATCTCTAAAACAATATTAACATTAAAAGAGATGTACTGGTGGGCTGGAATGAATACACAGATTCACATCTTCATCAATGACTGCAGAGACTGCAATAGACAGACTAGTGTAGAACGCCACCAGACATCATGCTACAAGGTAGCTTGCCCAGTGCAGACACCATTGTTAGACAGCATTAGACTATCTACGCGCAGGCGTTATTTATGACAAATGCAATCCCACAAACACTAAGTCAAGATTCCTATGGATGTGGCCTCAGCGCTCGGCTGACGCTCGAACTGTTATAAAAGATTTGCGAGTCTTTATCGGCACATACGCAATTGGCACACTACATTCTGACCAGGGCCCTGCGTTTAGCTCTCGGGCTTACAAAGAAGCCATGGCCAGTTTGGGCGTAGCATTGCGGTACTCCTCTCCGTTTCATCCTGAGGGAAATTCTGTTGTGGAAAGGAAAAGCCGGGACATAAAGCAGTCTATAACAGCTAGAGTATTAGGTTCGGGTGATGGGTGGGTCAAACATCTTTATGGGGTCCAACGCTCATTAAATAATTTGCCAAGAAGTTCTCTAGGGGGGGTCACTCCATATGAGGTCCTATTTGGGATAAGAATGTGGGTTCCTGATCTCGACTGTAAAGGCACAGTGGTGGAAAATAAACCCTTTGATATCAAAGATCATTTGGCTGTTTTACAGGATCTAAATGAACTAAGATCGAAACAAAGTAACGTGTTCCTGAAGCCAACCACCACTGGGGAAACACCGGCAGTCCCAGCAAGGCCTGTCTGGATCCCAAAAGTTGGGGATCTAGTCAGAGAGAAGATTGCGGACAAGAAGGAATTTGGACCTTCTTACAGACAACCAGTAACTGTCCTAGCCGTCCACGGAACAAGAACAGTACTTCTGCCGCCACTTGCTGGAAAAAAGGAGAAAAGATTTGTGTCAATCGAACTCATCAAACCACAGTATGTGGCCAATACTAAATAGTAGGCCTTGTGGACTCCGACCTAGTAGCAGACGCACTCCTCTCGCTACTATCCAAGAGGTTCAGACTGAAAGACTCATAACAATCGAGAATTCAGCAGTAAGAGATGAAGGACTAAGCAACAATGCTATGGAACTCATCCCTCTTGAAACTCAAGTAACAGTTCGTCCAGATACACCTGTCTACACCAACGTAACACGTGATCAACTGGTTCCAGCGATTTCAACAAATCCTGATGCAATTTCAACAATTGACCGAACTGCTTCTGGCTACTTCATCAACTTTGATAAGTTTTCTGAGGATCCAAGTGAGCCTGAAACGACGCCAGCCCGAAAAACTTTCAAACAACAAGTACAATACCTTTTTCATTTCCTGAAAGAGACTTATCTGGTTTCACCATGGATTGAACTATGGATTATTTCTGGAATATTTTTCTTTCTGCTTTGGCTAGCTTTGGTTATGACTATCAGCGTGCTTATAAATGGCAGATACATCCATATGGACACTGAAAGTAAAAATGTGAACTTACTTTTGAAACCACACAAATCATCCCATCGTGAAGCAAGAGACTTGTCAGCAGTGAACATCACAGCCATTCCTATACAGGATGGTATAGTGTGGGACAAAACCGATTTCGATATATTATGCCCGACGGAACTTTTGAACATTCCACATTTATTTAAAATTTCATTAAGTGACTTTATTACCTCCAGTACCTATTCTGATGATTGGGACTTTGAGACTGTTACTGACATGATGTCTGATCTAGAAAGGTCTGCTGCATTCTCTAACAATGAATACTTAGAGGGTTCATCAGACTACGAACAGCTTTTTTGTTACAACCACTATGGTCATCATTTCTTGCATAAATCTGCAACACCTAGAAATGTGTTTATGTTTAACCAATGGGAACATTGTCCTACACCACCAAGGGGTAGTTCAAAAACGTTTGCAAATAAGTTTTCATATTTTTCAGGGTACAATACATCTGATCCAGAAACGTTTTACTATAAAAATGTGAACAAAACAGGACAGAAAATTATGTTAACTAATACAAAACAGATTTATTCTGCAGCCTTTATTACCCGACTGTCTAACCAAGGATTTGACTTTTGGAAAGACACAATCGACACAAAATCTGTCTGGGGTTCTAAAGATTGGCAAGTGCAGGGGATAGAAGCTTTGTTTAGAGCATGTATCATCCCACAGCAAATAATGTTTTTGAATGACACTGTGCAACAAACGTCTTGCCTTGGTTTAGCCAAGATCAAAGACATGAACACACCTTCTGTACCAACACCTGCAAGTAATAGCACTACACAGGGAGCAGTCACAGTAGACACAATACTACAAAACAACAGAACAGATCCTGATTGGAAAAAATGGTTGCTCTGGCCCACAGACACAAACATCTGTCAAGAAAGATTCCTGAATAGAATACAGGGCTTTACTATCCATAGGCCAGACCCACGTTATGTTCAACGACAACATCCGGGGGTAGTAACAACATACAGTGTAGGAAAATTGTGCCTCGACTGGTTACAAAAATCTACACTCGAGGATGTGAAACAACACTTATCTTTACTTAAAGAAGACGCAGACCTTAGGGATTTCTTGCTAGGACCGGGAAAACCGCGTCAAAAACGTTTCATATATGCCGGCATTTATGCTGCTTATAATGAAATATGGAAGGTTTCACAGGCAGAGGTCGCAGAAAGAATATGTGAGCTTGATCTTATTAACTTAGAGAAATCTCTCTCTGTGGTCAACAATGGGTTAACAACTTTGTCATCCAGAATTTATTCACTGGACAACATTGTATCCTCTGCTATTGACATACTGGAACAAGATTTAGCCATGTTACAACAAGGCCAATCTCAGTTACGTTCTATTATGTTATTAGGCTGGACGCTGCAATCCTTGCGTGCAGGCTATGTGCCTTGGCATTTTATCAACACGTCGTCTCTGTTTTCAGAATACAATCTAACAGATAAACAGATCGAACTGGCACAAAGGGGAGCAAAGTATACAGTGCTGAGCATTGAAAAACTGGAAAAATTACCATTTACGGTAGCAGAAAAAACCAGCTACAGAATGGCTTATCCATGGCAAAATAACTCTGCCTGTCACTACTTTTCATTTTCAGTATTGCCTCAAACAAATGCAAGCAGGCAAATATGAAAGGTTGGGTAAAGAATACATTAAGACATCCTGGGATTTACCTTACGAATACAGATGTTGGAGTGGGGATCGTGAAGTGTTTCTAAGCGGTACACACTGTGAAAATGCACTAAGCGGTTCACTCATATGTCAGGACATTTCTTTACACGGGGCTTGTAATGGTTCTGTGGCAAACTTGTCCTGCCACCAGCAGGGTACACCAGCTACAGTGATTAATCCAACGTTTGGCCAACTTTCTAACGGGAGTTACCTAATGTTGAATGATCAGAGTTGCTGTGGCATGTTGCCAGGCATCCCATATCTGGTAACGGTTGGCTCCAGGGTTACTTGTTGTATGCAAGTATTGTTCCCCCCAATAGACACAGTCGGGGAGTCGCCTCTATGGCCTTCACTGAATGTTTCTTTTATACGTTTTGATACTTTAAGCAGAATGAAAGCCATGCTTTTGCAACAAACCGTGCCTTTGACCTCGGCCAAAGAAATCTATGATTTACAAATTGGAAGGACTTCGGCTGAGATACAGGCTCTAATTCGTACAAACTGCCCTATACATTTCGTAGAAATGATGGGACGTATCTTAAACATGTCTGATACGAGTGGGATTGTACATGTATTTAAGACCATCTGTTCAGGACTGTTAACACCTTTTCAGGCAGTCCTCGGAATCATTCCAAACTTCGCACATTCGGTGTTTGGTGGTGTGCCATTCATTCTAGCACTGGTTGCGGGAATCCTGTTTTTATTCCTACTACTACGCTATGGCAAGCCTATCAACCAGCGTCACTCCCAGCAATTTGGAGAAGGCTCTCCTAGAACGGAAGTGCCGTGAGCGCAAAGTGCAACTTTTGGGCATACCTCGTCTACGGGAACTTAATACAACATGGTTTCTGTCATTTAGACCAATCTGGCAAGATTGCATCTGCCTGCTATGCGGTGAAGAATGCGTGCTAGACATCTGTCTAACACTCCCATCAGTCATGCCAACGGATATCGATACTCTGCTGGACCCGATAACGGCCCATGCTCTGTGTTGTCCCCAGAGGCTACCAATCCTGATGACGGCATTCATTGAGATCTCACAGACGCTTCCTGCTGCTGCTGAGGTACGAGATGGATCAACAGGCACACAGGTAACAACGGATGCGAACATTGCTGCGGCATCCAATGCTGAGAGCGATGCTTCACATCTCTGTGCAGTTAACCTTCTAAACGAGGTGTTCCAACTGTCAACGACATCGGTAGACGATCTTTTGTCTACAGGAATAGATGATTTCATGTTTACACCAGACCCATGCACTGACTTTGATTCGGCTCACAGTGTACCAGGGAAGCAATGAATTTGGCCTCCATATTTTCAAAACAAAAGAAAACTTGGAACTCTTCCTAAAAATTGACTTTTTTTTTCTTTCTCTATTTTTGAGAATACATGGCAATTCAGTCTGCTTACAGTAGAACTATTCATATAGAACGGACTTCTTTGAATACTTCCAGGGACACATTGTCACCTTATTTACCACAATTTCATTTAGTACCATGTTATGAAATGGCTTTGATCTTTGAAAACTTGTCAACCATTTCGTCATATGTATATATTTCTGTTTATTCATTCATGTTGCATTTATTTCCAATATATGCTTAGAATGAAAAAATGCTTTAAATGTACAGTACCTATTGCATTACATGTTTAGCAACAGTTTTTTTTAAACTTCTTTTAATATGCTTTTAGAAATGTTTTTAGCAACATGTGGTACTCAGTTTCATGTTTAGCATTTAATGTTTAGCATTTAGTACTATCGTTCATTCGAAAGTGGAGTGGGTGTTGTATTCCGCTTTAGGTGTCCGTATATAGGTTTTCCTGAAACATGTCCTTATATAGGCACAATTCGCATTGCCCTTATATAGGCATAAGATCCCAGTCCTTATTTAGGCATTAGCCATGCTATCCAAATACAGGCATGGTCACTTACATCCGTCCACCCTAACGTCACAACGAGTTCTTAGAAACCAGACCCTTAAGCTCTTGGGAGTTCCCCTAGCACAGGATTATTGATTTCTCCAAGAACTCATTTATTATGCATGAACCGCTATACCTTAAGGGTTCATTCCTGACGTCTTCCTCTGCCCGACTTTACGTCAATGCTAACATTCCAAGGCACCTACCGGGTATAAATATACCTTCCCTTGCCCAAGCAAGTGGGAGGAGACCTCAACTTTAGAGGAGCTCATGCCCCGGCCTGACGCACTGACAAGAGACGCTGTCATCCCTGCTTGCAGAGAATCCAGCTTCCAGTGTTCTGACTCCCTTCGCGGGGTGTTAGAGTTTGAGACCCGGAAGGAGATTCCCACCTCTCTCATTCTCAAGGTATGGAGCTGACTAGAACCTAGAGGGACTCTTGGCATACTAGACTCGGCATACTAGACTATAGCATACCATACTATAGAATACTTCACCTACTTGTTACCTTGCACTACACTTAGGTTAGGTACACTGGGGTAGAACTAGTTAGAGAAGCATCTTATGAGTACTCGCATTTTTAGCTTATGTTATTTATGTATATGAATATATGTGTCATAGCTAAAAGATAATGCTAGCGCAGTATTATTTCTTTCTACTGCTTACGCTGTACATTATATATCTCGCATACTGTCTTGTGATCATAACAGCTCATATCTCTTACACGAGAAACAAGACTGTTCAATAAATCCTTTTATTGAAACGCCCATCTATTCTTTCTGTGTAACTCTGAAGAAACTAAGCATGCACGATTAGCTGAGTGAAACTGTTATCTATTGTTTCCACGATTCTGAGAGTGTTCCGATTCTAAAGGGAAACAAAGTTGTCATGTTTATGCGGTTGCCAGAAACTACTCCCTTCTAGTTTACAAGGAGTTTCTAGTGGCCTCTGAGTTAGCTGGCACAAAGTAATTAAGTTTAATATACTCGATAGGGACATACTGACCTCAGTCCTATGTCAAACCTATAGGGTATATTATTCCAATGCGCAGAGCCTATTAGGGAAATAGGAACTACACTACACTACAGCTGTGCATGTTTCATTTTTACAGTACCCCTTGGCATCAGCTACTGCATAAGTGTCCTTGAAGTTGGATTTGCTAATCAATTCCCAGATCCATCAAGTGTAGAGAAGATTAATATGAAATGTATAATAAACAAATGTATTAATCAAATTCTAAAAGTGCTCTTTGACACAAATGATGCCAATGTAGAGACAAATACATTAAATATAAGCAATATAACATAAATGCCATTAAATGGAAACAATAACAAACATTAGATGCTGTGAAGGTAAATATGAAGATATATAAAGTAAAGACCAGATGTTCATAGACTTACCTGACCGACGGATAGTAGAGAGCCTGATAGCTGCTGCCAGGATGTCCCTAGATGCCATTTGTGCTGTTGGTCGCAATGTTGACATGAGATGCTGTTGATTGATTGTAGCTGATATGAGACAGGCACATTTATAGAGGAATAAGGCACCCAAAGTAATACATAAAAATATTCGGTTGATAGCTTTAATAAAAGGTAAGTGGCACACACAGATTCCTCTACTGCAAGTTAATTCAAGCCCTAAGGGAAATAATATATTACTGTAATGTTAATACCAAGTATAATGGTATCCATAATTTACAAAGGCAATCATACTGAGGACTTACAATCATTATGAACGTGGAAGGAGAAAGAGATTTTGAAACTTTAAATACACCTACACTGTCACAAATAGAGAGATAGGTTGCTACCACACTCAAAATAACAGACTTTGGGGCCGATTCCGATCTCGGCCGGTAGCGCACCGAATCGGATTCGGCTTAACCGGATCCGATTCGGAGCCCTCTTTTCCGACCGATTCGAACGCGCGTCCGGCCGAGCGAGTACGATGCGAGCGCACGCGAAATCGCCGACCGACTCGTTCACGGGTCCGAACCGCACCGACCGACTCACTCGGACTCGACTAGCACCGCGCGATGGAGACGTTCCCCGGCCGGGCAAGTACGATGCGCGCCTTGAGCAGTCCGACCGACCCGCACCGTCCGGCTTGAAACAGCTGTCAGAGCCGGACTTTGGGGGTCCGTGTCGGACCCCCCTGTATGCGTAGCCACGCGAGTCGCACACAGGGGGGACCCATGGGTCCCCCCTACCTGTGCGTGTGCGGCGCGAACCGCATCGACGCAAACCCGCTATAGGGGGCGCCCTCGTTCGCCTCGCACCCATTGAGTCAATGGGAGCCCGCGTACGCATTGTACGACCGGCTCCCATTGACTTCAATGGGAGTCCGACCGAATTGAGTCCGATAGCATGCGTGGCATCGTACTCGTTCAGTCGGACTGCTAGAGTCCGATTCGGTCAGAAATCTCTCCGGGTCCGGCTCGGTCGGGTAGATTTCCGGCCTCAATCGGAATCGGCCCCTAAATATTTACTGGTGTCTACCATGCATCTTCTCTGTGTAGCAAGTCCAGGTTTTGGTGCAGAAGTAGATGTGGAAGCAGGTGAGATAACAACAAGGCCGGGCCTTAAAATTGAAGGTAACTACAAATCTATGAGCATGATATTTTTAAACTACAATATATCCTACTTACAGTTGAGTATTTATTAGTGAGAATTAAACATCAGTTACCACACAAAGCAGGGTACAACAATCAAAGTTACAGCAAAGCCATATATTTTGCTATTGACATTGATAGTATAAGGACATACCTCTGTGTGTTGTAAAGTTGCACTTAGAGACATGACTCGTGCATTGACATGGCACATTAGGAAGTACTCTTGCCCCGCTGGAGCAATCAATCTATTTGGAATAGTGACTATATTAGAGGAAGACAGTATAAAAGAAAGAAATTAGTAACATCAGCTTAGAGAAAGGTTGTGTGATAGGGACTCAGTTTGAGTAGTATGATTGGGAGTTTATTAAAATAGTTATGTTTTTAGCAGAAAGACAGAATAGGATGAGAGGTTTTAAGATAATTTTTAAAGACAGAGAGAGATTTGTAATCTTACCTGACATAAAGTTCTGGTTGGCAGCTACAGATAGCCCATATAGCAGTTGAGGTTGCATTGTGGAAAGGACAGCCTCCTCAAGGAAGGTGAAACAGCTATGAGAACCAGATGTAGCTCTAGGAAGAGCTTTAGCCAGCTGAATTCTACAGAATGTCTCTTTCACCTATATCTCCAGTTTCTTCTTAATGTCTCCCACAGCGTGTGTCTCCTCCCCCAATGCATTAACAGAGTCAGTGACACCCTGCCACAAGGCTGCCTACTGTGTTCCACTAAGGGTGAATGAAAGCAACCAGTGTAGTACTTTTTAGTGTTCTACTACAAAGTTAACTACAAGGGGTGTCTTCTCATCTGCAAATTCATTTATCCTGTTTAAAGTTGTGAACTGCAATCTGGAGACAGGTTCATCATGGCTGCAGAGTCATTACGTCCTTCAGAAGAAAGACAAAGCCCGTGGGGGGTGTTTGGTTAGAGTCAGGTGTTAGTATTAGTACTTCCATTCAAAGGTATCCACCTAGGTGGGGGAAGTTCCACCCTGAACGCAGAGATGTCCGAGACGGTGCAGGAGATGTCCGCCAACATAAAAAAGGGTCATAAAGTTATTAGTAGTTACTTTTAAAACCATTATATATGAATCAATAGGCCCCATTCCTTGACTAGAGAGGGTAAAGACATATAAATCTGCACCTATGAATAACTTTAATCTTGGAAATGGGGAATAGGGAAAAAGTGTAAACTTACACCTAGGTGCAGTAGTAAATTTACATTTGAGTAAATCTACAAATGTAATTTACCTTTGTGAATATTCCCCAACATCTATGGCATTTTAACTGATTTATAAGAGCCATGCTTTGAAAAAGAAAACAATTTCATATAATTGTATACATGAGGCCAGTATATGTACCTAATTGATGTGCCATTGAATGTCTTTTCATTTTAGTAACACATATTAACATGAAGCCACATAGCATTATGGAGACTGTATCAAGGCAGAGAAATATTTGACAAAAGCACATTTTGCAATGTCTCTGACTACTCCTTATAAGATGGCCACCAGGACATTAGGGTCTATAAGGTACAGCATGGATACATTTGTCACTGCAGGGTTCTCGATTTGCCACAAACTTTAAGTCCTGTGCTAACTTTCACAACACATTGATCACAGCAATACTTTTGAAAGCGAACGCACACACATGAAGTAGAATGTGATGCAACAGATGCCATGCAATCACTGTCATGTTTAATGATGGTGCCTTCGCTTTAACGTCCTCAGAATGACCTCTCAAGTGAAATGAGTAGACCACCCATTGAAACTGCCCAAACCGCATGATATAGAGCATAGTTTATTTATTAGCTAAGCCTCACTCCTATCCCATAAGTGGCAGTGACCATTTTCCCACATCAAAATTACTTTGTGATATGTTGAATGTTATCAATCTTCCAGCCTTGTAAAAGCCCCAGTCACCAATAGCAGTGTTCCAAGAGCTGCAAGTAGTGTCAGATGGGAAGGGGTGCAAAGGAGCAGTGGACTACAATTATGGATGAAGGATGTCAAACTTGAGTTTCTTTGTGTGCTTAACCATAGCCATGAGTTCCAGGACAGAAGAGTGGACAAGAATTATAATCCACTCTTTCCAAGATGGTGGTGTGTCCAAGAAAACTGATCTAAGATGCCCAATGTAAGACAGAAGAGTGGTTTTTCCTGTGATGTCAGTTTCAGTGTAATCATATACATGGAAACATCGATTAGTGATGGATGTATCAAAATGCATTTGTCCCCTTATTTTGGTTGCATTAATCGCCTCTTTGCTACTATTATTGTTCCTGAATTTTGATTGCTTTGTAGTTAGAGATTTTGCTGTATTTCTTCTGAATTCTTCTGGCTTGGTTATTCCTCCACTGTGATTTTGCGGAGGGCGGGGGCTTGGTGCATTCATTTTCATCTACAATCAAGATTGCCAAGGAGGTATCTTTTACCCTTTGTGGTTTTTTCCTCCTCTTTGGGACCCTCTTAAAAAGTCACTTGACACCTTTCAAGTGTGGTGTTTAGTATAGTGTGGCATTGTGTTAGGAGGAGTGACCCTTTCCTACAACAATCAGGAAGACAATTCAACAGACCTTCTCAGCATCAGTCCTTCATAGAAACACATGTTGGCTATTGTTTTCCCTGCTACACATGATGTACTAATCTTGTCGCCTTAATTCAAATTTTTAATTATTCTAAATTGATTATCGGCCAATGTTTGGATCCCTCTGATACGGGTCGTATTCTGGCTGGAAGCCTCTGGTAATCACGTCTGGTTCAAAGAGGTTAAGGAGACAAGAAGCGACGCCCATAAAAACTTATGAGTGACTGATAGTATGCGAACCAGTAAAAAGCTATCTGAAGTTGAGCAAGAATAAATAGACCAGGAGGATTAAAATATACAGAATTGAGAGCCCTGAAGTAGCGCGATTGGGCGCGAAACACATGTTGGCTGTTTGCTGTACTGAAGGCTTTTTGCTGTTTTGAGTGAAGCATCTAAAGAAGGAATAAAAGAAATTTAAAAGAAACAAAGCGGGAAGAAGTCATTATTGCTTGTGAAATCTCAGTGCAATGATGTTTATATGTTAAAAATACTATACTGGTGGGGACCAGTAACTGAGATACCTAGCGCCGGGCAATATTCCTTTTACCCAAAAAATAGTTTTATATATATATATATATGAGCAGCACCACAGTCCTGTCAACTCCAAATCTTCGGATGCAGGTACAGACCACAACGTGCCAAGAAGTAATTATGCAGTGTTCTTTATTACGTGCAAACCAGCATGACGCGTTTCGGCCGTGTTGCCACGGCCGTGATCACATGACACGCTAGGACCAATGATATCTATTTATAGTGCAAATAATTACATAGAAAAAACCCCCTTGTTAGCCTGTCACCCATTACCATAGATCTAAACAAAATACTCCGCTGGTCATAGAGAGCAAAAACATCAACAGCTTGAGAAAAACAGACTGAAACAATTGAATAAATAAGCAATCATTGTAAACAATTGTACAAATAATTATTTCAGTCCCAATAATTACCTAATAGTAAACTCTCAATTTTAAATGCATTTTCTTTAAAAAATGACAGTTGTAAAAAAATTTATACCCACAGAGTGGTAATAAGAATGGGCTAGTAAAACACAATTCCATAAAACCAATTAGTGCAAAATACAATGTGCAAAGAGTGGGTTAAAAACAATAAAAAATTAATTAATTAATTAATTCAAAAGGTTGCTATTCCTTTCATAGTCTAACCGTGGGTTTTAAAATTCAATGAACAATTCAGACAGGTTGTAACAGATAATGCCTGATATAAATGATAATTAGATCATTATAAAATCATATCTGAGATTGGAACCAAAAGGCGTCTTAACTTGAAAAATGTATGTTATGTATAACTGCACAGACTACATGTACGAAACACATATTTAACTAGTGAACTTCGTCACGTACGGGTGGTGAACACTGCCTAGTTATTTACAATAAAATAAGAGTTGCACGAAAATACAGCAAACTCCACCTATCAAAATCTTGATTACCACGTTAAAGTCAAATCATATGTAAAAACATTTGTAAATAATGGCATAGGTTAAATTCCCTACTTCAAGGTTAAATCCTTTAATAGTGGTTACTCATGAATAAAAGGAGTGGATAATGTGTATTCTATATTGCGTACAAGGATAGAGACGTCGCATTAAAATTTGTCAAATACAAATAATCACCCAACAGCTCGAACAGCGATATCACATACGTTCTAAAGTGCAAGTGCATAAAAGCAAATAAATAAGGCAGCAAAAAATTCTATTCTCTTCAAGTACATGTAGGCTGAGAAACGTCAGTACAGAGCAGAGACCCTATCCATGGAACTAGACATGTCAATTAATACCCCCGCAGATTGTAAGTTACGTGGGATAAATTATACAGAGTGGAGGATAAAAGATGTAGCAAAAAAAAGCCGTCTAAAACTCCAGTACAAGAACCACAGCACCAACCAAGTAAAACCAATAAGTAAAACCCAGTTAAAACAGTAGAAAAAAGGACTGGCTAAAAGACCGACCAAAAAATGACCACAATAAAATCCATCCACAAAGTAGAGAAAAAACACAGTAAAAAATCAAGTCACATGATTATAAAAAATTGTGCAAATCTTCCCCTGTATTAAGCCCATTAGGCATCCTGGTGTCAAGCAAAAGTATGTAATGGGATTCCAATTGTCTCAGTCTCTTTTCCCTGTTACCTCCTCTCACTAATCTGGGTACTGCATCAATCACATACTAAGACAGGTCACTAAGATTATTGTGGTGCACCAATTTAAAGTGACGAGCTACTGGATAACTGGAATCTGAGTTAACAATAGCCCGCAAGTGTTGGAGAATACGAGAAAATACCTGTAACTTAGTGCTCCCAATATACTTCAATTTGCAAGAACATTCTAGTACGTATACTGCATGGTCAGTCTTGCAAGTAAAAAAACCTTTTATTTTAGTTGGGGTTGATTCAAATGCATTGGTAAATTCACAGGTATTCACTCCAAACTTACAGGCTCTACACGTAATACACTTAAAAAAAACAGTACGGTTGGATAGCCAATTAGTAGTAGTGACCACCTCAGGACTAGTTCTTACCAATGCATCCCTCATAGAGGGAGCACGTCTAAACGTTATCTGAGGAAGATTAGGCACTAATTCTGACATAGTTAAGTCAGTTTGAATAATAGGCCAATTCTTGTAGATGATTCTTCTTATTTCCTTGTCCTGAGTGCAAAAAGTAGTTATTAACCATACATGGTCTTGGCTCTGAGATATAGTAGTATCAGTGGGATTAAGACTACCCGTAGCTTTGTTGGTTACTGTTCCCAAATAGTCACCACAACTGTGTTTGTTGGCTCTCTCTCGTGCTATTTCAAGGTCTTTCCTTTTATAGCCACGGGCTAAAAATCTTGAAAAAGAATCATTTTGACATGTAACACAATCAGAATCTGAACTACAGATTCGTCTAATACAGAGAAATTCCCCATAAGGTATGCTCTTTAATAAATGGTGAGGGTGGGAACTCTGAGCGTGGAGTATAGAATTACCCGCTGTTGTCTTCCTGTAAAGTTTGCTATGGATAGTATTATTGGCTATATATAGCTCAACGTCAAGAAAATTAACCATCCTATCACTAATTTGAGCTGTAAATTCCAAATTAAGCATATTATCATTGACACATTTTATGAATTCCTTGGCAGATTCAACTGTTCCTTTCCAGATGACACAAACGTCGTCAATGAATCGCCACCAATGGATGACATGAGCATCATACAGCATGCCGTGGGTGCGCCTGAGGACCTGCTCCTCCCACCAGCC
Organism: Calotriton arnoldi; assembly: GCA_963921515.1. Lineage (NCBI taxonomy): Eukaryota > Metazoa > Chordata > Amphibia > Caudata > Salamandridae > Calotriton > Calotriton arnoldi. The sequence goes on along the minus strand of CAWUFW010000077.1, from coordinate 6,400,606 downwards.
TACATGGAGGCATGCATAGCTGGGAGAAAAGCAGGCCCCCATGGCCACACCCTGCAGCTGCTCAAAAATCTCATTATTGAACATAAAATAATTATTGTTCAAACATAATTCAATCATATGCAGTAGCATCGTGTTATGTTGATAAAAATTAATATTTCTTTTATCTAGATAAAACTTAACTGCATTAAGACCATCACTGTGTTGTATACTCGTGTACAAAGAGCATTTATCCATGACTATAAACAAATAATCCTCCTGCCATGTGACAGATTGCACAATAGATAAAAAATGCCCAGTGTCTTTGATATAGGACGGCAGTTCTTCAACAAATTCATGCAAGAAGTAGTCAACATATTTAGACAGCGTTTCAAATAAACTTTTTTGGGCTGATATAATGGGTCTCCCCGGAGTTGGTACCACCAATTTATGTCCTTTAGGAATAAAATAGAGAATCGGTGTAATAGGGAAATCAACCTTCAAAAAACAGTATTCATTTTTATTCAAAAGTCCAATCCTTTTCCATTGACCTAATTGTTCGTGAACTAACGTCTTTACTTGTCTCATATCACCTGCTGTGGCCTTTCTGTAGCATGTAGCATCATTTAGTTGGCGATAAGCCTCTTCTAGATATTGATTCTTGGGCCACAGCACAATGTTGCCCCCTATATCCGCCTTGGCCACAATTACACCCGCATTTTCATTCAGTTTTTTCATTAAGGCTGAATATTGCTTATCTTTATATGATCGGTGTTTGATGGTCTTTAAAACTTTTCGATTCAAAGTTTTTAAGTCGTTGATGACGAAATCACTAAACACATCGATCGCATCTTTTGGCATGAGAGGGATAAACGTTGAGGTCGGGCGGAAAGGACTCACTGAAGGAAAATTGCCCGCAGTACCAAGATTCGAAAGCTCCTCTTGAGTAGAGTATTCCATATTCTCTGAATTCTCAGCAAGGGCATGCATAGTTTTTAAGACTGAAATATCAGATACTTGCAAGTTTTTACTAGGTTTATCAGAAGCCTGTACCGTAGATGCAGTCACTGTGGCTTTATTCAATTTGAAATGTTTCAATAATTTTAATTTCCGTATAAACTTAAAAACATCAATCCTAGTTTGAACATACTTGAATCCGTTGGAAGGACAAAAAGACAAACTCAATGCTAATAGTTGGGTCTCAGCGGCATCAAGATCAATGTCAGTCAGATTAATGACAGTATTATCGGGTACTATTGGTCTTTTCTGTTCTTGTTGCGCCATCTGCCCCTGTTGTTGTTGCCTGATTTTGCATTTACGCCTTTGTTTTCTGTTTTTGTTCCTCCTTCTGCGCCTCTCTTCGCCTGAGTACTTTGCCGCAATGTTTGGCGGCGATCTTCTACTAAAAAAAATCTTGTCGCCTTAATTCAAATTTTTTATTATTCTAAATTGATTATCGGCCAATGTTTGGATCCCTCTGATACGGGTCGTATTCTGGCTGGAAGCCTCTGGTAATCACGTCTGGTTCAAAGAGGTTAAGGAGACAAGAAGCGACGCCCATAAAAACTTATGAGTGACTGATAGTATGCGAACCAGTAAAAAGCTATCTGAAGCTGAGCAAGAATAAATAGACCAGGAGGATTAAAATATACAGAATTGAGAGCCCTGAAGTAGCGTGATTGGGCGCGAAACACATGTTGGCTGTTTGCTGTATTGAAGGCTTTTTGCTGTTTTGAGTGAAGCATCTAAAGAAGGAATAAAAGAAATTTAAAAGAAACAAAGCGGGAAGAAGTCATTATTGCCTGTGAAATCTCAGTGCAATGATGTTTATATGTTAAAAATACTATACTGTTGGGGACCAGTAACTGAGATACCTAGCGCCGGGCAATATTCCTATTACCCAAAAAATAGTTGTATATATATATAGAATGTGTTAAAGTTAGTATCCTCATTTTTTATGGCAGCTATATGGACCTCGTAATACATGTAATGATCTCACATGAATTGACACGGAAGAAGTCCAATTGAAAATATGCAAATTTGCACAAATATTCTGCACTATGCACTTTAAATTTTAAGATCGTTTGGACAAAATGTTATTAATTCTTGTGGATCCTCTATCAAAATGAAATGTTGACCTACTGATTTAACCAAAGTTGCACTTTTGCACAAAGATATTGCACATATCACTTTAAAGTGATAAATTGTATGGACTAAATGATGTCTGACTTATGTACTTTACATAAGAGAAATCATCTACTGTTAATTCCGGCCGTTTGGATAGAATTATTTTCATGTTTTTATATTTATATATATATATTCTTTCACATATATGAACTTAACTGGGATAAACTTCTTTTAAAATTTGAATTTTATGTATGATAGAATCCAGTTTCACATATATGAATTTAACTGGTATAAATCTCTTCTTTTTAAAATTTAAAAATTTAAATTTTGGGAATCCAGTTTTACTCTCCTATTGAAAAGAAACAATTTTAAACTGTAAGATTAATGCTTTGCCTCTGCCTTTACACTGCATTTACATCAGTACTTTACTGAAATGTTATAAAGTAAACTATACAAATGGTAGCCATCAAATCCCATTAAGACTGTGGTAAAACGAGGGTTAATAGTCTAGCACATTTTTTAGAAACAAACAAGGGATCAAACATGCACTTTGTCACTTTAAATAGATGTTCTGGACGACGCGACTCTATGGTCCAGTTGAAGGCAGGAGCCGAAACGCGTAGACCGTCCATGCTTGCACGATGTACTAAATAAATTCACTTTACTGGTTTAAAAAAACCTACCTGTGGATCGTTCTTTCTCCGTGCTGTGGGATCCTTGCTGAGAGCAGTGTGGAATCCGTCCTTTACAATATATATATATATATATATATATATATATATATATATATATATATATATATATATATATATATATATATATATAACCTCACAGAACGGCACCTCCTTACGTCGCACCGAACAGAGACACGGTGACACCAGCAGAGTTGAGTCCAAAGTTTTTATTTCATTATTTTATCGGGCTATGACGCGTTTCGGCAGAATCCCCTGCCTTGTTCACACAATGGAGCCACACTCCCATTTTTAGTTTTATAGTAATTACTAATGAAACCCACGTGATGCATACACCCCCATAGGCATGGACAACAGACTAAGCAGAAAGTGTTACATCAAGATAGCCTACACTCGTGAAATTAAGTCAAATTTACTTCAGATGTATTTCACATTCTTTATATTCTAAAATACTCAACCAAAACACGACTTGTGCATTATGCCATGGATTGAAATTGTAGTGTATAAACCACTTCCTACTTCTGGTCCTTCATAGCTATGCAAATTAACTTTTTCAAAAAACTTTATTGTTCCAAATTTTGACGATGCATCCCAGAACATGGCAAATGAATCCTTCACTATGAAAATTAAATATATTGATAAGTACAGATATTGCTCGGTTATACCTTGGTCAGACAATTATGGGCCAGTGCCCAAACCTATATAAGTGGTAAATATATTTTTCAATAATCAATCCTCTCATAATCATGTATAGTTCTATGGATTCTAGTAATCATTCATCATTTCTATCCATTTTTCCTGCTGGTTTTCCCATATTGTCAATCCAAATATTTTCACTTGCACCCTACAATCCCCTTTGTGCAAATGTCGCAAAATTCTAAAAACAATTGAATGTGCAAAAATCGCAATATGTGCAATGTAATATCCGCCCTTTCCACGGATAAATAAATAACATATGCAAATTACACTTCAACTGTAAACATACCACTCTGTGCAACATGCGCTTAACGGACAATTGTGCAAATAAGCAATTTAAATAAATATTTAAGAAAACCCACATGAATATAATTTTAAAGATTTTGATTAAACCAATAATATCTGGATGACTAAAAACTCAACACTATACCCATTCCTGTTCCTACTCGAGGATAATATTATATAAAACCACATTTATACAATAAAGAAACCCAACACAAGGTTATTAAAACCGAGTCCATCCTGTGTCATTCTAAAAAACACTTGCCATGAAAGTTACATAAATACATCTGTACCTTTAGGATCTAAATATAGTTTGTTTGATATGCACAGTCTTTGTCATGTCCATCACTACACAAGTTCCTTAAAATATCTACCACCCGTGTTAAAATCTAAAAAACTAAAGAAAAGAAAACAAACGGAATCAAAAGTTCATATATTATTTAACGAAGAGAGATTAGTCTTAGGGTAGTACTAGATGGTATTCTTTTGGATAATTTTTGAGAAAAACTAAGAAAAAACAATGATCTATATTTTAACCCCTCAAATCACGGAAACTGCCCTGAATCACATATATAGGCCCTTAGTAGTGTATCATCCTCCTACAGCAGATGTACATGGAGTCCTTCATCCGCATTGATACCCTTAGGGTTTTTACTGTCCAACATTAAAATGTACCTGGACTCCAATTTTCTCAAATCAAGTTCTCTGTTGCCCCCTCTCCTTTTCTTTGGCACAGCATCCAAAACAAAATAGGATAGATCTTCTATCTTCCCTCCATGGACCTCATTAATGTGGCGTGCCACTGGATAACTAGGATCTTGGTTTTTAACTGCTCTCAAATGCTGTAGTATCCTAACATGGGCCATGTGGATAGTACTTCCTACATATAACATAGGGCAGGTACAGGTTAAAACATACACTACATGATCACTTCTACAATTCAGACTTTTCAATATTTTCCAAGGTCTCTTCCACAAGGGCATTTGGATTTCTTTTTTATTTACTCCATGTTTACAGGCTTTACATTTGGAGCACCTGCTGAAACCAGGACTTGGTTTCAACCAGCTTACCTTTTCCCTCCATTCGGGACTGTTGGTCACCAACTGTTCCCTCATGGATTTCGCCCTTCTAAATGACAAGAGAGGTTTTTTGGAAACTATTTCTTTCAGGACCGGATCTCCTCTGATAAGATGCCAATGCTTACCCAGGCTGGCTCTCACCCTCGCCTGGTAAGTATTATATCCCATAATTAATCTTAACTCTGATTTAGAATTTGACACCTTATCCTTCTTGGTCCTACCAGTTTCCCCAAAGAGAATGTCTTGTCTAGTCATTGTGTTCACTTTACTTAATGCCTGATCTAAAACCCTCTGGTCATAGCCCCTCTGTCTGAATCTTACATTGAGATCCTCCTGTGCTGCTTCTAAAGTACTACTCTCACTGCAATTCCTTTTCATTCTTAGTTGCTCCGCATATGGAATACTCTGCTTTAACTTTTGAGGATGAAAACTTTGACTATGTAAAACAGAGTTCCCAGCAGTGGGTTTCCTATAGGTGCATGTATGTAGCTGCCCCTCTTTGATAAGAAACCTTCAAATCTAAAAAATGGACACAGGATGAACTCATGTTATCGGTAAAAGTCAAGTTAAGATCATTCACATTCAAAGAGGAAATGAATAATTTAGCTTGTATTGGACATCCTCTCCATATCACGAAGAGGTCATCGATGAATCTGACCCACAATTTGATGTTGTTTTGCCACTGGGCTTTATACATGGTCCCGAGTACCTGCTCCTCCCACCAGCCCATGTGAAGATTCGCATAGCTGGGGGCGAAGCAGGTACCCATCGCCGTCCACCTTAGTTGCTTAAAAGTATCATTGCCATATTGGAATAAATTGTTCTCAAGGCAAAATTCCGCCATTCTTAAAAGCATTTCTGAATGTTGGTACAAACAAAGGGGTCTGCTGCTTAAAAAGTGCCTCAATGCTCTTAGTCCATCCTTGTGGGCAATACTTGTATAAAGAGATGACACGTCAAGGGTCACTAAAAGATCCCCCTCTTCCCATTTAAAATCATGCAATATTCTCAGGAAGTCTCCAGTGTCTTGGATATGTGAGGGTAAACCGTTGACAAAATCCTGTAAAAAATGATCTAAAATTCTGGACGTTGTCTCTAGGAGACTTCCAATAGCAGATATAATGGGTCTGCCTGGCGGCTTCTTGACATCTTTATGGATTTTTGGGATCAGATAAAAGATAGGCATCACGGGATGGTCAACTTTCAAATAATTCATTTCAGATTCCGTTATTAGACCTAGGGTTCTCCACCGAAATAGTTCTTTGTGATACTTTGCCTTGACTTCTAACAGACTGCTAGATGGTACTTTCTGGTAGCAGTCCTTCTCTTTGAGTTGGAGCTTGGCCTCAATATCATATTGATCTAAAGGCCAAAGGACCACGTTTCCCCTTTATCCGATTGCCTGATGACTATATCTTTTCTCTCTTTGATCTTCTGAATAACATGATTGTACTTAGTATCTTCTGGTTTTTGATCACGATAAAAATTTACTTTTGATTCCTTGGCCAGTTTCTTCAGATCATCGATAACCAGTTCAGCAAATGTGTCTATGGAATCTTTGGGCATCATCGGTGTGAAGTTTGATTTTCTCTTAAACTGGGTTTTAATGGTGCCATGAACATACAACCCCAATGTCTCTACCACATCCTCTGTGATTTCTGAACTTCCCAATGGGTCAGCCTCACGTTCCAGCTCATCCAGATCTCTTAGTAAATCTAGGTCAGCCACTGTGGGTGTTCCTGCTCCTTCATGTGGCTTGTTGGTATCTTGAACACTATCACTGCGTTTTCTCTTGTGGAAGTATTTACGTAATTTCAGGTTGCGTATAAACTTAAAAAAGTCTATTCGCATTTGGGGATAATCAAAGTTCGTGCGACTACAATAAGATAAGCCAAGTGACAGAGTGTCCAGATCTTCTTTGGATAACTCTAATTTTGATAAATTTATCACTGTGGTCTGATTTATTGATGTCATTTGCGTCTGAATTCCTTCTTTTTGGAACCCGATCTTAGTTCCATTCCTTCGTCGTTTTCGACTTCTCTTTCGCTTCTGTTGTATCCCCGACCCCTTACTCCTCTCTGAGGTCTTTGCCTGTTGTTTGTATTGCGGTCCATCCCTAAAAAACCGAACTCCTGAATTACGGTTGCTCGTTTCAAGTGGGTACTTGCTATATTTCTCATCTCTTCCCCATCAGTATCTGGTTCTGAGCTCCATTCAGAACTTATTTCTTGTGTTTGCCTGTCTCTGTTTTTATTTGTTGGTCCAGAATTTTCTGACAGAGCTTGCTTCCGTATGGTATCGAACCGCTTGGCAAATGTGTAGATTTGGCCATGCTGGTAATCCAATCGATCATGCGTGAACTTAGTTGCTTTCCTTTCTTTAATGGCGCTTTCGTATTTATCCAACTTTACTGACAGCTCCTTCTCAAATTTTTCAATTATTTCAGCCGTGGTTAAAGCCATTAGTTGCGTCTGTAGATCCTTTATTTCACCTAGGATTCGTTCTCTATCTTTTTTGGCATATTTAGTTAAAATCTTCAGCATATTATTTGAAGATTCAGCACTATTAGTTGCCCATTCTTGCAACATTTCAGGGTCAGGTCTCTCAAATGTTGGAGCGATTAAGATCATAAGACCCCTTGGAACTCGTCCCACCTCCAAGTATTTGTCAAGGGACTTGGTCTCCCACCATTTGGAGATTTCATTGCGGCGCAATTTCTCAAGTCTTTTCATAATCTCTGTTGTATCATTGGTTTTACCCTTTCCGCCGCCCATTGCTTCTCTCTCATGGCGGCTAGTGCCCGGTCTCATTTCATCAAAGACGTCGACCACTGACTCCTCTCTCCGTTTTATCCGATCATCCATAGTTAAATTACACACACTACTGCTGTATATATATATATATATTGTTCAGCTATTCGAATCGAATTCACCAACTAGGAACAACAGCAATCGCCATTGGTAGTCATGTTTAGGTCAGAGTTTCCATAGGAAAGGCATTTTTTGTTTTCTTAATAACTTTGGAAGTGTTTGACAAATCTGCATGAAACTTTCCCAAAACAAAGCTCACCCTCGTTGGCTCCTTCTTGGAAAGTTTTGCAAAGATCTGTCAAGTGGGGGCCAAGAAAAAAGGGAGTTTCCCAAAATTGTAATTTCCTATTTTAAATCCCATAGAAAAGTATGCTCTCTTATACTGAAAAATGGCTGAGCAGATTCATGCCAAATTTGGTACAAAGCTAAAACTTAACTCAGAAAGCATGCTTTTTGTGATTTGGTAGAAATCTGTTCCATCGTTTTTTGATAAACTAGCATTAAAATTAGGGCTTAGATTGGGCATGAAGGGGTTAACCCTCAGAAAATGTTAGAGGTATCTAGATGGTTGGTCCTTCTTTACTTTCGCAGTACAGTACCACAGTACTCCTACGATACTAAATTTAAAAAATACTCACATATGATTAGTTGATGGAGCTTTTTCTCCTGTCTGTGATTTCACTACTATGGTACCAGTACCAGTACCATAGTAGCAAAACAATCTGACTGGATGGCCACAACATTGAAGAAAATGTTGCAGCTGCCATTACAGAACTATGAGACTCAGTCCCAAGTCCTGAATTTCAGTGAAAAGGGGCATATAGGTGGACAGGGTAAGCACACCCTGGATCCCATGCAGGGCTTATAAGTACCCCGGTGCACAGACAGAATATCGATGTTGGAATATCGATGTGCCAGAATATCGAGTTTTTACTATCGAGGTGGCACAAGATCGACATGCAAGAATATCGTTGACCAGAATATCGACATGAAGGTAAGAAATATCGTTTTTTTTAATATCGAAGTTAGTAATATCGTTAGTAAAAATATCGTTGTGAATAATATCAACATTTATTTTTGTGTTTTGTATTTTACTATGTGTGTTTAAAGTATGTGATGTAATTATTTTGTATAAGTATAGCTTATTTTTTTATGTATGTGTGAAATTTTTAGAAGTAATTAATTTTATGTTAATTAATTTTTGTGTATTTTAGTTCCGTAGTGGGTTGTGGGTTTATAGGGGAATAGGGTGGGAAGTAATTTAATTAGAATACATTTATTAATAATTTTTAGAAGTTATTAATTTTTCTTAAATTACATTTTGCGTTTTGGTTCCGGAGCGTGTTGTGGGTTTATAGGGGGAATAGGGTGGGAAGTAATTTAATTATAATTAATTAATTAATATTTTTTATTAATTAATATATATGTATTTAATATTTTATATTGTTAATTGTGCTAATTTGTTATTAATTAGTTATTAATTGGTTATTAATTATTAATAATTAATTGGTCAATATGTTAATCGTGTCATTTTTTTTAGGAGCGGGTTGTGGATTTATAGGGGAATAGGGTGGGAAGTAAATTAATTATAATTAATTAATTAATATTTTTAATTAATTAATATTTATTTATGTAATATTTTATATTGTTAATTGTGATAATTAATTTGTTATTAATTAGTTATTAATTGGTTATTATTAATAATTAATTGGTTAATATGTTAATTGTGTCATTTTTTAGGAGCGGGTTGTGGGTTTATAGGCCAATAGGGTGGGAAGTAAATTAATTATAATTAATTAATTAATATTTTTAATTAATTAATATTTATGTATTTAATATTTTATATTGTTAATTGTGGTAATTAATTTGTTATTAATGAGTTATTAATTGGTTATTAATTATTAATAATTAATTGGTAAATGTGTTAATTGTGTTATTTTTTAGGAGTGGGTTGTGGGTTTATAGGGGAGTAGGGTGGGAAGTAATTCAATTATAATTAATTAATTAATAATTTTTATTAATTAATATTTATGTATTTAATATTTTATATTGTTAAATGTGGTTATTAATTTGTTATTAATTGGTTATAAATTGGTCATTAATAATTATTAATTAATTATTAATTATGTTCATTGTGTCTTTTTTTTAAGAGCATGTTGTGGGATGATAGGGGAGTAGGGTGGGAAGTAATTACATTTTAATATTTTTTTAAGTAAATATATATATAATAATTTTTAGATATGTATGTAATTTATTTTTACATTACATTTATTATTTATAATTTTTTACATTTTTTAATAATTCTATCTATGTTTTTATTAATTATATGTATTATTTAATTTATTTAAAATGATTTATTAGAGATTTTTAAAAAACGATATTTTGAGCAACGATATTTTAACAACAATATTTTTGTTTCGATATTTTTGTACTTACCATTGTAAAGATAGGATGTCGATATTCTTGACATCGATATTTTGAACACGATATTTGTGTAGGTCGATATTCCTGTCGTCGATATTCTGTCAGTGATCCAAGTACCCCTTTCCCCCAAGTATTTAACATTGTTAAAAAATGCAGTTTTTTTTGCTGGTACTACCATGGGACCCAGAGAGGCCCTGTGATGTACTATGGTGCCACGGTACAACAGCAGTACCACAGTACCCTTAACAATAATAAATAAAAAGAGACTGGACAGCTCCTGGTGTGTTCGACTGAAGGGTGTGCGCAATGGGGATTGGCCACTCACAGTGGCTTGGGCGCAGGGACTTCAGCCAACCACTGATGTGCATGGCCAAAGGTAGTGCGCAGCTAGGGATGGGCAACTCTCTGGGGTGCCAGGCCCTGCACCCAACCCGCACTGCACACAGCTGCATGGCCCACTGTGCAGCAGGGGTTTGACCAGCGACGGGGGCTGGGCACAGTGGAGGTCGGTTGGCTGCAGGTTGCCCTAGGGGAGTGGGTGTATGCTTGGCGTGGGCGGGAAACTCCGCTCCTCCAGCGGACTTCGCAGCGTTTTGCCCATTCTACGCTCGCTTGGAGCGCAGATTCAGAAAAACTCCGCCAAACGCTGCATGGTGGAGTTTTTTCTCACGTGCGGCTTTCCAACATTAAGTTGGCAAGTGAGAAAATTGAGCACTAGACCGCCTCCCAGTGAGATTTCTCAACGTGGGCAGTCGCGGCAGGTCACACAACTCACGTTAAGAAATCTGCCACTCGCTTTGAGAATGCCGCTCAAGTAGAAAATCTACTCGAGCTGGCAGAAAAGAAGCAGCGTCCTCTGGCTTGCCGCGTAGTGCCGTTCGAGCTGATTTTACAGTGCGAGATTAGCTCCCAATGCTAACAATCAGTGCGAGCAGCGCGACGTACCAAACTCCGCCACCCGTGGAACTTCTCTGAATCTCACTGAGGGCCCGATTCACAAAAGTAATCTGGAGTAGTAAAGTTAGGATTTTGTCTCAGTTAAACTTAAGTTTTGGTCTTAAATTAAGACCAAAACTTAAACTTAAGACCAAAACTTTGTCTCAGTTAAACTTAAGTTTTGGTCTTAAGTTAAACTTAAGACCAAAACTTAAACTTAAGACCAAAACTTTGTCTCAGTTAAACCTAAGTTTTGGTCTTAAGTTAAACTTAAGACCAAAACTTAAGCTTAACTGAGACAAAATCCTAATTTTACTACTCCTAAGTGTGCTTTGTGAATACCAAAAGTCGTAAAGTTAGGATTTTGTCTCAGATTACTTTTGTGAATCGGGCCCTTTGTTTTTAGGTAACTCCACAGAAATTCTGCGGAGTGAAACTCCGCGAGTTCCGCCAACCCCTAGTGTATGCTCAATTTAAAATATAATTTTAAAAAACACAGAAATTCACCGGAAAAAAATCTAAGGTGAAAATGACGTTATCGTTAGATATGGTAATAAGACCTTATCTTAAGATCAAGAGGAAAAAAACAGAAATTCAGTAAAAAAAACACAAAGGTTAACATGATATTAGGTTAAGTGTTGAAATGAGTTAGGTGTTGAAATGAGATAATAACTAACCTTTCAAAAGAGAAAAACACTGACATTGACCAGTTATAGTTTAGTGAACTAACTGTAACTTGTGTCCCAGTCATGCACTCCTTATGACCTCACAAATTACATCGCAGTCACTATTATAATATTCAGCGTATATCCTGCTACTGGATAATTCCTGTATGGTTTCTTAATGGTTCTTGCTGTGTTTAAAAGCCTTACCGGTTTTGCAGGTGAAGAAACCTTGTATCTGGTTTATTACAGAGTGAACCAGGTCTTCTGTTATAAAATTATGAGCCAAGTCATCCTTAATTGTTTTAGCCTTTCTATATGTTATCATGAGAACATTTGGTAGATCTTTACTATATCTGGATTACTTTTTACAATATCCCAGTGTCTTTTAGGGATTATTTGTACTTTGTTTGATTTTGTATTGACTGTGGTGATTAACCTAACTGAGGGGTCTATTAGGATGGCGGCCGGAAAACCACCCCGACCGCCATGGTAGCGGAAAACAACCGCCCGCCGGTACCGCAGCAAAACCGGCGGCCAGATTAGGATGTCCCGTCGGATTCTCGGAGGAAAAAAACCAAACCGCCGCCAGGACAGCGGAGACACCGCACGGAATATTAGGATATTCCCAATGTGACCGCGGTACGTTCCGCTGTATCCGACCGCCGAAAACGCCAACAGTGATGAATGGGAGAGCCGCCGGAAGAACAGCAGCATAGCCACTGCTGCGGATGCTCTGTGACAAATATGGCAGTGGACAGAAATAACTCACAACAAGGCCACAAAGTGCACACAGCAAACTAGCCATGCACCAAAAAACACATAACACACCCCAATGACACAACCACATGGCAACTACAAAAATACAAATCCCAGGACAACCCACACAACACACCTGACAGCAATACCCCATTTTGACACACCCACTTAGCTGAGTATAAAACCAGCCCCTTCCCTGACCACAATCCTTTGCAATACTCCACAAATGAAGGGCCCAACACCAGAGCACAAAGGAGAGGAAAAACTGCACACCATCACTACTCACACCACACACAGCACCACCACCACTTCCACACCTGCACCTCTAACCCCTCTGCACATCACACACCATACACATCACCCCCACCACTTACACACCTGCACCTCAAACCCCTTAGCACATCACACACCATGGCACCACAGAAAATGCCAAAATTTACAGACAGTGAGTTGACAGTCATGGTAGATGAGATAGTCAGAGTTGAACCACAACTGTTTGGTAACCTGGTCCAACAGACACCATTAGCCAGAAGAAATCAAATGTGGGCAAGGATAGTCGATAAGGTCAATGCAGTAGGGACCATCCCGCGCTCCAAGAAGGAGATCATGAAGCGGTGGCATGACCTCAAGAGCAAGGTGAAAGAGAAGAACAACAAGAACCGTGAGCTGGCTCAGAGGACTGGCGGTGGCCCTCCCATTACACCAAGAACATTCACTGCATGGGAGGATAAGGTACTTGCCATACTGCATCCAGAGAGTCTCACAGGAATACCCGGGGGAGTGGAGGCTGGTAAGTACAAACAAAAGTAGATCATTACACAGCAATGTACTGCCCAGCACAACTACAAAGCTACATCTCAGAGGCACAAGCATATCCATATGCACCACAATATCCAACACATGTCCCACAGATGTAAAATCCACTACATCTGAATCACACCCCAAAAGGTAGCCAACATTTACAGGGTTGTATGTGCCCAGGCAAATAGCACTACAACTCCCACCATGCCCCCTGTCACACCCCTGAGCAGGATGGAGCACTCCACACCCAGAAGCATTTGGAAGCCATTGTCTCACCACAAACAAACTAACAGGTAGGTAGCCATCTTAACAGGGAGGGCTGTTTGGGGTTGGGAGGCCTGCACAACAACTCCCACCATGCCCCCTGTCCCACCCCTGAGCAGGATGGACACTCCACACCCAGAAGCATTTGGAAGCCTTTGTCTCACCACAAACTAACTAACAGGTAGGTGGCCATCTTAACAGGGAGGGCTGTTTGGGGTGGGAGGCCTGCAGTAATACTCCCACCATGCCCCCTGTCCCACCCCTGAGCAGGATGGAGCACTCCACACCCAGAAGCATTTGGAAGCCATTGTCTCACCACAAACAAACTAACAGGTAGGTAGCCATCTTAACAGGGAGGGCTGTTTGGGGGTGGGAGGCCTGCAGTACTACTCCCACCATGCCCCCTGTCCCACCCCTGAGCAGGATGGAGCACTCCACACCCAGAAGCATTTGGAAGCCATTGTCTCACCACAAACAAACTAACAGGTAGGTAGCCATCTTCCCTGGGAGGGCTGTTTGGGGGTGGGAAGACTGCAGTACTACTCCCACCATGCCCCCTTGTTCCCCAGCTCATCAAGATGGAGCACTCCCTCCCACCCAGATGCATGCATCAGTCATTGCACTGTCCACTTCAAACTAACAGGTAGGTAGACATATTATGCCCTCCTGTCCCACCCCTGAGCAGGATGAAAGCCTCCAACACACACACACATAGATGTGACACAGATCCAACACAAATGTGAAAACAGAACAGGTAAGTAGCCAGTACATGCACACAGCCATTCCTCCCAAAAAGCATGGTGCCATATGACAACACCAGCCCTCTCATCACACAAAAATACACACAGATCCTATTGCCACTCACAGTGTGCAGACAGCTACGCAAATGTAACTGTCACAGCAACCAAAGTGTGACACACCAATTCACATGTAGTAGAAAGTCTGTGCACAATCATGCACACCACTGAATGCCATGTGTAAGTGCCATGTGTCCAGAGCAGCAAGGACCATATGTAAACAAAGAAAGGATGGTTGTCGGTGCAAATTCTGATTTGCACATGACATTACAAAGGTATGCATGAGATGACAATGGCCAGTTCATGCTCAGATGTAACGTCTGCCAGGGCAGAGTGATCAACAAAGAGGCGTCACAGAAATGCTTTGTTGCGCTAGTCCCTAGATGGCAACATGTCCCTGTAATCACAAAACATGCACGTGACGCATGGTATGTTGTGACACCTCACACCATGGACAACTAATGCATGTACCTCAACATCATCTCAGGAGGCACAGTAGTGCGCATACAAACAATGTGATGACTAGTCAACTGTGTGGTGTACAAACAGTGAATAATACACAGCTAAAACAAAGCTTGCGGGGTGCACTACAATGACCATTTCCCATCTGTCCCACAGGTGACCAAGAACTGACTGCAGAGGACAACGCCAGCAACCTGCAGAGCCAGTCACTCCCCCCCCCCCCCGCCGGAACATGGACTCTCGGATGTTGACCCCCGGTATTCAGAGGACGAGGACCTCGGACCTGGCCCATCTGGTGTGCCAGGGCGCAACCGGTCCCAGGAACCCATCGTCCCCCCCACCACATCTGCAGCAACACCAACAGCTATGCAGACCACTGCTGTTACAGCCTGTGCGTCCTACACCACCACCACCACCAGTGCTGCCTGCAACACCCTCCCTGTCCCAGAAGATTACCACCCCACACCACCAACTGAGGAGGGCAGGGAGAGGATGCGGGTGCCTACAGTGGTGAGGCAACAGGCCTGTGGCAGCAGGGCAGGTGGGAGTGGCAGGGTCACTCACAGACAACCAGAGCCTGGTACCGAAGCCCTGGACAGCATAAACAGAGTCCTTGGGGCATATGAACGGGCACAGGGACAAACGGCCCGGTCAGAAGAAGATTCCCGCGAGCTCCTCTGACTGAAGAGGTCCATGGACACCCACATGGGACAAATTGTGGACCTCCTGGGCCAGATAGTGGCGGCAATGAGGGACAGGCCTGCGCCACAAACAACACCTCCACCTGCTGTACCGCAGGATGACAGTTCAACATCCTCCCCTGCGCCACAGAGAGGGGTGAGTCCTCAGACCCCACAGGCCCTACAGCAGAGGCCTCCCCTGCCAAGCGACGAAGGGGCCGTCCCAAGAAATCCCTGGGAGTATCCCGTGGCAAAGCACCTGCACAACGTCAGTCACGGAGCCAGCCATGATGGCAACACTCTGCACTACTGCATTGACTTTTTGGACTGTCCTTCCCTACACTGCCTTGTGAATGGCATCTGTTTGTTGGACTGGGTCACCACATCAATGTGGTGGCAACTCGATTCTCTCATGTACCATAACTGTCAACTCACTGCTTCACTAATCACCTCAATGTAAATGTTCACCCCCTCATATGTCACCATTGTAAATAAATACACCTCACACACATGTTGTTGTTTCTGCTCCGTCTTTATTCCAGGATGTGCAGTCATCACCATGATTAAAATGTACCCCGAGTATGGAATGCATGTAGGCAAGGAGAGGCTGAAGTGACCTAGGAAAACACAACAGAACAAGATTCACTAGTCTGGGTGTGGCATCACAGACATCACACAGCACATACCATAAAGCTAATACAGCATGCACACATCACAATAAGCAACAAGTACCAACATACACATCCTGTAGATGTTTGAAATTACCCTGTCCCATAAACATTGTCAGCCACCACTGAGTCGACAACCGGCTGCAGTCACAAAGCTCAGATACACCTTCACAACAACAGCAACATCATCAGACAATGGGTCCGTTGTACATTGTCACTCACCTTCAAGTGAAGTAGCGGTCGATGAGCTGTTGATGCAGGTCAACACCATCCTCCTCTCCACTGTCCTCATCACTGGACACGGGTTGGTTTGCAGGTGGTGGCCTTGGCTGCTCATCATCCTCCAGGATCAGGGGGATATCCTTGTGAATGGCTAGGTTGTGGAGCATGCAGCATGCCACTGCAATCTGACACCTTCCCGGGTGAGTACATGAGTGCACCTCCCGTCTTGTCAAGGCAGCGAAATCGGGACTTCAGGAGACCAAAAGTCCGCTCCACCACACGACATGTCCTCCCATGGGCATCATTGTAGCGTACATCAGCTGGTGTCCTGGGATTCCGCAGTGGGCTCAGCAACCACGGACGGTTGGGATATGCAGAGTCACCTAGGTGTGAGAAACACAGATAACCTTGTAATTATACTGTGGCAGAGGACAGCATGTCACACACACAGCACGCTACTGGACTCTTCGTACTCACCCACAATCCTTGCACGCTCAGGAAGCAGATTAGCCATGAGCTGTGGTACGATGCTGTTCTGCATGATGTATGAGTCATGGGCTGAGCCTGCAAATCTGGCACACACGTGCGTGATGATCATGTCCGCCTGGCACACCACTTGCACATTTATGGAGTGGAAATGTTTTTGATTCCTATAAATGTGCTCCCGTGCCTGTGGTGGAACAAGCCCAACATGGGTGCAATCAATGGCCCCAACAACATGGGGGATGTGTCCAAGGGCATAAAAGTCTCCCTTCACAGCCGCCAATTCAGGCACCTTGGGGAAATGGATATACCTGTCCTTGTATATCATCATGGCGGACAGGACATCACGCAGCACCATGCTGAACATGGGTTGCGACATCCCACCTGCGCTGGACACCGTGTGCTGGAATGATCCAGAGGCAAAAAAATGCAGTGCCGCCATCACCTTAGACGTTGGGGTGAAAGCTGTTGGATATGTTCTGCGAGGCTGCAGGTGGGGCTCCAACATGGCACATAGGTTTTGGAGTGTGGCTCTATCCAGACGGAATTTCCGAAATTCCTCCTCATCCTCCTTGCCTGCCAGCACTGTGTAGGGACGATGCAGATTTGGTCTCCTCCTAGTTGAGATGAAAGTGGACACATGTCAATTCAATACACCATGAGATGTGTACAACATCTTACGTTTTGACTGACACAACGCCAACAATGACTGTCATCACAATTGAGTTACAGAGCAGCTTACACCTAGGGACACCTTCATCAACACTACTCGCACACTTGTCCCCTTTCACACAGCAAGTACATCCAAAACAACATCGGACTATGCGAATGCACGTAGGGATATGGCCACATCTAGCATGAGCAGGCCTGAGAGTACTTCATACAGCATATGTGTAAAACTACAACACCACTGTCTCATACCTAGATGCTGTACCTGAAACACCTTCAGGCATAAGTTGAACATGGCACACATCAACAACACAATGACCACAGGCTGAGCGTAAACAACAAGTGTGTGCATGATCCAAGAAAACAAGACAGTCAAATCTGCACATCCTATATTAAGACATACATCACTGTGATTTTCACAGCACTTTCACACATTGACATGTGTACACATTTGAGAGTCCATAACAACACTGTTCTGTGTACATGCCCATCAATATCACAAGTGACATGTGAGTGAGTACATGCCAATGTACTACATGACATACACAAACATGGCATGTGTAGTCAGCAGTGTGTTAAATGTTACACTGGCATCGTGTGCACAATGATGTGCCATTAATCATGTGGCCACTGTGCACTGTTGATGACTGCCCATTGGCCATTGACACAGCATGATGTGTCCATAGGTGCTGACCAAGTGCCCCGCCACCCAAATCACGATCACTCACGTCAATGTATGGCACCCAAATTGCGGAAGCTACCACCTGCCACCAGTGGTGTGTCACCACCAATCCCTAGAACACACTCGCGGTAGTGAGAGATATCTATGTATTGCCAAATGGCGCTTGGCATGCTCCGCCACCCAAATCACAGTCACAGGCACCAATGTATGGCACCCAAATCGCGGAAGCTACCGCCTGCCACCAGCGGTGTGTCACCACCAATCCCTAGAACACACTCGCGGTAGTGAGAGATATCTATGTATTGCCAAATGGCGCTTGGCATGCTCCGCCACCCAAATCACGGTCACAGGCACCAATGTATGGCACCCAAATCGCAGAAGCTACCGCCTGCCACCAGCGGTGTGTCACCACCAATCCCTAGAACACACTCGCGGTAGTGAGAGATATCTATGTATTGCCAAATGGCACTTGGCATGCTCCGCCACCCAAATCACGGTCACAGGCACCAATGTATGGCACCCAAATCGCGGAAGCTACCACCTGCCACCAGCGGTGTGTCACCACCAATCCCTAGAACACACTCGCGGTAGTGAGAGATATCTATGTATTGCCAAATGGCGCTTGGCATGCTCCGCCACCCAAATCACGGTCACAGGCACCAATGTATGGCACCCAAATCGCGAAGCTACCACCTGCCACCAGCGGTGTGTCACCACCAATCCCTAGAACACACTCGCGGTAGTGAGAGATATCTATGTATTGCCAAATGGCGCTTGGCATGCTCCGCCACCCAAATCACGGTCACAGGCACCAATGTATGGCACCCAAATCGCAGAAGCTACCGCCTGCCACCGGCGGTGTGTCACCGCCAATGCCCATGCCCTTGCAGCCAATGGGAACCGCAATTGCGGTAGCCTAATGCAATTTTGAAAATTGCGGATGGCGTGCTCCGCCACCGCGGGGCCGGTCATTGGATGCAATTGAAAGATGCACCACCGGGGTAGCGCACGCCTGGCCCCTGCGGTGTGTCACCGCCAATGCCCATGCCCTTGCAGCCAATGGGAACCGCAATCGCGGTAGCCTAATGCAATTTTGAAAATCGCGGAAGGCGTGCTCTGCCACCGCGGGGCCAGTCATTGGAAGCAATTGAAAGATGCACCACCGCGGTAGCGCACGCCTGGCACCTGCGGTGTGTCACCGCCAATGCCCATGCCCTTGCAGCCAATGGGAACCGCAATCGCGGTATTCTAATGCAATTTTGAAAATCGTGGAAGGTGTGCTCCACCACCGCGGGGCTGGTCATTCGATGCATTTGAAAAAGGCTGACCTGGCACACCAATTGCAGCAGCTTGGAACCACTGAAACTGCATTTCCACAGCTTCCAGGGACTGCTGCCTGAGACCCCTCACCTGCTGCTGCTGTCTCCAGGGACTGCTGCCTGCCACCCCTCAACACCACCTGCTTCTGCTGCTGTCTCCAGGGACTGCTGCCCGCCACCCTTCCACACCACCTGCTCCTGCTGCTGTCTCCAGGGACTGCTGCCTGCCACCCCTCAACACCAACTGCTGCTGCTGCTGTCTCCAGGGACTGCTGCCTGCCACCCCTCAACACCAACTGCTGCTGCTGCTGTCTCCAGGGACTGCTGCCTGCCACCCCTCAACACCAACTGCTGTTGCTGCTGTCACCTGGCCACAGTGATGGCGAGGACTGAGAAGATCCGGGCCAGTCCCTTCACCAGCGAGGAGCTGGAGGTCCTGGTGGACGAGGTGCTCACACAGTATCCAAGGCTATATGGTGCCCCAAATGTCGTGGTAAGTCTTTAACAGTGTGAGTGAGAGTGCAGGGGGGGCACACATGAAGTTGAGCTGCTGCAGTATGTGCCTGCGAGTGTGGGGTTATGTCATGCACTGCCTAGCACTCTTTCTCCAGGGGGAAGGGGTGTGTAGCCTATTTCCCACGTTTCCCTGCCTGCACATCAAGATTTGAGGGACATGTATTGTCTTGTCAGCCATACAGTGACGCAGCAAGTTGGTAATGCAGGAGTCAGGACAGTGATTGCTTGTATGAATGGCTGTGTGGGTCCCTGTTGTCTTTCTCAGTGTGAGCCCACCTGGCCTGCACAGTCACCGCCTAAACTGACAAGGACACATCACTGAATGTACAGAGTGTTACATGTGTCTTTTTTTCTTTACTCTCTTTCAATGAGCCATCTCAGCCCTGTAGCTTGCACATGACAAGCCTTGTGAGAAGGGTGTGGATTTGTGAGATCATGTCCCTCAATGTGACATCCATGACACAGTGAGCCATTCACAGGGCAAGGACATTGAGGGCTGCGCAGTGTTGGACACAGTGAGTCTAACCCCCAACATATGTTGATATGTAATGTATGTCTTGCTCTACCTAACGATGGACAGTAGATGTGGGCAGACTAGACATGGCTTCATGTGCTGGCATCCTGCATGTGTATGAGATGGGCAGGTACTGTGTCCAACCTCGCACCTGCATGCATTTACATGTTGTTCTCCCATGCTGATGTACCATGTGAGATGCATTCTTGTCTCTGTGAGACATATCTGTGGATTTGGTATGAGTCAGTATCATGCCACTGTACTGAGAGATATTGGTACATAACACTGTGTCACTGATGTTTTCCCCCTCTTGTCTCCCATGCCTGCAGCTCAAAGTGCACCAGCGTAAGGTTGTGTGGAGGGCCATTGCATGCAAGGTGCGGGCTCTGGGTGTCTCATACCGACGGCGCACCCACTGCCACAAGAGGTGGGATGACATCTGCTGGCTGAGCAAGAACATGGCGGAGATGACACTGGGTCTGCTCCCTCGGACTGGCAGGTTGGCGCGGCGCAGCATGACACCACTGATGGCCCGCATCTTGGCTGTGACACAGCCTGAGCTGGATGCACGTTTGAAGGAGCATCAGCAGCAAGCTAGGGGTGAGTATTCTGGGAAGGGTGACTTTGGCTGTGATTGGCTGCATGTGTTCACAGCCTGGGACAGCGCTGGGCTATGTGATGTTGGTAGTGTGATGCAGTGGCTTGTGAGTGGCCTCTGTGCTGGGTGCAGCTGTAATGCATTTGCCATACCTGTACTTCCTAGTATGATTTGAGTACTGAGCATTGACATTGCTTTCTGAGTCGTGGGCTTCAGGTATCGTCTGCATTGGGGTAGCCTGGGAAATCACATGGAAGGGAACGGCAGTGTGCCTAATCTGAGTGTGCTCTCATCAATGCGTGCATTGCCTAACCTCAGATTTGTGAGGCTTAGACATCTGACGCAAATGTGCTACAGTACTTGTGCCCCACAGTACAACATGGTGGATGGCATGAGCTCATGGCCATTGTGGACTGTTATGTTGGAGTCTGTATCTGTGTTGTCCCCTTCTGCTCTATCCAGATATGACAGTGGCAACATGTTGTGGGGTTCATCCTTGCCCACATCAGGGCCCTATGTGTGCTCAGAGCTATTTGTGTGTCTGGTTGAACGGAGCCACCGGCAGGATATTGTGCTGTGTGGTCATCACATGGCTCACTTATGCCTGGTTTTCTTGTTTACACGCACTGTTCGAGTTCAAAATTGAGGGTGCACAATATCATAGCACAGGGTGGTGTGCAACATGTAGATTTCTTCATCTTCAGTGATGCTTTGCTTGCATATGTTTGTTCTGTTGATGCCAATGAACTGACCCTACATCTCTCTCTCTCATGGGCACGGAAGGACAGAGGACGGACACCAGTGGTGAGGCGTCAAGTACAACAGCTGCACACGAGCACAGTGACACAGATGTGACCAGCGCCTCGGAGGGGGACAGGAGTCTGCTGGAGGAATCACAGCCAGAGACGCAAAGCTCAATGTCATCTGACGCCAGCGGTGACGCATCCATGTTGGCGGGCACAGGGGACGGGGACTCTGCCTCCTCTTCTACCACACAGCGTACAGTGCCCACCCTCCCAGCTACTTCCACTGTTGATGCCCGTGTTCGCACCAGTAACCAGGGAAGAGTGTCCTTCACCCCAGGCACCGCTGCCCCTGCCCCTGTCCCCCCTGCTGCCATCAGTGCTGAGTCTGTGGACCTTTTGCGCCAGCTGTGTGTGGGCCAGACAGCTCTCCTCAATGCCTTCATAGACCACGACAAAAAGTTGGCACAGGTGGTTGCTTTCATGGAGGGCATACATTCAGACATGGGTGCGCTACACCGGACTGTACAGTCTTTGTCCTCCGCAGTGACGGCAGCCCTTCAACTGGCACAATCTCGCAGTCCAGCTCCAGTCCCTTTGTCCACCCCAGTGCCAGTGGCCACATCGGACGAAAGTGACCACGCACAACAGACCTCAAGGTCAAGATACATCACACGCAGCACACAGAAGCAACAGCCCAAGTGGTCCAGGGTGCAGACACCATCCCCACAGAAAACTAAAGCCACCCCAGAGCGCAAAGACATAAGCCCATCAGGTGACACCAAGGGCCACAAAGCCAAGAAGCAGACCTCAGGGTCACATGCCTCAGAGGCATCCCCAGCCAAGGACTCTCCTGTCCCAAAAGCGTCTCGCAAGCACAAGCAGACAGTTTCCATGGCCGCTGAGAAGGTGGTGCCTGCTAAAAGTACACATAAGAAGGGCTCCAAGGCAGATTCACCCACAACCTCAACTCCCATCCAAAGCCCTGTGAAGCAGGGAAATGCGGGCACTGTAGGGGGAAAACCTGGTAAACAGGGGATGGAAGGGCAAAGGCAAGGCCAGGCTAAGCGAACAGCTGGATCCAGCATGTCCCCAGAGGGAGGGCCACCGTCTGCACCTGATGCAGCTTTGGTGGTGAGTGTGCCTGTTGTGGCCGCCCCACCTCCCACTCCTACCAAGACCACACTTCTATATCGAATCCACAAGAAGTGGAAAGGTACCCCTCCACATTCTCCCTCCCACACTGTGTCTCATGGCAGCATATCTCCGCCTCCAAGGGCCACCACACTACCCGGTCCAAGCAGCCCTCCGGCTCCCAAAGCCACTGATGCCTCAAGCTCAGCTGGTCCGCTCTCTCCCAGGTCCAGTCCTCCAACTGGCCCGACACTCAGCCAGCTCCCAGTCAGACTGACAGACAAGTCTGAGGCTAAATCCCCCTCACACACCTGTCTCTCCCACAGCGGTGCCTGTACTGCCCATAGTTATCCCCCTAGCTGTTTTGCTGCCCATGACTGTGTACAGTCTCACACATTCCCTGTGCAGCTTCTCATGTACCTACTCTGCTGTTTGGACTGGCCACTGGCCTTGCTGTACATTGCTGTGTTTGCTCATTCCCTGTGCAGCTTCTCATGTACCTACTCTGCTGTTTGGACTGGCCACTGGCCTTGCTCTTGTCTACTTTGTATGCCTATCTGTGACATTTGTAATAAAGACAGTTGCTCCTGTTGTCTGCTTTGTCAGTCTCCTTGCTAAAAAAAGGGTTTTCTTTGTGGGTGTGGTTTGATGTGACACATGCTATGTATGCCACTTTAACGTTGCCAGTTGCTAGTTACACTATTTCAGAGTTTGGCTGTGGTGAGAGGCACTTCGGTTCTACTTGACTCTGAGGCTTGGGGGTGCACTGATGGTTGTTTGTGATGATCTACTGTTATCCTAATAATTCTATGTTCAGATTTGCTAAATTGTACACATGTCATGTTAGGATGCACTACCAGCACAGAGTGGGATTCTATCCACAGGATTGCAGGCAGGCTGGCCAGGGTCATCATGTATGTGGGATCTTACTTTATGTGTGCCCAGCAGTGTAGGTGTATAGTCATCTTGTGATGGTCAGTCATCCTAGTCACATGGGTTTCTTTCAATGTGTGCACTTGGGTGGTCAGGAAGTAACCACCAGTGTGGAGGGGGTGACTTTGTCGTGAGTGTTGATGTGTGTGTGCACCTGCAATGTCAACTACACACATGTGTCACCCAGGAGTAGGGGGTAGCCCCGTGCATGATAAAAATAGCCAGCTGGATGACCTACAGCAGGCTAAAACTTAATGGGGACAAGACTGAACTCATGTTTTTGGGCAACAAAATAAATCCTCAAATTTCCGTGAACTGGCCGGAAGAACTAGGGCACCCACCAGGACATAAAAACTCCATAAAAAACCTGGGAGTATGGTTAGATTACCACCTCACAATGGAGACTCAAGCCAGCAAACTTGCGGCCACCTGTTTCGGAATCCTGAGGATGCTCCGAAAAATCTTGGACCTCATCCCAGAGAAAGCACAGAGAACCGTGGTTCAGGCATTGGTGGTGTCCCGCCTGGACTATGGGAACATTCTCTTTCTGGGGTCACCTAAATATGTTCTTAACAGACTGCAGGTGGTGCAAAACGCGGCAGTCAGACTTTTACGAAAAATTCCTTGGCATGAATCCACTAAGTCAGCTCTGAAATCATTACACTGGCTGCCCGTGCATGCAAGGATCAAGTTTAAAGCGCTATGTATAGCACATAGAGCCCTTAAGGGAAAAGGCCCAACACTACTGAAAACATTGATCACTCCATACATACCAGACAGAATTCTGAGATCCTCCTCGGAACATCTTGCCACAACAACCAGAATAAGGAGAGCCAGATGGGGGGGAAGATCCTTCTCACATCTGGCACCGAAATTATGGAACTCAATGCCATTAGAGCTAAGAATGACCACGGAGGAACAAACTTTCAGAAAGAAACTAAAGACCTGGCTATTCCCAGGCTGAGAGGCATCCGCAATTACTCCTGTTCCGCAGCGCTGGGAGGCCCAAGGGCAGCTATGCGCTCTACAAAATCCATAAACATAAACATAAACATAACCAGTCACAATATCGAATTTTAAATATCGATATGGCAAAATATCGAGTTTAAAATATAGAATGGACATAATATCGACTCACAAAAATATAGTGGTGCAGAATATCGAAATACAGGTAAGAAATATCGTTTTTCATAATATCGAAGTTAGTAATATCGACAGTCATAATATAGGGGCCCATTACGATGGCGGGCGGAAGCACAACCGCCGTGCTGGCGGATGCAAAAAGCACCAGTTACCGCCGGCACGCAGCAGTCCACACGCCCGCCCAATTACGATGCGAAAAGCAGGCCAAACACCGCCGGCAAGTCAGCAACACCGTCCGCCATCAAAGTGCGCCCGTACACGTAGCGGCGCAGCCCAACTGACACACACCGTCCGACGAAACACGTCCCGCCCGGCGCATAAATTACGATGCCGCAAACAAACGGCTCCCACGGCCAAGAGATACCGTACGACAAACCGAAGCGGTAACACGGACGCCGAGCACGGACAACGAAAAGCGGCTCCCCGAGCATGAATCCAGCACTGCAGGCCCTCCCCATGCTCCTGCTGATGCACCACCAAGGACGCAACGTACCGCGGAGACGCAGGTAGGCACACACACAACAAGTGCACGCAAACAGCGCACACAGTGCAAGGGCGGAAAAAGCGGACAACCCCCACCAGCGCGTGTACACAACACATCCACCATCGCATCCACATATGACACACAGGCCAAATCGTAACATCGCAGAACACATGTGTACACACCACCTGGGACTAGGAACCAACCACCCCGTCACGGCCCCAAAGCGCCGATGACGCCGCCACACATGCGCACAACGCAGAGGCCAACCGCAGCGCCATGCATGCGTCGCACACAGACACAGGGACACAACCAAGCAGCACACACATCAGCCCCACCCCGAACGCACATGACACGTGACAGGCCGGCCACAGACATGTCCCCAACGCCCAATTCACGGACAACACCCAACGCCACACAACCGACGCACACATGTCAGTGAAGACACGCAACAGCAGGACACACCCCAGTGTAACAAACATGGCGTAGCACACAGCGGCGGCAACACCAACTAGGAGAAGCAGGGCCCCTTCGGGAAGAGGAACGCCAGTACCTCACAGAAACACCCATACCACCCTGCACATATGAACAAGACATATAAAACGGAACACCAAAGAGCCCGGGGACCGACAACAGGTGGCCCAAGAATAACATTCACACACAAGGCCCAACGCAGAGCGGAAAGGCAGCCTGCCGCCCACACAAGGGAGAGCAGACAGCACTGAATGACCTTCCATTCCAACTCCGAAACCACAGCCCTACGACAGAAGCCGGTGAATACAGCCATTGTCCAAGAATAGACCAACACAGGCATGCCGAGGAGACCGACCACAGGGCAGATAGCGCATATCACAGAAGCACACAACGGACGGGGAAGAAAGAAGAAAACACTCCCCCATGTCGGCCACATGCAAGTTAATTGGAAGGAGTCACACAGCACTGACCTTGAACTGTCTGAGAAGCATGTGGGAAGAGGGCCCGTGTCCTCCAAACAAGCCAACAGAACACAAGTCCTGTCTCCCTACGACTACACAGAGCTCACAGCAACCCCGGAGCGTGCACATTGCAGACTGCACACACAGCCGGAGCACGCCACCTCTACGAACCGCTGCGAAATGGCAACCGCAACACACCTACCCAACTACGCCAAACAGCTCAAGCTGTACAAAACCAACCTGTGCCATACATTGGGATGCGATCTCCTGTCCCTGCTGAACGTAAGTTACCGACTGACTTACCGCATCACATTGTTCAGCTGCGTCATGCCCGTCTTCTACTGTCGGAGGTGTCCCTACCAGCATCCCGTCGAGATATGCCTCTCCAAACCGGCATGTCTGAAGGCGGACCTGCTACCACTACTCCTCCCTCTGGACGCACACGACAGGGCCTGCTCTGCCTATGGGGGCATGGCGTATGTGGCCAACATCGCACCCGCACTGAAATGGGACCACTGTGCCTCCACACGACGGATCATCGATAACAGCTACATCGAATGTCACCCAGCATGCCCCATCATGGTCCTCCAAGGGACAACCTACGAACAACACCTTGACAGCCACCATCCGCTTCATTGGCTGGCAAACATGTACACCACCAATGACATGGAAGCCCTGCTGGACGGCATCGCATACCTGACAACCTGTAAATACGTCGGACCACAACGCAGGTTCCCCGAGTGACCTATGATGTCCAACCCCGCACCCATGCTTAGCTTCCGCACGGACTGGCCAGTCACCACCACAACAGCCATACCAAATGACCGGCAACTGTAACCACACCATCAACGACATCGCCATGACATCGGATATGACCGGGACATGCACACTGTTCCCCATCACATCCAGGAACACCGCATGCATCGTGGGAGGCAGTGGCATGGGCTCTGTGTATCGCACCCACATGGACGGAACTGCACGAACAACCAGGACACAACATGGATCCAGCGCCCATGGACACACACACCGCTCAGTGGACATGAATAGGTCGCCTGGAGTCTGTGGGTGCTGCACCCCTCCCACCCCCGCCCCGGGAATCCCATACCAGGACCTTTGCATGGACGACAAGTGCATACAACAACAACACGACCCCAGTGACTGTGACATGTCCAGTAACCACCACAGTGCAACAACAAGTGGCACGCCGCTGCATGCACGCAAGCACATGCCCTGATGTCATCTCACATGCACGCGTGCATGAGGAACAACCGCAGCAAACCTGTCACATGGAACTGAGATGGACTGTGCCCATGATGCCAAGCGGTCTGGTAGGCTACATGTATACCGTCTGTGTCAAAGTCCGCAGCTCCGCAGCTATACGTAAATGTACATTAGCACAGCCTTGGCCAAGCAGATGTCACTCTGAAGCCCACATCCCACATGCAACAGCCAATCACATGTAACCCCACTCCCTATCCCATTTGCAATCATGCTCAGTATATCCTCAACATGTATTCCGCTGCCAGTAGTGTCCACTATACTGCATCACAGAGGACAGAAGACTCAATATAATGTTTGAAACCAAAACTGTCTCCGCTGACTCATTTCACAAGTACGAATGAGAGAGGATGAGAGTATGTGAAGTACACGGCAGTCGTGACATGACCATGTAGTCCACTGGTATTGGATGTCAACGCAAATGAGTAGCACTACTGTGGAAGACACACATGTGTCGTGTGAAGTCGTATGGACGCAGTGCTCAGGTGGGTGGGTGCGACGGGTAGATGCGCACATGCCAAGTTGGAGCACGCCGTGTTGGGAGGGGTCATGAACAGTACACCACCGCTTCCCTGGGCATTGTGAGAGGACACCTGTCGGGGGGAGTGAACACGTGTGTGCATAGCAGCCGGGCACACGTACAAAGCGGTACCAGGCGCACCTCAGCCCACCCTCTGTGGACAAGCTGGATCCTGTTGTGCGCCCGCCATGCCCCTGACAAGGCACACACAGCCCCAGTCGACCAGGTGTAACCCCAACATAGTCAATCCGCACAGGCGATACAGAGCACGGGATGGCAGTGGAGCATGGTGTGTGAGAGGTCTCCTCGCGCTCCTCCTGGTCATATCACGCAGGCAATAGAACCTCAACGTCTAGCATGGCACAAGTCAGATGGAAGTGTAGGGGGGACGCACCACAGCACGAGCAGCACTGACGTCACGGGAGGTGGCTCGCACCATCCCATCCATTGCCCATCATACCAACCACGCCACATGTCATTGCGAGTAAGTGCAAGCGCGTGCGCCACCACCCCCGAGCCCTCCCCAGAGAGGCCAAAGAGTGAATGTTTGGGCCATCAGCCACAGACGGACGCGGCCTGGCCGCAAGGGCAGCCACAGCCACTGGGTGTCGCAGGTGGCGGATCCGGAAGGCGAAGACTGTGATGCATAGTCCATGCAGGCCGGGTCTCCATTTGGGGCACCACGCAGGTGGACGGCGTCCCGCGACACATCATACCCTGAGACAGCCCACTCGTGCAACTGGACCCACACATACACTCCTTGCCCTCTCTGGTGCGAGCTTGGGGCTGCCTGTGCAAGCGCTAGCCTCGCAGGTGAGCATGCATATTGGGGGAGCGAGGGGAGGACATGAGGGCTGGGGCGAAGATGACTGTATCACTGTCAGTTAGTACAAGGGATGACCCAGATGTGGAAAGGAAGAGACGTGTCCCGTGTGTACTGCAACTAGTCGCCAATCCAACTACCCCCCATGTCCGGAATGTAAGCCCGCACCTAGGCCCGCCCATCCGCCACATCGAACATACCACCAGCACGACAACCTTCCCATTCGAAACACTGACTGGGGGTGGCGACCAGTGTACAATCATGTGTAGCCTACCCACGCGTACATGTGGGCCCTCCATGATCCATGTCACCTGCGGCAAAGTCATGACATGCGCAATGAGGGAAGTGAGGAGAGCTGTCCGCCCCACGCGCAGAAGGTGCATCAGCTCCACAGACCCAGCAGCGAGTCCAGCAGGGGTCACATGTGCAGGGGCAGCTGTGCCTGGTGTGAAGGCACATGCACATAGACAGCACATCGACCAATGTGTAGTCTGCCCACATCTACAGTCCATCATCATGCGGACATAGGAATTGAACACAGGGCAACACATCTTAGTTGGTGCACCCACCGTGACCAACAATGCGCAATCATCGACGTACCCGCCCTGTGCATGGCCCCCACCCAACGGAGGCACATCCAGTGCCACCATCCCACACACACAAGCCTTCCACGGAACATGCTGTGTCCAATGGTCAGTACAGAGTCAGCGCCCATGTGGTGGATCCTGAAAAGGAGACACATGCACACACATGCCAGCTCCCACTGTGTACGTCTGCCACCTGGCACGTGCAATGTAACCTCTCACCTGTGACGTGTGACTGCAAGCACACAGCCGTCTTGGCATGGGGCTGTCAATGTGGACACCTGTCAATGTTTCGGGAGGTGTGATCCGTACAGTGCTGTACATAGGGTGCAGTGCTGACACCTACTACTGTCTCATATCCCCTCGTGCCACAGGTCCCACTTGTTTTGGCCGCTCAGCCTGTGCCCACATCGTCGTCGTCGTGTGCCATACTCATCCAGCCGCGGAAGCAGTTCCATGCTCAGCAGACATTCATGTTGCCGTGGCGTTGCCGCTTGACGGATATGCAGTCAGTCCCCATCAGCACGCCCCGCAAGTCATTGGGGCCTAGATCCCCATGTGCATGCACATGGCAGTGGTTTGTATCACTAGCCATTGCCATTGGTGGGAGACCTGTGTAAGTGTATTGTGGCCGTGCCGTCCCAGCTTGACAGCTGGGCTGTGGCTCATGTGCTAGCTCAGTCATGTCAGTGATGTGTATGCGAAATTGCTATGTGTCGTGTTGCTTTGACATGTGTCCTCTGCCATTGTCCCTAGGCGGAGACCGAACATTGACCGCCCATACCAATTGCTGGCAGACATGGAGGATACGGAGGTCATTAGGAAGTTTCGGCTGGACAGGCCATCCCTGCATCGACTGTGTGCCATGTTAGAACCCCATCTCCGTCCCCGCAGGGTGTATCCGACTGCTGTCACCCCCACGGCTAAGGTGATGGCCGCCATGCATTTCTTCGCCACTGGGTCATTCCAGCACACAGTGGGCAGTGGAGGAGGGATGTCCCAGCCCATGTTCAGCAAGGTGCTGAGGGATGTACTGGCAGCCATGATGCTGTACCGGAACAGGTACATCCGCTTCCCCAGGGCTCGTGAATTGGCGGCAGTGAAGGGTGCATTCTAAGCCTTTGGCAGAATCCCACACGTCGTTGGAGCCATTGACTGCACACATGTCGGCCTTGTTCCACCACAGGCCAATGAGCACCTGTACCGCAACAGGAAGCACACGCACTCCCTGAATGTGCAGGTGGTGTGCCTTGCGGACATGGTGATCACCCACGTGTGTGCAAAGTTCCCAGGCTCGGCCCATGACGCACACATAATGCGCAACAGCATCTTGCCACGACTGATGTCCAATATGCAACAGGATCGTGCCTGTATTGTCGGTGAGTATGTGGAGTGGTGTAGCGTGCTGGCTGTGCGATGCTGTCCCCTGTCCAGTTGGATTAGCAACGGTTCTCTGTGTCCCTCACACCCAGGTGACTCTGCGTATCCGAATGGGGCATGGCTGCTCAGTCCATTGAGGAATCCTCGCACCCCAGCAGACGATCGCTACAATGAGGCACATGGGAGGACCAGACGTGTGGTCGAGCGTACCTTTGGCCTCCTCAAGTCCAGGTTCAGGTGCCTGGACCGCACCGAGGGTGCGCTGGCGTACTCCCCACAGAAGGTGTGCCAGATAGTGGTGGCGTGCTGCATGCTGCACAATCTGGCCATTCGGAAGCAGATCCCCCTCATCGTGGATGACGGAGATCAACCAGGGCCCCAGCCCGCAGACCAGGACAGCTCGAGTGAGGAGGACAGCGGAGAGGAGGAAGCTGGTAATGTGCGGCAGCAGCTCATCGCCCGCTACTTCACTTGACGGTGAGTGTCCATGTACGACCGCTGATGTGGCTGTATCTGTGCAGGTGTGTGTGTGCTGTGTCAGGGTGGCCGTTTGTTCACTGCGTGCTGTGTGTCAACGCTCCATGGCCAGGGTAGTATGCCACTGTTGGTGGCTGTGGCATTGTGCCCTATTGCTCTGTGCGATGTGTGTACATTGCTTGTAGTTGTTGACATGTACTGTGTGATGGGTGTGTGACACACTCATTGAATGTGCTCCTGTTCTGTCTCCCACCCCTAGGTCCCTACAGGCCCTCCGGATTCAATTGCCATGCCACGCATCAGGTGCCTTTCCGCCCAAGGTGGCCGTTGTATTCCGTACAAATAAAACACAGGGCACAAACAGCAGTTAGTGAAAAAGGTGCATTTATTACAAACTGTGACATGTGATTGTGTGTAAGATGATGACAAAAGTGGTGCGTGCAGTGACAATGAGCTGTCGGTCATGGCTGCGTGATGATCAGGGTGTACCCACTGGTTCTATGTCCATAGTCCAACACACACATGCCATCCAGATGGCTGTGTGGAGTGGGATCGTAGTCCAAGTCAATGCAGTGGCTGGTCAAGGAAGGCTGGCGGAAGGCTGGCTGGCTGCCTCACTTGCGACTGGAGCGTGCGAAGTCCTCCCGGGAGATCTGTTTCCTCTTCGGACGGCCCCTTCCACGTTTGTGAGGGGGGGTGCCTGCTTGCGACATGCTGGTGGTTGAGGTGTGATCACTGGCTGTGGACGCAGGGGAACTGGACACTGCTGCTCCACCCTGCGCCCCGGCAGGTGGTGGCGGAGGGGAGCTGCTGTCCCTGGCTGTGACCTCACCGCCACCACCAGCTGTCCCATGAGGTCCACGATTTGGCCCATACGGGCGTCCATGGACCTCAACACCCCCAGCACCTCACGCGTGTCTGAGGCAGACCGGACCCATTGTCCTTGGGCCTCTTCATAGGCCCCAAGGACTCTGGCCATGTGAGGCAGGGCATGGCTCCCAGGGGAGGCTGGCGTTTCCCTGACCCTGCTCCTCCTACCAGTCCTGCTGCCACCGGCCTGCCCACTAGCCACATTGCTCACCACGGTCCTCGCTGTGGCCACCAGGGTGGATCCAGTCGTCCGGGCCACCACCTGCGCTGGGGCTGGTGCCAGCGGAGACGTGGCGGTGGTGGCGGCGGTGGTGGTCGGTGCGGCGATGGTGGCGGTTGCGGCAGTGGTAGTGGCCACAATGACCGTGGGTGTGGCCGCAACGACAGTGGCAGCAGGGGGCTGTGAATGTTCAGCAGCCCTGGATGATGGGTTGGTGGGTAGGAGGGGTCCTGGGGAGCGGCTGGGCCCTGCCACACCAGATGGGCCTGCTTGGTTGTCCGTGTCCGAAGAGGAGGACAGATCCTCCAGATCCGTGTGTCCTCGTTGGGGGCTTGTAGGCTGGCTGTGCTGGCTGCTGGCTCCATCCCCAGCATCCAGCAGTTCATCACCTGTGGAGAGAATGAGATTAGTTATTGTGTTGCACCTGGCGAAGTATGTATTTGTCGTCTGACATTGACAGTTCGTGCAATCTCGTACATGGGTTTCCCGGAGGCGTGTGTGTGGCTGTAGCATCTGTAGTTGTGTGTGCTTGGCAATGGGACTGTGTGCTGTGCACATGTGGCATGGGACGGATTGGCCATGCCGATGGGTGTGTTGCTGTGCCCCTACTTATTGTGACTCTGGTGTATGCGGGCTCCTGGCCCATCCTGGGTCTGGTTTGTACTTTTCTTTTGGGGTTCAAATGGAACGCTTAGGAACGCATATGGCAACATGGGGGCCATGCCCCAGATTCGCATTTGGGAGGGAATATGCTTTTGGGGTTCAAATGGAACGCTTAGGAACGCATATGGCAACATGGGGGCCATGCCCCAGATTCGCATTTGGGAGGGAATATGCTTTTGGGGTACATGCTGTGAGCCATGGGTGCCGAACGTGACATGTGTTGTGGCAGCATGACAGTGCATGGTTTGAGGTGTGTGCATGCTTGACATGGCCTGCATATTTGCTGTCTGTTGTGATTACTGGACATGGCATTGGACGCATCGTTATGAGTGAGTGATGGTTGTGTGCCAGCCACCGTATTGCAGTTGTCCCATCTCCTTGGTGTGCGTGCTGCCCTGTGCCATGTGCATCACTGCAGTGCTCGGGGGGGTGTGGCCCATGTTGTGTGT
Organism: Calotriton arnoldi; assembly: GCA_963921515.1. Taxonomy (NCBI): domain Eukaryota; kingdom Metazoa; phylum Chordata; class Amphibia; order Caudata; family Salamandridae; genus Calotriton; species Calotriton arnoldi. The sequence goes on along the minus strand of CAWUFW010000077.1, from coordinate 6,366,855 downwards.
TGTTGCTCACAGTGTGTCGTGCACTTCATTGACTTCTGGCACATGGTTGGTAATGGGCATGTATCTTAGCATGACTGCTGTATGTGTGGCAGCTGTGCGGATGACATGCCTTTCATGAGACTGGGGCTGACGGATGGGATGGATGGTATGTTGTTTGTGCATGGTGTGTCTGTGTGTTTGATGGGTTCAGTGGTGTTCGTGTGCATTTATGTTGTTCCGCTCTGTTGCGTCTAGTGTTGTTTGTCTTACATAGGCGTAGTTGTGGGGTGTGTGGTTGACAGGCAGTTGGGGCTACATGGACAGGACTTCAATGGTGTTTCGGTTGTGTGTGATGAGTTGCACAGTGGCTGCCGTGTGGTACTATATTCAGTGTGGCTTGTGCATGCAGACGTGGCTCCTTGGGTGTTGCTATGTCTGTGATGGGTCATGTGGGGTGTGAGTCTGTTGTTCATGTCCGTGTGCACATTGTTCACTTGTTCGTGACGGTGGGCGGTGCTGCGTGTTCGTCTGCTACGTGACATGTCCCATGTGTTGGTCGTGTTACGGTCCTCATGCCTCCAGTAATCCGGCCCTGTCCAGTTTCCCACTTGCAAGTTGTTCGTGCGTGCACTGTACTGGATGCCACATGGCTCTAAGCGGGGGGTGCTCCATGTTGCAGGTCTGTGGGGGTGGGAGGGTGTTGTGGGTCGTGGGGGTGGCTGGATACCCACTGACACCGTTTGCTGTGGACCGTGATGTCTGCCTTTCGGCTGTCGTTGTGCACTGCGGTGGCTGACACGTGGGTGTGGGGTGTGGGGGATGCTCCTCCTTGCTGTGCTGTGGGACTGGGGCCTGGTGTGTGTTGTACTTGGGCTGTCCACCGTCCCACCCACTGCACTTTGTGTTCCTGCCACTTACCTGTTACTTGTCGGTTGGTGCAGCTGTGGCGGACACATGGGTGTGGTGGGTGCTCGTTGTGGCGCTTCTGGCATATTTGGGGACCTGTTGGTGGTTACGTGGCTGGCTTAGTGTACACATGTCCCCACGCATCTTGCAGTTGTTCGGTTTGGGCTGTGTGTGGTGGTGTCTGTTGCATGTGTGTGTGATGTGTTGTGTATTGTGTGCTGGACATGGGGGTGTTTGTCCCTGGGAGCTGTGGCATGGTGGTAGTGCATGTGAGTACATAGCGGTGTGCTGGTATACATTAGTTTGTACTTACCAGCCTCCACTCCCCCTGCTAATCCGGCGAGGATCTCCGGATGGATTACGACTCGCACCTTCTCCTCCCACGCTTTGAAGGTCTTAAAGAGCGCGGGATTCCCTCCGCCAGTGACGGCAGCCAGCTCTCTGTTTTTGCCCTCCTTCTTCTTGACCAGGCTCTTGACGTCATTCCAACGTTTGTTAATCTCGACTCTGTTCCTGGGCAGGGTCCCGACTGCATTGACCTGGTCTACGATCCGGTTCCACATTCTGTTTCTGGTGGCTAGTGGTGTGTGCTGGACCATGTTCCCATAGATTTGTGGGTACACCTTGATGATCTCGTCGACCATGACCGTCAGCTCCATGGGCGTGAACTTGGGCATCCTTTGTGGTGCCATGGTGTTTGTGGTGCTGGTGCGGTGTGTGTTGTGTAATGTGCAGGGGTTTGTGGTGCCGGTGTTTGGTGGTGGTGGTGGTGGTGGTGGTTGTGATGTGTGCGTTTCTGTGGTGTGCTGCTGTCCTTGCTGTGTCACTGTGTCCTCTCCTCTCCTCTCTGGTTTGCAATGTAGCAAGGGGTTGTGGTCTGTGGGAGTGCTGCTTTTGTACTCACCTATGTGGGTGTGTCCTCATGGTCTGTTGTTTTCAGGTGTGTTGTGTCTGGGGTTCTGGCCTTTGTATTTTTTGTTTGTCCGGGGGGTGTTTTCGGGATATGTACTGTGCTTGTGTATTTGTGCGTGCCTTGCTGTGTGGACTTGTTGGCCATGTTGTGTGCTATTGGTTTTGTGTGCGGATGGTTTCTGTGCAGGTACGTGGGCGCCATGGCTTCTGCCGTGTCGCTTCTCATCGGCGTTGTTTGCGCTGGCGGGCGGTATATTTGTGGTTTTTCCGCGCTCATGTCGGTGCGATCGTAATTTCACGTGCGGTGTGTCGGCCGTGAGGGCGGGCGGTTTTGTGTTGTCGTGCGAGTTTCCGTCCGTGGCGGGCGGATTGACTCCGACTCGGACGTTGGCGGGCGGTATTTTGTGTGCTTTTTCCGCCGATGGCGGTATTCGGTTTGTGTAATCGTAATGGCGTGGTCGGTGTTCAGGCGGTGTGTGCGGGCGGATTTTTGCCGCTTCCATGCCTGGCGGAATTATTTACGCCGGGTATCGTAATGTGCCCCATAGTTGTTAAAAATATCGAATTTTTTAATAGTGTTTTAAGTGTTAGTATATGTGTTAAAAGTATGTATTATTTTTGTAATGTATGTTTGAATTTTTTTAAAGTAATGAATTTTAATTAAATTAATTTTTGCGTAATTTAATTCCGTAGCGGGTTGTGGGTTTATAGGGGAATAGGGTGGGAAGTAATTTAATTATAATATATTTTTTAGAATTATTTAGAAATAATTAATTATATGTTAAATATTTTTTGCGCAATTTAATTCTGTAGCGGGTTGTGGGTTTATAGGGAATAGGGTGGTAAGTAATTTAATTGAAATTAATTAATTATTTTATTAATTAATAATTTAGTATAGAATAATTTATATTGTTAATTAAGTTAATTAATTTATTATCAATTAATTATAAATTGATTAATCACAATTAATAATTAATTGGCAATTATGTTAATTGTGTTACATTTTTTATTAATTAGTAATTAATTAGATATTAATTATTAATTTGTAAATATGTTATTTGTGTACTTTTTTTTAGGAGTGGGGTGATGGTTGATAGGGAGTAGGGTAGGAAGTACTTTAGTTTTAATGTAATTTTTATTATTTTTTATAATATATTTATTAAAAGTTATTTTATAGTGTTAATTTTGTGAATTAATTTAGATTTGATGGTTATTCATTTTATTGTTAATTGTAATTAGTTAATTAATTAATGTTTAATTAATTATGTTAATTTATTAATATTTTACAATATTGTAGGTGACGTTTATAGGGGGAAATGGTGGGAGGTAAATTATTTTTGAAAAATTAATTACTTGTTAATTAATGTTAATTATATTACAGGAGTGGGTATACTAAATTATTCCCCTACGCTATCCAACACTTTCCCTACTGTTACACTTGGAGGAGTGGGAATATTAAATTATTCCCACCCGCTATCCAACACTTTCCCTACTGTTGCACACACTGGAGTGGGAATAGTAAATTTTTACCCACCCGCTATCCAACACTTTCCCTACTGTTGCACTCACTGGAGTGGGAATAGTAATTTTTACCCACCTGCTATCCAACACTTCCCTACTGTTGCACTCACTGGAGTGGTAATAGTAATTTTTACCCTCCCGCTATCCAACACTTTCCCTACTGTTGCACTCGGTGGAGTGGGAATAGTAATTTTTACCCACCCGCTATCCAACACTTTCCCTACTTTTGCACTCACTGGAGTGGGAATAGTAAATTTTTACCCACCCGCTATCCAACACTTTCCCTACTGTTGCACTCACTGGAGTGGGAATAGTAATTTTTACCCACCTGCTATCCAACACTTTCCCTACTGTTGCACTCACTGGAGTGGTAATAGTAATTTTTACCCTCCCGCTATCCAACACTTTCCCTACTGTTGCACTCGGTGGAGTGGGAATATTAATTTTTACCCACCCGCTATCCAACACTTTCCCTTCTTTTGCACTCACTGGAGTGGGAATAGTAATTTTTATCCACCCGCTATCCAACACTTTCCCTACTGTTACACTTGGTGGAGTGGGAATAGTACATTATTCCCACCCGCTATCCAACACTTTCCCTACTGTTGCACTCACTGGAGTGGGAATAGTAATTTTTACCCACCCGCTATCCAACACTTTCCCTACTGTTGCACTCACTGGAGTGGGAATAGTAATTTTTACCCTCCCGCTATCCAACACTTTCCATACTGTACCACTTGTTGGTGTGGAAATAGTTATTTTGTCCCCTACGCAATGCAACGTTTCCAGTAATGTTATATTTAATGTAGTGTAAAATATTATTTTGTTAAAAAATATTTATTTTAATGTTTTAACTTATTATATATAATTTATTTTTATATTTATAATATAGGTTTATTTATATATATGTAGTTATATTTTAAATTATGTTTTTAACATTTTATAATTAAAAATATTAATTATTTTTAACATTATTAAGTTATTATATATTATAAAAAATAAAAATGAATGTTTTTTTACATTATATTTATTATTTATTAATTTTAACGTTTTTAATTATTTTTAAGTATGTTTTACTTAATTATATTGATTATTTAATTAATTTTATATTACTTTTAAGACATTTTTAAAAATCGATATTTTAGCAAACTATGGGGCACATTACGATGGCGGGCGGAAGCACCACCGCCGTGCTGGCGGATGCAAAAGCACCAGTTACCGCCGGCACGCAGCAGTCCACACGCCCGTCCAATTACGATGCGAAAAGTAGGCCAAACACCGCCGGCAAGCCAGCAACACCGTCCGCCATCAAAGTGCGCCCGTACACGTAGCGGCGCAGCCTAACTGACACACACCGTCCGGACGAAACACGTCCCGCCCGGCGCATAAATTACGATGCCGCAAACAAACGGCTCCCATGGCCAAGAGATACCGTACGACAAACCGAAGCGGTAACACGGATGCCGAGCACGGACAACGAAGAAGCGGCTCCCCGAGCATGAATCCAGCACTGCAGGCCCTCCCCATGCTTCTGCTGATGCACCACCAAGGACGCAACGTACCGCGGAGACGCAGGTAGGCACACACACAACAAGTGCACGCAAACAGCGCACACAGTGCAAGGGCGGAAAAGCGGACAACCCCGCACCAGCGCGTGTACACTACACATCCACCATTGCATCCACATATGACACACAGGCCAAATCGTAACATCGCGGAACACATGTGTACACACCACCTGGGACTAGGAACCAACCACCCCGTCACGGCCCCAAAGCGCCGATGACGCCGCCACACATGCGCACAACGCAGAGGCCAACCGCAGCGCCATGCATGCGTCGCACACAGACACAGGGACACAACCAAGCAGCACACACATCAGCCCCACCCCGAACGCACATGACACGTGACAGGCCTGCCACAGACATGTCCCCAACGCCCAATTCACGGACAACACCCAACGCCACACAACCGACGCACACATGTCAGTGAAGACACGCAACAGCAGGACACACCCCAGTGTAACAAACATGGCGTAGCACACAGCGGCGGCAACACCAACTAGGAGAAGCAGGGCCCCTTCGGGAAGAGGAACGCCAGTACCACACTGAAACACCCATACCACCCTGCACATATGTACAAGACATATAAAACGGAACACCAAAGAGCCCGGGGACCGACAACAGGTGGCCCAAGAATAACATTCACACACAAGGCCCAACGCAGAGCGGAAAGGCAGCCTGCCGCCCACACAAGGGAGAGCAGACAGCACTGAATGACCTTCCATTCCAACTCCGAAACCACAGCCCTACGACAGAAGCCGGTGAATACAGCCATTGTCCAAGAATAGACCAACACAGGCATGCCGAGGAGACCGACCACAGGGCAGATAGCGCATATCACAGAAGCACACAACGGACGGGGAAGAAAGAAGAAAACACTCCCCCATGTTGGCCACATGCAAGTTAATTGGAAGGAGTCACACATCACTGACCTTGAACTGTCTGAGAAGCATGTGGGAAGAGGGCCCGTGTCCTCCAAACAAGCCAACAGAACACAAGTCCTGTCTCCCTACGACTACACAGAGCTCACAGCAACCTCGGAGCGTGCACATTGCAGACTGCACACACAGCCGGAGCACGCCACCTCAACGAACCGCTGCGAAATGGCAACCGCAACACACCTACCCAACTACGCCGAACAGCTCAAGCTGTACAAAACCAACCTGTTCCATACATTGGGATGCGATCTCCTGTCCCTGCTGAACGTAAGTTACCGACTGACTTACCGCATCACATTGTTCAGCTGCGTCATGCCCGTCTTCTACTGTCGGAGGTGTCCCTACCAGCATCCCGTCGAGATATGCCTCTCCAACCCGGCATGTCTGAAGGCGGACCTGCTACCACTACTCCTCCCTCTGGACGCACACGACAGGGCCTGCTCTGCCTATGGGGGCATGGCGTATGTGGCCAACATCGCACCCGCACTGAAATGGGACCACTGTGCCTCCACACGACGGATCATCGAGAACAGCTACATCGAATGTCACCCAGCATGCCCCATCATGGTCCTCCAAGGGACAACTTACGAACAACACCTTGACAGCCACCATCCGCTACATTGGCTGGCAAACATGTACACCACCAATGACATGGAAGCCCTGCTGGACGGCATCGCATACCTGACAACCTGTAAATTCGTCGGACCACAACGCAGGTTCCCCGAGTGACCTATGATGTCCAACCCCGCACCCATGCTTAGCTTCCGCACGGACTGGCCAGTCACCACCACAACAGCCATACCAAACGACCGGCAACTGTAACCACACCATCAACGACATCGCCATGACATCGGATATGACCGGGACATGCACACTGTTCCCCATCACATCCAGGAACACCGCATGCATCGTGGGAGGCAGTGGCATGGGCTCTGTGTATCGCACCCACATGGACGGAACTGCACGAACAACCAGGACACGACATGGATCCAGCGCCCATGGACACACACACCGCTCAGTGGACATGAATAGGTCGCCTGGAGTCTGTGGGTGCTGCACCCCTCCCACCCCCGCCCCGGGAATCCCATACCAGGACCTTTGCATGGACGACAAGTGCATACAACAACAACACGACCCCAGTGACTGTGACATGTCCAGTAACCACCACAGTGCAACAACAAGTGGCACGCCGCTGCATGCACGCAAGCACATGCCCTGATGTCATCTCACATGCACGCGTGCATGAGGAACAACCGCAGCAAACCTGTCACATGGAACTGAGATGGACTGTGCCCATGATGCCAAGCGGTCTGGTAGGCTACATGTATACCGTCTGTGTCAAAGTCCGCAGCTCCGCAGCTATACGTAAATGTACATTAGCACAGCCTTGGCCAAGCAGATGTCACTCTGAAGCCCACATCCCACATGCAACAGCCAATCACATGTAACCCCACACCCTATCCCATTTGCAATCATGCTCAGTATATCCTCAACATGTATTCCGCTGCCAGTAGTGTCCACTATACTGCATCACAGAGGACAGAAGACTCAATATAATGTTTGAAACCAAAACTGTCTCCGCTGACTCATTTCACAAGTACGAATGAGAGAGGATGAGAGTATGTGAAGTACACGGCAGTCGTGACATGACCATGTAGTCCACTGGTATTGGATGTCAACGCAAATGAGTAGCACTACTGTGGAAGACACACATGTGTCGTGTGAAGTCGTATGGACGCAGTGCTCAGGTGGGTGGGTGCGACGGGTAGATGCGCATATGCCAAGTTGGAGCACGCCGTGTTGGGAGGGGTCATGAACAGTACACCACCGCTTCCTGGGCATTGTGAGAGGACACCTGTCGGGGGAGTGAACACGTGTGTGCACAGCAGCCGGGCACACGTACAAAGCGGTACCAGGCGCACCTCAGCCCACCCTCTGTGGACAAGCTGGATCCTGTTGTGCGCCCGCCATGCCCCTTGACAAGGCACACACAGCCCCAGTCGACCAGGTGTAACCCCAACATAGTCAATCCGCACAGGCGATACAGGGCACGGGATGGCAGTGGAGCATGGTGTGTGAGAGGTCTCCTCGCGCTCCTCCTGGTCATATCACGCAGGCAATAGAACCTCAACGTCTAGCATGGCACAAGTCAAATGGAAGTGTAGGGGGACGCACCACAGCACGAGCAGCACTGACGTCACGGGAGGTGGCTCGCACCATCCCATCCATTGCCCATCATACCAACCACGCCACATGCCATTGCGACTAAGTGCAAGCGCGTGCGCCACCACCCCCGAGCCCTCCCCAGAGAGGCCAAAGAGTGAATGTGTGGGCCATCAGCCGCAGACGGACGCGGCCTGGCCGCAAGGGCAGCCACAGCCACTGGGTGTCGCAGGTGGCGGATCCGGAAGGCGAAGCCTGTGATGCATAGTCCATGCAGGCCGGGTCTCCATTTGGGGCACCACGCAGGTGGACGGCGTCCCGCCACACATCATACCCTGAGACAGCCCACTCGTGCAACTGGACCCACACATACACTCCTTGCCCTCTCTGGTGCGAGCTTGGGGCTGCCTGTGCAGGCGCTAGCCTCGCAGGTGAGCATGCATATTGGGGGAGCGAGGGAGGACATGAGGGCTGGGGCGAAGATGACTGTATCACTGTCAGTAAGTACAAGGGATGACCCAGATGTGGAAAGGCAGAGACGTGTCCCGTGTGTACTGCAACTAGTCGCCAATCCAACTACCCCCCATGTCCGGAATGTAAGCCCGCACCTAGGCCCGCCCGTCCGCCACATCGAACATACCACCAGCACGACAACCTTCCCATTCGAAACACTGACTGGGGGTGGCGACCAGTGTACAATCATGTGTAGCCTACCCACGCGTACATGTGGGCCCTCCATGATCCATGTCACCTGCGGCAAAGTCATGACATGCGCAATGAGGGAAGTGAGGAGAGCTGTCCGCCCCACGCGCAGAAGGTGCATCAGCTCCACAGACCCAGCAGCGAGTCCAGCAGGGGTCACATGTGCAGGGGCAGCTGTGCCTGGTGTGAAGGCACATGCATATAGACAGCACATCGACCAATGTGTAGTCTGCCCACATCTACAGTCCATCATCATGCAGACATAGGAATTGAACACAGGGCAACACATCTTCAGTTGGTGCACCCACCGTGACCAACAATGCGCAATCATCGACGTACCCGCCCTGTGCATGGCCCCCCACCCAACGGAGGCACATCCAGTGCCACCATCCCACACACACAAGCCTTCCACGGAACATGCTGTGTCCAATGGTCAGTACAGAGTCAGCGCCCATCTGGTGGATCCTGAACAGGAGACACATGCACACACATGCCAGCTCCCACTATGTACGTCTGCCACCTGGCATGTGCAATGTAACCTCTCACCTGTGACGTGTGACTGCAAGCACACAGCCGTCTTGGCATGGGGCTGTCAATGTGGACACCTGTCAATGTTTCGGGAGGTGTGATCCGTACAGTGCTGTACATAGGGTGCAGTGCTGACACCTACTACTGTCTCATATCCCCTCGTGCCACAGGTCCCACTTGTTTTGGCCGCTCAGCCTGTGCCCACATCGTCGTCGTCGTGTGCCATACTCATCCAGCCGCGGAAGCAGTTCCATGCTCAGCAGACATTCATGTTGCCGTGGCATTGCCGCTTGACGGATATGCAGTCAGTCCCCATCAGCACGCCCCGCAAGTCATTGTGGCCTAGATCCCCATGTGCATGCACATGGCAGTGGTTTGTATCACTAGCCATTGCCATTGTTGGGAGACCTGTGTAAGTGTATTGTGGCCGTGCCGTCCCAGCTTGACAGCTGGGCTGTGGCTCATGTGCTTGCTCAGTCATGTCAGTGATGTGTATGCGAAATTGCTATGTGTCGTGTTGCTTTGACATGTGTCCTCTGCCATTGTCCCTAGGCGGAGACCGAACATTGACCGCCCATACCAATTGCTGGCGGACATGGACGATACAGAGGTTATTAGGAAGTTTCGGCTGGACAGGCCAACCCTGCATCGACTGTGTGCCATGTTAGAACCCCATCTCCGTCCCCGCAGGGTGTATCCGACTGCTGTCACCCCCACGGCTAAGGTGATGGCCGCCATGCATTTCTTCGCCACTGGGTCATTCCAGCACACAGTGGGCATTGGAGGAGGGATGTCCCAGCCCATGTACAGCAAGGTGCTGAGGGATGTACTGGCAGCCATGATGCTGTACCGAAACAGGTACATCCGCTTCCCCAGGGCTCGTGAATTGGCGGCAGTGAAGGGTGCATTCTATGCCCTTGGCAGAATCCCACACGTCGTTGGAGCCATTGACTGCACACATGTCGGCCTTGTTCCACCACAGGCCACTGAGCACCTGTACCGCAACAGGAAGCACACGCACTCCCTGAATGTGCAAGTGGTGTGCCTTGCGGACATGGTGATCACCCACGTGTGTGCAAAGTTCCCAGGCTCGGCCCATGACGCACACATAATGCGCAACAGCATCTTGCCACGACTGATGTCCAATATGCAACAGGATCGTGCCTGTATTGTCGGTGAGTATGTGGAGTGGTGTAGCGTGCTGGTTGTGCGATGCTGTCCCCTGTCCAGTTGGAATTGCAACGGTTCTCTGTGTCCCTCACACCCAGGTGACTCTGCGTACCCGAATGGGGCATGGCTGCTCAGTCCATTGAGGAATCCTCGCACCCCAGCAGACGATCGCTACAATGAGGCACATCGGAGGACCAGACGTGTGGTCGAGCGTACCTTTGGCCTCCTCAAGTCCAGGTTCAGGTGCCTGGACCGCACCGAGGGTGCGCTGGCGTACTCCCCACAGAAGGTGTGCCAGATAGTGGTGGCGTGCTGCATGCTGCACAATCTGGCCATTCGGAAGCAGATCCCCCTCATCGTGGATGACGGAGATCAACCAGGGCCCCAGCCCGCAGACCAGGACAGCTCGAGTGAGGAGGACAGCGGAGAGGAGGAAGCTGGTAATGTGCGGCAGCAGCTCATCGCCCGCTACTTCACTTGACGGTGAGTGTCCATGTACGACGGCTGATGTGGCTGTATCTGTGCAGGTGTGTGTGTGCTGTGTCAGGGTGGCCGTTTGTTCACTGCGTGCTGTGTGTCAACGCTCCATGGCCAGGGTAGTATGCCACTGTTGGTGGCTGTGGCATTGTGCCCTATTGCTCTGTGCGATGTGTGTACATTGCTCGTAGTTGTTGACATGTACTGTGTGATGGGTGTGTGACACACTCATTGAATGTGCTCCTGTTCTGTCTCCCACCCCTAGGTCCCTACAGGCCCTCCGGATTCAATTGCCATGCCACGCATCAGGTGCCTTTCCGCCCAAGGTGGCCGTTGTATTCCGTACAAATAAAACACAGGGCACAAACAGCAGTTAGTGAAAAAGGTGCATTTATTACAAACTGTGACATGTGATTGTGTGTAAGGTGATGACAAAAGTGGTGCGTGCAGTGACAATGAGCTGTCGGTCATGGCTGCGTGATGATCAGGGTGTACCCACTGGTTCTATGTCCATAGTCCAACACACACATGCCATCCAGATGGCTGTGTGGAGTGGGATCGTAGTCCAAGTCAATGCAGTGGCTGGTCAAGGAAGGCTGGCGGAAGGCTGGCTGGCTGCCTCACTTGCGTTTGGAGCGTGCGAAGTCCTCCCGGGAGATCTGTTTCCACTTCGGACGGCCCCTTCCACGTTTGCGAGGGGGTGCCTGCTTGCGACATGCTGGTGGTTGAGGTGTGCTCACTGGCTGTGGACGCAGGGGAACTGGACACTGCTGCTCCACCCTGCGCCCCGGCAGGTGGTGGCGGAGGGGAGCTGCTGTCCCTGGCTGTGACCTCACCGCCACCACCAGCTGTCCCATGAGGTCCACGATTTGGCCCATACGGGCGTCCATGGACCTCAGCACCCCCAGCACCTCACGCGTGTCTGAAGCAGACCGGACCCATTGTTCTTGGGCCTCTTCATAGGCCCCAAGGACTCTGGCCATTTGAGGCAGGGCATGGCTCCCAGGGGAGGCTGGCGTTTCCCTGACCCTGCTCCTCCTACCAGTCCTGCTGCCACCGGCCTGCCCACTAGCCACATTGCTCACCACGGTCCTCGCTGTGGCTCCCAGGGTGGATCCAGTCGGCCGGGCCACCACCTGCGCTGGGGCTGGTGCCAGCGAAGACGTGGCGGTGGTGGCGGCGGTGGTGGTCGGTGCGGCGATGGTGGCGGTTGCGGCAGTGGTAGTGGCCACAATGACCGTGGGTGTGGCCGCAACGACAGTGGCAGCAGGGGGCTGGGAATGTTCAGCAGCCCTGGATGATGGGTTGGTGGGTAGGAGGGGTCCTGGGGAGCGGCTGGGCCCTGCCACACCAGATGGGCCTGCTTGGTGGTCCGTGTCCGAAGAGGAGGACAGATCCTCCAGATCCGTGTGTCCTCGTTGGGGGCTTGTAGGCTGGCTGTGCTGGCTGCTGGCTCCATCCCCAGCATCCAGCAGTTCATCACCTGTGGAGAGAATGAGATTTGTTATTGTGTTGCACCTGGCGAAGTATGTATTTGTCGTCTGACATTAACAGTTCGTGCAATCTCGTACATGGGTTTCCCGGAGGCGTGTGTGTGGCTGTAGCATCTGTAGTTGTGTGTGCTTGGCAATGGGACTGTGTGCTGTGCACATGTGGCATGGGACGGATTGGCCATGCCGATGGGTGTGTTGCTGTGCCCCTACTTATTGTGACTCTGGTGTATGCGGGCTCCTGGCCCATCCTGGGTCTGGTTTGTACTTTGCTTTTGGTGTTCAGATGGGACGCTTAGGAACGCATATGGCAACATGGGGGCCATGCCCCAGATTCGCATTTGGGAGGGAATATGCTTTTGGGGTTCAAATGGAACGCTTAGGAACGCATATGGCAACATGGGGGCCATGCCCCAGATTCGCATTTGGGAGGGGATATGCTTTTGGGGTTCAAATGGAACGCTTAGGAACGCATATGGCAACATGGGGGCCATGCCCCAGATTCGCATTTGGGAGGGAATATGCTTTTGGGGTTGAAATGGAACGCTTAGGAACGCATATGGCAACATGGGGGCCATGCCCCAGATTCGCATTTGGGAGGGAATATGCTTTTGGGGTTCAAATGGAACGCTTAGGAACGCATATGGCAACATGGGGGCCATGCCCCAGATTCGCATTTGGGAGGGAATATGCTTTTGGGGTACATGCTGTGAGCCATGGGTGCCGAACGTGACATGTGTTGTGGCAGCATGACAGTGCATGGTTTGAGGTGTGTGCATGCTTGACATGGCCTGCATATTTGCTGTCTGTTGTGATTACTGGACATGGCATTGGACGCATCGTTATGAGTGAGTGATAGTTGTGTGCCAGCCAACGTATTGCAGTTGTCCCATCTCCTTGGTGTGCGTGCTGCCCTGTGCCATGTGCATCACTGCAGTGCTCGGGGGGTGTGGCCCATGTTGTGTGTTGTTGCTCACAGTGTGTCGTGCGCTTAATTGACTTCTGGCACATGGTTGGTCATGGGCATGTATCTTAGCGTGACTGCTGTATGTGTGGCAGCTGTGCGGATGACATGCCTTTCATGAGACTGGGGCTGACGGATGGGATGGATGGTATGTTGTATGTGCATGGTGTGTCTGTGAGTTTGATGGGTTCAGTGGTGTTCGTGTGCATTTATGTTGTTCCGCTCTGTTGCGTCTAGTGTTGTTTGTCTTACATAGGCGTAGTTGTGGGGTGTGTGGTTGACAGGCAGTAGGGGCTACATGGACAGGACTTCAATGGTGTTTCGGTTGTGTGTGATGAGTTGCACAGTGGCTGCCGTGTGGGACTATATTCAGTGTGGCTTGTGCATGCAGACGTGGCTCCTTGGGTGTTGCTATGTCTGTGATGGGTCATGTGGGGTGTGAGTCTGTTGTTCATGTCTGTGTGCACATTGTTCACTTGTTCGTGACGGTGGGCGGTGCTGCGTGTTCGTCTGCTACGTGACATGTCCCATGTGTTGGTCGTGTTATGGTCCTCATGCCTCCAGTAATCCAGCCCTGTCCAGTTTCCCACCTGCAAGTTGTTCGTGCGTGCACTGTACTGGATGCCACATGGCTCTAAGCGGGGTGCTCCATGTTGCAGGTCTGTGGGGGTGGGGCGGTGTTGTGGGTCGTGGGGGTGGCTGGACACCCACTGACACCGATTGCTGTGGACCATGATGTCTGCCTTTCGGCTGTCGTTGTGCACTGCGGTGGCTGACACGTGGCTGTGGGGTGTGGGGGATGCTCCTCCTTGCTGTGCTGTGGGACTGGGGCCTGGTGTGTGTTGTACTTGGGCTGTCCACCCTCCCACCCACTGCACTTTGTGTTCCTGCCACTTACCTGTTACTTGTCGGTTAGTGCAGCTGTGGCGGACACATGGGTGTGGTGGGTGCTCGTTGTGGCGCTTCTGGCATATTTGGGGACCTGTTGGTGGTTACGTGGCTGGCTGAGTGTACACATGTCCCCACGCATCTTACAGTTGTTCGGTTTGGGCTGTGTGTGGTGGTGTCTGTTGCATGTGTGTGTGATGTGTTGTGTATTGTGTGCTGGACATGGGGGTGTTTGTCCCTGGGAGCTGTGGCATGGTAGTTGCGCATGTGAGTACATAGCGGTGTGCTGGTATACATTAGTTTGTACTTACCAGCCTCCACTCCCCTGCTAATCCGGCGAGGATCTCCGGATGTATTACGACTCGCACCTTCTCCTCCCACGCTTTGAAGGTCTTAAAGAGCGCGGGATTCCCTCCGCCAGTGACGGCAGCCAGCTCTCTGTTTTTGCCCTCCTTCTTCTTGACCAGGCTCTTTACGTCATTCCAACGTTTGTTAATTTCTACTCTGTTCCTGGGCAGGGTCCCGACTGCATTGACCTGGTCTACGATCCGGTTCCACATTCTGTTTCTGGTGGCTAGTGGTGTGTGCTGGACCATGTTCCCATAGATTTGTGGGTACACCTTGATGATCTCGTCGACCATGACCGTCAGCTCCATGGGCGTGAACTTGGGCATTCTTTGTGGTGCCATGGTGTTTGTGGTGCTGGTGCGGTGTGTGTTGTGTAATGTGCAGGGGGTTTGTGGTGCCGGTGTTTGGTGGTGGTGGTGGTGGTGGTGGTGGTGGTGGTTGTGATGTGGGCGTTTCTGTGGTGTGCTGCTGTCCTTGCTGTGTCACTGTGTCCTCTCCTCTCCTCTCTGGTTTGCAATGTAGCAAGGGGTTGTGGTCTGTGGGAGTGCTGCTTTTGTACTCACCTATGTGGGTGTGTCCTCATGGTCTGTTGTTTTCAGGTGTGTTGTGTCTGGGGTTCTGGCCTTTGTATTTTTTGTTTGTCCGGGGGGTGTTTTCGGGATGTGTACTGTGCTTGTGTATTTGTGCGTGCCTTGCTGTGTGGACTTGTTGGCCATGTTGTGTGCTATTGGTTTTGTGTGCGGATGGTTTCTGTGCAGGTACGTTGGCGCCATGGCTTCTGCCGTGTCGATTCTCATCGGCGTTGTTTGCGCTGGCGGGCGGTATATTTGTGGTTTTTCCGCGCTCATGTCGGTGCGATCGTAATTTCACGTGCGGTGTGTCGGCCGTGAGGGCGGGCGGTTTTGTGTTGTCGTGCGTGTTTCCGTCCGTGGCGGGCGGTTTGACTCCGACTCGGACGTTGGCGGGCAGTATTTTGTGTGCTTTTTCCGCCGATGGCGGTTTTCGGTTTGTGTAATCGTAATGGCGTGGTCGGTGTTCAGGCGGTGTGTGCGGGCGGATTTTTGCCGCTTCCATGCCTGGCGGATTTATTTACGCCGGGTATCGTAATGGGCCCCTAAAAATTATTGACAACGATATTTAGGATTCGATATTTTTGTACTTACCTGTTTGTAGATAGGAAGTCGATATTCTGTCATTCTATATTTTTTCATCGATATTCTGGCATCTCGATATTCTGCTCCTCGATATTCTGTCAGTGATCCGAGTAGGGTGCCTGTTTGTTTAATTTTAATTGTTCAGCCCTGTGATTGTGTGCACATGTGTGTGTTGTATGTTGTGCACTGTGCAGTGTGTTGGTGTGTCCTTGCAGTTCTGGCTGACTCCTACTTGTTGTTTTTTGCAATTGTGAGTATGCAGAGTATGTGACTGGCAAGTCAGTGTTGTGTTTTGTTGATCATCCATGTGTCTTGATGCTGTTTGTACTCACTGTGCATCCCTGCTCAGCCACACTGACATTGTGAGTGTGTTTTCTCATGCATTGCTCTCACATGGGGCTTTATTGCCTCCAGTATGGCATGTGGTGTGTGGTGTCATACCATCCCCTATCTGTGCTTCAGATGCATACCCATTGTGAGTCTGCACTCCATCTATTTGTGTATGGTACACTCCTGCCATGTCCACTACTGACGTACACACCACTTCACTTTCATATCAGCTGTCCCCTTGGTTTGCCTGTGTGTGTGCCTCCCCATCACTTCATTTGTCACACTGTGCTTTGTGGTGCAGATCTTTGCACAGGACCAATGTGCCACTCAGGACATTTTCCCTATTAGTTATATGTGATTTTCTTGTACTGTTTAGCAGTCATGGTTGCTCATATGCAGTTCAACTGTTTGTGATGCACAGTCCTCTGGTCAAATTGTTTCCACTTTGGTGTCCCAGACTTGTGCATCTGTGGGTGTTGTGTTAGGTGTATGTGTGTTTGCTGAGGTACTGTTTCACTTCCTGAGTGTGATGTTGTCAGTGTGCTGTTTTGATTGCTGTTGTGGGTGTTCATGGTGTGTCACTCATGTCTGTGTGGGACTGGTATGTTTGGTGTGCACACACTGCTTGGTGTGCATGCAGTGCTGTGGGTGTATGTTGCCTTGTCCTTGCCTGGTGTGCATCCCCTGATGTCCTGCTGTGTTTCCAATGTGATTTATTGGCATGTGCTTCTGTTGTGTGTTTGATGTGGCTGTGTGCAGTGTTTGGGCTGTGTTGTCTCTTGCAGGTGACAGATGCTCTGTGTGTGGTGTTCTATTTGCATGTCAGTGTGTGTGTTTTGTTGGTGTGGTGTGTTTCATTCAGAAGTGTGTTGCCAGTGTGGTGTGCCTTACTTGTGTGTCTGTCACATGACTTAGGTCTATTCTAGTTCCTGTGCTTGTGTTAGGTGCGTCCTTGTTGTTTTCTCCTCTCATATCTGAGCTGTCTCTTGTCAGTCTTGTGCATGTGCAGCCATGTGGTACACTGTGACATCATGTTGACTTGATGGGTGGTGTGGTATGTCTGTCTGTGTGTCATTGTAGGCCCATTTCTCCCAGTTTGTGGCCATGATTGTTTTGTGATGGTGAACTTCTTGTCTGTGTTGTGGTATGTTGTCTGTGCATTGTTTCTGACTGATGGGGTTGTGCACTCCTGTTCTGTCTGTGCTCCCATTGCCTTTCCACAGTTTGGCTGCACAGTTCATGTCTGGTCTTGTTGTGCTTCTGTGTGTGTTTTAGTTGAGTTATGTGTTTGGCTGTTGTTTTTGTGCAGACATTGGTTCTGGCATCCCTGTGTGTGTGTGTGATGTTTGTGGGTGCCCCCAGGGAGTGTGTTTGTTTGTCTGTGTATTGACTGGACTTTATTGACACCCTTCTGTGTGTCTGGTACTGGTGTTGTATGCTGCAGGTGTGATGGGGGTATGTGTGAGGATTCCTACTTGTGTTTGACAGTCATGGAGTGTGTCAATGGGCCCTGTGTGTTGTGCTACTGACATGCTCCTGTCAAGTAGTTGGATACATATGTGTGGCTGCTCACTGTTTGACTTCAGTGCCTTCCTTTCATCTCTGTGCCTATCCATGGGTTGCCTTGCTGTCTCCCTGAGTTGTTGCACTGAGGTGACTGTGATTTGACTTCACTCACTGTGCCAGCCATGTGTGATTTGATGGGCTGAGGGTGTTCTTATATATTCCTTGTCTTGCATGTGATGTACACATGCTTGGTAGTTGGCTCCTTGTCCTTCCAATTGTGGGCACCTCACTTTAGCTTTCCTATATGTTGTACTCCATTGCTGCTGGCATGTGGTCTGTGTATGTGGCTGTGTGTCAGTGTGGGGTATGTCTGTGTGACTTGGCAGGCTGTGTGTCCAGTGGAGTGATTGTTCATTATCTGTGTGTGTGTGCATTTTCTGCTTGGACTCAGTTTTCTTGCCATGTGTGTAGTGTTGTTGTGGTGTGT
The DNA here is from genome assembly GCA_963921515.1 of Calotriton arnoldi. NCBI lineage: Eukaryota > Metazoa > Chordata > Amphibia > Caudata > Salamandridae > Calotriton > Calotriton arnoldi. The sequence goes on along the minus strand of CAWUFW010000077.1, from coordinate 6,348,830 downwards.
GGATTGCCCTGGCCCTGTGCTTCTGTGCTGTGTGTTCCTCTGCAGCCACTCCTGCTGTGGCTGTCTCTCTAGTTGTTTGGTGTGTGGTGCAGGGTGTGGGTTCACCTGGCTTGTTGTTGTGCATGGGGGAGCACAGGAGGGGCACATGGTATGTCCATTCATGGGGGGGGCCTGGTGTGTAGGGGTGGAGGTGTGGCCCTGTGGTCTTTATGCACTACCCATGCCTGGCGCTGGCCCTGCCTTCTGCATTGAGCGCATGTTTTCCCACGTTTTCACCGCTGCGGTGACGTGACCGGGACATTACTTCATGATCGCGGTGGATGGGTGACCTGGATGCGGAGGGGTGATTTGGTGACAGGTAGGACATGTGTGGGTACACTTGTGGATGTGTTCCTGTCCCCACCAGGGTGTCTGGTGTGGACAGGAACCCTAGTTCAGCCCATGCGTTGTGTGTTGTGGTTGTGTGCGGAGTTGTGTTGCGTACCTGCGGCATCGTCCGCGACGGGCCATGAGTTGCTGGTGATGTATCAGGTACAGCGCCGGGAAGACGTGCAAAGCTGGGTCCATTGCGTTCGGGACCGGGCGGCTGGGACCGGGGATCAGGTTTAGCGCTCCGCTGTGATGCTTCCGCCGTCTCAGGTTGGGCGGTTTCTCCGCTGCGGTGCTACTGGCTGTTTGGGGCATCCTGATTTGTACGGCGGTCGGGACGTCATTCCGCACGGCGGTGAGTCTCCATTGGCTCCCACCGCCGCGGTGGCGGGCGCACTTTGATGGCGGTTAGCGTCGCACCGCGCCGGACGGGAAATGGGCTAAGTTTGGCCATCCCAATATGGCGGGCATGAGAAAAAGCATTTTCCACCACCGCCAGCACCGCGGTGGTGCCTCCGACCGCCATCGTAATAGGCCCCTGAGGTCTTGGTGTATTTTTTTGTTTTTATGTCTGAAAAATAGCTTACCTGACTGGTTTCTTGGATCTTCATGAACGCTTTTTACAAGACACTCTGTGGATGAAGTCTTTCTTGGAAATGTTGAATCATAAACTGACTCTCCTTATAATAAGCTTTGTCATTTGTACAGTCAATTTGTCCCCAACATCAACTTGTTAATTTATACAATTAATTACATGAAAAAAACGCAATTTTTGCCTTGAAAAATCAATTTTTGTATTTTTATTAATACAGATTTGGTGCCAGAACTTAATTTGTGTTTTCATTAAATACTACTGTCATAAATAAATAGAGATTGCCTTGTGTCACCATGTATGACCCGTAGATGCTCGTAATATGCACACAAAAAAAACACCATTATTTTAGAGCCAATTTGATGGGATATTTTTTTTAAATGAACAAAAAACGTATCTGCATCAGCCCCCATACTGGCGACATAGTGAATCAAGAGGCATGACAGTTGTCACGTGAACTCTGTATTTTTCCCAGATTATTATAGAGCCAAATTATAGTCTATTAAATCAAGCACAATAGGTTTTTGTAGAGCTGGTATTCTGAACTCAGTCATTTGAAAAAAGGAGTTTTGGTGAAATAAAATATTTGCCTGAGATCACAAAATTTAAGCAGAACAGTAGCAATTTATCTAGGCTTTCTGGTTTCACTTTGTACAAATCAGCCACTAAATTGGTATATATTTGTCTCTCCTTTTTAGGAGCCTGCACTGTGAGACGCATTGTTTACAGTTCATTGGGTTACAATCCACTCACCAGCGGAGGCTCCTGCGCAGTGGCGGAGGAGCGTCGCACCCACTGGCTCAGAGCCAGCAGCTGAAAAATAAAACGATATTTTACTATGAGCCAGCATGTGCAGGGAGGGGCGGAGCCGGGCCATGGGAGGGGGGAGGAGGAGTGGTAAATGTGCACTTTTAAGTGTGCATGTCAGTTTGGCCAGCCGTTTCAGGTTGGCCAAACTGACATGCGCACTTAGGTTTCTCCAACCCAGCTGTATTGTACAGCCGGGTTGGAGAAACAGTACAGACTCCCTGTGCCTGAGCGAGCGTTGATCCAGCTCGCTCAGGCCAATCCCTACGCTGCTATCATGCTTGAGAGCAGCGTGGAGATTGGATGGGGAGTCCGATGCTGTCCCAGGGGCTGCTGGGACCTGGAACAGAGAAGCTTGAGGCGGCTGGCAGCACCAGGTAAGTCTTGTTTTTTTTTTAAATTATTAAACCCCCCCCTCCCAGCGCTCTCCCCCGCGCGCTTCCTGCTGGCCCCCTCTCCCTCCCCGTGCCCCCTATACCCACCCTGATGATCTTTATCTCTGTCAGCCGCCACTGCCACCCACAGCATAGCATTGGTTGTTTTCGTTGTCACTCTCATTTACAATCTTTTGAATGCTTAACTCTGATAGTCCCCTCTTCATTTTTATGTGTTAGCTCTTCCTTGGAGCATGGACCAAGTACATGTATTCTTTCTTGTCTTTGTTCTTCCTCATCGTTTTGCAACGCACAATTTTTAACTTTTTTAAAGAATTTCTGTATTATTCCTGGACATGCAACGTGCTTTCCTACTTTTAACAAACAAACAGTGAGGAGCGACATTTCACTCCAAATCCAGTCGCACAGCGGAAAGTAAGTTCACATTAATGCTCAAATGTCATCCTTCGTTTATCTCCATTAGATTCAACACTTTTTTCCTATGTTATCATGTACTCTTTTTTTCTTATCTCCACATGTAGGGTGTCATGCTGTTTTTAAGCTTCTAATGTTCAAGTTGTGCCCATCCGGACCTCTCTCAAGAACACGAAAAACACATGATTCGTCCGAAGCAGTTCCTTTTATTTCCACCCAATGCATTTCGGGCTTCATGAGCCCTTCTTCAGGGGTAACTGCAAGTGTTAATTGAAAAACCACCATTACTTCATGTATCCTAAATTACACATATGTAACAATCCATACATAACCTTGTTTACAATAATACAACCTAAATAACATGTGTAAAAACAACATTACTCAATCCATTTTATATATAATAATGTACCTTTTTCAAAACTCAACAATACGACCCCCAAATCACTAACTAATCAATTTCCACCCCCTTCCAATTCCATTATTATTAACACCCATCCCCACTCTTACTTCTCACTACATGCTTACCCTGACTTACACGAAATGAACCCCTCATGCCCGTAAACTTTCTAACTACAACCGCTGTCATACACCATTCATTTCTACCAAATTACGTCACCACACTCCTTTTGCCACCGCTCAATCACATTTCGACATTCACCTCCACTTATCTCCACCACCCAGACTCAAACTTCTAACAATAACACCCCCAAATACCACACTATCACACTTTTCCTTTTGCCCTCGCAACGCAACCACTTCCAGACATTCAATCACCCCGACCAAATTCCGCGTTTTCACGCGCTTTCACACTTTTCACTCTCCCCTTACTCTCACACCCAAACCGCTTACAAACTCCCAATCACCTCAACACAATTCTTCACATCCCCACTACACAATCACCCCATGCTTTCACACTCAAAAGTCACCACGGCCACAGTTCCTCACGTACCTATGAAAACTGCATCACGTAAAACATTCCGGCATCCCTTCCGATCAAAGTATTGTCACCCCCCCCCAATTACCAACTCATTTTAAACCACCAACCGACACCGTAATTCCTCCCTCATTGGTGCTCGTGAATTGAACACCTGACTTCCCCTCGACTACCTGTGAACCATCACCATTTTTCAAACAAACTACCATACCCATAACTCAATGCGTTACCAAACCAAAAAGAACGGTTTTTCCAAATTCACTCCAATATAAATTGTTAAACATATCGTGTTTCCAAACTATCAAGATGATGATAAAAATACTATTGGATGTTTTTCAATGTGCTGTGAACTGAAACTCGCTCCATGGACGCGATGTTTATGCCATACATGTGGTAATACTGGCAATTTAATCAAAGTTTATCAATGTTCTCCGTTGGGTGCAAACCATCAAAAGGGCAATTTTCATACAATGATACTTCAAAGGTGGTGGAATGCACACCTGCTATTCCATTTAACCATGTTTAACCAAAATTATAGTCCAAGAATGCGTGCTCACTGGATGAGTGAAATGTCGCTCCTCAGTTTGTTTGATTACCAGTGTGCCACCAGGGCAAGGCACTCATCCAGTGAGCACGCATTCTTGGACTATAATTTTGGTCAAACATGGTTAAATGGAATAGAAGGTGTGCATTCCACCACCTTTGAAGTTCCTACTTTTAACAGACACATATGACTTCTTATTTATGTTGCTTTCACCATATCTGCCATCTCTATTGACGCTTTAGTTAATTACACTCACAAATGTACTACTCTACGCCACTCTGCGCCACTCCACTCTATGCCACTCTACACTACACTCTACTCTAAGCTACCCCACTCTACTCTACGCCACTCCAGTCTACTGTATGCCAATCTGTGCCACTCCACTCTACAATACTCTACTCCACTCTACTCCATGCCACTCCACTCTATGCCACTACACTGTACTCTATGCCACTCCACTCTACTCTATGCCACTCCACTCTCTGCCACTCTACTCTATGCCACTTCACTCTACTCTACCCCATTCCACTCCACACAAAGCCACTCTATGGCACTCTACACTACTATACTATACTCTACGCTACTCTACTCCTCTTCACTCTACTCTACGCCAATCTGCTCCACTCTACGCCACTCTACTCTACGTCACTCTAATATACGCCACCCACTCTACGCCATTCCACTCTACTCTATGCCACTCTATGCCACCAAACTCTATGCCACTCTACTCTACGCCACTTTACTCTATGTTACTCTACACTACTCCACTCTACTCTGTGCCACTCTATTCCACTCTATGCCACTCTACGCCACTCTACTCTACACTACTCCACTCCACACAATGCCACTCTATGGCACTCTACGCCACTGCACTCTACTCCACACCACTCAATGCCGCTCTACTCTTTGCCAATCTAAACTTTGCCACTCTACTCTATGCCGCTCCATGCCAGTCACTCTATGCATTCTACTCTATGCCACTCCACTCTATGCTACACCTCACAATACCATTCTAGGGCACTCTACGCCACTCCACTCAATGCTACTCTACACTACTTCACTGTACTCTATGCCACTCCACACTACTACACTCTACTCTACTCCACACAATGCAACTCTACAGCACTCTACGCCAGTCCACTCTGCCACGCCACTCTACTCCACACCATTCAATGCCCGCTACTCTTTGCCACTCTACTCTATGCCACTCCACTCCACACCACTCCACGCCAATCACTCTACGCACTCAACTCTATACCACTCCACTCTATTCTACTCTACGCCACTCTACTTTACACCATTCCACTACACTCTACTTTATGCCACTCTACTCTACGCCACTCGACTCTACTGCACTCCACGACACTCCGCTCTATGCCTTTCCACTCCATGCCACTCTAATACATTCAACCTCACTCTATGCCGCTATACTCTACGCCACTCTATTCTACGACACTCCACTGCCCTCAACTCCACTCCACGCCACTCTACTCCATTCTACACCACTCTAAGCCACTCCACTCTACATCACTCTACTCCGTGCCACTCTACTCTATGCCAATCCATTCCACTTAATGCCACTCTATGCCAATCTACTCTATGCCAGTCTGCGCCGCTCCACTTTACGCCACTCTACTGTACACCACTTCACTCTACACCAATGCACTCTACGCCACTCTACTCTGTCCCACTCTAGGCCACCCCACTCTTCTCTACGCCACTCTACTCCATGCCACCCCACTCTATGCCACTCTACTATACGCCACTCTATGCTACTCCACTCTATACCAATTCATTTAAAGTCACTCCATGTCACACTATGTCACTCTACGGCACTCTATGCCACACCACTCTACTCCATGCCACTCTACTCTACGCCACTCTACTCTATGCCACTCGCCAATACCCCATTCCACTCTACGCCACTACATTCCACTCTATTGTGCGCCACTTTTCTTGTCACCACTCTACTCTAAAACATGTCACTTACCTCTGTGTCACTCTACTCTACTCCACGCCTCTAAATTTTAACAATCCTGAACAGCAGCCACGCTGCTGTGTAACATGGCTAAAAAACATTGGCAAAGACAATGACTCTCATGTAGGCGAGGTCTATTGACTTTGCCAATACTTGCTAAGTTAATGCATTGCTTTACCTCTTGCTCAATTTTAATACCTTTTTTATGTAGCAGCAAACTCGATCGAAGGTATTGGGGCGCTTTAAATTAGCATCAGTTACATGACACAAGGTCACATTACAAATTTTAAGACACTGGGGACATTAAGCGTTGTACCCAGAATCACAGGAAATTGAGCTGACATCGAGGCTCGAATTTGGGTCCTCAGTTCCAAAGTCGGCTGCTCTGGCTGAAACGCCACAACTTGGGTAAAGGAAGAGTATTAGGCAGAATCCACGTGAAACTCGGCTCGTTATGGGCTCGAGGCAGGCCCGGTTCTAGCGGGTGGGCCGGGTGGGCCAGGCCCACCCAAACATGAGCCTGGCCCACCCAAACAGGAGCCTTGGCCCTCGCAGTGAGGGCTTGAGCACACACACAGACAGTTTTAGAGATTATCGCAGCCGCACCCGAGTACTTCACAGGTCTTTAAAAGACCATTTACATGTTAACGAGGCTTTGTTTATTTTTTCACCCCTTCATCTCCACATGGCAAAGGCGACAATGTTCTGCTGCTTGGATATTTCTTTTTCTATGCAGCGCAGGAGAAAAGAAGTTTGTTTATTCCTATTCACCTTTTCTGACCCCTGCAGCTGCTTATCACATCAGGCTGTGACACAAAGTTTGACTAACGGAGTAGGTAAGAGAATGTGTTACTATTTGTTTTTCTTTTTAAAATATGCACAGGCCCAGCAGGACACATACTTCGTGAGTGCTTCATTTAAACAGTTTTTATCATTATCATGGCCGAAGCAGGACAACAATAAGACAATACAAAATGCCCAGATAACGCTGGTGATAAATGCTCCTGCTGGAGAGCAATCGTTTCTGTTAGTAGTTTTTAAATGCAGATGAACTGTATTTTATGTGGAAGCTCAGTGGGTTACTGCCTTTGTCACAGAGAACCTTGTGCTACTTGCAGTTCAGAAGTTACAATCCTAACATAGGACAGTGACCAATGAACTGTCATCAAAGAGCTGCATACAAACATGAATGGTATAGTTAGAACTTCGCTTTCTTTTTTTGTGATATAGTTAGAACTTCCCCAGTCTTTCATTATTCTAATGTTGCTAAAATGAGTATGTTTGGGCAGATATACATTTTTATCAGTAAAGCTGACCCCATGGAATACTCTTTAAATCCTAAGGTTGTGTTTCCCCAGACCAAACCCTCTTAAAATATACTGCCCACCAGTATGGATGACATGTGATTCATACACCTTGTAATCCTCATTGGCTTATGTGACATTCCCTGTAGACTGATTTACATACTTGTATGATTCATTGTCTCTGTATAATGTGTGCGTGGTGTAAAGTACTGACACACACTACCCTGATATGAGTAGCGCTGTACAACAAATGAAATGCATATGAGAGAGGGGCTACGTAAAGATGAGGGGCACTGTTGGAGGGTGGCAGTGAGGGAATCCGAGGAGGAGGTCAATAGGGGAGGGGCTCTGGAGCGATGAGGGGCACTGTTGGAGGGTGGCAGTGAGGGAATCCGAGGAAGAGGTCATGGAGTGGAGGGGGGAGCTAGGGAGAGATGAGGGGCACTGCTGGAGGGTGGCAGTGAGGGAGTCTGAGGAGGAGGTCATGAGGGGGATGGGCTACAAAGAGATATGGGGCACTAGTGGAGGGTGGCAGTGAGGGAATCCGAGGAGGAGGTCAATAGGGGGCATGGAGGGATGAGGGGCACTGTTGGAAGGTGGTAGTAAAGGTTATTTACGGAGAAAGAGGTTATTGGTGCGGCGCCAAAAAGACTTTCGCATCAGCGCTGAAGCCGGCCCTGTCATGGCCTTTCTGTTTTTCTTTATTTAATTAGCAGTCGGGTCATAAGGGCTACTGTGGAACATACTTTAAAGTGCGTGCTAATTATATTTACCGCTATATTCAATGTTTTAAGTTTGAAGGTGATTTTACTAATGTTTTTACCGGGAAAAATGAAAGTGGAGCCCGATGGTGCCTGATATGGGGCTGGGGCCCAAGGTCAGCTGTGAGATAAGGTGCACTGGAGAGGAGTAGTGGATAATCAAGCCTGTAAGGGAGTGCCTTGCAGAGTCCGGGGTCAGGTGGAGGTAGTAATGAAGAGGGATTCTCCCTGAAGACTCGCACAGAGGGAGCCTGAGTAGTGTCACTTGCCTGATACTCCCACCTCAGAAACCTCCTCTTCCCATCAAAGGAACATTACATGGAAAAAACACTTTTTCAGAGTGATAATATTTAGAAAGAGATTTGGAAAAGAGTGCGTTTTACTGGACCTTGTAAGACTAAGAAGAGATAAAGGAGGGCCCTGAATCAGGCCTGCCTAGACATATATGCGACAAATCGAGCCCGCAGTGGCCCACCCAAATGCACCCTTGGCCCACCCAAATAAAAATTCCTGGAGCCGGGCCTGGCTCGAGGTACCAACAAGACCGCGGGCTGATCCAGAACCAGGCTTCAGACTCGACCCTGTCACGAGCTTTGAGTGGCTCCTCCACCTCTATGTCATAAGTCTCCGGTTTAGCTGGAATTCCTTAAGCAGTATCATTTTATTGTTGCATTCTGGGACTAGTAGTTCTGAGTACTATAGAGTCTTCGCTAGAAGAAAACTAAGAAAAAAACAGATGTTATACATGAAATCTCGCACAACGGCTCTTAATCTCATTTTTTTTTTTTTAGCATTTAAGATATTTGGAAAATAAACTCCCTTCAAGCGCTAACATTGGTGAGACTGCTAAGCGCTAGGGCTTTTGTGGCTGTGCCCCTTTAAATGTGAGCATCGGTCTCAGAGAGATCAGCGTCCCCTTGAAACCTTTGCGGAGCATGTGATAGGGCGGTGGGCTGTGCCCAGAGGAGCTCGTTAGAATAAGCTCTTCCTGCATGTCTGTGCTGGAGGCTGGTGCTCAGCGAAGAGCAGACCGACCCATCGCAGGACTGTAACTCACTACAGAACAGCCTCTTTAAAGGGGGTCGCCAGCCACATGTCATCTAGTGGGGCTGGCTAGTTCCTGCATGACACACTGTGCTGAGGACTACCTTATTTATTCCTGTTTTATTACGAGGACTGAAACTCACTACAGAGCAGGTTTTTAAAGGGAGGCTCCAGGTGAACGTCATCGAAAGGATGTATATTTTCTGAGATCCCTCGTGTGTCTCAGGGGTCGGACACTTATTCTGCAGAGGATTGAAGCTGCAGGGACAGCGTCTTTAAAGGGGGCTCATCCTAAGGGACATTCAGGGTCTTCTCTTTTTTCTGCCTGCCCCCCGTGCTGCAGGGTTGGGCTGCAGCAGAGTTATTTAAGCAGCGCAACATGGAGTTTTAAGGACACACGTTGTAACCTATGATCAAGCGCAGTTGTCAGTTTCCTGCCTCTCCGTTTTTGCATTTTTGCGCAAAAGGAAGACTTTCTCGGTGTTTCCCGATGCCGAGCGATGGATAGGGCCGGAGAGATGGTGGAGCGGCGGGAGGAGGGCGCTGCCAGGGCGGCGCTGCCGGTTCCCGCGGTGGCCGAGGCTGGCTGCAGGAATGGTGGGCAGGGTTCGGCGGCGGGGGCCCCGGGGGCGGCACTGCAGCACTGCGAGGTCCTGCAGAACATGATCGACATCTCCATCTCCAACCTGCGGGGGCTCCGCACCCAGTGCGCCGCCTCCAACAACCTGACCCAGCGGGAGATCCGCACCGTGGAGGTAAGAGCGGTGCTATATGGAGGGGGGAGGTTTGTGGAGCGGGCTGGGTGGAGGGCAGATCCGCACCGTGGAGGTAAGAGCGGCGCTATATTGAGGGGCGAGGTTTGCACACTGTATGAGCCTGCGAGAGATCCGCGCTATGGGGGTAAGGGCAGCATTATATCAGGGGGCGTTATATGGAGGGGTGAGGTCTGCACTATGTATGACCCTGCGAGACATACGCAGTATGGATGTCAGGGCAGCGTTATACCAGGGGGCGTTATATGGAGGAATGAAGGCTGCACTATGTATGACCCTGAGAGACATAGGGAGTATGGATGTAAGGGCAGCGTTATATGGAGGAGTGAAGGCTGCACTATGTATGACCCTGCGACACATACGCAGTGTGGATGTAAGGGCAGCGTTATACCAGGGGCGTGATAGGCGTGGAGGGGAATTCCACACACTGTGGTCCTGCGGGAGAACTGCGATGTGGATGTAAGGACAGCGCTATATGGGGAGTGATGGTCTATTGCATAATTCTGCACACTGTATGGTATGACCCTGCGAGATATGTGCAGGGTGAATGTAAGGACAACGTTATATCAAGGGGCGTTATGAGAGGGGGCGGCGATGTCTGCGCCCTGTATGGCCCTGCGGGAGGTCAACACAGTGCATGGCAACGTTATATCGGAGGGGGTGTCTGTCTGCACAGTTAATCGCCCTACCTGAGATCCGCACAGTGAAAGTAAAGGGCAGCGTTATATCAGGGGCGGCATATTGGTTGGGGGGGAGGGGTGGGGGGGGCAGGGTGTTCCACACGCTCTGCTGGACCTGCGGGAGACCTGTGATGGGGCTGTAAGAGCAGCGTTATATAGGGGACGGACGGGTGGTTTGGTCACATTGCACGGCCCTGTGGAGATCCGCACTGTGGTAGGAAGGGCAGCGTTATATCGGAGGGCGCTATATGGGAGAGAGGTGAAGTCTGCACACTGTACGCCGGAAGAGCACAGTGGATGCAACGGCAGCGTTATACAGGGGGGGAGGGTCTGCAAAATGCATGGCCCTGCGGAAGATCAGCACTGTAGTAGTAAGGGCGGGGATATATCGGGGCTATATGTACAGTGATGATAAGCTGTAGACTATGTGGCCCCAGTACTGTGGGGGGTAAGGGCCGCGTTGTATCAGGGCGAATAATGGAGGGATGGTGAGATCTGCACATGTATGGGCCTGCAGGGGACTAGCACTTTGGGGTTAAGGGCAGCGTTATAGCAGAGGGGTGCTATATATATTTTGGGAGGGGGCCCGTAGTTGCATAGTCCAGCGGCAGACCGGCATGCAGAGGAGCAGACAGGCTTATATCAAGGGGAGCCGGAGCGTAATATGCGGGAAGGGCCCAACATTACAATTGGGTCGCCCGCGGGACATCCGCTTCTTGTCCTGGGGAGGGGCGGATATTGAGCGGTTCAGTGATGCCTTCTACAGAGGTAACTTGTGGTCTGACCAGCTTTATATCCGGTGGGGCCGCTCCGTATATTGCTCCGCCAGGTGTACACCCCTCCTCTGTGGGAAAATACAGCATTATATCGAGAGCGTAAGGGGGTGGGTGGAAATGGTACCGCCCAGAGGCACGTGTGCCTCACGGAGGTAACTTGAGAGTGGGCCTACGTTATTGCCTTATGTCAGTGATGCGCGGCAGGTGGTGTCTGCTCAGAGGGAAGGGGGTCCATACACATGCTACCTGTCCTGACGTCGTATCCTGGCGGAAGACCGTCACGTGAAGGCAAAAGATCCCTTGTGCTGGGGGTGCCCGCCATCGACGATCTGCAAAGCAGGTCCTTCTGTTTTTCATTTTTTGGGGGGTCTTTCATTGAGTCATTTTTGGGCAGGGGCACCTTTCATTGCATACATACGGGTTCATTTCATTCAGTGAGTGTTCGAACTCCCATTCGTGGTTCAAGATGGGGAGAGTCCTAAAATGTTCACTTTGAGGCCCCATCGTTGCCTCAGTATTGGGGTCCTCTTCACTGGTTCAATATGTAGGCCTTCTTTGGTTTCGTAAAGAGGGGAGAGGGCTTCACTGGGTCAGCACTGGGGGAATATCTGGTTTAGTCTAGGAATGGCTCCACATCGGTTCAATATTGAGGGAGTCTTTCTTTTGCTATAATTGACGGCCCTTCAGTTCAGTTTTGGGGGTTTCCTTGAATTAGAATAGGGGGTTGCCTTTCATTGGTTCTGTGTTGGGGGAATCTTTGTGTTAGTATAGGGCTGACCCTTCCCTGGTTCAGTATTGGGGGGAGGGGGGCTCCCTTCATCACTTCAGTTTTTGTGTTCCACTACATTGGATCAGGACTCCTGCACTGATGTTTGATGTAGAGAGAGTCTTCCATCAAAGGTTTAGTTTTATGTGTTAACTTTAATAGTTCAGTGTTAAGGAGCTCTCTTGACTGGTTCTATGATCGATGTAGCCTTTGGTTCAGTATTGGTTCTGTTTTGAGGCACTATCTTCATTAACAGTAATATTGGGGAGTCACTTTATGTGACCTATATTAGAGGAGGTCCCGTCATTTGGTCAATTCTGGCGCAATCCTTCATTGGTGCTATCGATTTGACTACGATTTGTTTTCACTGTTCAGCAGTGGAACAGAATTCATGTCCTTTACTCAGATTTTGGAAGATCCTTTCTGTGTTTCGGTGTTGGGAGTTGGTGGAATTTTGCTGGGCAAGTATTCAGTTGGGAGATACTCTATCCTCTGTCATTGCATCTGAATGAAGTTCGACCTTACACAACCTGACTTGCTTGGTGCTTACTTGAGACCGTCGTACATCCCATAGTTCTCTCAAGACCGGGCTCTAGAATTTTACTGGTATCCCCAAGTCAAGCCTTTCACCCCTGAAAGCATTTCTGGACTCTTCCGCAGCACTCATCTCAAATACAAAAAGACTGATCGTAAATCACTAAGCCGCTTTTCAGTGGATTCAAGGTGCACCTGTTGAACTTCATGCATCACCTTTTAAAAGCCCTATATCTTAAACCTCAATATTACCTGACATGGAAATGGAAAAAGTTCTAGAAGAAAACAAACTTGAAGAACAAAAAATATTCAAAAATCCATAAACTGATAGAAACAAGAGACTCCCACGCAAGCATTTCCTTATTCTGTACAAGAATCTGGAACAGCAGCCCCAGGGCTCCAAATGGCTACCTCGCCTCTTACACAGCCTCCAGGTTAGAAATACAAGGATCCTTACTAAACGGACCAATCAAATTTCAAAGGGGCATTCTCCCGACTTAATAGGCACCCTTTCTTTTCCTCTATACCAGAGGTTCCTCTCTGTTGCATCTGTATGGGAAGTTGCCCAGATCTTCCGCCCTCCCGCCTCCACTTGCCTCCTGTATTCAGGACTTCTCTGAAGCTGGACCATACACTCTTAGACACGTCTTTTCATCATGGCTACTGTTACAGTAGTTAGAGAGGGTGAGTGGGATTTGGGGGAATGTGCCAGCGTCTTGACGATATTTCTTCCCTTTTATTCAGTGGTGCTAGGCTTCTGTTTGCTGCTGGGTGGCTCCAGGCCTCCCTCTGCTTGGTAACCCTCTACGCTAAGGATCTAATGTTGCTTATAAAAAGTTGAAGTAATGCCTTCACAATGCAAATATGATCTCTGCGTTATCTCGTCAGGGCTGTGGAGCGCTATGTAAATGATTCACATGGGGTAGCTACTTACTTACACAACATCCAGAAAGCGCTTTAGGCATTCTAGACACTATTATTATTAATATGGCCATTGAATAGGGGGTAGCTCGTTGTTGGCCGCCCCCCTTTGCTCCAGATCCGCTTGTGACTCCCAGCATCCCCTTCCCCTAGTGTGTATTGACTGGCATCCACCTCTTCAGTTGTGGATTGGGGCACCCTGCCTCTTCTTGCTTTTCTCCGGATGCCAGTCCGCTTTTGTGTGCCGGGCACAGGAGGACTGCCGAGATCCTCTTGCTCCTGATTGGGTGGTTGCTGTCTTCCTGCTCTGTGCTGTGTGGTGATTGCCTGGCTGCTCTGTGCTGAATGCCAGCTGCGTTCCTCCTTCTGTTCTGCATTGGATGGTGTCTTGCCTCCATATGCACGGAATTAGATGCAGCTCACCTTCTGCTGCTCCTCGCTTTCACTGGCAAGGGGCCTGGGCGGCGCCCACACTCTACGTGGTGTTGAGGGTCTTTGGCCTCCCTGGACACCGAGCTTTGTGTTGAAGTGTCGTAAATCTAAGAAGAGGGCCATGCTGGGGGGCTAGTTGTTGAGAAATCTTGTATTTCATTGAAACTAAGAGGTGTTTCATGGGGTAGTTAATAGCACTCCTAAATCACAATTAGAAAGCATACATAAACAAGCATTGGCTAAGTCAAAGGGTCTCACCTATGCAAGAGCTGTTGGCTTTGACAATATGTTTGGCCATATTGTACACCAACGTGGCTGCTGTTCAGCATTGCAAAAAGTTAGTGGGGTTAAGGAGAGTTGAGTGTCGTAAAGTGGAGTGTTATGGAGTGGAGTAGAGTGGCGTGGAGCGTTGTGGAGCATCGTTGAGGATGTAGAGTCGTAAAGTGGAAGGGTGTAAAGTGGAGTAGAGTGTTTAAGCATGGAGTGGAGCAGGGTAGGATTGTAGAATGGCATAGAGTGGAGTCGGGTGGCATAGACGAGTGGAGTGGCTTAGAGTGGAGTGGCATAGAGTGTAGTAGTGTTTTGTAGAATAGAGTGGAGTAAAGTCGCATGGATTGGCATAGACGGAGTTGCGTAGAAAGACGTAGAGTGGAGTAGTGTAGAGTGGAGTAGAGTGTCATAGAGTGTAGTGCCATGGAGTGTCATAGAGTAGCGTGGCCTACAGTTAACACATCCTTATTGGCAAGGTTCTGCCTTGGTTGCCCTCCAGTTGTAAGGGCCAGCCATTATTGAGAAGATGGGCCGCTCCCATCACAGTATAGACTCCACCTGCCCCCATCTTCTGGCCTCTTGGTTATGGGCCTGCCTCTTGCATCTCAGCAAAGCCCATCCTTAGAGCTCGCAGGTTTGCCTAGATTACACCACTGCCAACCCGTTTCTTAGAAAGATTAGATCGCGCCTGAGTGACCCTGAAAATGGAGTTAAGTGTGTGAAAGGTGTGCCGGGTGCTTGTGATTTCTGTCACGGGTTTGTAGAATTGGGTTTCTTCGTAAGCTGCCTTTATGAGAGCAGAGCTTGGGTGCTGCCTGAGTGCAAGCTAGGTTCAGGGCCACTGGAATCAGGGTTAGCAAATGATGCAACAAGTAAATGCATATTATGTAGCAATTATGCAGCACATTTTCTCATTAGAAAACACTCCTATGAAAAGCCATGTGTCTCTCTAAGAGTTTCTTCATAATAGAAGACCAGGCAGCTTTAGAAGAGACACAGCATGTTTGTTGAATCTTCTAAGCCTGATTGCCCTCTTGAAATAACTGCAGCTTTGACGGCCATGTGAACGTGACTTTGTGTTAACAGCGAAACAAAGGGAGAGAAAGAAGGAATCCTTCTTTCCAACCTGTTTGAAGTACTTTATAAGTATTTTAGGTTTTTGTTTCCTTCCTCAGATAAAAGGCCGTCTGTCATTCACCAAAAGGGACGTTTAGGCTATTAGGGCAATATTGTCAGCACTTTAAATATCTGATTACAGGAATCGACTGCTGAAAGAGAACAGTAAACTATTTTTCATTAACTCTGCAAATTATACAGAAGACGATGGGTAGGGAGTGCTACAAACTCGTATATTTGAAAAAAAATGCGATTGTGCATTAACCTTTTCAAGACCATTCTTCTGCAAATGCAGGCGTTGCCATGGTTCAGTTTTGGAGCTATACCTACCTTTACAAATGTCATACCTGGTCTTAAGTGACTCTAACTAGGGTGAGGACTTCATCAAAAACTGCTCTTTGGCTGCGTGTTGGACCTTTTGATGCCCAAACTGGTATCCGTCGCAGGGCGCCCGTAATCCTTGCCAAAGAACGCGCAGTAGGAATTGATTTGTAGTTTAAATGTAGATCCAGAAAGGACGTCTACTGAATCTCTTGACTCAAATGTTGAAAGCCTGGGAAAGTGTTATTATAAAATAACGTGTATACCATTTATAGAACAAACCACATAACACCAGGGGTGCTCTGTAAAAGAGATGCAAACAGTTGGAAGTTTCAGGGAGCAGAAGGGTATTTTCGCCAAATCTTTCAGTTCTGGAGACCAACCATCTCGAGCACTCAACTCTGGGCTTCGTTCACGGGTCCTGAGTTGATGTTGAATCGCAGCAGCAGAGTGCTAAGTGGCGCAGAGCAGGGTTACCGATAAGGTTGGGGGTTCCATATCCATAAAACGTTGCGGTGTGGCGGGACGTGGGCAATTTATCGCCTCCTAGGGGAGACGTAGCGGTGAACCTCTGCAAACATAGTTTTGCTGATTTTAAAAAAAAATATTTGTATTATTATTACATTTTGTCATGGTTAAAAGAAAAAAATCTTCATTATGTGCAGTGCTGGAGAAGACTGAACATTCTTTAGACAGTCAAACAGTCATGTACTTTCATTTTCAATAAACTGCAGAAAATGGTTAAAAAGAGGTTGCAGATATAGTGTGTCTGTGACACGAATGATTTTGCTCAGAAGCATTTAAAATATACCAAAGGCACGTGCAAAAACAACTTGCTGCTGCTCTTTCACAGCTGTGCGATTCCCCTTTTATATTATGTCCCCTGTCCAAGGTAGCACATAATTTAAAGTATGAAGCATATAGAGAGGAAAAATAAAAGCACCTTGTTAGATTAATATTTACTACTTAAGTATTCATTTGCGGGAGAATTTTTGAAAACTCACCATTTTAGAACGGCTGCGTATTTTGCAAAATTGACTACGAATTGGGAAGCCCTCCCAAAATAAAAAAAATATTCAGCTATTGAATGTAGACTTCTTCAAGGTCCTCAACTTGAGCTCTAGGTGTTGATGGTTGTGGGTTGGTGTTAGTGATTTAGCTGAGGGTAGGATGGGAATATATAACATCTAGCCATCAAGTTTCTCATTTTGCCACCGGGATACCTACATTAAAATGCCAGCTTCTCATTTGGTCAAATTGTGTGATCTTATCAAGTGACCTAAAGCCTGCGCCCCCGATCCATTATTTGCCTATTGTTTAAGAATGCCTCTATTGAAATAAGTTTATAGTGCTCTGTATAAGACCATGTATTAATTCACACTGAGGATATGCAAAGCTTCCCGAGAGATCTCAAATTGCTGCAAGCTGGGCGTGAGCAGTTCATTCAGTCCTATTTTTTATTTTCCTTGCATTCTGGTGCTTGTAGTTTTTTCTCCATTAAAAAATACCAGACTACTCTTACCAGAAAGTAAAGAACAATACTGCGTCTGGGTTAGGCCTGGGCAGTGAATTCCACTCTGTTCGCAGAGTTTTCTGCGCTCTGTGGAGCACGTGGAGTTCCCTTGTGTAGTGGAGTTTTTTCCTCGCTCGCCAACATTAAGTTGGCGAGTGCAACCCAACGCTAGATCACCTCCCAATGAGGTTTCTCAATGCAGATGGTCGCGACCGCTCGTGTTGAGAAACCTTCGGTTCGCTTTGAGGAAGTTGCCGAGTAGAACATCTACTTGAGTGGCAGAAAGAAGCAGTGCCCTCTTGCACTGCGCATGGTGCCGTTCACACTGAATTTCCAGCTCAGGACAAACACCTGATGCTAAAAATCAGCACGACCTAAAGCACTCCGCCACTTGCTGAACTCCGCGTAGCCCGGCAGAGTTTTTTGCTGCGTGGAACTCCGCGAACTCCACCCAGGCCTAGTCTGGGTGAGCCGCACCTTTTGTCCAGCCCTTTACTCTGGCACAGGTGCAAACCTGCAGCCAATCCTCCAGGGAGCAGTTGTCTCAGGCAAAACTATTGGATCGTTTTACAAAATATTTTGAGGTGCATTTGACATTCAAATTGCCCATGGTATCACTACTAAACCAAAATCGACCCTAGTCCCCCCCCCCCCCAAAAAAAAATCCCTCATTGTATTGCGGGCCAGATGACTCGGCAAAGGAAGAGTGTGCTGTGGACATCAGTGTGAACAGATCACTAGCCTGAATCATAGAAAGGCCAGCTCCACTGTTCCTCTTTGCAAGGTCAGCTAATAGACTGTCATCACTTGGGTAACAGTAATACCTGGTCTATACAGTGCTTAGAAGTGGCAACAATTAGTTCTATAGAGACAACCTTTTATTAACTACAGAGGGGTTCTGGCCTGCAGCCAGTGGACTGTTCCTCCTGTTTGAATAACAGTAGGTTTCTGGTTTGGTGGCAGGGTATGGGGTTGCATTATAGGATTATATATCGCTTGACATCCCTAGGTGGGGTGGTGAAGCGCTTGCCCACCTGAATAGCACGCTGCACGGTGTAGGTTGTGTGGTTGAGAGAGCTATTATCTTATTATCGAGCCTGTGTAAAAAGTGTTTCCCTATCATGCATGATGACCACCGAGGTGCGTTTAGTGTGTTACGGGATGTAGCGCTTAGCAGTGTGGTGAATGAAAGCAGTGCAAGCGATAAATGTGTCACATAGGTTATGAGATATGCTGGCAGCATTAGCTCTGCAGATCCCCTTTGCGTTGCTTGGGTTTTTCTTCAGAGGGATCTCAGTTCGGATAGGACTGGCTCGATTCGAGCAGGATCAAGGCTGGTTTGCATATGGCTGGTCTTAGGGTCTTCTATATACACAGAGCTTAATTTGAGCCGGTGGTTTCCGGTGCTCAGCACCAGCACTTAATTGTCAACACCAGCACTTATGACAGGCTGCCACATGGTGGACTGTTTGTCTAATTTAGAGATGAGCACAGTAACAGTTATTCATTAGTTCAATATACATTAAAAATGACAATTGACTGCCACCCAAGCCATTCTTATAGCTTTGGGGGCCTGGAATAGTCTAAAATGTCACACTTGTAGGTGTATGAGGGTTAGTAGTTGTTTTGGCCCTGCCACGGGCAGTGCTGGTAAGGGCAATGGGTGGTGCAAGCAGCAGTGGACCACCTGACCAGGGCCCTGGCACTTATACATTTACAAATTAAGCACAGTTTATACAGTTTGGCCGATGGGATTTTCCTTTGCTGATGTTACGGATGTCCTTCTGCCGCATTACAAGTGCATTATAGCCTTTGGCACTTGATATGCAGGGCATATGTCACGCTGTGACAGAGTATCCCAGCCACCAAACTCCAGATAAGGCCCATAGTCTGAAGGGGTACAGTGAGTGAAAAACAATGGACTGGAATGTGGCCCGAGCGGTTGCCGGTCGATGATGCTTTTTGCTAGAATTCACCCTCCCCTTGGAGTTGACCTCAGTTTTCCTGATACTGGTGTTGTGGCCTGCGGTCGCTGGCCCCGAGTGTTACTGTCTGCAGGTGTTGAGTGGGAGGGCATCTGTGACAGTCTTTGGTGCCCTTGCCTCTGAATGCTAGCAGGGTGGAGGGCAAGGAACAATACGGATAGAGGTGGCGAAGGAGAACGGCTAGCCATTGATCGTAAAGAATGGGGCACGCTACTTAATTGTACGGACAACAACAAAAAGTTTACTTCATATTAGAAAACTCATATTTGCGTTTCCGTTTTTAAGAATAAAACATTAAAAGGCATACCATTAGAACATTTGCAAAATTCCTTGTTTGAACCGCCGTTGTGCACAGCCCTTGCAGGATATTTTTTTTTACTTACAACCCAAGAAATGAGCATATGTGGAAAGAAGCGCCTCGCCTCGACTCTGGCAGGCGCACGTGGTTTACAGTGAGGGCAGATCTGGGCAGGAGAGGCCCGGTGACAGCTGGTGCCTTCTGTTCCTGTTCTGCAATAGTAACGAGGGAAGATACATTTGTACACTTGTTGTTGAAATATGGCCTTGAGCGTGAACTATTGTGTGTTTATTACGGTTTAGTAATGATGCAAGTGGCCGTTTTTTCATGTGACTTTTCTAGCGCCTTTATTGGGTTGAGGTGTATTTGTTTTGTAAGCGCTTCTTCAGTGCAATGTGCAAAGTGCAGTGCAAAGTGCAGTGCAATGTGCAAGAGACGTCACGCTTTTAACCACTGCTCAATGTAACAGGGTGACCATGTCTTCCCTGCTGAGTTGCGTTTCCCTTCCGCCGGTCCTGTTCTAACCTTTGACCCGGAGCTAATTCCAAGTAGGAACATTCTGAACTTGTAAGATAGTTCAAAGTTTGGGTCTCTGTTCCTTGGAGCCTGATTGAACCCCAAAAGGCCACGAGGCCCGCCACGCGCAGTCCTGATCTGGAGCACCCCATGGGCTCCAGATCAGGAGCGTAGGTCGACGAAGAATCGCCCTACGAAGGTAAAACTCAGGAGGCGTATGTCCTTTGGGTATACCAGCAGAAGACGAAAAGCCGATTCAATGTTTGATCTGGCCATCAGCGCCCCCTCCGCCCCAACCTCTGCAGCTTCGAGATTGCCTCATCAAAGGTGGTGTATCGCACAGCGCACAAACCCTGATCCATAACGTCATTGCCCGATGACCCTGGCGGAAAAGATACACCAACATGGTGGGTTATCTTACGGGCGATCCCAAGGCAGGCAGCCCCTCGCCGCCTGCCACCTGATGAGCCAAATTACACCGTGGCCCTACCCAACGGTGTTTGCCATATTTTGGGGGAGGGAAGACCCCTCCCACCGGTGGACCAACAGCCCACGCCCTTGCTCACGCCCCATAAGGGGGCAGAGCCTGCCAGGCAACCCCGGTTGCTCAGGTCCACAACCGCCCGTAGGACTAACGGGGCGCCGTCGCTCCTCCAGGGTCCAACGCGAGGACCTCCCTGTGGATATTTGGCCTTTGCACCCTTGTTGTGCTTCTGCAGATGGTACCAGTATGTACCTCACAGCCTCTGGATCGCCCTGTATCTCCGCCTGCAACACAAAAGAATACATTAGACAAAAACCACCCCCACACACTGCCTGACCGCCGGGTATGCGGTAGGGAGGGAAACGGCGTCAGGGTAGTGGGCAAAGAGGGCGCCCGGAGGGCGGGGAGAGGTATATGTACCTCACCCCCTCCCCCTCTACCCGGAAGTGACGCGGCACACCGGACCCCGGAGGGTCCCAAACACTGGGAGGCTGCCTCCTGTGCCATCTTGTGGCACTAAGGCGGCCGCCCTCTTAGCGGGTCTCCTTCGTGGACCCCGGGCAGCCTGCATAGTGCCAATATCGGCAACACTCGCATCCCCCCCCCCCCATACAGCAATCTCCTAGAGAAATAACCAGACAAGACACCTTCTTTGTGGTGAAAACTGCTGCAGGTTTATTAGCATTACAAATATGCCAACATGGTGGGTTATCTTACGGCCGATCCCAAGGCAGGCAGCCCCTCGCCGCCTGCCACCTGATGAGCCAAATTACACCGTGGCCCTACCCAACGGTGTTTGCCATATTTTGGGGGTGGGAAGACCCCTCCCACCGGTGGACCAACAGCCCACGCCCTTGCTCACGCCCCATAAGGGGGCGGAGCCTGCCAGGCAACCCCCGGTTGCTCAGGTCCACAACCGCCCGTAGGACTAACGGGGCGCCGTCGCTCCTCCAGGGTCCCACGCGAGGACCTCCCTGTGGATATTTGGCCTTTGCACCCTTGTTGTGCTTCTGCAGATGGTACCCGTATGTACTTCACAGCCTCTAGATCGCCCTGTAACTCCGCCACAGCTCTGGGTGTGGCCACCGTCACCCCAGAGCCCCCCACCAAGATAGCCTCCATTACTTATCCCCTGCTGTCTCCAAGGCCTCCCCCAGATCAAGTAAGAACTGGTCCATACCCACTCTGGACAGGTGTACCCCATCTTCATCAAAACACCCTGTGGCCTTAGTGTGCAGTAACCCATGACGGATGAAGCCAAAAACCCCTTTGCTCAGTGAATTTCCTCATGGCGCTTTTAACCTTCCTGCGAGAGACCTCCATGGCTTCCTTAGATCGTGCGCCCTGCCATACCCGCCGGGGCGTTATCTCAGACCACCATATTTCACAGGTCCCCAGCTGGTTGCTCAATTTACACATGGTGACCGTCATTTCTTGAAGCAGTGCCCTTCTCCCCAGCGCTGCCAGGTCATTCCCACTCAGGTGTATGACCATCACATTAGGAGGAGGAATCCCCCCCCCCCCAGTTTCTGCTGAAGCAGGTCCAGCGCATGCCTGGGTATCCTAGCCAGATAATGTCTGTGGCCGTGAGGCCGTTAACTCTCCTGCGCGAGGATTCCTGGCCTCCCCTCTGGGCACCTTGCCCCATTAAGCGAGGGGTTATGCCTGACCCCTAATAACACACATGCCCCCCAATTAGTTGCTTATCTTACGCATGGAGGACTTCTGTTAGGAGGGGAGACACCCCCCCCGGTCTGTGCTGCAGCTATCTTTAGCAAGCTGTGCTTAGCGCAAGCCTAGGCCCCCCAACCGAATTAACTCAGTGGTGGAAATAACCCATGCTTCTGTTTCCTGCATTCCGCCCCTCGTGCCACCCTCAAGACGCATGATAGGCCATATACCCAAACCATTGATCCTGGCAAAATAAAGAAATGCTGGGTTGCTTCACACCCTATATTGAGCACTGCACACCTTCCTATACACGCCGCTTTACACTTAAGCATCTTTACCTGCCTTCTGCTGGTCCGAGGGCCTTTCCCAGGTCCAGCAAACACGTCCATGCCCACTCTGGACATGGGTAGGCATCTTTACCTACATCCCGCTGATACCCGGGCCTCTCCCCGGTCCAGCAAACAAGTCCAAGGCCACTATTAGCAGGTGAAACCCCATCTCCTTCAAAGTACTCCCCTAGGACTAGGCAAGCAAAAGCATAACTTCCACGCCCCCAATTGTTGCCTAACTTACACATGGAGGACTTCATCTCTTGCAACATATCCCTCTCCTTCACGAGAGTCAAGTGTGTACACGGGGCCAGTGCTCTTGGCTAGTGGAGCCCTGTAGTAAATCATATGCAGAAATTGCCTGCCCTTTGTTTTCATATTGCCTGCAAGTCCATCACCGTCTGCAAGCGATCTACAGATGCTGAGTCACCATGCTACTGTCCCCACCCTGGCGTGAGTGGCCCCGTGCCGAACTTCTGCTAATGTAAACCAGGAAGCTGACAAATGGAAGGTGAGAATGGGAGGGCAGATGGAAACAAATCCCCCCCCCCCAGTCTGACTGCGTACTTTGAACTTCTGTTAATGTAAACCAGGAAGCGGACCAGTGGATGGTGAGAACGGGAGGGCAGTTTGAAACGAATCCCCCCCAGTCTGACTGCGGACTTTTACGTATGTTGTGTAGCCGTCCCAGTGTACCCACCCTGGTGTGGATTACCCAGCTCCCAGATTGGGATGTTGCTGGGATGCAGGAGAGGAGATGTAGGAGCTCTAATACACTTTATCATTTAGAGTCCTCCAACCAGTGTACCCCACACCCTGAGGACCTTGCCCCCCTCTAAGGGCAACCACTCCTACCCATCTGGCTGGGCCAGCTATGGGGCAGGCAGTCTCATAACCAAAAGTGAAGCGTCCTGTGGTGCCCACTGCTTAGGTTGAGGGGCATCCCCGTTAACTGGCCACTTCCTAACATGGCGATCGCACGCTAGCCCCACACCTTCTGCTTCCCCCTTCCATACAACGGCGTCAAAACCATTAATAATAAATGCTCCCCCGTGCTCTCTGACTAAGCTTGTGCTGCCCCTGCGATGTAAAGGTCATGCCAACTCAGCAAAGTAGTGGCTCATTCGCCCCGTGGGCAGGTGCCAGGTGCTTCAGTTAAGCATCCCCTGCCCGGTTAGCCAGTTGAGCTAGGCAGGTGGGGTAAGTTGCCATCCACTAGGGGCTGCTGCCTCAGAGTATTAAAGCACTAAAAGGCTACGATGGTTTTAAGTAAAGTGGGCAGGTCCTTCCAACCAGGAGGGAAACTACCCAGGTTTTTTTTTCGGGGGAGGGTTAGCAAATCAAGCAATCAATGTTTGTTCCTGCAATTTATATAACTTAGTGCACCGATAACGTGAAGTCAGCTACGCCTCAATTTAAAACAATGACTGGGGAGACTCATCCTCCTCACCAAAAACATGTGCGCTAGACACTGCGACATGGTAACCCCGGGACCTGGTTGACGGCGTGATCGTCCCCGCACCCTCCAGTATTCGTGCGGCATCGCCTGCCCAGTTCCAACACAGCCCACGGCATTCCAAACTGAGGTGGGTGCCCCCTTCTTAAACTTTATTTATTTGCCAGGCTTCCCTTTCATAAAACTCTACTGATGTCATCATTAACTTGCAACACCTCACGTTTCATAAATGTATTTTGATATGACGCTGGCATGCAGGTGACCAATGAACGTTCCGCAGAATTCCATTTGCACGAACATCTGTGCTCTACACTTCTACTATTGTTAGGAAAATAACTTTATAGTCACGGTAATTGGACGGATGTCAAACGCACAGCCAAGCTCTCTTCCCCTAATGTGGTTCAAAAGATTGTATGCCACGTCGTATGGATTGGATGGAAACGGGGTCACCTAAAGGGAGCGTGGCCAATGTAATAAGGGCGTGGCTTAACCCACGTAGCTCCGGATCTGTGCTTTGCTAGTGTGCCGCCCACGGTGTAAATGGCTGATTCCTTCCTTGTATCCAGATATATGATCTAACAAGTAACATCATACCTACAACGTCAGGCCTGTTGGCTTTGTAAATGGTTGTGGTTGCATAAGAAATTAAAAGCACTCGGGATGGGTGGGCCGCGATCCTTACTCCCGTTAGAGCAGATCAGGGCTGAGACACGGGCCGGAACCCCCAGGAATACCGGGTGAGGGGCGAGGCACCCATGCGACCACCCAGCCGGTACCCACGGCTTCCCCCTTCCATACAACGGCGTCAAAAGCATTAATAATAAATGCTCCCCCGTGCTCTCTGACTAAGCTTGTGCTGCCCCTGCGACCCCCTTGGAGCCCCGGTGCCGACGGGCGTCTAGCCCGGTTAGGGCACGGGCACGCCCGGGCCGCCCGCGCTGTGCTCTTAAGCAACCCCCACCTGCTGCCGGAGAAAGCAGTGTCGTGGGTAGAGGCTGCTCTAGACTGCGCTGTCCTGCATCAGCACAGTACCTGACCTCAAACCGCAGCGAGTTTCACACCACACACATCCCGCTGGCAGCACCAGGGTCGGTCTGCACCCAAGGAGCAGCCAAATCGATCTGCTACCCCCCTCGGCCCCAACATCCTATAAGAAAGAGGAGGGTGGGCGGGCAGCGGTGAGCCCGCATGCACC
The DNA here is from genome assembly GCA_963921515.1 of Calotriton arnoldi. Lineage (NCBI taxonomy): Eukaryota > Metazoa > Chordata > Amphibia > Caudata > Salamandridae > Calotriton > Calotriton arnoldi. The sequence continues at coordinate 6,323,652 of CAWUFW010000077.1, read as the reverse complement.
TTACCGGAAAAAACCCACGCGCCAAGAGGCCGTCCAACTTGACCGACCGCACAATGCCAAGCATGCATTCCAGTGCTTGATTGCCCTCCCAGCAGAGAGGGTTAGAATACTTGACCTTGTTTGTTAGGGCATTTATGGGGATAAGGTGTCGGGGGGCGAGTGCTGCCGCTAATAGGAAGACTCAGGTGTTGGGTTGCCGGAAGCAATCAAACACATGAGGGGCTGGGAGGGGAAACCGTGGCATAAGCTTGTTTGATGAACTAGGAAAGAGACATCCTGCGAAGCAGAACCCAGCACGGTTTCAGCACGGACTGCAGCTTCCATTCAGCCAACAGTTCATGCAGGGACTGCAATTTTATGCTGTTTACATTAACTATGTTTATATTCGGCAGGGCTTTCAGAGATGATCTGTGGAGAGTTTTGCGTGTGCAAAACTCCGATCGATGGGTACTTCTGCGAGCGAGGAGGAAAAGAGATGATTGGCATATCTCCCAGGCACGTCCTGAGTCCCTTCGGGTGCCAGGCACCCCACACTCCAAGTACCACATGTGGCCCCGCGTTCAGCCCGGCAGCCTCCCCCTTGGCGAGCGCCCAGGCCATACCTGATCCTGTCCCTCGCAACCCCCTCTGTGTATTGCCCAAATGCTGTTTCCGATGGGCCCTGAAAATAGAAAATTGGTTACACTCCATTGGATGCGTGGCTGACCCCAGATACCCTGCAACACTGGCCAAAGTGCCCCAGTGTGCCCTGTACCTGAGCTGAGCCTTGCGCAGACCTGCCAGCGAAGCGTTGAACGGCGAACGAAATACCCCGTGCGAGTCTGTAAGAAAATAAAACACTCCTAAACAACAGCCCCACCCTACCAGTTACTACCTCTGTCCAGGCGGTAAGTACAACATGGCGTAGGCCGTGCGTTGAATGACGAAAGGTAATCCCCGTGAGTCTGGAAAACAAAACATAGCATAAGATCACAACCCCCCCATACTTGATCCATCCCCTGTCCCTGCGGATGTCGGTGCCGCCCGTTGGCCAGCTCGCCGGCCCTGTAACACCAGTTAGAACCTGCCGCACAAAATTTGTATCAATGGGGTGCAATCTTTCCAGATCTGAATGCCATTATTAATGACCTGGCCAACAACATTGCTATATACCACCAACACCAGACTGAAATACGGCTCATATATACATATTTTGAGGAACCCTGAAAACAGCCTTCGCATCTACTGAAAACCATTTCCTGAGGCAGCTCCACAGCCCTCTCAGCAGACTGCACACAGCACGTTACCGATCTTCAGCATACAGCCCGCATTACAGTGGCACTGGCAGCATAGTCAAGGAGGAGAGGAAGGTGAACGAAGGAACTCCACAACACGGGCAGCATGACTCCGGGGGCACCCTCATGCCGCCCGGCTCTATCCCCGCTCCCGAGAGACCCATGGATAGTTTGCCCCCCCCCCGCTTCTGAAATGCTCCGGCGCAAGCAGTGGGCGGAGCCTGCATTCGCCTGGGGCAGATGCCGCAGACTAGCCGAGTAGGACAAGGGGCTGGGGGAGAGCGCATCGCTTGATGTCCTCCCCCCCCCCCCCACCTCGGCATCCGCGGCCTGCGCGGGACGGAACCGCGAGGACGGCCCCACTAAGGGTTACAGCAAGGAGGTAGGGACACCTAGAAAGGCCCGGTTTAATCTGTCCCCGCCAGGCGGGAGCAGCCGCGCACACACACCGGTGAGCCACCCTACCTCCTCCGCACAACACGCACCAGTCCCTCGGTCATGCTCTTCCACTCACACGTGGGAAACCCTGTGCCTTTACCTCCCCCCTGCGAGAGGAAGGCGAATCTAGGCGTGGGGGGGTCCGGGCCAGTAAGTGGCCAGCTGGTGGGGGCCGCATCCCACCGACATGGAGCCGAAGGAAGCTACGGTCAGGCGATTCATGGGGGGAGGAGGGAGGCGCCACGAGGCTCGCTATTTCCTCCCGCCCCCACCCCGAGCCCACGCAGGCATTAGCCCCCTCGCTAGCAACAGCGGCGACCCAGGGGCCCGAGTCTGGCCGGGTCCCGGCCGGTCCTACAACTATTTCTGGGCCTGACAATAAAAAACCCCACTCCTCGGTCACCACTAAGGCAAAAGCCCCCGCGAACATCTGCCGCGGCGACCCTGGGGCCCGGGTCGGGCCGGGTCCCGTCCGGCAGCTACAACTAGCTCTGGGCCTGCCTACATTTAAACCCCCACTCCACGGACACCACGCGGGCAAAAGCCCCCGCGGCCCGGGCAACCCTGGGTCCCGGACGGGCCGGGTACCGGCCGTCGGCTACAAATTGCTCCGGGCCATGATTAAATTAAAAACCCCACACCCCGGTCACCACGCGACCAGCACTGGAGGCGACCCTCGGGCCCGAGTCAGGCCGGGTCCCGGAGAGGGGTGCCGCTACCCTTTTCCCCCGCGGAGCTGTTCCCCCTCCCGCCCCCCCCATAGCGGACCATACCACGGCAGGGGCCAGGCATGGCCGCCCAGAATCTGGGGAGGGAGGAACAGCACTCACCGCAATTTAGCGCGGATCCCGGGGACACGTCCAAAAATGGCGTCAGGGTAGTGGGCAAAGAGGGCGCCTGGAGGGCGGGGAGAGGTATATGTACCTCAACCCCCTCCCCCTCTACCCGGAAGTGACGCGGCACACCGGACCCCTGAGGATCCCAAACACTGGGAGGCTGCCTCCTGTGCCATCTTGTGGCACTAAGGCGGCCGCCCTCTTAGCGGGTCTCCTTCGTGGACCCCGGGCAGCCTGCAAAGGTGGTGTATCGCACAGCGCACAAACCCTGATCCATAACGTCATTGACCGATGACCCTGGCGGAAAAGATACGTTGTGGACCAAACAGAATTTTCCGGGCTCTTTCTTAGGAAACAAACCAAGAGGGGAACAGTCCAAAGTCTCAGATGGGGAGGTGTCAAATTGGCCCACCATCCTTCCCGCTCGTACCTGCTTAAGAATTTTCTCTCTAGCGACCCCTGGTTGCTGCAACACAGACATTTGATTATTTTTTTTTGTGTGTGGCGTTACCGGGTTTGGGGCAGCACTGGAAGGAATGCGGAAACCATCCATGGAACCATAATACAGCAGATGAGCGTCATGCCTGTTAGTGTATTTGCTGAGGAGGTGAGCGAGCACATGCAGACGAATGGGCGAGGGGAGCTTGATAAAAGAGGCAAGGGGATTAATGACTTTCAGTGGCAGGCTGCTCTTTTGGCTTCCCATGCTTCGTGAAGCACTGACTTTCTGGATGCCCTTGGGTTCCGCAAAAGGAGCAAAGGTGTTTGAACTTACAGCCAGTGCCCCTGAGACATTCTTTTTTGTTGTATTGCCAGCAGGCCAATTTTTTTTGTCCCCAGAGCTTATCCCAGACCAAAAGACTTGAAAGAATTTTCTGCCGGGAGGCCATGTTGAACTCTGAATGTTAAATTCTCTCTGATCCCATGCGTTTCTGGCCTGACCACTTTCATTTACCTAAAATTAATGTTGTATTACAGCTGGGCAGAACCCTGAAATTCCGAAGCTGCACTATGTATAAGTGACATGTAGCCGAACAATTGGGGCACCAAAGCAAGGAACTTTTCAGATAGGATTATAGAGTAAACGGAAAAGCCTGTCACCCAATTCTTAAAGGGCCATTCCACCCAAACCTTCTTTGGTTTCTGTACGCCCTCCTTCCCTGCTCTAGACTTGCCCGGAACTACACCTGCATTAATCAAGTCAAATACGTCCACGTATTCCCCTTTAAGGATCTTTTCTTTAGTCTCGTCTGGAACATGAAAAATAATCGCCGAAGGAGGTGCTAGGGTAGATGACATTGACCCAAAAAGCATGGGGCTGACCGTAAGGGGGGACTGCCCTGAGCTGACCGTGGGAAGAGAAGCAGGGGCTACTGGCTGCACCCATACCTGCACGACTGCTCCGCCCTGCCCGCATGCTGGGGTAACCTGACTGTCAAAGCCACCCCCACCACGGGCGCTGTGGCAACCGAGGGCATGCCAGGTGTAGTGGCTATGACTGGGTCTGAGACCTGCTGGGGCTGCGCTGGTGCAGGGGCTGACCGTGCTGGGGTGGGACCGTCACTCTGGGATGTGGGGAAGATGCCCACATTGCTCTGACCCACCGCACCCACACTTGCGCTAAACATGGGCCCAATGGGAGTCTGTCCACTGTGGCGGGACACAAACGGCTGCCCTGATGACTTACCATTCTCCGCGGCCATGGCCTGCGGCTGCGAACCGGCCTTACTCTGAAGGGTATGGAGGGTGTCCCTCTAATGCGCCAGAATCTTCGTCTGGTGTTTTGGAAGAGGTGTGGACGGCTGCTGCTCTTTCTCCGGTCCTTCTGACAACTTCTGGAGGGCCCAGTCAAATCCATGTCGCTTCGCCGTCTTCCAGAGATCACCGAGAGAGAGTGGAATTCCCCCTGAGTGGCTGGAGCATCCGCAGAAGAGCCCACGCGTTTGGAGTCATGCTGCGAGTCCAACGATCAAGGGGTATCATGAGTAGTGCAGAACTAGAAAGCAGGCCGAGTACACTACATTGGGATAAAAACATGTATATGTTAGCTATGGCACAGCAAGGGAGGAAGCCATAGATGTTGCTCAAGCTGTTCAAACCAAATGCAGCCCCCTCAGATCTTGATGCCACCCATCCCCTCAGGCAGACTGGGTCCCTCCTCAACTGCCTCAGAACAAAGGAAGCCACAAAATTGTTTCTAAGAGACTCTACAATTATACACTTCATCTTCTGGTCACTGTTTAGGCATTCATGCAGGCATTATGAAACTTTACAGCTCTTTATCCATTGCAATGGTATGTAATAAAAATGGAGCAAGCCAGAAAAATGGGATAGTGTGAGGGGCATATGCACGCTTTCAAAATTTATGCAGATCGGTTATCCCCCGCCCTTGCGCTTAGATCATAATTCCCCAACGGAGGGTATCTTTGCAAGCCCCCATAGCTACGTGGATGTCCGTGCTCCTAACCAGAAGATATACTGTGACCATATAATTTGCACCAGTTCGAGTAAATTCTCATAATGTTATGCAGTCTGGGAATTTTCAAGTATATGGTACTCGCAGGGTGCCTGATAACGAACTGACTGCCTGCCAGGCCTCCGCTTGGTCCCTAGAAGCTCACCACACACTGCACAAAACACTAAAAGTAGGAAAAACCCAAATGCACATGACCATGGAGACCCCAAGACTCGAACCATTAACCTGCTGAGTGAAAGTCTAGGACCTTCACCACTTGCATAATAACAACATGAAATGCACCCATGTGCCACCCCGACCGCCAACCATTTCGCCGACTCTGCATGCAAAATAATCTACTCTAATGTTGCCCAATTACATGGCACTCATTGTTATGGCCCCAAACCATATGATGAATCTGCCTTCTGGGGGCACAAACTCATAAACGCCTGATCATCATGCACTCGTTATCCCGCTATGAGACACGCCGCTGTTCCTTGGGGCCTGATTGAATCCAAAAATGCCACTAGGCCCACCGACCGCAGTCCTGATTCTGCCACACCACTCCTCTCTGTCGCTGCGAGTATCCCAATCCTGCTTGTGTCCCTAACGTGTATCATTCCATGATTGGCTGATTTCTGCTGCAGGTATGCCACCACTGTTATGTCAACAGGCCCCAGCCCTCATTAAGCCAGATTCGCTTGCCCATCGTGATCTGTTGGTCGGGAAGGTGGGTGAGTAATATGAGGGCAGGGAAATGTTGCTCCTAGGGACCTGCAGGCAGCCCCTTGCAAAATGCTGTGTGTAATGTATGTGACCTGGTCTCTGCTGCTTCTCAGGTGAGACAGGACAGGGACCACACAACCCCGGAGGAGGCTAGACCCCGGAGCTCAGCAGCAGCGGTTCACTGCGTCAGACACTACATGCTGGGTCATGGGTAGTCCAGTGCTTAATTTGAGCCGGTGGTTTCCGGGGCTCAGCACCAGCACTTAATCATAAACACCTGACATTTTTCATGAGCATCAGTTAAGGACTCATTCATTTATGGGGAGATTAAGTGATTTGCCTAGAATCACAGGATTTTGATCGCACGCCGAGACTCGAACCTGGTTCCCCAGCTCCGAAGTCGGCAGCTCTGGCCATTACTCCACATCCTATCCCCACTTTCATGGTTAGTAGTTGGTTATGTTTTAGGCAGCGCTAAGTGGAGAAAAGGGCTGGTGCAAGCTGCCTTCTGACAAGAGCCCCTGCACTTAATTTTTTTATTTTTTTTATACAAATTAACCACTGGGTTAGCCTCTTTCAACCTTCCTTCCTCTCGTCCCCCATGCCCTCTACCCTAGCCTTAGCCTGGGTTTGAAGGGGATGGGGCTCTCCACACCGTAGCATACATATCCTTGTATGTGTGCCGCTGATCGCAATGATTAGTGTCATATTCAGTTTATGTGTCAAGCAAGGGTTCTGACAGATTTTCAGCTGTATCAGTGTCTAGGTGTACATCTGTGCATATATGTGTGTAAATCCCATTGCAGTGAATAGTGCCAGTGCAGAGAATAACTCGTGGCAACAGCTGATTGCTGTCAGCGTGTGCAGCTTGTTGAGGTGATTAGTGTCTGTTCAGCGGATTTCAGGAATTAGTATGTGTCTGATTGTACTAATGATTGTTATTCCACAACCATCTGTCCACTGTCTGAGACTCAGCAGATGAACTTTAACCCAGAATGATCCATCAGTGACACCCTGTGTTCATGGACAAGCCTTGCTTCTCCATGCATTATACATGGTCAGCCTATGTAGCCGTGGTCAGTATATGTTGTAACCATGTTTTTCACCACACATTAAACTGGTGCAGACACATAAGTGCTGTAAAGTGTAACGGATTAATATAAGACATCATAGTATTTTTCTTCTTCTCTTGAACTCATCATTCACTTAGGCCTACTGCCCATCTAGCCACACTCTGACCTTTTGGTTGGTCCTCCCCCATTCACTTGTGGCTTTCTCGCCACGCTTTGCACCATTTTGCCCTCATGATCCAATTTCTTGAAAAGGTTGTCCTGCCGAGCCTTCCTTAACCTTCCATTTTGTCCTTCCTGTCCTGGTCCTTACCGGGCACTCTTGACACCCTGGAACTAGTGCTTCTCCTGAACTACCAGAGTCTACCGGTCTCCTGCCCCTCCCCCAGCGCTCTTTTTACTGTCCCTAACTCAACTGACCAAAACTAACAATTAAACTCTCTAATCTCTACACTCCTGAAAAAGCACTCTCACTGTAGAGCGCTTGTGTCCTCTGGAAAGAACCCACCATGTGCCTCCTAGAAACCTCCATAGTAGGTTCTTCATCTCCACCCGGTAATCACTGCTTACACGCACCCCTCTCAGCGGTCCTAGGTACATACACGCTGTACACCCTGACAGTGCACGTTTATGGACACACCTCACATTTCCCACTAGTCCTCCTTATGCCCTGTTTAATGTAACTCTTAAGGGCTCCCATGAAGCCTGCACTGAATTACCCTCATTTAGATGAATCAAGTAAAGATGGGGACAACTCTCCACTTTATCTGAAATAGGACCCTAATGCACTAACACATTTCCCCATGGACTCAAAGTGAGAAAGAATCTTTGATACATCAAGCCCGTAAGTTTGGCTTTCGGTTTTCTTTGCGCATACCCTTTACACTATCCTCGACACTTGTGTATGGCAAGCGTTCTTCTCTACTTTCTACTCACCCTAAACACAACGTTGCCACATGACTGATCATCCTCTCTCCCGCCACCTGCCACTGCTTCATCTCCTCTTCGCAATCCACTAGCCCTTAATCTCTCTGAAGAATGCACATACGTTGGGCAGCACAGAAAACCCCAAATAGCTCTACCGTCAGGAACAGGTGACCATCTCCATCCTCGCAATGTATGGACTGTACCACCTGTCCTAAGTTCCCAGGGAGAGACCATGCTACTGTCTCTTGTTCCTGATAACAGGAAACATCTCTCCTCGGTTTTGAAAGCGGAATGAATGGATCTGGCATATGGCTGCCAGTGATGATCCTCATGAAGAAGGCAGTAGAGCAGTGGTGGCTGCTCCAATTTTGGGGTGGTGGGCAACGCAAACATGGGGGGGACGTAGGTGAGGGAAAAATAATTGTAAAAAAAACACTAATTTGCTCCTCTCCAGACGCTGGTCAAGCTGCACATGTGCCTAGAAGGTAATCACGCCGCTGCTCTCATGCTGGTAATACCGTGATTGGCCTGAGCGGGCTGATCAAGCCCAAGGATCCTGGGGCTGTTTTCCAACCCGGCTGTTGCAACACAGCTGGATTGGAGAAACATGAGTGTGCATGTCTGTTTGGTCGGCCTAAGGTGGCTGGCCAAACTGACATGTGCACTTACAAGTACCCAACACTCCTCCCTAAAGCGTGATGCTCGTCAGGATGGCCCCGCCCTTGCCCTGACCTTGGCTGACAGTAATGAAAAATAAAATGGTTTTATTATCATTTTATTTTTCAGTGGGGCGATGCTCCTCCGCCATAACGGAGTAGAAATCCGTGATTGTCCTGCAACACCCCTACTAGTCAACTATTTAATCCTGGACTGCCTTCAAGGGCCCTAGCTAACTGGATTTCACCACTGAGGTATCTCTGCTGGCATCATTATTTATGATTTACTTTGGCTCAAGCAAAATGGCTCTTTAGGAATTGCCCAGGTAATTTTCATTTAGAGAAACTTGCAGAAAGGGATTATAATGCCTATCAATAAAATTATTCGATGTCCAAAAATATTTTCTACATGTATATATTTTTGGCTGTCTTCGCACGTGCCATGGTGTAGTCGGAAGCTTTGATGTGGATGCCCATTATTGTAAACAAGCACAACCCAAAATATTAGAGTTTTTCCTTGAGTTGCATATGAATAGGGGCACTGTGTACCAGGAAATGCTCAAGTCGTGTGCTGCACCACATGCAGACCCTGGCACATGAAAGATGAAGCAGTGTCGAGATTTTGTTTCATTGCCATGGCAGGCCTTTTTTCCAGTTGAAGATCTGAGAATTGGAGTTCTGCCCATTGGCGGCTGAGGGAAGCTGCTGTTTTTAAAGCTGCGTAAAGTGCATGTCTTTTCATAAAAGTTGGCTTGAAATGGTACCAGTAATGTCGTCAGGAAACTCTGGGGGTAGTAAACTTCGATTGAGACCTCGAGGTAAGATGTAGCAGCAGAATTTGAAGCAAACCCTAGGTTTGCCTTGTATACTTGCCCTCACTTCTCCATTAGAAGCAGGTGCTAATTTACAATAAGGAGTTGGTGAATGTGTGCACTGGAAAGCGACTTCAGGCGAGGTGGAGATTTGCTGCACCGCTAAATCAACGGTGTCCATTGAGTGCGGATTGAAAGTGGATTATCAGGTTAACCGTGGACTATGTATAGGAGTTCCATTTAGATTAATTGTATGTAAACATATCTCCTAAAATTGAAATTCTGAAAGCTGAGCATGGATCTTCACCTATGTTTGATGATCCTTTTGTAAGAGTCTTCCCAGTAAAACAACTGCTTGTACCTTTACCTTGGTCAAGTATGGAACATCTCCAAGCCCCAATTTCTTGCAGAAGTCTAGACACCGAAAGTTGCGAACTCTAACACCAGCCGATAAGTCTTTGTCTAGAAAATAAAAATAGTGTTCTAGTTCTCAAGTCTGAAGGCTGTTAGAAGACTGCTCAGTTTCACTTTTCTTTGGAGTAGCGTGTTTTGTTGGGTCTGTATCTTCATACTCTCTGGGATATCCTTGTTCTCAGTGGGTTACTTCCATTTCTCACGGATGGCTGGTTGAGGTCTAGCACGTGATTACTAGGCAGTGTGAAAGTGACCCGCCGTAGGTTGTATCAGTCGTTCTTAGTGTTAATCCGAAACCGAGGGCCATGTCTTCTTTATGGAACAACTCGGCCGTCAAGATTCAAGGGAATTGCCTATGATGGCCTTCTTGTACTGACCATGGGATTCATTTTGTTGGGCCTTTAATTCACTGTTACATATTTTCCTTTCAAAAGCTGCAGTCCTGTTTTAGTCTGCTGCAAGGGGAAATATGGAACTATATATCCCAGTCAAACTATTGTCCGTGCCAACCTTGGAAGCAATCTGCCGAAGAAACGCCTTTAATATTGGAAGATCTTCAAGAAATTTTTGTTGATCATATAACTTTTGCTTCTCAGTTAATGCTGTCCTGACCATGCTCGGATATACTATACTCCGATACATATGGATCTCTGGTAACTTGGGGCCTGACGTACAAAGCCATTTTGTGGTTGCACAGGGTGCAATTCACAAAATCACAGGGTTAGTGACCGCAAAATCGCCAGGGGATCACTGCCAACTCTCAAAAAAACTTTATTTAAAAAAACGTTTCTTTTTAAATGCAGCCCACAGACATGGTGTTTTGTTGATGGTCTGCTGACCCCAGCAGGCCACCATCCCTGTGATGGCACACAATCATACTGAGGCTCAATGTCCAACTTACTCACAAATAAATACTGATGAGGAAGGTCACCTTGCAACCCACTACAAATCAACATTTTGTGAATCGACCCAGGATGGCTCGCAAAATCCTTCTCCAGCCTAATTTGCGATCACTTTTTGCAAATAGAAGTTTCATGTATCAGGCCCTAAGCATCAATAATCTACCCATTTACTTTGTTGTTGTTTTTCCATTAATTTTTGCATTTGTTCACAATTCAAGTGTTCATTGAGCCCATGTCATGTTCATTCACACATCCATTCTTCTGCCTCTTGCAGGTTTTTTAAGTGGAGCCCAGGCATTGGACTCTACTGGCTATAGAGGCACAGCTGAAACCAAATGGCAGTATTTGCACACAAAAAAATCTTTTTGTGTTTGTAACTGTAATGCCTTTCCGAACACCTGCCACAGGTTGCTGTTGGTGAAGGTGTTTTTTGTGTGCACATCTGTTCGTCTTTCACTGAGGGCAGATGTTCTACAGTAGCTGAGAGACCCATTTATGTTTGCTTAAATGAGGAGCCCTTGTGTTCATGAGACATGACAGCTCGGCTGTAGATATAGATTATAAATACGGGCCAGGGCCACCGAAAGGCTGGTAGGCTTGGGGGCAGTCACACTCTCTCTTTCCACCATTTATAAGTAATCTTGCCCTTTTATAGTAGTTAAATATTGAAGATGTGTATTTATGATGAAATGTACTTTTTATCTTTGTTTTTATGCATGTGATGTACTTTTATTTTTTTTATTTAACAGAATAAAGTATATATTGATTGATTAATCTTCCTCCCTCATTTTAAGTGCCAGACAAGACGCAAACAACATTCGCATCCAATTTCAACATTAACAATTGAGTGCAAATTGTGTATATTTTCAGGATTTTGGCAGGTGTTGACTGAAAGAATTTGTGTGTACAAAAATGTGTATATAGTGAAATTCTCTGTTTTGCCAGTTAGAAAAAAGACTAGTTACTCCTACTCCCTGCTCTGTAACTTAGACTGCAAAACTGCACTTTGCTGTTCCTTAACTGTGCAGTATTGGTGTTTCTCTTACAGAACCTGACTATATTTGGTTTAATTTGCTTTATTTCTCTATTCAAGATCTATGGATGGGGCTTTTTCAAGCCCTGGTAAAAGGATTTTGGGATCCTGAACAAATTCAAGAAAGCAACTACCTGCTTTTGCGACCCCTGGCCTCAGAGGTGGCAAAACTATTGCCAGGGACACAGGGACAGCTCATACTTTTGGAGGTCGGTGGGGCTCCAATCTTCTTGTTTTCTGTCATTTTGTTATTACACTAATAGTGAATATTATTGCATTGTTTACTATTAGTGTATTTAAAAATGGAGCACAATTAGCTTCAATGTGACATTCCCTTGCACTGAGGTAAGTAAAAAATGCTGTTAAGTCTATGTTGTGTGCATGATTGCAGGTGAGACTGAATATTTGTATGTGTCAATGTGTGTGTATAAGTGCTTGTGAGTGAAAGTGAAGGTCAAAGGGCGTGTGATGTCACTTCCGCTACCCCAGGCACTTTGTTGAATTGACGTTAATGACCTCTCATCTTTATGCTCCCTTTTCGGGTATGCTTTCAGTCAAGCACAATGACACAACAGTTGTTGCATTGTCCTACTTCTTACAGACACTTTCTTTCATCAAATGTTCCCTACAATTGACTGTCGAGGATCTATGAGGCAAAAGTACTCCTTAAATGGATCTGATCCCTTTAGAGTTTTGACACCAAAAAACGTAGACCTGTTCCTCACTGTTAGAGCACAGTGGCTCATTAGGTTGGCACCATGTCTGAATTACTAGTGAAAAAATTCAACAAGTCACTCATTTGCTGTCCAAATATGTCCTTTGTTTTTTATAGAACAAATTTACTGGCATTTGAGGAATTTACCGTTCCACACCACCTGCTTTTTCTTTAAACTTGAATTGCACCAATTCTTCTAACCCACCTGTTTATGAATAAAATATGGCCTGGATACCACATCTCCCAATCTAACGGTGGCAGTAGCTATCCATGAACTCTGGGTTTTCAGCTGAGATTATCCAAAACATTGTAGGATAAGATGGCACAATGCGCACGTGTTTAAAGTTTGGTGGACTTCATCAGGTGACAATAAAGAAGGCAACGATACCTCTTGGTGATTCAGTTTTGGGACTTACAGAGCTTATTCATTGTTATGTTGCGCTGGGATGCTCCCGGGTAGCCATGCGCTCTACAAGTCCCTTTTTCATTTCATTTCATTTTTCATTATGCCTTCATGTTTCATTGTTGCTTAGTCCAATATGTCATCGAAGCCTGAGATTTGGGGATTTTTGAAAAGTGCTTGCATGACATCAAAACCCTCTTTGTAAGTATCCATACACATGGATACTTGCTTGGATACAACCATCTGTATGTACGCTGTATCCCCGCTTTGCTTCCTACCCAGTTGTTGGTTGGTGCTTCTCTAGTTCTCCACCCACACCTGTGTACTTATCTCAAGCAGAGGTCTGGAGATTTATAAAATAAATACTTGGCAAAGGGACTAGATGTTTCAGAAATCTACTTATCCTGTAAAAAAAAAAAAGTTGGCCCATTTGGTGACACATTGTGGCAGTATTTTCATTATATCACAGCTGATAGTAGCCTTATTGATTATGTCAGGGCTCATATTGGGTCATGGTTTGGATTTTAGCAAGGCTCCGATCGTACATCACCGGACTCTGAACACACCATGCCTTTATTCATCTCAAATGTTTGAATATTCACAGGCTCTGCATTTGCAACACCTCTGTTTATGATTCGACTCTGTCCAGGCCTGCTGTCTTACCATGTTTGAGAAGTAAACATGTTTTGGCTCAGTCACAATGCAAAAGCTTCGCCTGGTGTATTGGGTGCCCTCTTTGAAACATGGGCTCCTAAAATGATTATTTCACAGGGTTTGGATGAAGGGAAAAGGGCAGTTGACAAAAAGAAGGTAGGGGGAAGGGTGGTACAGATTCCATGTCGTTTGATGACTTCCCATGTCATGTTTCTAGGTATTCCTCGGCCGTCACTGACCCATTTAAAATTGGTCCTGTGCTCTGCTGCCAGGCCCCCCAATGGAAACAAGGCTCATCACCCTTCTCGAGTGGGTATAGAAAACTGAAATGCAGAAACTTCTTTTGTCTGAAATGATCTTTCACAGGAGCTGCGCCTTCAATTTGGAACACTCGTTCTTTTGAGTTCTCTGAAACCATTGTTGATGTCTTTTCATAGGAACATAATATTTTTTTTCTTTAGTCGCATCAAAATCTAGCAACTGTTTTCACGTTATTGAGAAAACCTCTGCTACCTTACGTGAGGGACTCTTAACATTAACTTCACCTACCCACCTTTGTACTCTTAACCCTCCTCTTTTCTTGACCCACCTTCCTCTTTCTCCTTATACCTTGCAAATAAAGGTATGCTATGTGTACCCTGTTAGCTTGGTCTGAGTAAGAGGCTTTAATATCATCTGGCATGGATATGGCGCTATATAAAATTATTGGATAGAGGATAAAAGTGCAAGGAGCGCTCTCCTGTAAATCCAGTAATTATGCACAAAGACTATGGTATGTGCAGTGGACACCATTTAATATACGACTGAGCCAACTAATGCCACGCCTTTGCGGGGATTGGATAAGACAAAGAATCTTCATTAGTAGGCACACTGCCTAGCCCTGGAGAGAAGGTTGTGACCATGCTCAAGGTCATTTACAAATTGGGTGAGATTCCCCCCTGCATGTACCTGCCTTTTCTGATATGATGTGCATTGTGAGGTTCGCCCCCACGGATACTGCCAAAAAACCCAGAATTGTCACAAAATCTGCTCTGGCGCAGTTGGCAGGAGAGCAGAAACCTTTGTGCAAAATTACATCTGATTTAACACCAAAAATAGTGCTCAGTCTTTTTGAGTTGGCTTTGCACCAGACACAGTTTCAACAATAAACCTCAAGTTCTACTTGTGTTCATCGCAAGTGCTTTTATTTAAGTCTCACCCAACATCCCATACGTAGATGTGCTTCCAGGCAACACCTCAGAATCGGAAGGCATATTTCAAAGACTTCTCATATTTAGAAAATGCGTTCAAGGTGTAAGATCAATGGTCTCTGTGGAGGTGCAGGCCATATCCACACTCGGAGTACCCCGGAAAGGCAAAGGATTCAGGTGTTTGGAAAATTGTGGAAAACACAATGCTATTGCATCTAAGATCAATGAACAGAAAAAGAGCTACGAAATTGGGCATTTTCTTTCTTTAAATAATCCTTACAGTTGGGGCTTCTGCTTCCTTGTGTCATGTTATTGTCTTAGCGAATGTACTACAATAAGATTTGTCTTGGAGTTACATGAAATGTATTCCCTCCAACACCAGTGAGGGTCTTTATTGCGTGGCGTCAAAATATTTCAATAACCTTTCAAAAATTGCAACAGAGCTTCATTTGCATTGTTTACTTCCAAACCAGTAAAGTTACTGAGAAATCTTAAGAAATTCTCCATTGATGTGTGGCAATGTATGAAGATTGATGAAACCTACTGTACGTCATGGCCTCTTTAACTATCAATACTGTTGTTGTCGGTAACAAAGAGCTCTTCGGGGAATACCCCCGAACTTCCTCAAAGCCGGGCTGGCCTTCAGTGTCCTCATTGTCTTGAGGTCCGGCCGTCCCATTGCAGCAGCATCACTTCTAATCTGACTATGGGATTAATGTGACCACCAGCTCTTTCTTCACGGTAGGTGCTCGGGCAGAATTGATATACTCAAAGAATACTGTTAGATCGACGTCTCCCTTTTTGAATTTGAATACATTCAAAATTATGACTCGCTTCCTCTTCATCCATATCTGATCATTCATGAAGAACGTTACTATATGACCTGTGGGAGGTTTATGCAAACTATTGTTAAATCTTGATGGCCTACCACATTATTACATCATTGCATCCATTTCTAAAAAGACCTCTTCATACTCCTGATCCATATCTAGTGAAGGCCACTGTAATTATGCTGCGATGCTTGATCACATTATGTGGCAGGCTGCCTACTTTTTGCGGCAAGAAAAAGCAATTTGTGCAGCAAAAGGGGCACATATTGTCTTATTAGTCCCTGATTGTAACACACATTCTTACCTTCAGGATAAAAGTTTCACCTTTTATTGGTACAAATTTAGCACCCAAATACAGCAATCTACAACTGAAGGAATACCAGCTAGCCTTACCAAAGTGTCTGCACAGCACCAGCACCATTCTGTAACTTTTGATCCTTTTCAACTAGAATTATAATTTTTTGGGTTGAAATCAGCAAATTATGCAGCAGATGATGTATTATGTGGCAATTGTTTTAAATCCATGATCATGCAGAAAACAACCCGGCCACAAAATTGCATAATTCCAGTTGACCTGGTTATTACTTCACACTACTGCCACTATACCCATTAGACAGCATTCATAACAAAATCATGGTCACAGCATGGCTGCAGGTCATATATCTGGCTAGGTGTTCACCACTTCAAAATCAGTTTCATGCCCTCATCAACCTTTATATTGACAATCCAGAAGAATTTAACATACATTTACTGCACCCTTATTGACAAAACACTGCATTAAAGCCACATAATCAGCAAAGATGCCTCAAAACAGCCACCCGAAGCCAAACAAACGATAACCTACACCACAGCAGCACAAAACAAACAGCAGTGTCCTCTGGTACACATCCATGCACATCAGGATTCGCATAGGTCAATAACCGACTGTAGGTGACTTAGATCTGTTATAATCCATTATTAAACAATACCCTTGCCTCACCAGTTGTTATCCAATGTGACTCTGTTGTATTGATGTCCTCGTGCTCCCACGTCCATATTCCCCAGCCTGTGTTGAAATGTGGAATCTGGATGGTGATTCCATAATGGTCAAGGAGCAAGAGACGCAAGGGAGAGAACACTGTGAGTTGTTGCTGGTTGTCTATTTCGCTGGAGACTTGCATTAAATAGTCCTGCTTATATTTCCATCACAGTGTCATTCATTGTAACACTGGTGACGACTGGTTTGATCCTCGTACTGCTTACCGCTGGGAGGTGAGTGTTGACAGCGCTCACCCACAGCTTTGACGCGTCACTGCGTGTCACAGCCTATGCCTATTGGCCCACTTGCCTCGTTGGACACTGCCCAAGTTTATGTACGCAACCGCCTTCCATCTCTGCGCCCTCCACCACCACTTTCTACCGATTCAATGCCATCTTTGCTCTGCACATGCACGAACTAGTACGCATGTCTGGCGGCTATCTTAGGTTGCCAGTTGCTGTCCCTCAATGTAAATAAAAGGACCCCCTGCTACTAATAATTGTTCCTAGGACAGGGAAAATACAATCGTTCATGAAAACAATAACTAGGCAACTGGTTGATCTCAAGGGAATATACGACCATAAATCTAGGGTGATAACAAAAGACTGAATGTACCACTAAGGACTATAAAAATTCCTTTTATTAATACAAACACACTTATTTTAAATAACATAACTGCAGAGCAAATAGATTCTAGGGTTCTGTATAAATAGACATGTGAAATACAATGACAACACGAAAGACTGAACAAATCAATTACAGACCTGGTATGTATGTTTACAATGTCACATACAACTGGCTCAACTGTATGTACCTTGGAATTACTTAACATGGAGAAGTCTGGATAATCATATAAAAATGAATAACATCACAATAAATACAAACAATAACACAATGACAGTGAAATAGATAAAAGGTAGGTCTTTTCTAAATATCCTTCGAGGACAACTGCACCTGCTGAGGGGTCCCAATTGTGCCATTAGTAACAGATGTTGGTTCAAAAATAACTATTATTTCGAAGGGCACTTTTCTGAGTAAGGGAATTATGCATGAGTTAGAATCACCTGACATAAATCCTTTTGGCTACAAGAGCAAGAAAACCGATCTGGAATGTTTTTTCAATTCTATAATGCAATTCAAGGGGTGAGAAGTTCAAGGCAAGGTATATATGTTTCTCACCATGGTCCTGACATTTTGGGTAGGCATCACCAGGGGTATTTAGGGAATATTTTGAGACCAGGTAGAGTAAAACAGGTTTTATCTGTGGAAGCGGGTGATGCACCTATTGTCAGTAGTAAATTAGATTTGGTGCTGTCAGAAAACAGTGAGAATTTTGAGGAGAAACTCTGTAAACTGAGAGGGCTTGAGCATGTTATCAAAATCAAAGATGGTAGTGTACCAGTTAAGCATAAGCTCACATGTGTTCATTAAGTATTTGAAGCAAAGTGGACGAACGTCTTTCTCAATTATGTAAAGATGGTGTCATTGAACCAGTTGAGTGATTCTTATAGTTATCCCCTATTGTGGTGGCCGGCAAAAAGAACAATGAATTGAGGATGTGTATTGACCTTAGAAGTCTCAATAAGACCATATAGGTGGATAGATAACCCTTACCCTGTATTGAAGAAATGATTGCTATATTGGCAGAAGCAAACGTTTTTCAAAGTTGGATATGAAGTCCGCTTATCACCAAGTGGTACTCGCTGAAGAGTCTAGACCCATCACTGCTTTCGTGACACCAGCAGTTTTGTAGGATGCCTTTCAGTCTCGCTTCAACTGCTGCTGTTTTCCAGCGACTCATTGGGGAACTGCCAGTAGCGGCTCGTAGTGGGAGTGTTGCGGGGCGGTGGGGCGGGGGAGGGAATGGGTGGGGGGTAGTAAACTCCGGCATACGGCCGACCGGAGGCAAGTACATAAATAAAAAAAGAAAACTAATTACATTGCGCGCGCTGCAATGGCATTTGCGTTGCAGCGCGCGCAATGTCATTCGTTTTCTTTATTTATTTATGTACTTGCCTCCGGTCGGCCGTATGCCGGAGTTTACTACCCCCCACCCTGCCCCTCCCCCACCCCGCCCACCACCCCGCAACACTCCCACTACGAGCCGCTACTGGGAACTGCTGAAAGATTTGGAAGGAGTCTTGGTTTTTCAGGATGACATTTTAATGTATGGTGGAAACAACACTAAACATATTTTAAGACTTAATGCTACCCTCTGCGCTCAAGGTTAGGGGACTGAAATTAAGAAGGGACAAATGTGATTTTGGTGTGAGAAGAGTTGAATATCTTGGTCATGTTGTGGCAGGGGATGGAATTTCACCACACACTGGTTTGCCCAAAGCGATTGAGGAAGTTCCAACACTGGCTGACCGGGAGCTGCTTCAAGCGTTTCTTGGCATGTGTGAGTTTTTTGCCAAATGTATTCAAAATTTTGCAACCAAAGACAAACCTTGTATTAGTTTGTTGAAAAAGAACTCGCAGTTTACTTGGGGAGAATCTCAAGAAAATGCTTTTCTTACGATCAAGAGGGAGCTTGTTAATTAATGCCCCATTGTTGTCCCCGTACATTCCAGGGAAGTTGTTTTGTATTACTGTTGATGCTAATAGTGTAGCATACCTGCGATACATACGATGTCGGCTCCCATCACACTGTCACCTGGTGAGGGGCCTATATCACAAGGTGGCAGGGAAAACAAGCTGAAAACCACTGTAAATAGTTTTCCGAGGCTTTGAACAGCCGACGTCCATTAAGGGTTGAGAAAACAGCTCAGGACAACGACTCCAGCCTCAGCAAGTTTTTTTTGGGGAGAAAGAGGCTTGGGGCGAGATGGGGTTCAAAAGTGCCTCTTAGGTACATCTCAGAATGAGGCCCTGCCCCCTCTAAGGCCACACCCCTTCTTATTGAGTAACATTTTTGTTCAGGCTGGCAGGTATGGTGTAGGTCTAGATGCGGTTCTATCTCAGGAAAAAGACAGTTCTGAACGTATTGTTGCTTCACGTACACACAAGCCGCAGGAACATCTCTATTCTGTAATTGAGCGATAAATGCTGGCCTGTGTGTGGGTGGTAGAAAAATGTAGAGCATATGTGGGTGGATCCAAATTATTAACTGATCAAAAATGGTTGGTACCAATTATCAGTGGGTCTAATGTTCATTCCACAAGGCCGACAGCCAGGTTAATCAGATTAAGTGTAAAACTTCTGGAATATAACTTTGATGCAGAGTGTATTCCTGGTGGCAAGAACAAAAAAAACTGATTGCTCATCTCATCTACCATGACCCAGTGATAACCTGATGGAAGAGTTGGATGATCAGCAGGATGAAGATAGTTTGGTGGGGAGTGTTGTGTGAGGTGAGACTAAGTGCATCAGTGAAGACGAATGGAAAAGAGAGTTGGATCAGGATAATATTTTGAAGAAAGTTGTGGAGCACATGGCGAAAGGGTGGCCTAGAGAAAAGAATTCATCAGTTACCTTACAGCCATATAGTAAGTTGCAATCCGAGTTATCTCTTGAGGTGGGTTTATTGTTCAGAGAAGTTAAACTGATTCCACAGTGCAACAACAGATGCAAACTATTGCAGTTGAGTCATGAAGGTCATCTGGGAATGACTCTCAATAATAAAAGGTTGAGTGAAATCTATTGGTGGCGGGATATGGATATGAATGTGGAAAACTTAATTGGAAACTGTTCTATTTGGTTACAAAATGAAAAAAATCTTAAATGTGTGCCACCGCCTATAGTGGAAGTTGGCAGTCCAGAGAAAGTTTGGAGTAGAGTGAGTCTGGATTTTCTTGGTTCGTTCCGAATACTTCCCCGTGATCAATGTTTTGCTACAGTACTGATTGATCATTTGTCCAAGTGGATGGAGGTCTAAGTTGTGACTGATGCCAACTCTAAGACAGTTATTGCTTTTTTGACTGATGTTTTTTCGAGAGAGGGTTTCCATCTGAAGCTGTACCGGATAATGGGGTGCAATTTGTTCCAGATGAGATGGTGAGGTTTATGAGAGATGCTGGTATCAAGCACAAAAGATGTAGTCTCTATCATCCCCAAAGCAATGGGCAGGTGGAGAGAGCTAATAGACTGTTGAGAGAATGTGTGGGAAGAGCGATTATTGAAGGGGTGGATGTGCTACATGGTGTCAGTGCCATGTTATGGTCTTATCGTAACAGTCCTCATTGTGTAACAGGGGTATTACCATTTCAAGCTTTGAGGAGGAAGATCTTCTCAGGATTTTTCGAAACCTGCATGGCTGAGTAACTTGTCTAACTTTAAGTCAAATTTTGATATCAAGCAGCAAATTGGTGACATGCATGCAACCATTGGGCAGAGTCAATTGAAATGTAAAGTCGGACATGCTGTGTGAAATAGGACGAAGTTCATTTCCTTTTAAAGAGGGGTTTGGGTTTGCATCACATTACCTGTGATGCTAAGGTTTTGAAAGGTAGGGTGAAGTTTGATGCACCGTGTCAAGTTGTTGGAGTGTGTCCGGATGGGAGTGCGGGAAGGTTGGAGAATGGACAGTGGTGGAATGTTGCTTGTGTGGTGAAGGTTTCTCATGTCCATGAAAGAGGGGATTTGTCCTCCAAGACTAAGAGTGGAGGGAGTGATTTTTCTGCTCATGGGAAGTGTGAACCTAGAGTTCCTATGAAGTTTAAGGATTTCGTCATGGGTTGATATTGTAATCTTGCTTGTTTTAGTTTTTGATCTTCACATAAGTGCCTTTAATCTCAATAGTTTTAATTTGTTTTATTAGAATGCTCATATATTGTATTTCAACTATATTGTTTGTTTAACATTATCTCTGTTCTGATTTCATTGTTAGCTATGTTATAGTTTTCTTGTGTTCTTATTAAGAGGGGAGGTGTGTTGTATCAGTGTCCTCGTGCTCTCGAGTCCATCTTCCTCAGCCCATGTTGGAATGTGGAATCTGGCTGAAGATTCCATAATGGTCAAGGAGCAATGGACGCAAGGGAGAGGACGCTGTGAGCTGTTAGTGGTTGCCTATTTTACTGGAGACTTGCATTAAATAGTCCTGCTTACATTTCCATTGTAGTGTCATTCATTGTAAAAGATTCCCTTGTAAAAAATACAAAACACAAATACACGGTCAACAAATCACTCTGACGCTGTTTAATTAGCGCCCCGGAGCTGTAAATGCTGTCCTATTTACAAAAGGCCTTCCTAATGAAAAACATAGTAGTATTATACAAATGCACATACCATAGATTCACCAGAATTATGTGGCTGGGGAGGACCGAATTGTGCAACAGGGTTGACTAAATTAATCAGCCAGAAAAATCATTACGCTGCATAATGTGGCACAGTATGTGATATTACTTCATTACTAAGTCATTGTTTACATGTTAACACTGCCTGGGCAAAGGTTTCACCTCATTAGTACCAGTGTAACACAGAAATGCAGCAATATGGAACTTATAGGTGACCAGTCTACCTTTGCCAAGGCCCTTCCACTGCACGGAAATAGGCTGTGTTTTTAATAATTTTCGATCTGTTTGGCCTAAAAACAATAATTATATGTTAAAATCTGCAAATTATACAGCAGATGATGGAGTATGCGGCAAATGCAGCAAATCTTTAGTTCTGCTGAAAACACGGCATCCGCAGAATCGCCTAAATGGCTCTGTATATAGCAAGAGCAATTGCATACATTTGTTTTTCTGCACTCTCTAGTTGCAATTCCATAATTGCGATTATTAAGGAATCGCAATTATGGAATCGCAATTGCCTATTCATGTAGGTTTCGCTAAAATATTAGCGATTCCTACATATTCCTTAATTGCAAATTGCAAATTGCGATTCGCAATTAAGGAATAGCTCCCCATTCATTCCTATGGGCCTAGAGGCCCGTAGGAATGAATGGGAATTGCATGCGCAATTTGAGAGTACCAAATAGGTACTCGCAAATTGCGCATGCAATTTCAAGGGTGCAAGTGGGCCAAAAGGCCACCTTGATGCACCACTGAAACTGGCATGTAATCACATGTTGCGCGCATACATGCCCCAGCGTGCAACATGGCACTTTGAAAAATTCACTTTTGTGTTTTTTCAAAGTTTTCGCAAATTACCATCAACTTGAAATTGATGGTAATTTGCGATTCCAAATTGCGAAATCGCAATTTGGAATTGCATGATGCATTGCATTTGGGGAATCGCAATTTGCGATTCCCTAAATGCATTTGCAATTTAGGTAATTGCAAAATTTGCGATTACCTAAATTGCGAATTTGCATTTGGGTTGATGCATCCCAAATGCGACCGGTATTTTCAAAGATGCATGTGCCCCTATATTTTCTCATTGACTGTTGGATGTAAAGGCCTGTATTGGTAAAATTCATAATGCGGGTTTGCTTACGCAGAAAGGACATTTGTTATTAACTTCTCTTTGTAGATTGAACCACAGGCTTCATTGAGGTGATCCTCATGGCAGCGTAGGCCTGTTTTACTTCATTTAAGTTGCAGTGTTGGGAAGACAGATTTTCTGAACAGCCCATAGGTTTTTACTTTCCAGAAGGTATGATCTCCGGTAAACGTTCGCGATTCTTGGCCTTCAGAAGCTTCCTCGTGCGCTTCGTGGAAAATTCAGGAATCTGTTCTTGGGGCCCCCGCTCTAGCATGGCTACTAATGGAAACCGCTGGTAAGGGCACGTCGCGCAACTGCCTGGAATAATGCGTTTCATAAACAAGGGGCTGTCATAAAATACAAGCTCTTGTCATCACAGTCAGTGGTATGGACTTTGGATCAAAGGAGCAGGAGTGTTTAAATAGCATAAAATACCTTGTGTCACTCTTTTTTTAAGCCGCCTTGGAGACGAGAACATCAACCTGCACTTAATCACTCTGTTTTTCAAACAGAATAGCACAGAATAAACTTGCATGTTGCCAATAGGGTTTGCACCGCAGTTCAGAGAGCAAAAGCTTGGTAACTGATTTTTCTACAGAGACTATAGTTGCCCCAATGCGCTCTTTCTGACTCAAACCACACCTTTCAAGTTGCATCCGATCGTATCCCATATTTACTCACAGTATCCTCCCTGACAAACCTACCCAAGTCACTACATTACCCTTGACCCAATACCTAAAGCTACTCATTGTGTCACACCTCGAGAAATCCGCACCCATGCAAATGCCTGCATCCCCCCTTTGAGAGACTGTAGTAAGGAAGCACTACAATTATCAAGGTTGGTAAAATGTAGAGTTTATTCGCAGGCAGAGACTGCGCAGCAGCCACAACGAGCAAGGCAAAATCCAACTGACCAAAAGAGAACACAGCCAGGACTATTCTAAATTCTCTATGGAATGAACACATGCAAAGGGAATAATGAGCTGTGAGCATTCCAACAGGACTAAAGCGTAACCATACACCACTACATTATCCTCCTCCTTTTGTTGTTGTTTTTTATTTTTGACAAACATCAAAAGCAAGGAAAAATACAAGAATCAACCAAAGGAACAAGGAAAGAAGAAAGAACAGCAAAGAGAACACTAGGGAAAGAGAAAAAAGAAACAAAGGAGAGGCAAGAAAAGAGCAAGGAACAAAAGAAGAAATCGAAGGGAAGAATAGAAAACAGAAAAGAGAGGAGCAAGAGAAGGTTTAACCTCACCGAAACAGAATGGCGAGAGTTTCGATAAAACTAACAAAACCTCACAGGAACTGAGCGTCGATGGTTGCTTCTACGCAGCTCAGTAGGTACACGCATAAGCAAATCTGAACCATTAAGATTAAGCAAATCAGAACTCTTACCATTAGGCAAATCAGCCAAATGGTCACACATTTGCTTGGGGTTGGCTTGACCATTAACTTTAACAACACAGGACATGTTCCACCAATTCTTGTTGTTAACCCTAATGGCATTCCCACACACCTTGTCCACAACCATGGGCTCAGAGTATTTCACATCCTCTTTTTGGCAATGAACTGGGATCTTGATGCGTACCACCTCACCAACAGCAACCTTTATCGGGACAGACCTTTTCCGAGAATCAAAAATATTCTTTAGACCTTACTGTGCTTTATCAACATTCTCATCCACACCCTCAATAGCATCCAAATTCACCCATCTGGACATCCAGCCTGGGCACACCTTAGAAGAAGGCTTTCTTCCCCTCAACAATTCAAAGGGCAAGACTTTGGTTGAGGAATGTGGAGTGGTGTGGTAAAACCACAAGCTGGAACGCACAGCATTCTCTACAACACATTTACTTGCTGTGACCCATTGCACACAATTGTTCAACACCCTATTCATACGTTCCACCAGACCATTCATTTGTGGGTGGTATAGTAAGCTTCTACAGTGGGAAATACCACCTTGCACCAAGAATTCTTGAAATTCCTGACTGACAAACTGCACCCCAATGTCAGACACAATGGTGGTTGAAAAACCTTCCCGCAAAAAAACGTCTTCAGGAAATCAATAACATTCTTGGAATTAGGTTCACCTAAAAACCGAACCTCTGGCCACTTAGAATAGTAGTCGATAACAACCACAGCATAGCGAGAACGGGGGGTAAAAGGTTAAATGGTCCCACCAAATCCATACCAACCTTCTCCCAAGGCCTAGATGGAAATTCAATGGGAAGCAGGGGCGGTGTCCTAACTTTAAAGCTTTTGTCCGCATTTGAACACACCACACACTCGCCCCCAAAAACATATACATCCTTATCCATAAAAGGCCACCAGAAAGCTTCAAGCAATCTGCATTTTGTACGTATTTTTCCCAAATGCCCTTCATGAGCAAACAAGATCAACCTTGGCCTCAGCTTTTCAGGAGGAATCAATCTACCTCCACGCATCACAATACCGTCCTCAACAGAAAGCTCAAGAGCCACTTTCACAAAAGTTTGGAGGGAATAAGGTACACTTTTCTCCTTGGGCCAACCACAGCTCATACACTTAAAGACATGACCCAGTACCGCATCTTTGTCTAGTTCATTCCTCCACTCCTCCTCACTGACGGCACACATGTCACGCAAATCAATGGAGGCAATGAAGCGATTATCCTGGTCCTCGTCTTCCTCTACACTAGTGTCCTCAACAGCAACGGGGAACGTTTAGAAAAAAATCGGCCCTACCATTTTTGTTACCAGGCAAATAAGAGTCCTCAAAGTCATACTGGTATAACTTTGTAGACAATCTGGCAATCCTTGGTGTGTGTTCTTTGATTTTACTCCCAGTAAGGATGGAAATTAAGGGGATGTGATCAGTACGCAGTACAAAATGATTGCCCCAAATGTAGGAATGAAACTTCCTAATGGCCCACCATAAGGCAAGGAGTTCTCTATCACAGAAAAATTCATTTCCGAACCTCTCAAGACTTTAGAGGCATACCCCAAGGTACTCTCCACCCCCACTTTGGATTGTGTGAGGATGGCACCCAGACCAACACCACTGGCGTCACCATTGATGGTACACCTGACATTAGGATCAAAAGGTTTCAAAATGTTGGGACCAACCATCTGAGTTTTCACCCATTCAAACACCTCCTGACAGCGATCATCCCAAACAAAAGCTACACTCTTCTTCAACATGTTGGTAAGGGGTTGAACTCTAGAAGCGTAGTTGAGCACAAATCTTGAATAGAATTCGCAAAGACAAATGAAAGATTTTTTTTTTTCTAGCAACAACCAAAGGAGAAAGCCACAAGGACGACTCAACTAGCTCTATAATGCCTTTCTGACACAAATCATTTAATTCGTGCTCAAGACTATCTCTTATGCTAAAAGGGACACTCCTCAGTCTCTGTTTGCCAGGAATAGCATCCTCCTTAACCTGATGTGTGAACCCTTTAATCTGTCCCAAACGTTCCCCAAAAACTAAAGGAAAACGTGGTAACACATTTTGAGTATAATCAGAAGAACACACTATAAAAACCTGTTCCTCCGTTCCCGGCCTTAGAATCATCTGAAAAAGCCCTTGGTGAAACCACCCCAGAATAGACAAACCTTTGATGGCCACATAGACTGTACCAAGAATCTTCCTTCCCTTAAACACCAAGATGTCCTTTAAAAAAACCAGCCAACTCTATCTTCCGACCTTCATACGAGATGGGCGCCCTGTCAGGTGGTTCCAAAGGACGGTCACCCCACGTTTCCTCAAACAATTCCTGGGTGATCATGGTAATTCTCGCACCACAATCCACCAAAAGACGCACTTGCTTGTCACCAATCCCAATTTCGACATAGGGATCAACCCATTCGGAAGTGTCACCTACAACGACCGACTCATCACTCACCACCATCACCATGTCTTTCAGTTCGTCCTGAATATTCCGAACGTTGTCTGGGTCGACTCGTTCTGCATCGGACACATTCGCCACAGAAGGAGAAAAGGCCTTGCTACTTTGGCATACTTTAGCGAAATGACCAAACTTCCCACAAGACCTACATGTGACACTCTTTGCAGGACACACACTACCCCCCTTGACATGAGAAGGGTTACCACACCTAAAACACAAATTGGGTCGCTTGAAAATACTGCTTTCATTTCATTGCGAAAAATTAGGGTTAAAGTCTTTTGATCTAACTGCCCCTCCATGCTTATTCGAATTGTCCTCCAACTCTTTGACAGATGCTTTAGAAAGCTCGATGCTTTTCGCAGTGCGAATTGTTTCTTCAAGACATGGATTACCCATAGATAACAATTTCTGTTGGATAGTCTTATCCGAACACTCACAAATGTACTGATCTCTGACAAATTGTTCGGTGAAAGTTTCAAATTGACAGTCTGCACTCAATCTTCTCAAGACAGAAACAAAAGCCTCAACATCTTCACCAGATCTTTGCTCCCTTTTAAAGAACTTATACCTGATGACAACTAAGCTTGCCATAACATCGAAACGTAACTCTAATTTTTTAACGGCTTCAACAAATTCATCCATTTTCCTCGGTGGCAGGTGTTTAAAAACTGATCTTCCTTCAAAGCCTAGCGAGTGCGACAGTAGACATTTTTTCCTTTCAGCCCTATAACGAGAAGCACCAATAGCTCCCAAATACGTTACAAACGCATCATACCAGTTCTTCCACATAATGGGTGGGTTATTAGGCACATCGAGAAAAGGAGGTGGTGGAGAAACCGACTGCATGGTGAGGGGGCAGCAAAAAGTCAGAGAGATCAGCAAAGTACAAGTCAATGAAAAGAAAAAAAAAATGAACTAAGCAAAAATAGGAACAAATATAATGTAAGTGTACAAAGTGTGTGTGCCACCGTTGAAACTAACGCACAAAAGTTGGCTTTGACAAGACTTTGGATGTGCGTACCACCGTTGCAACAGACTCACCTGGTGTGCGCGTCACCGTTGAAACTGACACACACGAACTGGAAAAGGAAAGGTGTGCGTGCCACCGTTGTAACGGGCGCACCTGAGGACCAACAATTTCCAAAAGGTGTAGGCAAGGTGTGCGTGTCACCTTTAAAACTGACACCCACAAACTGGAAACAAAAAGAAAGGGTGTGTGTGCCACCGTTGTACAGGATGAACTAGTCACTCTAAGCCAAGAAGTGTGCGTGCCACTGAACAAATCCAACATGTGACGATAAAAAAAGTTACAAAAATTATGTCAAGCAAATAACAGGATAAAAAGGCACTGACCGATGGGGCTGTTGTCCCTGCGCGCCGAAGACTGGAACTATTAAAAGTGGCAGAGGAACAAATCGGCTAATGAAATCCAATGCGCTTAGGAACTGACACACCTGACTGCAAGATGGTGTGCAAAGCGTGTGCCTGACCTTGTGATCGCACGTACCTCACACGCTGGACACGAAGCGTCAGTAAACGTAGTGTCTGCTCCAGTCTAGACGATAAGCCTGGATCCAAAATGGCGTTCCTTCACAGCGCGCTGCGTGCGGTACAGGTCAAACTGCGCGCCTGACCTTGACCTACCCAAGGTGTCTGACCCTTTGAAGGCGTCGCCAAACGTTGGACGGCTGCTGCTCAAACAGCCGTAATGTATGTGCGCCTGCACCGGCCGTACCTTACAAACAGCGTGAAACCACTCCCTTCGAGCGGCGAAAACGGCAAGCTGCAGCTACCAAGTACCTCTGTGACTTCGCTCGAGACAGTAGTGTCGAACATCCTCGTAGGACGAGTTGAGTGGCAGGGGAGGCAGCGCTTACAAGAGAGTCAACCGAAGTCTACCGCGGGTCCTGCAGTCCTCTGCCAATCGTCGCCATCATAATTGTAGTAAGGAAGCACTACAATTATCAAGGTTGGTAAAATGTAGAGTTTATTTGCAGGCAGAGACTGCACAGCAGCCACAACGAGCGAGGCAAACTCCAACTGACCAAAAGAGAACATAGCCAGGAGTATTCTAAATTCTCTATGGAATGCACACGCTCAAAGGGAATAATGAGCTGTGTGCATTCCAACAGGACTAAAGCGTAACCATACACCACTACAGAGACCCATTGCAACCTACTCACTGTATACAGCTGACAGACCCGTGTCATCCATCCTCGATGGGCAGCAACAAAGTGCATGAATGACCACTTGGGCCTGCTTGGCACTCGTTTTCAGCATGGGCATACCTACAGACCAAGCGCTTCAGCGACTCCTGAGCACTGTAGATGAAATTGACAGTCGCTGTGGTGGCATCACAAAGGGTGACTACAGATATCCGTCACTCATGGAGCTCCCCAAGGCACTTGCCCACCATGCCGCTAAACCCATTCAGATCTGGGAGTCCTAGTGCATTGAAGCGGCG
Source organism: Calotriton arnoldi (assembly GCA_963921515.1). NCBI lineage: Eukaryota > Metazoa > Chordata > Amphibia > Caudata > Salamandridae > Calotriton > Calotriton arnoldi. The sequence goes on along the minus strand of CAWUFW010000077.1, from coordinate 6,294,577 downwards.
ATTTAAGAATTGTGTATTTCTCATATGCCCTAGCTGGACGGCCTAGATGCCATCGGGCCAAAAGCCATCCGCAGGAACCTATAGTGCACATGCAGTTTTTTGTGTATCTTGCAGCAAATCAACCAACCCTCCCTCCCCCTACCCGAACCAACACCCTCCAGATCAAATTGTTCTTGGACGTGAAACGAATTTAAGCATATTTTGTGTTCACGATGTGTTAGTATTCCGGGAGTCTATCTGGAATATTTCCCGTCGATGAAAGCCTGTTTCATCGAGAAACTAAGATAATTAATGTTACTCTTTTGTGTCCGTCTGATGCTCGATGAGTACCGTAAATTCATTTTTTTTAAATATCTATGTAGATCTTCTGATAGGTGGTCGACCTTTCATTAATCCCCAGGAGCTGTTCATTGCAAATCAAAATCCAAATTTTTGTACGTTTAGCGTCAGTATCTGTTAAAAGACAACTATATCTGCGTTTTTGTCTTGAATGAAGGCAGTCCCCTTTTCCTAAAATGACCCATTGGGGATGGTTTCAATGACCCTAATAACAGAAACCGATTCCTAGCGCACTCCAGCAGATGGCTCAAGGAATTAAATGCTCGCTGCTGAGCAGGGCACAAGTCCTATACAAAGAAGTGGGGGGACTGAACCAAGTTAGGCAGTATGCAAGTGACATCATGACGCGTGCCATCACAGCACGTGATGTCACAACGCGTGACATAACACGTGGCATCACAGGAAGTGACCTCACTGGATGTGACATCACAAGAAGTGACATCAGATACTAAGATCTCACACACTGTTTATCAGGTGCATCATGAGTACATTTAAGTGCATTATGATATTTAACAAATGAGATTCGAAGTCGGGGTTGTGCCAAAAAAGAGGTGCAATCCTGATGCAAAATCTGGGCCTCAACTAATAAATTTTATTTAAATCCTGCCACAAATAAATTGGCAACAAGGAAAAACATGGTAGGAGATCTGGCTGCTTAATTGGTTGCAAAGTCTGCATTTTAAAATATTTTATGGGGTTAAGGCGTCTGCTGCAGAGGTACCCAGTAAATCTCAGATAATAATAATAATGGTGAGATAACTTTGGAGGTTAACGCATTTGTTGGAGAGATTTGTGTAGTCCCAAATTTGAATCAAAGTAGTATAGGAGATTAAGTTGTCTCCTGCAAAACCTAATCATCCACTATTTTGGGGGGTTGGGGGGATTTGGGGATTGTTGAACCTCTATTTTGTTGCTACCTTCTTCGGGTTTGTTATTCATGATATTGCAACACACACAGTGTGCATCTTATACAATGTTGTGGGCATAAATGTACCACTTAATTATGCACTAGTGCTCTGATATGTGTATGTTATAACATGTGCCAACTGAAAATGCAATAAAATATGTTTTAAAAAAGTGATCTCCTGCAAAGCACATCATGTAACATGCAGATCATAGATTTTTATTTTATGTAGATAGGTAAGTGGATTACTGCTTTGAACACAGAGAGCCTTTTGTTACTTGCGGTTAATAAATTTTAATGCTTCTATTAGACCACAGTGAGCTGCGAAGGGCATTTGAGTCCTACACCTTGTAACCCTAACTGTCTCATGCAACACATCTTGTACATTGATTTGCACACTTACATGATTTCTTTTGAATGGCTAATATGTATGTTATGTAAAGCGCTCTAACACTCTGCATTGGGATAAGTAGCGCTATAAAAGAAATAAAATAGTGCTATTTAAATTGTTATTTGTGTAAATACTGGGACAGACCAACCCATCTGACATTCTTACAGTGCATGCACTTATATACAGGGACTGAGCAAAGTAAAAAAAATGCATCTCCTAAGTGCCTGTGAAGAGATAACAAGGAGTGCTTTTGTTTCATACCTGTTGCATTGAAGTGTGAGGTTCCAGGTCACCTCAGTGGGATACTCGATCAAAAGGAGGCCTGATGGCCCCCTAACTTCTGTCTTTATCTTTGGCACAGCTGGAGGTGAAAAAAGCCCCATTGCTGCCTGCACGTTGCTGCTGGGAATAGAAAGCAGACAACGTGCAGGAGCTGCTGAACGTGTCCCGGTGTCTGAAAATTACACTGGGACAAGTTCAGCATATTTCTGTCGGGCCAAACTTCTTGGCAGGGTGGACGGTGTCCACCCTGTGAAAATAGTGGGTGGATGCCATGTACCCGCGTGTACCCCCGACTTGTGCCCTGCTGCTGAGATATGCAGTGACCTTCAAGCCACGAGTTACCATTGTGGCCTATTCAGACTCGCATAATTCCGAGGAGGGTAAATTGAGTACCATTAAATTGGGTAATAGTCACACCTGTTGTTTACAACACATACGAACGGCAGTATGTGGTACCAAGCGTTATATGAGAGCAAGGTGTTATTGTTATTATGGCTAGGTGCCTTCCACTACGCTATTTAACCTCTCTGCCCAGGACATCCAGGAACAGTGGATATGTTGGGGTTGTCTGCCCTCAATAGATGCTGGCAGGGCCTAGGGATAATTCCTTTCCTTTTTGCCCCTCATCCTCCTGTAGACATTTCCCCTCTCTCTTTCTCTTTCTCCTCATGCGGTCCCTTCAAAGGTTCTCCAAAGCCCATCTCACCGCTGGGTTGTCGCTCCACCAGTTCCGGGTAGCAATGGACAGCGTGGTGGTGCGCATGCACGTTGGCCAATAAAAGCACTTGTGTGTAAGGAAGCCAGTGATTAAGTTTGGTGTTGGGTGCTGTGATGGCCAGTCTGTTGGATGTATGTTGGGAGCTGTGTCTCAGTTTGTTCTGCTGCATGAAAGTGCAGGCTGTGCCCTGATGGAGAGTTTTGTTCCCAGATACCTGTAACTTTAGGTTTATCTGCATCTGTGGACACGATTAGGCTTTATTACAAAGTGACTAACGGTTTAAGGGACTTGTTTTTCATTTTACCTGCATCATGTACATTTTTATTTATTGATTTTCTTTATCGGATCTTCATGTTAAAGCTGAACCCACCCAAGTTTGGTTGTACAGCTTCGAAGGAGTAATCGTAATCGGTGGTAGCTCCTTTCACGTTTCAGTTTTGTGATGAGACTCTCAGAAACAAACCCTACTGGTGTTTTTTTTTAGCTTCAACGTTTTTTGGTTTAATAAGGATTTATAGCACTGTGGTAGTCCAGAAGGTAGCAGTGTGGATTAAATGCTTGTCAAGAGCATAACTTGAACTGATTACAAACACTAACTTCAGCAGGGTCAGACCACTAGGGCCACAGCATCGGGTGGCAGGGGGAGGTTGTTTGGGGTGAGACACCCCCCAAATAAATGTATTCTTGGCTTGAGAGCTGGGTCTGGGGATACTGAGTGGGTCTTCTATGCCTTTGTTTGTTTTTCTCGTCATCTTCCTTTGACTAAAAGGATTTAACTTATTTATTAATTTTTTAAAGGATCTTAGACAGGGGCCCACCTAATGCAAACAAGTATTGAACCTGTTCCTCATGGGAACGGTTTATCCCAAACCTTGGTCATCTCTCCACCCTTTGACATACTCTTTTTAGTTTAGAAATTTGTGATTAGCCCCCGCAGAACACGTAGGAGAGAAGGCTGGACTGGAAGAGATCTGAAGGGAGCGTTGTAAGCGGGGGCAGTTAAATGTCTGGGGGAGGAGAGTTTCTAACGCTAGGAGCATGCTTGGATGTGAGCCTTTGTGGGGATTTTTCTGCATAAATCATTTGCTACTTGGGATTGCTCTGGATTTCCTTACACTATGACAGCAACTCAGCCTGATCTTTCTACTGAGGGGCCGTTTGGTTCAGGGCTAGCGGTACCAGGCAAGCAGTTGTGGTAGAACCTGTGCATCTGCTTGCAGGTGGTGGGCACTGGCACCCATTAATGGGAACCGAAAATTCATTTTCTTCATCAGACTTTGCCTCAGAACGAGAGAGAGAAAGGTAGAAACTGGAGAAAGAAGAGAAATGAAAAGATACGAAAACAGTCAAGAGGAAGAAAGTGGAGATGAGAAAGACCCTGCACGAGATGCTTGGCACCTGGGAACTCTGGAGAGGCATTACCAGTCCCACTATACTCTCTTGGGACAAACACGACATAAACAAGTGAATTTCTTTTCCTCGCCTTGATGCAGGATAAATAGTGGTTCTGCATAGACCACAAGTGATGCCCCAAGCCCTCTGTGCAACGTGGGTCCCACCTCCATGTTCACATCTCTTGATATAAATGTGTTAGCCCTGTTAGTGAGATGGAAAGTGCTTCCCAAGTTGGAGATCCAGACAAATATGCAGTTGAGTTGGAAAAGTTTGTAGGAGCAAAATAATGGTAAGCTCTAATAAAACAAGCATTGGCAAAGCCAAAAGCTTTGGCTGCCAGCATTTTGACTTTGCGTTTTTTTTCTCATTTTTGTAAACAAAACTTTATTTATGGGTAAGCTGCAAGACTAATCAATCTATTTTTTTTTTTATTTTTTTTTTAAACAATGAATAAAGGCAAAAATAGTTTTTGTCTCAAAAACACACATTGCTATAGTAGTCCCTGGCACTCAAGGGAAGTACGTTGTGTGTGGCTGTGGTTCTTGTTAAAGCGCAGAATGCTCTCACTTACAGTGAAGGTAGCCAGTGGCTTAGATAGGCTGACCCACTGCCCCATACTGCATGCGTTACTGGGTGAAAGAATAATGTGAATGACACCATAACAAACCAATGGATTAAGATGGCTTGAAAGCCCCTAGAAGTATATTATACATATAATTTTAGTAAAATCAAAAGGTCTTTGCTTGCTCCAGACCTAAAAATAGTGACCCAAGACTCCACACAATCAAGCAGATGTATGACTGGGTGACCCAAACCTCTAGGCAAACGATCGCTCCTGGGCCTTCCCTCTAGCAGGGAGGGATTAGAGAAATCTTAATGGAAACTATTAGCTATAGTAGCAGCCACTGAGCAGGTTCAGAGGAACCTGTGGTCTCCGGGCTTCAGCGACAATGAAGGGGCACCTTGGAAGCTACAGCCCGGGAGACTTCTCATTGCAGAGGTCTCTCCCAGTCCTCCCTAAGGTAGGTAATTTGGTGCTTGGGCAACCTGCAGTGGGCCTGTCTGGGCATAACAGCTACTGCAGGAGCTGAGGTCTTCTGAAAGTGGCAGAATAGCCCAAGGCTGTCCCAGTAGCATAGCAAGGAAGCCATGGCCTGCGGCAAGCAAGGAGAATGACCCATTTGAATGCTGTTGAGATAGTAAAACACAATAATTATCAAGGTTCAGTGGGCTACTCGGGGCTCTGGGCCTCAGTGCCAGTGCTCCTGCTGCACCAATGGTAGTTATGCCCCTGAGACTGCTCCTTTCTGGTTCTTTATGTAGACTCTGTTAGTTATGGGCAGCGCTCCAGCAAGTCGCTAGGGGTACCGCATTTCATGTCCAATGAGGGACCAAGCGCCACATCAGAGTTGCATCACCAAGCTCCGAACCTTCTCTTTTTCTAGAAAGTACAGACGAGGTCAGCAGTTAACGTGAGTCTACAGGTGGATATGAAAGGTAGACTGGCCACATTTCTATGTCCAAGCACAGCTTCTCTCTGAGGCCTCCCGATACATGGTTCTTCCATGAGGCCAGGGCTCTGTAGAGATGTGTTCCATACTGGGACTGACCCTGCAGACTGAGGGGCTTCAGCATCCATAAACTGGTTCCAGAAAGCTACTGGACCACCATCCAGCACCACGGACAGACACCAGACCTTCCCAGCCCTGTGCTGTCTTGCCTGTCCATAAGTATGATGTTTAGTGTCAGGCTGCCGTCCCAGCCCCACCGGCTAGCGCATAGCTGGAGACAAGATGAGAAGCCTAAGAGAGGCAGGTGAAGGAGTCCCATATAGGCCAGTCTGTACCTACAAGCCACCTCCCTCTCACCCACAAGGAACATCCCTCACACTTACAAGGGACCTTCCTCATACCTAGAAGGGACCACCCCCACACATTCACATGGCCTCCCTCACACCTACAAGGAACTCTCTGACACATACAAGTGACCTCCCTCACACCCACAACGGGCCTCCCTCACAAGCACAAGGGGCAGTGCTTAATTTGAGCCAGTGGTTTCCAGCATTGGCGCTTGTGACAGTCTGCCACAAGGTGGCTCTGCCTGGCTAATTGAGAAATGACTACAACAGTTAATAATTAATTCAATATACATTAACAATGACTATAACCTGCCCCCCAAGCCATTCTTATAGCTTTGGGGGCCTGGAATAGTCTGAATTGTCACACTTGTAGGAGTGTGATGGTTAGTACTTGTGTTGGTTCCATCATTGGCGGCGCTGGCAGGGGCAATGGGTGGTGTAAGCTGCAGTGCCCTCCTGGCGAGAGCCCTTTACAGTTTACATTTAACTACATTTCTGTTGAATCATTCCGTTCACATTTTAAAGTACTGTCTTGAATTGTAGCCAAATTACGGATTACAACGTAGATACAATATCAATCAAAGCAAGAACTAAAGTAAGTGAAACAGAAAATCCTAACAGAAGAAACGTGGCCTCACCAAGTACCCCGAGAAACTGCTTGCACACTCAGTCCTCTCGCTCCCTCCCTCTGTCTCTGTTCATCCGATCTCTTCTCTCGCCTCTCTCTCCTTTCTCTGCCCTCCTTTCCATCGATCTCACATCTCTCTTTATTGGCTCCTATCTCTCCTCTCGCTCTTTTCGTCTCTCCTTGTGCTTCTGTCTCCATTCATCTTTCTCTATTCCTTCTCTTCCGCTCTTTCCGTATTCTCACTTTCCTCTTTCTGTCGTTCTCTGCCCTCCTTTCATCTAATCTTCCTCCTGTTCCGTTCCTTTTCTCCGTCTCTTCTTTTTCACTCTCCTTTCTGTTTCTCTCCTCTCTCGCTTTAACTCCTCTCGTCTGTCTTCTCACTCTCATCTCCAGTTGTTGTTCTGCCTCTCTATTCTCATTCTTTTTTCACTTCTTTCCATTCTCTTCACTCGTTCCCTCTATCTCTTTCCTCTTTCTGTCATCTCTTTTCACCCTCTTAATTTTTTTCTCGCCTCTTTGTCCTAAATCTCTTTTTGTCTCTGTTCTCCCTCATCTTTCTCGGTCTTCTTCCTCCCTCCTCCTGCGAAGGGTTGTAATCGCGAGAACTAAAAAGAGCTTCACTGTCCGTTTCCATCTATGCGCTGTTTCACAATGTTTAAGCAAACATTGCATAAGGGACATAATTCTCCCCTAAGAAGTGAATCCATTACCTCTCATCTTTCCAAGTGTTTTTTATATTCCAAACTTGATGTATGTATGTATGTATGTGGTATTTGCATGGTGGGAACCAAATTAAAAGGCAGCGGAGAACTGTACAGGGTCAAAGGCCAAGATACAGCCAATGAGTTCTTGTTAGGGGTAGATGGGCTGTAAAGGTGGACTGCTAGGTGCTGGTGATGTTGTGTTCTTTAACAGGTTGGGCGATCAGCACTTCTCTAAGTTGGTGTAGGGATGGGGCGGTCCTACTATTTGTGGGGATATTGTTCCACAAGGTTGACCCAACCCTGGGCTCTGATTGCAGCAGATGGACGAATTAGGAAGAGCTTTTCAGATAGGTCAGTGATTTGCATATTCCAACATCCTTTCAGACATCAGTGTGTACCTTAAAGGTCTCCCTTTGCAGCCTTCTGTCCAGCTGTCCTTTGGAGGTGGATAACATGAGTACTGTTCCGCTGTGCCCTAAGTTACCGTATTCAGGTGCCATTGGGCTGTTCGGCTTCAGGTGTGCTCGGTATAAATGAGCTGTATTGTTGTTGCCCCAGCATGGGCTTGGGTTCTGGCCAGCAGACAGAGGGTGGGATAGGAGGACTCCTGTCTGATTGACCCCCCCCCCCCATCTCACAGCACCCCTGCCTGAAAACATTTGTCATTGTGAAGGACTATTGCCCAGAGTCACATGATGCTGAGTTAAGCTGCCGCTGGCGATCGAACCCGTTCTGGCCGCTGCTCCACACCTCTCCATAGAAGGGTCAATTTGTCTTAGAACAGGGTTCTCCAATCTAGGCCAGATTTTTAACATTTATCCGCATTTAAATAAATGCAGTTATCTTAATCTGGCATGGATACGGCCCTCCCTGTCCTAGAACATCAGTGACCCTAAAATAAGATGTTCAAACCTCTTATAAAGGACACGCTGCTGATCCCTTCATGGCCCCTGTGACCAGTGGAAGAACGAGCAGGGTTAGAGATAACAGCAGCTGTCCCTGGGTACTCATGAAGCATGTACCGCCGGCGCCCCCATCCAATCTTTTTGCGTTTCTTCGTAGACCGTCACTAGCGCACGAGCCCTCGCTCCGGCGCAGCCTGCGCGCCCCTGTTTGCTTTTGTCGTCAGCGCGAGGACATTCTATTTTTTCCCTCCTGACTGCGGTGATGCAGGGCCCGCTGTAGACGAGTGGGCTGTCTGGTGCCATGGAGAACCGCGCGTCTAAATACATGCACACTGTGACGCGCTCATCTGAGTGGGTTCAGCTCTGTAATTTTGTGAGTTCTGCTGATTTGAGGAGCCTTAAAATTCCTCCTTTGCAGTTTACTGCTGGTATTTTAAGCCTCGGCCTGAACTGCAGCTCCCACAGAAAGATCTCAGGTCAGGTGGCTCTAAAATGATGTTTGCTTGTGTGCAGCTTAAAGTGATTCGAAAAATGTAAATCAATGCTTGCTGTGTTGTTTAATGTATGCTGCAGTAAACTTTGCTTAGTGCCAGGGGACAGTAGCTGTGCAGTGATTTATAGGGAAATCTTGAGAGTCCTGTAGGGCTGGGGTAAAGTTAGACACATAGCTGTCAGTGCCGTCCAACAACCCGATCCCCCATAAGCCCTCTATATCTTGGGGCGAGGGGCTTTTAAAAAGTATCACTACCATCATTGTTTTATATCCTAATGTTGTGGAGATGATTATTTCTAACTTGCACTGGCATGATCATTTCACTAGTGGGAAAGCAACATTTGCATCAGTAGAATCGTGCAAAAGCACACGTGTTGCATGGGTACGCAGACCTGCCAAACTCGTACTCATTTCCATCTTGTGATGCTGTGAGTGAAACGACGCAGGGACGTGGTCGTGGAGGGCTTCATGGCCTGCTGCACCTACCCTTCCTTCAGCACAAACGAACGCCCCGGGGCACCTGCCACGCCTAGGAGTGGGTGCAAAACGTGCAATGGATCACAACAGTGTAACGCCTCCTTATACGAGCGGGAACACCTACTCGGTGAAAGGACTGGCAGCTCACCCTGGTTTCACCAGGTGGCCGAGTGATTAGTGATGACACTATGTGACCTACGGTAGCACTATGTGATGTGATATACGATGGCGCATGTGATATACGGTGGCACTGTGTGATATATGGTGACACCAAGTTTTATACAGTGATACTGTGTGATACACCGTGACACTGTGTGATATATAGTGGCACTGTGATATACGATGACCCCATGTTATATACGGTGGCACTGTGTGATATACGGTGACACGTGAGATATATATATATATATATATATATATATATATATATATCAAGTGGCTTTAAAGCGAATAATGACTGTTTTTGCAGTTGTTCGAATTTTCCCTCTATCAAGGTCAATAAGCTCTGAAATAACTGGTGGCTAAAGGAATTCGACCCCACCCTTACTTTGGCCACAAGGGGATTAGCTACCATTGGTACCATGACCCACAGCCCTGAGGGACCCATTGAACCCTGATAATTGCTGTATTTTCCTACCCAACAGCAGTCACAGGGGCCATTTTCCTTGCTTGCATCAGGTCCCATGGCAGCCTTGCTTGCTGCTGTTGGCCATAAGGGTGAGGGAAGAAGGGATGGTGTCCACTGACCCTATTGAGGACATTCATGTCATCGCGACCTAGCCACTTACCTTCAGATGTCTGTGAGCGTGTTTTTCATTAACCGAAGAGCGCTTCGTGCGCAGCTGTTGCGCAAGCAGTGAGACGAAGCATGTAATTTTGTCTGTTTCTCTTTTAATTTGACATTAATTATCTGGTGCCCCGGAGTGGTATTCCTTCCGTGCCATATCTCCCACTCCCACCGGTTTTTGTGTTTTTCTTTCCATTAAAAGTTTTGCTGTAAACGTTGCCTGCTCGCGCGTCACACGCTGGTTCTTTTGTCTTCAGCTGTCGTCTGCTATCATGTCAACAATAGTGCCTGGAACTGGTCGCACAGGCGGCGTATCTGTCTGTGCTGCACGAACAAAATGTTTCTCTGGTTTATCTGCTGCCTGGCCATCTGCAGATAGTTTATTTCATGTTCTGGAAAAAAACAAAAACATTTTTAATAATATCCCCTCCGATCTTTCTTCAAAGGCCTCTGTTTACTTCCCTCCGGACCCCCATTGGTTTGTTGCGAACATTTCCAGGCTACATTTCAACTGGAAGCAGGCACTGAGCTGGAATGATGGCTGTGCTGTTGTGTGTGTAATAGTTGGCAATGCGATCCGTACCAGATTAATGCGCGTAGAAACGGTGCTTCGGGGAGGTGGTTTCTGACGTGGCCAACTCGAACCACAACAAATGCCCATACAAAATATACATCAACACAAGTCCGATGTAGGCTGGTTACAAACAGGAAGCTGTTGACAAATGGAAGACCGGTTGCCAAATTTTTGTTTTAATAAGACATTTTCGTTTTTTATGTAGCACACACCTCAGCATTTCCACCATATTTGAGCACTTTGAGTAACACGCCCAATTATTACCGAATTTAATGACACTCCATGTACCCACCCACCTCTGAAGGATGCCCGTCTCAGTTAGAATTCCTGGGACTCCAAATCCTGACCCGCCGATCGCTGCATGCTTCAGCAGAGAGTGTTCAAGTCACTGAGCCATAGTAGTGATGACTTTTGAGTGTAGTCTAGTGGCTAAACTGCCGACTTTGGAACCTGTGGAAGTGGGTTCCAATCCCAGTCTTGGCATTTGACTGAAAACGTTATAAATACGTGAAAATCCCTGAGGGGCTAAGTATGAGTTTGCCGGTCTACCAGACCGCCAAACTCACAGTGGCATGGCAGGAACCGCCATACTGGCGGTCCAACCGCCACATTGTGAGTGCGGCAGTCCCACCGCCACAGGACCACCGCAACCGCTGGGGATCCGTGATCCCTCAGCGGCGGTCTGGCCGAGCAATATGCTGGCGGTGCCGCTGCGGCACCGGCAAGCATATTCTTAATTTCCTCACAGCCACAGTTTTCATGGCGGTGAGCCCGCCATGAAAACTGTCGGTGAGGAAACTAAAGGGACCCTACAGGGCCCCCTTTCGGCTCAGGGCCATGGGGTGCATGCAGGGGGGCACATGTTGTGCCCCCCTGTATGCATGCACCCCAGTTCTTGCATGGCATGGACTGCACCAGTCCATGCCGTGCAGGAACGTGCTCTGGCGCTCCCACGGCGCTGCTTTGCTAAGGCTCTCATATGAGCCTTAGCACGGCACTGCTGTGGGACCGCCAAAGCACCGCCCGCCAGACCAGAAGGAAACTCCTAATCTGGCGGGCAGTGAGCAGACGACTTTGGCAGTGTGGTGGCGGGGCGGTGGCGTAGCGGCTCGCTCCCACACTGCCGAAGTCATAATCAGGCCCTTAATCTCGCTCTATTTTTTTTTTTTTTTTTTAAAGTACATATGTGAAATGCAGCCTTGACAATGTGAAATTAAAATAATTGCACAATTTCTCTCTTGCTATACACAATCTTGTATTGGCTCTCAAACCCCCCTGCAATGTACAGTGCGGTGCTGCTCTGCAGCCAGGTTTGCTCCATACAAATAACACATACATACACAGCATAATAGCATGACGTACTTTGCAGGGGGCAGTGGGTGCGCTTGAAAGTTTCAGAAGCAAAGGTTATGTCCGTACTATGCAAACATAAGGAGATGATGGACGGAGCGCTGAAACTTTTCAGACACTCACTCCCACTCACAGATCTGGGTTGAATCCACCATTGTTCTTTAGCTCACTTCGCCACCCCAGTTCAGACACAGCTATATGCAAATCAGTCTTGACCCTGTGCCTCATGGGAACAGTCCAGCCCGAACTGCTAAGCCATGTCTTACCTGGACCGGAAACAAGCATCCTGGGACCGGTTTCGGGCTAACAGCCCTCATCAGCCAGGCTAGCTTGAATCCAGTGGCAAAGTGAGCAAGGGACCCACGTTTGGGCATACCTTGCCAACTTAGGGCGAACAAAGCAAACACAAGGAGATGATGGATGGAGCGCCGAAACTTTTCAGACACTCACCCCCAGTCACAGATCTGGGTTGAATCCATCATTGTTCTTTAGCTCACTTCGCCACCACAGTTCAGATTTTTGGTGACCAGAACTTATTTTTCCTCAACAAACTTTGACCCAGAGCAAGATAGAAAAATACACAAAAGGGGGAAAGATAGAGGAAAAGAAGGATGGCTGATGAGGGCTGTTAGCCCAAAACAGGTCCCAGGATGCTTGTTTCCGGTCCAGTGAAGACATGGCTTGGCAGTTCGGGCTGGACTGTTCCCATGAGGCACAGGGTCAAGACTGATTTGCATAAAGCTGTGTCTGAACTGGCAAAGCGTAGGTGTAATATTACTTGTTGTACTACATATTTGGATGCGATGACAGAAGCAGCAAATTACCAGTCAGGCAGCAAACTATGCTAAGCTCAGATTTTTAGCTTACGTGTTTTAAGCCACGCCCTTAATTACATCGGCAACGCCCCTTTGAGAGACCCCCCCCCCCCAGTTTTTTCATCCCACTTTAAGCCCTGGCTGGGGCAATAAGAGAGTTGTTTCACTTTGAATTCTGTTGCCTCACAGTGCTTTTTTACCCACCTGCGTAAGGCTATGAAAAGGGCCATTTGTTGCCGTCACTCCATGAAACAAGAAGGAAGAAGCAAAAAGTGCATGCTTTCTTAAAAAACTAAAAATAGATCAAATGTTAAACCCAAAACAGTCACATAGCTGCTGTACATGATAGCGAAAACTGGTTTTACCAATCCTCTCTGACCAACAGGAGCGTCCTTTAGGGGTAGTAGTTGCTGGGCGATAATATCATTCTTACTGTTACTATTAGTGTTCATTAGCAGTGAGCAAATTCCAGTAGGCCCCGCTTCGAATTGCATATCACGTTAGCACAGACAATAAGCAAATGATTTTTATAGCAATTGCCGTAAAAATTAACAACTTAGATATCCCTGTAATAATCCATCAAGAATCCACTTTGGGTTCTGGAGTTGCGTGCGACTTGCCAAAAAACGCGCCAAATCCCCCTCAGGGGTAGTAAGCTCTGTATAAATACAATTACAATTATTGTTTATTGAACTTCTGCAGCTTTGAAATTTCAACTGTGTGAATGTCCACTATAACTGGTACAAAACCTTGGCATGTAAAGTCTGACGATTAGGCTACTTAAAATGTCACCAAGGACATAGCGCAGACCTAAGTTTTCATTTATCAGACAAATGCATTCTGGGAGTTGTAGTCCTGGTTCACTTTAATTGCAATAAGATGCCTGAAAACAGAGATTTATTTGTAAAAGAAAAGCCAAGCCTGGAGCATAGTGTTCTGGTTGACATGGAGACACTTGGTAAACTTACCTGCAAGTCCACCCAAGGCGGGGTGCTGGTAAAGCTGCTCCCAGTTAGCCACAGGGGAGAACCCAAAGAGCACCGATCGAGCCCGGTTTTTAATCACTGACCCAGACTCGCTAGTCTGAAAGCATTTGTAGAATTTCGTAGTTTTGAGGCCTGATTTTCAGCAGACACATTTTAACGTGGAGCCCCCCAATCTTCAACCTGCAGCACTTCCCTACTAGTCCTGCAGGCCCGCACCAAACCTGGTTGTGACCCTAATAGCAGCAAGGACTAACGTACGAACGAGAACATCTTTGAATATTTAATCGTGTAGAGAACTGAAGTGACCACGGCTGTGAAAGTGAAGGCCTGACCTCAATTAGCTATGTGCATCTTTTTAAAAATAGATTTTGCCAACATTTTCTCTTCAAAACTCCTCTAGCTTTGAAGTAGTGTGGTCGATTCATCCTTTGGTGTGCGCTCGAGTCTTGCCTTCCACCCAGCTCACTGGCATGGGGCGGCGAAGTTACTCTGCTGCAGTGGCCCTGCACAAGCCATCACAGTATTATTGTAAGGCGGAGGGCACCCTGCAGAGGTTGTGGCAGTGCTTAATTTGTGCCAGTGGGTGAAGGTAGAGCAGGGGTCTCCAACCTTTTCTGTACTGAGAGCTACTTATGTTCTATGAAGCGCATTGAGAGCTACTAATATTATTAGTGTTGTATAATTTATGGTTTTTATATGTATAATAATTCAACCAAGCAAAAGCGTTCTAATTTAATGGCACCAGCACTCTTTTTGAGGACTGGCGACTTTGTTTCGTCATCAGACTTTGACCAAAGAGAGAGAGAGGCAGAAAAGGGAGACTAAAAAGGAAGCGCAAGATAGGAAAACGATGAAAACCTACATGAACAGTCTTGTCTCCTTCCACCTAGACGCCTCGGCAGGACTCCTATTCCCACACATCCCGTGCATACACCGAGCCAGACCAGGAAGACCAGCGTTCTCTTACATCGCTCCTAAAGCGTGCAACAGCCTCTCATTCTGCATCGGAGCCTCCTCCGCTCTTCTTGAATTCTGCAAGAAGCTGAAGACCCGACTTTTCAATCAACGAACCTACCATGGACAGGGTTTGGCGCACACACGTGTTCAGTGCCAGGATAGCCTTGCAGGTGATCGTGCGCTTTGAAAATACACATAACGTAACGTAACTCAACCAGGGAGAAAGCAGATATGAAAAGACTCTAGAAGCGTGAGATAAATAGACTGGGAGTGTATGGTGGGTGAAAGAGGCATGAAGGGGAATCAAACCTAGGCAGCTTTGGTATTCAGAAAGCCTAGCTTTTGGCAGTGACCGCTGTGGGCTCCGAAGAAAAATAAAGGGCCTCTTCAATTATTTATTTACAAATTAAGCACTGCGTGGCTTCAAAGCTAGTGAAGCAGGCAGCCATTACACTAGGCTCTCATGTGTTTAGCTAACGTCATGCTAAGCACCTCCAGAAATGTTTGGTTGGTAGAAATGTTAATGACTCCTTTATATTTTATTGACCTCACATGCCTGACCTCGGGTGTCAGCATTTCACTGTTTGTCAAGAAGAACATCTTGACCTATAGGGTCTGCATCCATAATGAGATCACAGGCCTCTTTAGGACTCTGCTCCTTCCACATGTACTTTCTTTCTCTCTCCTGGTGGTTACAAGTACACTGCTTGTGTCTTGCACATTTGAAGTCTTGAGCTCATTTTCAGCTCTTCGCCATTTCTCTCCTGGTCGCCTATTCCAGAATTGCGGTGCAACTAACATGAGGGTTGTGGTTTGAGCAAGACTTGGTTTCCTATTTATCTGACCTTGGTGAACCTCATCAGAGGTTGTATGATGTATATTCTCTATAGCCTGAGTTACTCTTGGTTGCCTCGGTAGAGTACATTTGGGTGGGCCTAGCATAGGGATATAGGATGTGAGTAAATACTGCTGCCCCAGTTATTTGGGTGGATATGGCAGAGGGACTGAGTGCTCAATAACATGCTTCCCTCACATTGTTCTTCTGACTGAACCTATGCTGAAATAGAGTTCTAATTAACCCAAATTTCTCTTACAGTTCTCTCCTGAGTGGACCTGCTTAGGAGTAGATTTCTAACTAAACTAAGTTTCCCTCGCAGTTCTCTTCTGGGTGGACCTCACAGTTCTGGGCAGACCTCAGTAGGGTTTTGATTCTAAGTCCTCTACATTTGCTCACAGTCCTCTTCTGGGTGGACCGCACAGTTCTCTTCTGGGTAGACCTCTGTAGGAGTAGGGTTCTAAGTCCTCTACATTCGCTCACCATTCTCTTCTGCGTAGACCTGTGTAGGAATAGGGTTCTAATCATATACATTTCCTTCGCAGTTCTCTTCTGGGTGACCGGTTATATGTTTTGGGTTATGCATAATTATTTACTGCCTACATACTCCTCATTTGGATGTACCTGAGAAGGTGATCTGTGGTATGAATGATCCAAGCTGTCCCACATATTTCTCATCTTTTTGTATTTTTAACAAACTTTGTGGCACAACTAGGCTGCTGAAGTATGAGTAATTCCTATGCTTCCCTCCCTCTTCTCCCCGCCCCCGACTTCTATTCTGGATAATCCCAGCTGCCCTTCTGATTTTCTCTTCTGTGGTGGACCTGACAACTTTGACACTTTTTAAGGCCTTTAGCTGCCCTCCCAGCTCAGCTCTTCGTAGTCTTGCATGAAACCTCAGCTCCACCCGGGAGCCACAATGCCCTCCATGCTGTCCTCTGCAGACAGTCACTCATCTACACTGAATTCATAGTTGTTAGAACAACTCCCCAAAATATGGATAGCCCAACTACCATCTAATACAGCTTTCTGTGACCCAACAACCATGCCTGCAGCAGCATCAACCGAGCTGCAATATTCAGAGTACATCTCTGGCCTTTAAGCGTAATCCAGCTTTTTGCAAGCAGGACATATTCCAACAGTGTGCCTTCCAATAGATTGCAAGGCAGACCTCTTGTGTGGTTGGAAGACCCAACACCGCTGCTTGCAGCAGCACACCATACTTTCACGACTGACGGTGACCACCAAATGATCGCAAATGTATCCATCCAACCTCAGTTACCCCGCCAAACCTTATAGGGCTCAAAGTAACGCAGAGGAAGTTTGAGATGCTCTGTCTTAGAATGTGAAATTGCTGCTTTTGGAACATTTAAAGGGAGTAACCATGACATTCAGGAACATTCAGGGACGTGTTTTGCCTTAACCCAGCGTATTGAAGCTCCTCTTTTTTGTGTTATTTGATTAATGATGTTTATTTTTGTGCAGCTTCGTGTTTTGTATCATTTTGTTGAGTTTTTTAACGTTTGTCGATTAGCCTTGAAGTGTTGGCTTGCTTTTTGACTGCCTGCCCATTTATTTTTGATGTCATTTCCGCCCAGGTCTGGTGTTGTGTACAGGTGGAAATGTTGCCAGTATGCTCCTGTGTCCGTGTTGCCTCTGCTCCATTAAAACTGGGGACTCTCTGTGACTCTGAGGTCTGACGCGCTTCCGACACACTCTCTCTTTGCGGTGGAGGCGGCCCTTCTGGTCTGGCTGCAGTTTAAAGTCGAGGGCCAGCGTGTGTTGTTGCTGTACACACAGTTGTGTTTACAGTCATTTGAAAGTGAGTCAGCCGCTGGACGTCGACTTGGGAGAGGAATACAATTATACAAGGAGCAATGTTTAGTAGCAGGCACTGCTCAAATATGTAACTAGAGGCACATTTTTATCCAAGAGGTATTGTTAACATCTTTATTTAAAAGAATACGCTTCTTTTTCCATATGAATCGATTGTAGATTCACATGCTGTTTAATATTCTGTCATCTACTGGTTGGGTCTGGGGAATGTGCTTTAAAATATAGACAGAGTCACAGGGCTTATGATGATCTCCTCTGTAAGCCCACAAACCTCTAGTACAGGCCAGGGCTCTCCAAAGTCGGTCCTTGAGGGCGGAGGTCCATGCCAGATTTTTAAGATAACTACATTTATCTAAATGGGGAGATTCTAAATATCTGGCATGGATCCAGTCCTCCAGAGCCGACTTTGGAGAACCCTGCTCTAGTACATGACCTTCAGATTTTCTTTTCATTAGAAATAGGGAATTAGTGAGTTGGAAAAGAGGCTAAAAAATTCAGAAAGAGCTGGTAAAGTTTGTGATCTGATGTATGGGATGGGACCAACAATTCAGCAATTACTGCTCGTTAGCAAGTGACCATTCAATGTCAATGAAGAGTGTGTAGAATGAAAGCCTACACTGGCCCTTTATCTGGGTGTGATATCATTAGTGTCAAAGGGCGTGATCTGTCATTTCTTTCGCTTCCTATGGTTTTGATAAATTTACACTATTTCAGGTTGCCAGGCCACGGGCTGGGGGTTGCTGAACTATCTGTTGCATAATAAAAGGTTTTGCTTTTGTGAAGTTTAGCTGATTTGGTTAACCACTGTAGGAACTTTGTGTGTTTGACCTGGGGGTGGGAAGGGCAGTGTCCAATCATTCGTTGTTGCAGTGGAGTGATTTAGATTGGTTACCAGGATGTGCACAGCCTGACAGTGTATGGGAGGCAGTAGTCTTCAGGTCTTGAAATATCTATAAGGAGCATTGAAAGCACTCTATAAATACTAATACAATAGTGTATTCTATTTAGCCCTGAAGGTGTGCGTACCTGCCAATGATTTAGTGGTAGATCTGTTGGGTTTAAGTCAGTAGAAAGGAGGTGAGGGTGTGATCTGCCCAAGATAAGGTATAGATATGTAGTAAGCATTAAGATCGGTCTCCCTTGGCAAATAAAGGTCAAAGGGGTGCCTTAATATTGTGTGTAGGTTTGAGAATTAGTTCTGTCCCAGACAAGTCATTGAACCTTTAGAAAAGTGCTTGTATACATTGGACAACATTGCTGCACAGTTTAACATCTTCAAGGAATAGTAGATTTACGTGGTTGAGAGATTGAATTGATTTTCTAGAACATTTCATGAGTATTTGGAGGGGGGCAGCGTGGAGTAACCGTGCTCATTTGGGTGGTAGCACAAAATAATGGTGGTACCGTGGTTGCGTATAAGAAAACGCTCGGTGAGGCTATGGGAAATGGAAGCCACAAGTAGCAAGGGCTTCCCTTTGCTAATGTGGGCTGAGAGACTACACAATCTTCAGAGACATGCACTTGGGCGTTATGTTTGGTAGCTAATTAAAAAAATGACTGTAGAAGAAATAAAATTACTTACGTTCCACACTAAATTAAAGAAAAGTAGCACATTTTGAAAAGAACAATAAAGTGAGGATCAAAAATTAGGCACAAATAAAAAAGAGGAATGGTTTTAGGCAGTAGTCAAAAATATAACAAGTATTCGAGCAGAGACTTGTATCAGAAGTAAAGACCGCAACACACTAAAAGTAGCCAACGGGAAACCTCACCCCACGGCTGTTCAGAGAGCAGTAGAGGTGGGTGAAGTAAGACTGCCTGCTCTGAGGATTTTGAAGGCGTTCCAGTATTTAGGTTGTGACTCCAGAAGTGTCCTTTCTCCTTCAGCAGTTGTATTGCTGATTCCTTCAAAACTGGTTTCTGTAACTTGAATCAAATTCAGGGTGGTTCCCTCAACAGGAACCGAATGCACAAGGTCCTCTTGATGCAGGAGCTCTGGTTGGCAGGCTCCTGTTATGGGACGTCAGTTTCGGAAGCCTTTATCGCCCCCAACAGGCAGCTTTTGTCCCTGCGAGCTAAATCCGTTTCCAGCACTTCTTAGATGTTGCCTGGAGGGGGCAGAGTTTCAATTCTGAAGCAGGAGCTGCTCTTCTTTTTCCATTAACTGACTTTATTGGCATTTTAATACAACTGATGGTTCACAACACTGGCAGAGAAAACAACAGCAGTGTGACTACATAAAACGCATGTCGGACACATCACTCAACTCTCCACCAGTTTCACATTTCCAGGTTCATCCAACATTGGACTTGTATGTATAAGCCCCCTGGAGGCCAGACGACAACTCCTCAAGATGCAAGTGGAAATTTTAAAATAGTCCCACCATTGACCCCCTCCAAATTTTTTTTTTTTTTTTTTTTTAAACTATGTTTATTGACATTTCAATAACACTGTATCTCAACGCCAACATATCGGGCAATTTAAAGGCTCTGTTTCCAAACGTAGGTATGCAATTCTCAGTTTACCTTAACAAAGCACTTCGATGGGAAAATATGCAAATGTAAATCACATTAAGTTACGCTGAGATGATTACTAATGTTTAAGGATAATTGGCTATAGAGCAAAGGGAAGGTTAAAGCTGTGTCAGCTGCCGCGCACTATAATGCTTCTCCACAAATGACTGTGTTGCAGCATGAGGTTAAATTGTAGAGTGCAGTATGTAGAGACTACTCGTCAGAAAAACTAGAACGAGGCCAATTTACCGCTTCAATTCCCCAGGTCTCTCTTGTGTATGTTCGAAACTGTGTTACAGAGGAAGGCCTTTTCCTCCAACCGTTCCAAGAGGCACAAACTGGATCCCAATGGAGAGCAGTGCCAAAATGCTTTTAATTGGCTGCTAATTCCAGAGGAACGTGGAGTCGCAATGTGGTGATTCCATCGTTCTATCATGCAGGTAGTAACTAATGCCACTGCTGCATGACTTCATGGTGTGGCAGAAGGCAAATGACCTCCGAGGTTCCTGACGTCATGATGTAGATGACCCAAGGGGAGCCTTGCGTCAAGGTGTGGTATTGGAAGGTATGCAGTAAAAGTCCAGTTCTGCTCTGATCCCAGTGGTTGAAGTGGGCTGACCAATTGCCACATTCTCTATGCTGTAGTGGCAGTAAAAAATATGTGACTGGCACAATACCAGACCACTGGCTGAACAGGATTGGCTGAAAGCCCCTGAAAGTAAGTTATACATATACTTTTTGTAAACTCAAAGGTCTTGGTTAACACAGAGCCTAAAAATGATAAAGAAGGGAAAAACAAAACATTGGCAAGCTAAATTATTTTTCCACCAGCACAGGCACTTAAGTACTTTTTTTTTTTAGGTGGATGTGCACGTGTCAGATTAAAATGCTGTCTCTCGCAAGGCAAGAGAGTCAAAGGCTGAAGAAGGCTGCCCCATTGGCCCATGCTCTGTGCTGTGGGGGTGGAAGCAAAATGTAAATGACAGTTGAACAGAACAATGGATGAAGAGGGCTGACACAAAGCCTCTCTTTGTAGAAATGTATGTATTTTTATTAAAGTATTATTTTTTTTATTACATGTCGTTGGCAACACGCTACACTAGACCTAAAAAGAGAGAAGCACTTGTAGCTTTGTTATAGCCACATGCTACTTTACTGTAATCTTGGAGTGCTTTTGTGCAGCAGAGATATTGAGGTACAGACCCAGACAATAAGATGTTGAGCAGCCTCTAGTCTGCATTTATTTATTAATTTATTTATTAATTTATGAAGCGCCAGAATCGACCCCCGAAGGGGTATCTCTGCGCTCAGGACGGGGCACCTGAGAGGAGCTAACTGCTAAAAATCAGGAACAGAAAAGGAAGGTCTTGAGCTGTTTCCTAAAGAGGGAATATTCTGTGCACTGTCTGAGCTGCACATGAAGCTTGTTCCAATAGCAGGGGCCTAAATAAGAAAGAGACTTCCCACCTTGTCTGGACCGTTTGATTCTAGGCACTGCAAGGAGGGATTGAGATCCTGAACGAAGGGACCGCTGAGGTGTATAGGGAATAAATTTATCTGCAAGATAGCTAGGGCCAGAATTGGACAAGGCCCTATGTATGGTGCAACAAATTTTAAACTGTACTCGTTCTCGTATTGGGAGCCAGTGAAGCTGAAAGAGCAGATGCCGAGAGGCTGTCCTGGGCGGGGCGTTCAGGATCAAGCGTGCCGCCAGGTTCTGAACAACCTGCAATCTATTAAGAGCAGCCTCATTAGCACTCAACAATAGGCTGTTACAGTAATCCAGGCGACTTAGAATAAGCGCCTGGGTTAGCGTCTTCCTGGATGAATCAGGAAGCAAGGGAAGGATGCGACGCAGTAGGCCCAACACATGGAAACAGGAGCCAGCTGTCTGTGCAGCGTGCTCCTTCATGGTAAGGGTCTGCTCCAGGCGAACACCCAAGTTTTTTACACAAGACTTGGGGGCGGGGGCGGTACCCAAATCTGTGGGCCACCAATTGGGGGTCCACAGAAGTTGAGCCTCCCCAAAAAGCATAATCTCCGTCTTTCCCACATTGCACTGAAGAAAGTTACTCCTCATCCACTGCGAGATGTTTCTCATTCCCATAACTGGAGTACTCCTTGGACAGAGGGGTGCAATAGTCCGGGCGGCTTGTAGATGATGTCATGAGTCATATCACATCCAAGGGTTTGTGGTGCTTTGCCAGAAGATGAGAGACAGAGAGCTGCTTCAGTGAGGTTCATTTATGGATGGTCACAGACTTATTTTTTTTTTTTTACTCCATCCATAATAGCCAAGTTATATTTTAGCGAGTTTGTTTGCGCTAGCAAGATGAGGATGGTGACCATGTCAGACAATCTTCTAGCTGACAAGAGAGAGAGTCCTGTACAAGCCAGTGCTTAGCGGAAGAAATGAATACATATTTCAAAGTATTCTTGTGCTACAACAGAGCAGTGTTGTGGAGGCAGCGAAGACTAATTGCAGTATGTAATGCTGCTCTCCTAGTGGTTGTGGCATAACTACCACCTTGCAATGCCACATGAGGTGTGAGGGCAGAACGTTTTGTCACTTGTGGTGCTACTCTCTGTAACAGTTGTTGGTAGTCCCTCCATAGTGGCTCTGACATCCTCTAGTGCACAGGCCCCAATTAGGACATATGAGGACCAATGAGAGGAAGGTTCTACTCTGGCATAAACTGGTGGTGGATTGTGGGACCATCAGAGAAATGGTTTGTGGCCACCTTGCGTGGTTCTCTCCATGCCAATGGATCATGTTGCGGGTGTGGATACCACCTACGTCAGCGTACGCTTCGAGGGGCCCCTTGATTTTGCAAGTTAATATGACACCATCATCTCATTATGTGTACCTAAGGTAGATAAAGTGCCCTCCGCACCAGTGAACCGTGACATTAGCACCTCAGTGGCTTCACTCTGTGCACCAAATGTTATGCTTATAGAGATTTGTAAAGTGGTATATTGCCATTGTTATGGCCTTGCAGTGCTTTAGGGTATAATTGTGCCCATATTTAACACGTCTTGTTTTGCAGAAAGGGCCGGCTAAACACAAAGTCCCCAGGTTTTCCTGTGTTGTACTTCAGAAAGCAATTTAGTCAACACAGAAGATGGTTTGAGCAAAAGTTAAATTTACTTCCCTGAAGTGCCTCAGTATCTGTGTTTTATATATTAGTGAGTGTTGTCATGTTTCACATTCTGTGCCCTTGGGACGATACAGAAGTGCTGTTCTACGTTTATGCTTGTGGATTGCCCTCATTTGTGGTTTTCAAAATCTGGTCACCCCTCCCGCCATGCGTACCGCCGCTTTCTTGTTACTGTGCTAGCACACAATGTGCTGCTTTTCACGTCCTCTGTTCTGGAGTAGCGGTGCATGCAACACACAACCTGGTTTAAACTGCCCCTCGCACTGTGCAAGGGGCCTAACACGCTGCTGTTCTGTGAACATGTGACAGTGGCTCTGGGACTGACCCTGGACCATGTCAGGATTGCTCGGAGCTATAGAAAGGGAAAGGGGAGCCACTGGAAGCTCGAACCAGATGCCTGGCTCTGGCTTGACTCAGCTCGAGGCCCTCTTGGAACCTCGAGCCAAAAATGAGCCGAGCTTTCATGGGAGGTGATGTGGCTTAGTTTCTACATCTGCTGTTCATGTAACCTGGTGAACCAGCTTTAAATCCTGGCTTCAGCTCCGCATCCTATGAAATCTCCCTGTGCAGAAAAAAAACTGTGGAACGGATTCTGTGTCTGTTGTGAAACACTCTTATGTCCTTGGGTAAGATTCATCCTATGTGAAACTTTCAAAAAAAAGGGTGGATTCTGCCTGTCATCCACGTTCTAATCTCATCCTCCAAAAATTAAAGACAACACATTAACCTTTGATGTCAGAAAGAGATACCCATCTAGTGGCTGAATTGAACAGTGTGAAACTTAAAATCTGTAATAAATCCCAGCTTCCCTACTCTACCAAATTGTGATCCTAGGCAAATAATTTATTTCGGCAAGCCTCCTTAGAGCAAGAGCCGACCCTTGGCTGTGCTCTGCCTGTTCATTTGTTGGCTCACCCACCTCTACTTGAAGCTCCCAGAAGCTGGTTATAGCCGGCCTACTTAACTGAACTGGTCTGCCAACACAAACTCCTTTCATTTTGTCTTTGAGTGTCTGCCGAGGTGAGCATGCACCTGACACACAAGTTTTGTAATTGAAAAATTGTAATCCCATTGCATTGTAAATATACAATTTTAATAACATTTTTCGGAGTAGGATTACAGACCTAACCAGAATAATCCTAAACAATTATTAAAAATTATGAAGTACTTAATACTTATTTGTGATATGTATGGATGACCTGACGTCTCATTTCACTAAAGAGAGAGCGAGAGGGCCAGCAAGAGAGGGAAAAAAACAAAGGTCTGGTGTGAATCATGACAGATTTTAAGGATAATCACTAATAATTTACATTTGTGCATTTAGGGTCATCGAAAGCAAACGTATCTTATGTGGTTATCCTGCTAGCTGCCATGGATTAGGCACTCTCAGTTCTGCATGGGACATCCCTGCTTTATATTGTGGGTGAAAATGAAGCATGTTTCCTAAAACGTCTGCCCCTGCTTGTCTCCCCCAATTTTTCAGGGGTTAGAGTAGTAAGCATTAATTCCCACACTGTTCCACCATTCCAGTGTGGCGTAAGGTGAACACAGATGTAGCAGTGGTTTCTGCATGAGTGTGGGGCAGTGTTGCCCCCCTCCACCCGCTGCGAGCCGCGCAGGAAAAAATATAATGGCAATGAAAAGATTTAATTGCCATTTTATTTTTCACCATTGTGCATGCTGCAGCAGCTAGCCATCCCGAGCCCAGAGACATGCGGGGCGTGTCCTCTGCTGCCGGTGCCAGGAGCAGTGGCTGGCTGAATGCTCCAAAGTGCGCATGTCACTTTGGCCGGCTGTCTTGCGCCATGCACAGTTTGAAGCTCTCCACTCAGCTGTCGTAAACAGCTGGGTGGAAACCAACCACAGGCCTAAAGGAGAGTTCAGCCAGCCCACTCCATCCACTACTGGCGCTGCTCTCATGCTGATTACCAGTATGAGAGCAGCGCCAGGATTGGTTAGGGGAATTGAGTAGACATGGCACGAGGAGGATGTCTGAGTGGTGCAGCAAGCAAAGTAAATGGTTATTTTTTTTCTGTTTATTTACACTTACCTTGCTTGCATGCACCCCCCCTCCACCCATTTGCCCCACCCCACCCCCCCTACACACGCTCTTCCTAAATGCTGGCTGCTGCTGCACAGATGTAGTGGTTAAAATGTTTGTAAAAGTCTCAGTCAGTGGAAGCCACTTAGACCACATTCCAGTCTATTGTTTTTCTTACACCGTGTCGCTCAAGAATGCGAAGTAACTTTGGTCCTGCTGCAGTAGGAATGGAGCTCTCCAGTTTTCAATGTGCAACTCATTCAGTCCATGTAGTTTCTTTTCATACTGGAATTTGTAGTTTTTAATTCCATTATAAACTCAGGACTGCAAGCCTCTGAATGTAAACGAATAAAACCTGGACTTGGTGAGCTACTCATAGTTGCACCTGAGAACGAGAGCTCTGGTAGGACCAGTCCAGCCCAGACTACAAGGATATATCCCCTCTAAATGGGAACACAAGCAACCAGATAACTCCATGGCATCAAGGCTGCAGTTGTCCACTACTGGGTTTTCTTTTATAAATTCTTGTTTTCAGATGTATTAATTCAATTGAATCATCTGAAGTAAACCTGAACTACCATTACCAGAATGCATTAGGTTGTTAAATGAAAACGCAAGAGGAATTTTGAGCCCTTGATGACGGGGAGATGTCTGTTAACCTTATACGGGTACTAATATATGCGATTAGCACCCACAGTTGGGCTTCATTGCGTAACTGCGTGCTCACGCACAAAGGCGCGTGCGCGCCGTCAGCGGCGGATCGCTTCTGCCTGCACCCATCCCTGGCTGCCTGCTTCTGTTTAACTGATATATTTGCCATTGTATCGCACCACTACCTGTAAAGTGACTTGCTGAAACATTTCTAGTCTCTGCTCTATTATTCTTATATGCGTGGGAGAAATTACAATGACAAATCCTGACATGTTTGGTAATTTTGTTTAAACTACTTACCACTTAAGCGGCAGTTATCTCGTTCGGCAACCAGAAATCTTAGCACTTGAAACCGAAGCGCTCAGACAGTGAGGAGGATGTCTGAGGCTCGCGAGCGAGATGGAAGTTCCCCCGTTTCCGTCTCTGATGTCATGCGGCACGAGCCCTTTGTCACAATAGAGCCTGGGTTGGGAAACGGATGCTTGCTTCTGACTTGGATTTATATTCTCAGGGGTTGAACTGCTTAAATAGGAAAAAAAAAAAAAAATACCAAGAGCAGGAACCCAAAGTTTTTCTTAAGAGCCCCCTGACAGGTCTGCCAGTTGATGTTTCCAAATACAAAGTTGTCTAGTCTTGATTCCACCTCATGCCCCTTTCTTCCCCCTCCCTACACTTCCTGTGTCTTTATCTCAGTCTTGCAGGTTCTTTTATACCCCGCTTTCTCCCTTTGTTGCTGCTTGCTTATCTTTCCCTTCTTCCTTCAAGCTTTTGTTTCTGCATTCCTGGGTTTCCTCCAGGTCGAAGTTTATGGATGCAATAAACCACACTCCAATTAGTGCTGACCCCCACCCCCACACACCTGCACAGATTAAGCACTCCCGGGATGCTGGCCATTTGAACGGTTTTGAAGGCCGATTGCACATTTGTTCACATCTCAGGCCTCGTGCAGCAAAACATTCTATAAGGGGCTGGAAGTTAGCAGCGGTGGTCCGTGCAGGTAAGCAGGGCAGGGAAGTCGACAGACGACGGAATAGGGAAAAATAAATAAATCCTATTCTGTCGACACCTGCTACGCCCCACCGCGCTTACCTGCATGGACCGCTGCTGGTAGTTATGTTTGCAGTGAAATTTGCATATATAAGGTTACCAGCTGACACCATGTCAGCAGTGACACCGTGCTCCAGTCCAGTGCTCATCTTCTACAAGATGTTTTCCGGAGTCTTAGATCAATTAGATCAACTGAAGTGAATTGGGACTACAACTTTCAGGATGCATTAGGTTGTTAAAAAGCCAAGATTGGAGCACCACATCCTTGGTGGCATGAAGGCATGTGGTAAATTTATAAGATCACAAGTATTTTCTTTTTGCCAGTGCGCTGCATGGGCTTTAATTCACCAAGATGCCATGGATAGCAGAAGCACCTTCCCGTACCTTTTTAGCACCGAAGGCCTGAGAGCTTTCATCGATTATTTCACCCTTGGACCCGCAACAGTCTATTATTTGCATTTTAGTCACTGGATAAGAGCAAGGAATGAAAGAAACACAAATGGCATGGGGCTTTGAGAAATCTGTTTACCTCTGTTCCTGCAATTCCTTCATGATCCTTGACACCAGGTGTGGCCAGGGTAGTCCTGGGGCTAGCATAGGGTAAGTCGGGGCAAGCAGCTAGGATGTTCATCCTAATTCGCTGCAGTAGTGTGCTTCGCTTTGTCTTCGAACATCATTTTCCTTAATCTTATTTTCTCTGAATCCAGCAACTTTTTTCATTAAAACATGTTTACTCTCTCTTAAATGTTATGTAAACAATTCCCAGACTGTATTTTAGCATTTATATAGGGCCTTCTACCGCTATGTGAAGCACAGAAGTGCTTGCCTAGCACGCTACACCGTGTAGGCTGCGTGGTTGGATTCGATATGGGACGTGTTTTATGTCGTGTTATGGGACGCAGCACTTAGCAGTGTGATGGATGAAGTAATGTGAGAGGTGGCTGGGCAGTTCGTACAGATGTGCATGAATTAAAGAGCTGAACTATAGAAATCACCTTCCCTTCTCTGTGTATTTGGCCCATGTAGACCTCATGCTTGCTTATTTCTTTTTTTGAAGATTTGTTTTATTTTGCCATCTATTTGTCTTCAAACCACGCCTTTCCTACGTCTGGCAGCAGTGCAGCACTTATGTTTAAAAGCCGCTGGCGGGCCACGTGGTGTGTTCGTGACGAGGTGTGATCCTCGGCGTGCTTCTTTTGTATCCGTCTTATCAGTAGCCCTAGGCCCTGTGAGTCACTTCAGAGAAACAGCGAGAACTGAGACACGTCATCAAAAGGAGACGTGGCTCTCCCTCGGAATTTGGAATACCTCGGTGCCATAATTTAAGAGTGAGAGGACACACTAACAGGGTTATTTAGTTGAACGAGAAAATAACTGGTACAAAAATGCACTTTCATAAATGATTGTGCTAGAAAACTTAAATAAAGATGTTAGCTTCATTTATTTCACTGACTGCAAACTAGGAGTCGGATTTTGAGTGCCATCTCCAACTAAGATTTTTAATGTTGCTTATGCGTAATACACACTTGTTTGAATAGTCACATTGGGCCGATTGCTTACTGGTAATCTTCATTATTCCTGGTCCTCCTCGTACACTGGGGTGATCTCACCTTCATGAATCCGGAATCTACAGAAAATGCTGAAAATGAAAGCCTGCCCACCCAACTGGGTGCCATAAATAGGTTTCCATTCTCAGCATTTTCCTATTTTACCTGTCTGAGCTACTTCAGGACAAGCAGGAAGGTCCCTCCGTGGGTTGGACCTTTCTAGTTGCTTCATTGCTGTTGCACCTGTATCCCCTGTGTTGGCGGGCTTGGGATGCGGTTGGTGCACTTTTCTATATGATTATGGTGTAAGTAAGTATGGTGGACCTGTTGTTTGTCGTTTTTGTTGGTGTTTAAGATCCCAGCTATAAGAGGCTTGGTAGGAGAATATGACCACTTCAGATTTTGAATGCCTTGGAGTGGATCTTACCTCCCTATGGTGCATTCAGAGGTTTAGCGTTTTCTCTGGTATTGCGCTCACGTTCCTTCAAGGATTAGCGTAAGGAACGTTGCGAGTGCTTAGTGTGGTGCATGTGTGTTGGATGAGAGAGCATATGTGCATTTGTGAAGTTTCAATTCAGAGCCAGAGAAGTGAGGAGATGGTGCGGACTTCCTTCATATGGGCAGATGGGTGATACGGTAAGCATTTTTTGAGGAAAAGTTTTGATCAAACTGTTTTGAATATTGGTATATTGCTGTTTGGACTAAAGGAAGCAGCATGGGCAAGCATGATAGGAAGACGAGGAATGCCCCCCTCCTCTTCAGCCACTTCTTCAAGTTCCAGCTGCCTTTCTACTTCTTCTAAGAAGAGCAGATTGGCATCCAAAGAGTCTGCAGATCCAGGTTAAGAAGAAGAATTATAGATACTTTGGGTAAGGTGGATAAAAAGTGCAGCCCTACACATGATCAGGGTAAACTGGCTTCCTTGATTTCCATTTCAGATGTTTCTAAAGCTGTGGGGGAGGGGGGTGGGGGGATAAACTCCAGAATATCCCAGATGAGTAAAGGGGCAAATGTATTGGGAAGGATTTGCTACTCACAGTCCTGTCTCACGTCAGGGAAAGTATGGGATTTCCTTCACCTGAGGAACCTGGTACTTCTCCAGAGACTGTTCTGCTGCAGTTTGTGTGCTCGCCTCAGTTGTATCTTCCTATTCATCCATATGTGGTGTAGAGGGAGTGAAGTGGCGGGATGAAATGATCCTTCCCATGTTCACGCAGCGTCTGTATACTCTCAATGAAATGGAATCTGCTCCCAGACTCAATTCCTGTGAACTCCATGGTGAGACAACTGATTGGGAACTTCAATGACGCAGGACACCATCATGAAGGAAGCCAAGGATTAAAAGATAGATTCTTCTCAAAGTTTATTCAGTTTCCGACTGATCATTAAGAGTAGGCATTATTGAAGCCTGCACTTCTAAGTCTCCTATTTTGGATTTCAAGAAACTATATAAGCCTGTGGAGGAAGGTGTTGAATGGTATTCTCTTCTGGAAGGGATGGCGAGGCAGACAGAATATCTCTCTATCTCATTTGACCCCCCCATTAGAGCTTCTGCATTAACTGGGGTGCTTCGGTGGCTGCTGGACATAATCTGTATTTAAGGAACTGGCACACAGACTCCTCTCAAAAGTCATCAGCATTACATATGCCTTTTCAAACTAAACATTTGTTTGGCCAGTACTTAAACGATAAAATGCGGAAGCTGTTCAAGGAGAAGAAATAGTCATCATTGTTTAGATCTGTCCAGCAAAAGACCTCTTCATTAGTTGCTGGGATTAAATTGTTTTGGCGGCCTTCAAGGCATCAGCAGCAATCCTCCTTTAAGTCAGGAGAGAAATAGTTTCAAAACAAATATCCGCAGAAGCAGAAACAAGAGGTGAAAAATAAACCACAGAAATCCTGACTATCCAGGAAGTAGACTTGAGTGGCCGGTTGGAGGAAGAATATGATTTTGGTATTGTTGAAGGTATAGCAAAGGGGGCTTTGGTGTACCTCATAAGTAATGACCCGGGACAAGTGGCGTAGAGGTAATGGCCCGATTATGTACTGTAATCTTCATTACTCCCTGTCCTATTCGTACTCATCCCAGTAACTACGACTCCCCTTCCCTCCCTTGACATTCATTGCTTTTGTCTGGGCTTAGTATGTAAATGTAAGGAGGTGGCTGGGAACGTAATCCTCTCTATGGCACCCGTTTCAGTGGGCGGGCATGCTTTTTCATCATTTCTTGTTGGTTCCTGCCCATGAAGTCAAGATCACCTCCGTATACAAGTAGGACTAGGACTAATGAAGATTACCAGTAAGTAATCGGGCCATCATTTGCCCATATTGTAAGCCTTCAAAGCCATAGCCATTTGGCAGAGCAGTGCCGATGGAGAGGCAGGGTCATGAGCGGGTGTGGGATGTAGTAAAAAGACTTTCATCTGTTCAAGATGCACAACTGACTGGCATCGCGGGGACACTCAGAATGGAGTAACCAGGCGCTTTATAAACTCCTAACATAACACACATAACACATCCAAGGAGTAGCTGCTGTTCTTCTTGCCTCTTTTACGAGCTTTCATTTCGTTTTGGCGTTCTCTTATTATGCTGAGCAACCTCCACAGAAGTTACTCCAAATAGGGTATAGTAACTTAGCAATGGGTAGTAACCATCAGCAGCATTCATGTGTGCCAAAGCCTAATGGAGGCACGGCCGGACTGGGAACAGCAACCAGCCCTGGCAATGTGCTCGACCGGCCCCAGGACCGAGGGGTGGGGGTTGGGGGATGGGGGAGGGTTATAGTGAGATGTATCGTTCCCGCTTTTGTTACAGGGGGCCGATATTGCAGCACTGCTGCAAAACCCGCCCCCAATAACAAAACCGGCCCCCACCCTTCCGGCCCACCTGGAAAACGCCCGGTGCCCGCTACGGCCAGTCCAGCCCTGAATGGAGGTAACATGAGCTGCTGTTTGAGAAGTGGAATTGCTGGCTTTGTAACTGATTTAACTCCCAGTCTCATGCTGCGGGAATGGAGTATTTCCTGTTCGCTACATTCTTTCTGCAGTGTTTGCTGTGTTTATTGCTTTATTACGGGTACAAAAGAAATCAGCTGTCTTAGGAGTCTGGGCAGTGCTTTGTGTGATGACAACAGGGCGTAATAAGTCTGCTAAGGTTTGCACATACCACTGCAATAATCCTTTGCATGTCTGAAGTGTAATGCAAACTTTGCCTCTAATAGTTTTAGAGGAGCAAAATATATAAAAATATGTAACATTGTTACGTAGCCATATATTTTGTTCTGAAATCAGGAGACCGTATCAGCAGAAAATCTTTAAATCAGTAAAATATCATGTCCAATTGTCAGGAATAGGACTTTTTATTAAAGTTTGTTCACTGTTGGTCCATGGGCTCAGTTTGCCATGTCCTGTGATGCAGCTTCAGCCAGTATTGGTTTGAACACTAAAGCACGCAAATACTGCTGGCCAAAAAAACTCAGGATGGGTTGAGGAGATCATTCATGACATGGGGTACATTAAATTGATCCCCTTTATTGTACATTAACATATGATCCCATTGCACATCACCCTGTGCCTGCGTAATCCCCATTGCCCTGTGCCCTTTCAACTATATGTCACCCAGTGCTCTACTATGCAGATCAGCCAGTGGTTGCCCTCGGGCGCGTCAGCCAGTGGTTGCCCTCGGGCGCGTCAGCCAGTGGTTGCCCTCGGGCGCGTCAGCCAGTGGTTGCCCTCGGGCGCGTCAGCCAGTGGTTGACCTCTGGTACGTCAGCCAGTGATTGCCTTTGCGTGCGTCAGCGTGTGGTTTGTCGAGCTCATCAGCCAGTAGTTCCCATTGGATGCATTAACCAATGATTCCCCTCTGGCGCTTCACCCAGTGGTTCCCCTCTGGCGCTTCACCCAGTGGTTCCCCTCTGGCGCTTCACCCAGTGGTTCCCCTCTGGCGCTTCACCCAGTGGTTCCCCTCTGGCGCTTCACCCAGTGGTTCCCCTCTGGCGCTTCACCCAGTGGTTCCCCTCTGGCGCTTCACCCAGTGGTTCCCCTCTGGCGCTTCACCCAGTGGTTCCCCTCTGGCGCTTCACCTAGTGGTTGCCCTCTGGCGCTTCACCTAGTGGTTGCCCTCTGGCGCTTCACCCAGTGGTTGCCCTTTGGCGCTTCACCCAGTGGTTGCCCTCTGGCGCTTCACCCAGTGGTTGCCCTCTGGCGCTTCACCCAGTGGTTGCCCTCTGGCGCTTCACCCAGTGGTTGCCCTCTGGCGCTTCACCCAGTGGTTGCCCTCTGGCGCTTCACCCAGTGGTTGCCCTCTGGCGCTTCACCCAGTGGTTGCCCTCTGGCGCGTCACCCAGTGGTTGCCCTCTGGCGCGTCACCCAGTGGTTGCCCTCTGGCGCGTCAGCCAGTGGTTGCCCTCTGGCGCGTCAGCCAGTGGTTGCCCTCTGGCGCGTCAGCCAGTGGTTGCCCTCTGGCGCTTCACCTAGTGGTTGCCCTCTGGCGCTTCACCTAGTGGTTCCCCTCTGGCGCTTCACCTAGTGGTTCCCCTCTGGCGCTTCACCTAGTGGTTCCCCTCTGGCGCTTCACCTAGTGGTTCCCCTCTGGCGCTTCACCTAGTGGTTCCCCTCTGGCGCTTCACCTAGTGGTTGCCCTCTGGCGCTTCACCTAGTGGTTGCCCTCTGGCGCTTCACCTAGTGGTTGCCCTCTGGCGCTTCACCTAGTGGTTGCCCTCTGGCGCGTCAGCCAGTGGTTGCTCTCTGGCGCGTCAGCCAGTGGTTGCTCTCTGGCCCATTAGCCAGTGATTGCCCTCGCGTGCCTCAGCCAATGGTTTCCATAGAGCTTGTCAGCCTGTAGTTTTCATCGGATGCATCAGCCAGTGGTTGCTCTCTGGTGCGTCAGCCTGTGATTGCCCTTGCGTGCGTCAGCTTGTGGTTTGTCGAGCTCATCAACCAGTAGTTTCCATTGGATGCATTAACCAATTGTTGCCCTTGGGTGCGTCAGCCAGTGCTTGCCCTTGGGTGCGTCAGCCAGTGCTTGCCCTTGGGTGCATCAGCCAGTGCTTGCCCTTGGGTGCATCAGCCAGTGATTGACTTTGGGTGCATCAGCCAATGGTTTCTGTCGAGCTCATCAGCCAGTAGTTGCAATCGGATGCGTCAACCAGTGGTTGCCCTTGGGCGCATCTGCCATTTGCTGTCCTCGGGCGCATCAGCCAGTGCCTCCTGTTGCAGCATGTTAGACATGACAGTTGGTATAGACTCTATGTGCAGTGATGCTTGTATGATTGTTGGGGTCTGTAGATGTGTTAGCCTGTGTGTAGGATTTAACTCTGTGTGCATGTGCGCCTGTATAACATGCGCATGCACGACATGAAAGCCAAAGCTTTTGACTTTGTCACCGCTTGTATTACATAGAGATGTAAAATTGCCAAGGCCTGTTACTTTGATGGCATGTCCATCTTGATAGATGTGGGGTGAGCGGTAGGAGAGTGGGCATGAATCTCTTCCTCCGGGAAGTGTGTGCAGGATGTGTGCCTCAGAATGTTCCTGGGATGAATGCCCCCCACCAACACGAGGAAGGGCCTCAACCTTGCAGTAGTTTATAAAGAGTGAGCTAGAAAGGAAGTCTCCTGTTTATGTGAAGAATACTATACACAGTGGGTTCCATATTTCCATTGATGTACCTCACCCATATGGGAGGGGCCAAAAATAATGTATTATCCCCTTTCTTTTTACCCTATCCCTCTTGGCTCCTACGCACATACCCTACATCCAGTTCTTGGACTGGGAGTGTCCAATATTTATGTAAATAAACTCTAGTATTACTCCAGCCCGCCAGTCGAATACAAGGGGTGTCCCCACCTACCCTGTGCAGGTCTTGGACTTTGAGTGTCATACATTAATGTTAAACCCTACAATAACCCCAGCTCACCAGTCAGCTACACTAGATGTACCCACATACACTGTGCCCAGCTCTTGGACGATGCCCCCCACCCTCCCCCCCTGGTTTGGAATGAGGGTCCTAACCAGGTCTAAAACATATCATCCTCAGACAGGCTCATCCTCAGACAGGCTCTCCATGAATGGCCGAGAGCATGAACGTCACTTTAATACCGAGAAGAACAGCTCTGTAATACTGATAACAAAAGCTAAACAAAAACGTGTTACTCTTTTGAAGATGAAGGCTGACTACTTGAACACAGTGAACCAATGCCAACTGGCTGGTTGCACTAAAAGTATTTCAGTTTCTGAGGAAAATCTCTACATTTTTCTTCTCGTTCAGTGCTAGATTATGAATATCGGGACCTCCTATTTAATTAGGCATGACTTTAAGGCAACTGGGTTCTATCTCTTATCACTCTTATAAGTACCATTTGGTATGGTTTTCTGTTTAAAGGCTGACTGGACCACCTGCCTGATGTATAGCTCTGATAGTTGGCACACCATCCACCCATTTAAAGCAGAACTTTGGATCCCACCTGAAACCGATCTCTGTAGTGACTCCACAAATTGTTTAGCCACTAAACCACAATTTTGAGGACATTGTTTTTAGGTCCCAGCTACAGACACCTTTAGCTGTCCATTGGCCCGACCTATTGAATCCAATGTACATAGAGTGGGCATTGGGCCTTCCCTATGCTCCTATTTGGATGAATTTGTTGTCTATCTTAGTTTCCTCTTGATTCAATGGCTTTTCCACCCATTCAGGAACGTTTTGGTTTCAGTGTTCTGACTGGTTGACTTGTATCCTTCTACTGCTGACGCTCTATCATTTAGGCAACTACTTTTTTCTATAATTTTCAGCACTCCATGGGAGTACATGTGTATTGTTGCTCTTTCTTCCTTCACTTTTTCACAATGCCTCATCCACCTCCCTCTCCCTCCGTACTGTGCCCCCCCAAACTCCCAGCTGTCCGAAACCTATTGGCTTTGCCACAACTTATTTGTACAGACACCTCACCCTCTATTGCCTTTATCTCTCGGTAACAAGCCAGGTTGTATTGTTGAGGCTGGGTAGTCCAGTTTTGTAGCTATATGCCAATATGGTGTCTTGGTGCAGACCTGCCACTACCAGTGCCTGCAAGTTTGACAAAAAATGAAAACAGAAGGACAAATGTGACGAGGAAGATGTTAGCAGAAACCTAGGCTGAGCCAGACCGTATGATGCTGGTAGTCAAAATATAAACATTTGACTCAGCTTCTTCCACTGTGCAGGTTGTTGGATGTGGCAGCGACTGGGAAGCAAACAAAACACCTGAACACCTGTTTCAGGTCCCAGACCTTAGTCATGTTGACTCTGCGTCTCTGTTCACCATTTTCTTGATGCAGTAGTACTGCTATAACTTACTATGTTGAAGACGTGTTTGGTTTTGAGCTTTCCTTGCATGTATATCTTTCTGCTCCTATCGCCAGATATAGAAACTGGAGCTACCTTTTCATATTCAAATTTCTGTTTACTCCACTTGCTTTGCATCCAGTAACAACTTTTGTGACTTTCACTTCCCCTCTATGAAAGTGAAAAAAAGAGTATTGTGCATCAGAGCAGTAGAATTGGTTTCATATAGGCAGCGGTGCTGCAACAATTGGGGTGCTACCAGTGTTTAATTTGACCGGTGGTTTCCGGTGCTCGGCACAGGCACTTAATTGTCAACACTGGCACTTATGACAGTTGGCCACATGATGGCGCTGTTTGGGCAATTTAGAGATGGGCACAACAAAAGTTGTTTATAAATTCAATGTGCATTACAAATGACTAATAAATGCAGCCCAAGCCATTCTCATAGTTGTTGGGTCCTGGAATTATATGAATTGTCACACTTGTAGGGGTATGATGGTCAGTAGTTGTGTTGGTGCTGTCATTGGCAGCGCTGATCGAGGCAATGGATGGTGCAAGCTGCAATGGCCCATTGATGAGAGACCTGACACTTATGATTTTACAAATTAAGCACTGGGTGCTACCATCAAGGTTACTTTAATGAAGACATAGTGATCGTGAAAAATCCAAATGTGACGCAAAGAAGAAGGGTAACAAATGAGACATGCCCACTAAGCAGGAGAGTGGTAAGGATGTGGTATGTAGCCAGTGGTGCATTTTGGAGCTAACTATTGCCAACATATTACTAATCTAATGCATGGTGTGGTAGTGCATTGCCATTTAAAGAATGCACATTTTCCATTGACATGGCTAATACATTTGCACAGATATATAGTTTTACTGATAAAACTATATAGGACTGACACAATCGATAATGTGTGGGGTGTCAGCAAATATTTATCAATAAATGTGTTTATTTCGGACTCAAGATCCATGCAATATAAAACATATCTTTGAAAGTGAAACAATTTCAGATACAATGAATCGTTAACAGAATAAAAGAGAACAAAATAATAAAAACAATGATTGACATTTCAGAATACTGTGCAAAATAGCAAGTTACAATAACTCATTATAGTAATTATAAAGCACAATATTTATCACTTGCACATCACCAAATAAAGTGCCTTTATTTGTTTTGATCATATTAAAACCTTTGTTTCCATCACACTTCAAAATTACGAAAAACCGTGCTCCATTTGTGCTTTCCTAACTGTTGATAAAGTTTTAAATATTTTTAGAGTTCATCTATTGGTATTTAAATTGTATTAAGTGTTAGGAAAAAAAATAGACATGCTACATCCTTTCTTTTGTCACTTCCTGCACAACAGTAGGATTGTCACATAGTTCACTTTGCAAAATCTTCTCACTTTGCACTCAGAGAAAGAAAAGCAAACACGATTCTCCATGTTAAAAGAGTAAGCTGCAATTTGTCAGGAGACACACCTACATTTGACCTCTGTCTTTGAGCCCCAGCAAATGTGACAAGATAAAATAAGAAATTAAAGGCATCTGTATTGCTTATTTACTTTCTGGACCCCAGCATAGTTTGTCTGGGGGTGTTGCAGTGCCGCTAGCGCCCCTACTTCCAGCACCTATGCATTTAGCGCTGTGACATTATTGCCTTCATTTCAAGTAGGTAGGTACGTTCTATAGGTCCGCATTGCAAGACAAATTGATTGGAAAGCTCCAGTAACTCCAAAGGGCAATTCAATGTGTGTTCTCAAATCTTGATGCATTTATTATTTAAGCAAAACCATCCATTAAAAAAATTATTCTTCTACACGGACGACGAGTTATGTTTCGTGGTACTAACAACCACTTTCCCAACGCTCATCCTCAGACAGGATTAATTCCTTGCTTGAGCAGTATTGAACTGTGGAATAATGCTAAGAAGACTACAGAGACCAGCATGCCTCAGGAGGCCCACAGGTGTGCCTGGTAAAGAAGAAGTGCTGGAGTGTGCCGCCATAAAATGATGTAAAAGGATTAATTTTTAGTATGTTTACTTTTTTCACAATCTTTTTTTTTTTTTTTTTATTCTATAATTGCCATTTAATTTGAACAGTATCTCAATTATATTAATCCATTTAAAGTAGAAACCGGGTAGACCGAGAAATGAGCCGGTGAGATTAGTGCGCGCCATTTTCTGCTCTCAAACTCTGTGGAACTCTTCCATAAGAACCATGTCTTCGTGACCCATTTCGAGCCCTTTCTTGCAGATTCTGGGGCCTGAGTCGTCGAACAGCGGCTCTCATCACACGTCTATTCTAGGCCGCTGTCTCTAAGTGGAAATAACGAAGTTGGTGTTCGCACCAGCGCTTGTCAATGCTACTGAATTATTAAATTAATCTTTGTTCAATACCTGGAGCTAATCTCGAGATGGCATTGGCATAGAAATTCAACACCAGCTTATACTGAGGGAAAGAGCTTGACACCATGACATTTGTCCCATTACCTGAAACTCATCTGCCTCGTTTGTGCGCATGCGTCTATCTCTACGTTCTAGTGCGGAAGATGCGCTACACATACGTAGTTCAAAGCCCGGTATTGCTGCTTGTGAGCTGCCACCAGTATTTTAGAAGCCAAACCCACAGTAAAATTGTGCCGAGGACTGTTTAGCACGTCTGGTCCTGTTAAAGAGTGCTTAATTTGTAGAATACTACGTGTTGACGCCCACATTTTTTCTCAGAAGCCCGCGGTGGACGCTACCGAATGTTCGGGTTGCTGAATGCCATTGCTGTCGAGTCTTGAGTCGACGTCACATCAAAGAGGGGCGCAGCACAGACCACAAACAAGGCTTGTTAAGTGTGAAAAATGCCGCTTTATTGAAGACAGGTGCACCTTACAACAAATATCCTTGGCCTGTGCTGTACAAAACTAAACCTCACTAAATAATCTCTTCCTGCCTCACCCCCCACCCCTAAAGTTTCCCCCTTTGCAACCATTTATAAACCCCCAACTCGGTCATCCCTGCTGACCCATTAAACTTGTAACCTCTTACCACTTCCTAAGATAACTATCTAAGTAAACTTTCCTATGCTACTTCCCCTTCCTGCCTGCTCCCGTAGTGACTTTTCCCAACCAATAAACTTAAACTGTAAACAATCTAACAACTATTACCACGAAAAAACGCCACTCAGAAAAGACTCTCCAAATCAGACTTTTCTGACCCCCCAAACTAGGGTCCCGTCTGTTTCGGGTACCGTCTAATGTTTAAGGCTCTGTCTAAGACTTCCTTGATCTGTATGATGTATAACTCCAAACCAAAATTCGACAAATGTACCCCATCGTCTCTGAAAAAATATATTGCAGCATACTTAAGCTCTGGATGCTCTACTCTCCCAATGCCCTCCTTGTCACAAAAACTTCTCATGTCCCGGTTTATCTTCCTCCTGGCCTTATCTATTGCTACTGGCCGCTCCGCCCCCTCCAATGCCTCCTTGGGATGAATTCCGACCAGATAACATAACACCCTGACCATTGCTGTTTTATCTCAAGCAGATCCCTCTTCATTTGGTTCAGCAGTGCCAAACCTTTACACAAAACCAGGTCATTCTCCCCCAAATGAATAATCAAAACATCTGGACAAGTAGTGCCTCGCACCATCCTGTTTAAGGCAGGAAACAACTCGTGCCACCGCATGCCCCGTTTCCCTTGCCATGAACAATGGAACAACGGGTCGTCCATACCAAAATTCACACCTTTCCCTTTTGACCGCTCATAACGCTCTGCCCATTTAACAAAAGAATGTCCCACAATCCATATGGACAATTCCGCCGCCGCGGCCCCGCCACCGCACCTGAAAAGACACATATATGAGACAGAAAAAATGCACAAAACTACGCTTCCCCCTCCCACAAGCCTCGCAGCTGAATGTACGTCTTAAAGCAGTCCGACTTCCAGCGGCCCAAACGCATAATCTCCTCCTTCCCCCATCCCAGCTTCGCTGCGTCGGTCGTTGCCCCTATGCGAAAAGAATGTGTCCCAAACTATCCCGGCGCTTCCCCCAAAAATAGAAGAGCTCGCCTCATGATCCATAAAAGCTGCACCGCCGTCACCCGCCTCCCTGTTGAACACTTCCCTGTCACCTGACACCAGACACTTGGACACTATCCTCCCCCAAAAAACTGGATATACCCGTTTATCCCTGGCAGTACCCATGACCACCCACTTCCCAACTCCCCGCTGGTCTGTTTTGGATCGATTAAGCCGCACTGCTACCCCTTCATCCCGAAGCTCCACATCCTTCCATTGCAAACACTGAGCCCCCTTTCCACCCAGCAATTCGGAGACCCGAAAAGCCCCGAAATACAACCAAGACATTAGGGTGGAAAACAAAACAACCTCCTCCGCATTTCGGCAGCTCTGCGGCAAAACCCGGATCGAGCCGGCCAAGAGCCCAAAGGACAGAGGCCTCCTCGCCCGAGGCCTAACGCCCCTTTCCCGCGCCCACCCTTCCAGTAGGCGCCTGCCCAGTTCCCCCGCCGAGGGCGTATAGCCCCACCATAGCTTGCCCATGAACGCTATGCCCGACAACTTGCCTGCTATAGTGACCTTCGATAAACCCCTGTCAATCATGGACAATATAAACTGTACTACCTCCTCCTCCCTTGCCCAATGCTCCGCTCTTCGCTGTGCCCCCCCCTCTAGAAATTCCTTCCAAGCCTGTTCATATGCCTTCCGCGTGGATGCGGCCAGTGACCCTAATACCAGCTGGAAAACCCTTTGTCTCCTACGTACCACATTCCTGCTGGAACCGGTGTCCTGCCTCTGTCCGCCTCCGTGACTAGACTATGGAACCCTCCACTGCGAACAAGACAAAGCGTCCGCAATGTCATTGTCCACTCCTGGCACATGCTTGGCTTGAAACAAGATATCGTGTTCCAAACAGCTCAGCACAAAAACCTGCAACAACTTCAGCACCTGGGCCTCTCTCGCTGACTGCCTGTTCACCACCTGCACCACTGACATGTTGTCGACCTTAAAAATCACCTTCTTGTGGGCCAAATCCCGTGCCCATACTGTCACTGCCACCACTAATGGAAAGAGTTCCAAAAAGGCAATGCTCCTCCCCCCATTCTTCCAATGTTGAGGCCACTCTTCTGCGCACCACCTCCCTTGCCAGTAGAGACCAAAACCTCCCGCCCCTGCGGCGTCTGAGTAGATCGTGACATCCCACTCCCATTCCTCCGGTGTCGCCATTGGGATGCCATTAAATCCTGCCAGAAATGTGCGCCACATGCGCAAATCTTCTTTAGTTCCAGCTAACAGCCGCATGTGGTGATGCGGCGTTGTCAAACCCGCTAGGGACATCCCCAATCTACTGCAGAACGTCCGTCCTGCCCTTACCACCCTACACGCAAAATTCAGATGTCCGAGCAATACCTGCACCTCCCTGACCGTCACCTTCTTTTTGGCCAGTAAACCATCGATCAGCAGCAACGTGCAGTTTTTTGTCCATCGGAAGGCGTGCCTCCATTGCCCCTGAATCCAATTCGATGCCAAGAAATGACAACACCGTGCTGGGACTGTGCGTCTTCTCTGGTGCCAGGGGAACTCCCAGGTAACCCATGAGCTCTTCAAAACTTGTCAGCTGCTGCTGACAGTCCGCTAAACCAGGCTGGCCCACCAGGAAGAAGTCGTCCAGGTAGTGTGTCACAATCTCTTTGCCAGTGTGCCATGAGAAGACCCATTGCAAAAATGAACTAAAGCGCTCAAATAATGCGCAGGATATGGAACATCCCATCGGCAGCGCCTTGTCCACAAAAATGGAACCCTCAAACTGTATGCCTAGCAACTGGTAGTCATCAGGGTGTACTAGCAGTAAGCGAAACGCCGATTTAATGTCGCATTTCGCCATGAGGGCCCCTGGCCCTACCGCGGCAACCAATTCTCGTGCCCTGTCCACCGAAGAATAGGACACAGACGTCAAGTTGGCCGCTATGAAGTCATTTACCGACGACCCCTCCGGCCAGGAGAGGTGTTGGATCAGCCGGTATTGCCCTGGGTCTTTCTTTGGCACCACCCCAATCGGGGAAATGATCAGGTCTCTAATGGGGCTAACCGTGAACGGGCCAACCATGCGTCCTTCCCGTATTTCCTTGTCCAATTTGGTGCACACTACCGCCCCGTGTGTCTTTGCAGATTTCAAATTTTCCGCCCACCTGGCAGCCCGAGGCCCCTCATACCCTAGCCGAAAACCCTCCTTAAAACCGCGTCTCAAAAGCTCCGCGTCTTCTTTCCGTGGATAAGATGCCAACCACTGTTCCAAGGGACCCTGCCTAATGGGTGTATGAGCCTTTTCCCATAGTCCCTTGCGCTCCTCTGCCGCCCCTACCCCCGCGGGATGCTGTGCACCCTGGTTGGGCTGCTGACCTTGCCCGCTGAATCCCGGTCCGTAGCATTGCACCAATGGGTGTCTGCCAGAGCACTTCGAGCATTCGTGCCTAAACTTGCAGTACTGTGTGGCACATGTGCCTTTATTAAAATCCCAGCATGCTCCCTGTGTACTCCCGGTACCGCCTGCTGTGTACCCCACCCCCCCTCGGGTGGGGCGGTTCTGAAAGGGGCGGGAAACCAGTGGAAGCCCGCTGGCCGTGTATATCATCTTCCCAAACTTCACCGCCCCCATTGTTTGCTGATATGTCTGTATCTATTTCCCCCCACTTTGCCTCCGTGTCCCACGCCAGCCGTGCCCTAAACCCTTCATCGTAATGGGACCACGCGTACCCCCCGTACGTTACTTGGGCCCTTCTGATCACATCCATGTACTTGAACAGTGCGATGGACCTGTCTGGGAACTTTTCGCAGTATACACTGGCGAATATCAGGAAGGCTGCCGACCAATTCTCGATGGTCATGGCCACCCGTCTTCTCTTGGCAAGCTCTACTTCTTCTTCCTTGGACCCTTCCTTCACTGTAAGCTCCCTATGTAACAGCTTCAGCATGTCCACATATTCGCCTTTCCAAATTTTCTCTTTGGTGGCCAACGTAAGGTGGGCCCCCAATGGCTTAGTTATCCCCATGTAAGGCAAATTCTTCGGTTGAACTTTGTGGCTCTCTTCCCCCCCCTCTGAGAGTACCCCGTCTGACCCTTTGTCTGCTGTAGCTGGGACCGTGCCTGGCCCC
The DNA here is from genome assembly GCA_963921515.1 of Calotriton arnoldi. NCBI lineage: Eukaryota > Metazoa > Chordata > Amphibia > Caudata > Salamandridae > Calotriton > Calotriton arnoldi. The sequence continues at coordinate 6,251,896 of CAWUFW010000077.1, read as the reverse complement.
TCCGTCTGACCCAACCCTTGTCCGGGTGCTGCCACCCCCGTCTTGTTCCCCTTCCCGCCCCCTTGCTGCGCCTCTGGGCCCACCCCAGTATCTTTAACGTATGCACCTCTCCGGAAGCGAACCTCCCCCTCACCTCCCCCCCTCCCCCATGCATCTGTACCCACGGACACCCTACCCTGCGTTCCGCCACCCTTCTGCTTGCCTGCCTGTGTTTTGCCTGGCGTCAGGGCTGGCGTCCTCCACGGATCCCGCCGCCCTACCAGTCCGCACCCTGCTACCCTGTCGGTGCCCCCACTCCACGCCTGCGCCCCCCCCTCCCTCTATGCCTACTGCCACACCGCCCCATGCTGTGCTGGGCCTCTGCGGGCGTGCTTTAGCCTTACCTGGCGTCAAAGTCGGTGTCCTGACCGGATCCTGCCGCCTAACCAGTTGTGCCGGAGGTGCCACCACTCTATCCGTAACCGTGTGCGATCCGTCTGCCCCCTACCCTGTCGCGAGCTGCCCTCCTTTCCAACCCTGAAACCCTCCTCGGAGCCCCCCGCTCCCCCCTCCTCCCTATCACTCCATTCCAACGCGTCTATGGGCCTCGTCCCCGTTCGGCCCACCCCCAACCCTCTGTCCTGTGCTGGGGGTACCCCGCTCGCACCCCCCCCGGGCCCAACCCCCGTTCACCGACCATTGCTGCCTGAGCCCCGCGGGAGCCCTCTCTAACCACCCTCCCAGCTCCAGGGAGGGCATAGGTCCACACCGTGTCTACCCTGGGTCCGTCTGTCTGCTAGGGCCTGCCTGCCCCTCCCTCCTCCCGTCCCCCTCCCCGCGCACCGGCCTAGGAGGGGGCCCGGCAGAGCCCTGCCCCCTCCCTCTGGTGTACCTGAAACGGGGTCCGAAAAACCCCCATCACCGCCCTTGGAGGCCCCTCCTGCCCCCCCCCTTTCCTGGCTGCCCCATTCCTAGCCCCCCCTCCCTGCCCGCCCGGTTACCCTCCACCAGATTAAGGGGTAATGCCTCCTCCCCGGGAGCTTCCGGGCGCGCTTCCCTCCCAATGGGGCCCTACCCGCCCCGGGCGCACACTCAAGGGCGGGCTCCGCCGGCTTAATGATTAAGGCCTCCACCCCCGGCTGCATCCGGGCCCGCTTCCCTCCCGCTGTGGCCCCTCCAGCCCCAGGCACAAACTCGAGGGCGGGCTTGGGCATCGCGCCCCGCCCCCCCCGCGCAGCCTTCCCACGCGGTGCCACCTTCGCAGTGTGGCCGCGCCCGCCCCCAGCAGCACCATCTTGTGGTTTGCGGGTCCGCGGCGGCGAGCATGCCAGCACCGCCGCCGCGACCCCGCCTGACGCCCGCCGAGAAGGCCTCACCTCAGCTGCGGGCCGCAGCAAATCCATGCGGCCCGCCTCCTCGAGCAGGCGCATGGCCTCCGCCACCCTGGGATCGTCTCCCGGAGCCGCCATCGCGAAACCGCCACACGCGTCCACCGGAGCCTGCCCACGCTGCTGAAATATGATGCGGGGTCCCACTAAACGAAACTCGATACCAAGAACTTCAAAACCCTACCAAAAACTAAGTAAACCCTATCCCTGCCGACCGGCTGTCGTGTCACCCACCGAAAATGCTGTCTGGTGACCTAAAATGACCGGTCTTATAGGGCCAGCCCAACTGTAGCCCAACCAGCCCAATTGGGCTCTGGGCTGCACCAATGGCCCAAAATACCCCAGGGGTGGCAGGCCTCCCGGTGGTCGGCCGCCCCCCCCCCAAAGCCCTATTTTCATCCATCAGCATGCCTCCCTGCCCCATATACTCACGCTTGCAAGTTCTTTTTCATCCTTGCTTTCTCGCTTTGTCCCTATTATTCCATCTTTCTCATCTTCTTTCTTTCCCTCGTTTCTGCTTTTCGCTCTGTTTTTCTGGGGGGAAATCTAATGTTGGAAAAATGAGTTCCGCTCCCCAGAAAAGAATGCTGGTGGGCCCCACCTGCAACCACTGGCTTAAATTAAGTACTGCATACATGGTGACTTTTGTATTTCTTCTTTGCTCAATTCTGAGTCACTGTAAGGTGCTTGCTTTTTGATTGCGTGTTCAGGTCACAAGAGGTTCACGGTGGCTTTTTCACTTTCTTCATAGTTAAGGCGTGGTGACATAGTTGTGACAGAGGTATTGTATTGTATTGCAGTAATTTATATAGCGCTTGCTATCCCTGTGTAGGGTGCTGGATCTCTTGGTATGATGCACAAGCTAGCAATAAAGAGGTGCCCACTGTCTCTTAGGGAGTGAATGAGGCCTTTTTGTTACACTTATGCAAGAATTGATCAGCATACATTGCTCGGGAGACCTCTAAAACGACTGAGGTGTATATATATATGTGTGTGTGTGTGTATATATATATACATATATATATATATGTATATATATATATATATATATATATATATATATATATATATATATATATATACACACACACGTCTGGTATGTATGGATACAGGTCTGTGTGCCTACCTTAGGCGAGGGGAGTGTGCTGTGAGGGAAACTGTGATTTTACAACATTCTGCAGACAAAGTGCACAGTCATGTGGCTGATTTAGATTGAATTTCAAGACTAGAGCTACTAAATAAACACCCGGGCAGTGCATTCCAATGAAAATGCTGGCGCAGCATTTCCTTTCAAGGCTGAGAGATGGCAGATAGCTACGAGTGAAGGTCTCCTGCTGGGTCACACACAGTCAGGGCCTTAATGTAAACATAGGTTTTGTGGGAAAGAGACGTGACTACAGCTACCTCAACCTAGTGTGACCATCCTGAACATCTTTATTGCTATCCTGGGCGTAACTGTGGCCATCCATGGCACAATGTTGATCTAGGCATAATGTTGCATGATATGAAGTGGGCATTCCTGACACAATTCTGGCTGTCTATGGTATAATGATGCCCATCCTTGGCAACAAGTCGGCATTCTTGACATAGGTCTGATTATCTCTGACATAATGGTAGTGCCTGACATATGTGATGATAAATGAGTAAGAACAATGGAATCCGTCCATGTGCAATAGTAGTACATGTACATCATTGATAACATTGTCAAAAGGATGGTGTGGGGACCACATTTGTAGTCACTAACTTAAAGGATGGTATTTTGGGACAGAAATATTGTTATGACAAGCTTTTGTTTGGGGAAAATGAAGCTTATTTTTCCTCAATAAAAACTTTGTGTTTGCTAGCAAATTTGGTGTGTTTTTAGAAACTGGCATGCTGGCCAGGAAAGTGACTACAATTCCGAAATATATATAAACTTAATTTGGGTGATAAGACTGAGTTTTGTAAGGCTTAATGCTGATCTTGACTGGTTGGTATCTGAGAACACTTACTGCTGTGCCTGTTGGTGTAATCTTTGTGTGGTTTTATTTCATCATCTAGAGTGATATGTTTTTAATATGATGTTATCAATATTGATGTCAGAGCCCTGAGCATGTAAGTTTGGAGTTACCCATCTGATCATGTTATGTTGCTTTAAATTGAGAGGTTGTATGAGCCTGTACGATGTGTCTAATTCTGCTGTCTGTGACCTGTGGTTGTGAGATTTGTGCATTTGATTTCTCTACACTGCCACTTCTTAGTAGTGTTTGAGCCCATTCTAGAAAAATTGTGCTTGCTTCTCTTAAACAAAGTTTCAGATTTTTAAAATGTATTTATGATGCATCTTGGCCCCTGAACTAAGCAAGCAAGTAAGTGTGGTGTGTTGCCTACATCTGTGCTCAGAGGCACCCAGTAGCCCCCAGCCACACCCTCTGCCTGGCCTCCAGATTCCACTGTTTTTGGCCATCCAATTAGAGCAGTGAGCTCTTGGTCCACAGAAACCACTGTTTACAGTCTTTGGCCATGTGCATGGAGTGTTTACATTGTGTGGTATAAATGTGTGCCCAGGGTCGGACTGGGAAACCAAAACCAGCCCTGGCAAAAGTGCTCCAACCAGCTCTGCTCCTTTCATCTCCTTGTGCAATCTCTTTCCATCCATCCATTTTTTCTCTTTCTCTCCTCTCCTCTCTCTGATCACTTTCTCTCTATCGTGCTCCTCCCTCCCTCTTTTTCTCTCTCTTGAAGCCTCCCGGTGCCTAAAGCAATTAACCTCCTGGAGCAGGGGAGGGTGCCCAAGGCACCAGGTGTGGACCTGGGCTTTCAAAGACGGCCTCCAAGGCATCCAGACAACCAGGGAAATGCCCAGTAGAATACAAGTCTGGTCCGGCCCTATACACGCCATACACCAAGTCCTCATGCCTCTTTGAACTCGCTCCGTGCAGCTTTTGGTAGTGTTGTGTGGGATTTGGGTGCAAAGTGTGATCTCCAGCTGTGTCTTGCACCCAGGCATACATCTGCTGATGGATATTGCCTTCAACAATGTAGTACGTCCATTTCAGTTTCCTCCCTGAACCCAGCGCTCCTGTCCAAGACAAGGGATTGGCAGGAAGAATGTTTTCTCATCCAATGAGTTTCCAAATCTTTGTATATTTTTTAACTTCTGATCCCCCAAATCGCCTTGTAGTGCTTATGCGTCAAATGACTGAACATATCTACACCAAACCACAAAAGAGCCTTGCTGTCTTTATGGCAAGTTTGTGTATTTCCATTCATCAAGCTTTGCTATAGCAAACAGCAAACATTCCTGTGGGACTTAGAATGGGAAATGTAGCTTTCAGATAACGTTTTCTCCGATTTGATGGAGCTTCACAAATTTTTTAATGGGGAACTTGAGCAGGACTGGATGAGTCACACACCTTCCAAGTGTTGCGCAGATTTGTCAGACTGTGACAGTTATTGATAAATGGAAAAAATCCTGTGGACGTCTAAACTTGACATTCCCTGCAGAGTAATGTTCTCTGAATTTGTTAAAAAAGAATACAAAAATAAAATACATATGTGCATGTAACGCTGCCTATATGTTTGCCGGGTCTGGTGGCTCAGTGGACCTATGCGTCCACTTCAGGGACCTGTTTTCAACCTCATGGTCACAGGTTCAAATCCCGGTGGGTCCACTCAGCCTTTCATCCATCTGAGGTCGATAAAATGAGTACCATTGAGTTGGGTAACAATAAACATCTGTTATTCAGCACCAAGATACCCTTCTGGGTGAACGTGTACTTTATAAATAAACGTTATGTTATGTTTGCAATCTTGCACAGAGCATTGAGGTAGTTATGGTTTTGTAGCTTGCCATTTCAATGTTTTTTTAGATTCTAGATTGTAGCCAGTGCGTTTCTTTAATGGATGTCCAAAGGGTAAAATAAATGAATATCAAAATATAAGGTTATGATCCAAAGCCTTAAAGCACTGAAATTCATTAGTTAGTGTGAGCTGCAGAACCATATCTACCCCTACGTACTGTTATGTCTCACACATATTGTCAAAGTTGACATCAGTGTTGACATCACCATTGAGATCATTGATGAAGTCATGAAAGCCGCTCGGCAGCCCTGCATGCCAGAACCAATAAACTAGGCATTTGGGGGTGCTGAGCAAACTATGTTTGCAAGAATGGAGTTTGGTGCTGATACCAGAATGTTTGCAAGATGTGCTAAAACATAATATTGGAGATGACAAACATCATCAATTGATGTGCTTTTCACCATTGGATTCAGGATGACGATGACAAGAACAAAAAGGTATATACTAGTGATTGTCCATGTAAAGAGAGCAAACAAGCAATAAATAGAAGAAGTAGGGTTATTCAGTAAAAGGCCACATAGGTCTACGTCCACCATCCAGGTAGTAGCTATTCTTTTTCAATGATGACCACACAGTATTATTAAATAGTGAGATTCTAACATGAAAGTTTCATCCCAAGTCTTGTTGGTACACCGACACAATACTATACAAAGCTGGTCTATGATGCCAATCAAAACTCAAGGGGAAAATATTGCTACTTTTACAGAATTTGATGGTACTTAATTTACCAATTTCAGAGGAAAGAAAAAAACTGAAGATCGTTGCAGGTTTCAGTGGTGAGCATTCAACTCGCTGACCTGTCCTGGCATCTATATTGCATATAATGGTCAGCATTAAATCTCAACATTTAAACAATTGTGTGATTTTTTTTTTTTTATGTAGTCCTGCCATCTCCCAGTGCTCCAGTCCCCTTATTGTTAGCATTGCAAGTGCCTTATAAAAATGTACTTTCTGACTAGTGCTGCAGCGGAAGCACTTTGTAACAAAACGGTCAGTCTAACACCGGGCCCATAGGAGTGAAATATTACAAATATTTACTTGGTATACCTTACCACAGAGGAATTGGTCCCCTGATGGATCTTTCTTCGTCATAGTAGGGGGTGGAATCTAGGATAACCCAGTGTCAGTCTATCCAGTGAGAACCATTAATTGGTAGCCCACTCCCAAGCACAGTTTCAAGAAAAGAACATTAATCTTAGATAAATAACTCAAACAGTTTTTTAAAATAAATTAATTATTGTATTAGAGATTCAAAATCAATACAAGTAACATCTTTAGCAATTCTATCATGCATACTAATGCATGCATCAAAATTCTAAACATTTAGTAACTCGAATCAAAGAATGCAAACGATGGTTTCCAAGGTAACCGGATGGTTCAGTTTGAAATCTCTCAAAGGGACACAGGATTCAAGTTAAAGTCCAATAGGGGAAAGTCCATAAGTATAGACAAAAGGAAATGGAGCATTTATCAAAGGTTCAGGTCTGGATTCTAACCAGACCGCTCCAAATAGTCCAGCAGATAAGTACATTAGCATAAGGCAATAGGAAAATAAGATAGCTCGACAGCCAGAATAGAGTCAAGGAAGTGATGGAATAATGGCAACGGCCACAGTTCTCAAGAGCATCGCCAAAGAGTCCTCCAATAGTCAAAACCAAAGAAGAAGGGGAGCTCCGCAGTTTACTCCTCCTAAATCCAATAGTCTTTATAGTGCATGTTTGTTATTATGACGACGTCGTCAGTCTACTGTGGAGTGACCCATGTGATCACTCTTCCGTTTAGCAGGTACAAACTGATACTCCAGGAACTTCTCCTATTTGGCTTATGAGAAAAGACAGTACATTGCATCCTCACAGGTTTGTCAAAATGCTTTAACATTGTTGCTTTGTCCGTGAACACGGTCAAAAGGTTAGGTTCTCATGGAACCCACGCAAAAGAGAATTAAAGAAAAGTGTCTGATTTGTCCTTTAAAGAATGTGACATGATCGGAGCAAATAAGCAACATTTAGAAACGAGTCAAAGTTCATTTCATCAGGCCGTGGAAAGACACAGCCTAAAGAGAAAAGTTAATTCAAGCATCTTTAAACTCCTATTTCATTAGTGTAAAACTCCTAATTTATGTTAAAAGGCCTTATAAGATCACTCAAATGTATCATATATAAGCATTATTTAATATGTCAGTGATTAATTCACATAAATGCACAACTGATTATGTATGGCCTACTACTACATTTTCAAAATAGCAATAGGTAAAATAATTTTTCAAAGCATTTGATCAAAATCGTTTCCCTAAATAAAAAATCTACACATTAGGCATCTATATAAAACATTTCTAAGCTCTAATGTGTAACAAATGTTTTGCACCAATATATGTTGGCAAGTCATTCTGCAAGAAATGCTAAGTTTTCATGTTTCATCTTCACGACATCTTTGTTAGAAAGATAAGTAAATATAAAATTCATCTCAAAATCACCATGTTTATTGACTCTACCATTCTCTAACTAACCAAGCACACTTTTACGGTGCTGTATGGCTCAACTTAACCCATTTTCAGTATTGTTTTTTGACACTGGTGCAAGGCGCACATTTACATTTCGTTGTCGTTTTTGGTGGTTTTAGCTTAATCAGAAAAGTCAGTAATTTTGCTCTAACACTAGGCTGAGTGGAAAATTACAGCAGCGACTGGACACTGCCTTTCATTTTGGGCCAAATTGCATCGTTGAGTTTGGTCTGACTTGCTGTAATTCCACGCAGCCTTTTCACCTTTTGTTCAGTCTCGCGGTGGCTGTGCTGTGCATGTTCCCTTTATGCCGTTTCTGTCCACTCCAAAATGTTAGAAATGACCCATGTCCCCTCCGCTCTTGCACATTTGGAATCTGCGTTGTACGCATGCGTGTCAGTAGACGTGCTGTCGCGCGCTGCGTTACCGAGTGCTTCTTCCGCTTGCAGTGTTCTTGGTTCACAGACAGCAGATGCTCCTGCGCTCCATCTGTGATTAAAAGCTTGTTGTGATGCGCCGAATGCCCAGAGGCCTCCTTGACTGACGCTGCGATATAACGGTCAACTGTAACTGTGCATCTTCTTTCGAAGCGGAGTCCCCTGTACAGTACGGATTGGGGTTTGATCACTCCAGCAAGCCCTACTCTTTCTTTATTAGCAAATGTCAGACGGTCTGTGATAGTCCCATTTCACGTGGCGAGGCCGGTCTTTTTAAGTGATGCAGTCGCTTTAATTAGAGAAATCTGAATAGAAAGAAAATCGCAAGTGGCCTGTTGGAACAAAACTGACACAGGTGGCTGTCGCATAAAAGAAATCCATGGACTTTGTGCTTGCATGTATCCTGCAGAACTAATTTTTTTAAAGTACAGTACGACACGCAAACATAATATCTCATTTTTATACAGTGTTTTATTACACTTCTGCCATGTCTAATCATTGCAAATAACAAGTGCTCCTGGTACCTAATTTAATAGTACCTAATTGACCACCCTCAGAAGGCTGGAAGGCTGAATTTGCTATCCCAGAATTTGATCTTGTGATCTGCCAGGCATGTTACAGGAGTGAGTGGTCAACTTTACAGTAACACCAAAAAAACAATATTAAGTCGTTGCCAGAATACATACTTACACTTGCTTTACTTTCCCACTCCAACATTAGCTCCACCCTTTCAGTTGGAGAAATGGCCTTTAGTTGCTGCTTCATCCCAAACTGCCCGGTGAGTATTTACAACCTAAGGAAGATTTCCTTTAAGTCAACATGTGTTTGAAAGGTTCCATTTTTTTTGCAAACTTGACATAGGATTATGGGGAAAAAATTGCTGATTTCAACCCTCACCAATTTTGAACGTGTGCAACACCGAGGCTAGGATTGGACAGCGCTGGATGCAGGTATGTTCAGATTTTTTTTTAAGAGGTTGTAACCTGTGTGCTTGACTTCAGCATAGTTACTTAGGAAATGGCTTGTCTGCTCCAAATAATACTGACCAAAAGTTAAAGGGACTTCTTAGTATGTGTAAAACCAAAGAGTTAAAACAAAGTCCTACAGTTTGCAAATGTCCCAAAACCTTAGTTTGCTCCTTTTTCATATCTAAATAGCTACATTTCATCTTGAAATTATCGCTGCATTTGATGTATGTTTACAACACTGTGACTGTGTTGAATTTTCTCTTCAAGTTACATCAGCCTGGGCCTCAAATCGATGTTGCCTAATTGTGGTAGTGGAAAAAAAATGAAAATACCCACCCGCCTACTAAAGTCTGCACAAGTTTACTCATCAAAGCAAGTAAAAATGAAATATTGCTATGCAGTGCAACAGTATAACCGCCCCACACCCCGCAGCGGTGAGCATCTAATGCTAATCCTCCCCAATTTTCATGATGTTTATAGGTTTTCTACACACCTTGCTTAGACTGAGAACACACGTGACAGAAACCAAAACTTAGATTAGCAGGCGCACATCTTTCTCATAAGAAGAACGAAAAAGTACCTTGAAAAAGGTACAAAAAATGTAGACTTTCAGACGCTGAGCTAGTTTTTTTAATGAATTCTTGCTTAGGTTTGCTAAGCAGGAGGGTGAGGTTGAATACGTCAGAGATGAGGAAGCAGCACTAGCTTTTTACAACATGGACGAACAAAACAATGTGTATTTGTAAAGCGCATTATCACCCGGGAGGGTATCCTGCTGCAGAGCAGGTGTGTGCGCTTAGCCCTGCCTGGGGTAGGTTGGTTAATTGAAAAGCCAGGTCTTCAGCCTTCTTGTGAAATTCAAGAAGAGAAGAGGAGGCTCTGATGTGGAGTAGGAGGTCTTTCACACTTTAGGGGCAATGTAAGAGCACGCCCGTCCTCCTGATCTGGATATGAGTGGGATGTACGGCGTAGGAGTCCTGTAGAGTGCAGAGATGTCTGGGTGGTTGGTGGCAGTAGATACAACTGTTCTGGTAGGTAGGGCCTAAGTTGTGTTGTGCTTGAATTTTTGTGGGAGGAGTTTGAAATTAGCATGTTAGTGCATCGGGAGCCGTGAGATCTTTGAGGTGATGCGAGTGCTCTGTGGAAAGTTGAGGATGAGTCTGGCTGCCAGGTTCTGAATGGTTTGTAGTCTTCTGGTGAGTTGCTTGGTGATCCTGGCGTAGGCGGTGTTCTGATAGTCCAACTTGCTGGTGACTAGGGTGTGATCAACGTTTTGTTAGGTGTTTCTTAGCAGCCATTGGAAGATCTTCCTCAGTATCTTCAGGGTGTGGAAGCAGGATGCAGTTACGGCGTTCATTTGTGCAGTAATGTCCAGTTTGCTCGATGTAATGGGAGACTGTGCCACATAATGCAGCGAGGTACAGGAAAATGCACTGCTGAGTCTCCTCTGTCGAGGATCATGCAAATGCTGTTTCTGGCAGTGATGTGTGCTGCTTCTGTACTGTGGTTGAGCCTGAATCTGGACTGCATGGCGTCGAAGGGCTGGTGAGGCGTCGGTTGATTAGAAAACTGACAGCAATTGAATCATTATGGTGTCAACTTTTACTATGATTTTCAAAGCAAATTTCCTGCAATTCCTCAGTGGAACACAGCTCTGTTTTCACCAGCACGCATTTAAAAATTGAACATTTGCACTACTGATGGGGAGCATAAAAAAATGAAAAACAGGAGGTGAGACAGAGGAGGATATGAACAAAAGAGGGCACAGTTGAAGAGAGATTAGGTGTCCGATAAGGGCAAGTAATCTAAATATGTGAGGAAAAAGAGGATTTGAAAGAGAGAACACTATGTGTACTCGTTTATTTGTCACAGAAGCATTTAATTGAGTGGTGAGGGTGTTGGGAGTGTGTATGCTGGGAAATTGAGTGGTGAGAGGAGTTGATGGATCAAAAAAGAGGATCTTTGAGAGGAGGGTGTGAGAAGGTGAGACTAGAAGATATGTGAAAGGGAGATGTGATAAAGAAATGTATGAGATATGATAGTGAGATGATGGTCAGAAAGAGTAGTGTGTTATAGTGAACTAGAGGAAAGTGAGAAGGGGAGGGAGAGAGATGAGTGTTTCCAGTACTGTTTCACCAATCTATGAAAAAGCAATTATATATTGAATGCCTTTCATAATATGTCAGGGACAAGGGACTGTTTCACCCACATCATTTTAATATAGGCCTGACAGCTTGACATAAGGGACATAACCTCCTCAAACTAGGGAACCATAACTATGGTACTGTGCTGTAGAGGGAGTAGTACTCCTGTATGTGTCCTAGTGCTCGATTGTAAACACATTAATAAAGCATCCTACACTAGGTAGATGAGGACTCGCCATCCTATGTGAGTATATTAAAGATTTGTATTTCCATAAGAAGTTTGACTAGTTTTTCCAGGAGTTTTGTACTTCTTGTATGTTTGTCTGATGGGATTCAAAGAGTGAACCCTGACAAAATATGTGAGCAGAGTTTAGTTTTGATTTTGTATGTGAAACAAACACATTGTTTGAAATAGACATACTAACTTTCTAAAATGTTGAAACTTAACTGGCACCATCTCAGGTGTAACGCTCTTAGTCAATTCAGGCTTTTTAGCCAACATCCATTTGTATGGTGGGCTTTTTCGGTCCTCAAGAACAGTGTTAAAAGCTAAACTACAAGCCCCAGGGATGCAATATGCTGTTGACTGAAAACCCCTGAATAGCTGGCGTTATGTCATGCCATTGAGCTACTTGGCAGACTTGTGAAATACAAAATGAAATTCAGTTTCTGAAGTTCTGCACTTTTTTCCTCATCAAGGGCTAATCAGTCCAGTGGTTGAGAAGGTAGATATAACCTTTGTAGTACAGCGGGTAGCATCTCACTGCTAATGGGCTGAGATTAACACTCCTGGACAAAACAGCATGCTAAAAATACTTTATTTACCAGAACAATGGGAGCAGCAGAAACTGAATGTGAAGATCCACAAGAAAGAAAATCACTCTGCTGACTACCCCCTTCCTGAGCCCATACCAGGCCTAGATGTTTTGTGCGTTAAGTGGAGCCACTGCAGCACTACTGTGAAGCGTCCTGCCTTGAACAAGTTCAACACGTGTTGTAGGGGCTGCCCTTTGAGGGCAGCCAGTGCTCTAAAATATATGTACTGCTCCTCCACAGAGCAGATGTGCTTAGAAAAGCTCGGGGGGAAAAATGTACATTTTCAGTAAAAAAAAAAAAATCTGCTTGCATTTTGCAGCATGGGATTAAGACCTAAATATGCAGCTATCATAACATAACATAACATGTCTATTTGTAAAGTGCACGTTCACCAAGGGTATCTTGGTGCTGAATAACAGATGTTTATTGTTACCAAACTCAATGGTACTCATGGAGTCGACCTCAGAAGGATGAAAGGCTGAGTGGACCCACTGGGATTTGAACCTGTGACCATGAGGTTGAACACATGCCCCTACAGTGGACGTATTAATCCACCAGACCCAGTATCATAAATCTATGAATGCCAAAGGTTTTCTAAAGTCAAACCCCACCCTCTTTCTAAACATTTTGGCTGCTGCCCTAAAAGGTTCAAGGTGAGAAATGCCACCAGTGGCAAGATTCTTGCCCTGGGAAAAATCCAAACAACTGGCACAAGTGTCAAAGCCTAAGTTGACCTTCAGCTGCTTGCCAAATGGTTAGCTAAGGAAGCTCCTAATTGTTGCTCCTTCAACAAGAGAATGGCGGAGAGCAAAGCTTGATGACTGTGAGCAATACGTTGACTTGCATCGTCTGTTGATCCTGTAAATGATTTACCACTTATCACAAAGTTTGCTAACCAGTGCGGAAGATGGGTTTTATGGTGTACGTTATTTATAAGGTTTTAATGCACTTTCCTCCCGCGAGAGGTGCAGTCTCCCTGCAGCAGCTTGAAGGAGCTATTCAGGACTAAAAGTGCATGTCTGCGAACTATATTTGAAGAGCAGTACTGTGTAATGCCGAATACTGCTCCACGTGCGTTTCACGTCATTCAGGTCTCATAGGAAGACAGACGTATAATCGACTGAACATTGCCAGTGCATTGGGAAGGAGGCCTCTTGGATCCTTAAGGATGTGTTGCCAAGGTACTGAGGGTTCTAGGAACACCTACCTTGGGAATGGCTGATGCCTGCGGTTTTGGCTTCTGCTATGAATGCAAATCTCTCCCAGCAAAGACTAGAAACACCCTTGACCACCTGAAATTCAGAAAGAGGGTTAAAGCCTTGGCTTTCTCCAAAAGATAGCTGACTTTTTCATCCAATCAAGTGACGGAGGTAATCTTGTTCACAAAGATGGTCAGCAAAAGCAATTAGAAGTATCTCTCTCAGACCTCCTTGCTTCGCTCGACACCTAAGTGTGGAAACAAGATTGCTCCAACATATGAGCAGCTCTGTGGTCACCATGCCGAACACACGCGGGTCCCTCAAATGCCTTACTTAGAACCCATACCCTTCCAACCATACAAATGATAAATAGACAAACGATGGCAATACACAACAATGCTATGTATGCTTAAAAAAACTCTCTTACTCCTTTTGTCTCCACCTTCAAATGCAGTTACATGTGACAGGATGCGAGCATGTCTCGGGTCATCGGGCATTAACCCAGAAACACTTGCAGCTTAGGCTATGCTATAAACCCACAGATTCCCAACCATGCACACCCTATGGAGCAACAAGCTGCCGGACCATTGTAAGCCTTGCATTACATTATTTTCATCACTCCCCGCTCTCTATCTCACCTTTTTTCCTCCTTCACCCCATTTATGCATCCATCATCCTGCCTGCCTTACTGTGGAATAATATTTGATTGCTGCACCCAATAGTGATGACGGCGTGGTGTGTGTTCAGTCCTGTGTGATTTGTGCAAGTCCAGAAATTGTAACTGTGTCACCTTGGCCAATACCTGTAAAAGCTTAAGCCTCTGTGAAGAATGCATGTGAAGTGTTAGTTCTGCAGCCTGTGAGCAGCAATAGACTATACGGTAGGTGCTTCTCAGGAGTCATATTGTGCTGTTATTCCTGTAGTCAGTGTTACTTCTGGCTCTAGGTAGGTTTGACCTACCAAAGGTTAACTGGGGATGCTCTTTTTACTGCACCCAGTATGTACCAGGTACGATTAAAAACTGCAAAACTCATAATTCCAGTGGGTCGGGTAACAGACTTACCGCATATATAAGAAATTATCAGGCCACTCGTAAGAGGACCATAATTTCTAGATGTGCCTACCACCAGGTTTTCCTCAATGTGCATAATTTTTGGAGCCGCAGGTTAAGGGCCAGGCGTAAGTTCACTGAAATGCATCAGTGGTGAGGTGATAGTCTGTCCAGATTGAAATCCGGATTGATGAGACCGAGCCATAATGATCAAGCATGTATGGTAAAATGGTGGCACTTAATAGCTTGGAACGAAAATATTCAAAGTTAGTCTGTTGTGTTGAAGGCTAAAATTTGCTCCAGGGTCTAGCATATGCAAGGTGATGCCCACTCCCAAAAAAAAAATCGAGCATTGGCATAGCCAATAGGTCTCGCCTTTGGGATCTTATAGGTGTTTAGCCAGAGCTATTGGAATTTGGATTCCCACACTGAGCAGCAAACAAAAGGCAATCAGGAAGCAGTTGAGGGCAGCCCCCCACGTGGCTTTGTAGTCAATCAGTCAGGTGGAACTTCTCGGCAAATCACAGCCGCACTTCCGGAGCACAAGTGCACTTTTGGCAGCGGGAGAGGTCGCCAGGCACCGCTCTCGAAGGCAGCCAGAGAGCGCCGGGCAGGCTGGGGTAGATAGTCACTCACTAGGAGGGAGAAGTGTTTGGGGGAAATAACAAAGGGGGTGCATAAAGTCTGTACCAGGCCGGGCTGCTCCGCTCCGACTTAATAGTCGGGCTAGAGAGCTTAAACTGGGTCACACGGATTGTTCAATGCAACATGGAAGTTGGAACCAACAACGGCCGGGCTTCTAAGCGGATACAACACGAATAGGATGCCATTCTACAGAAGTAACTGCTCGCTATACAGTCACACGCATGGCATAAAGTCTGGCTAACAACTGTGCCACAAAATGATATGACAGATTGTAAACAGTTCGTTTTGATTGAATGCAGTTTGATATGTACTGCGCAGCTTAGCATGGCCGAGTGACTCGTGAACGAAATCGGTGGAATGCGGGGCACAATGTGTACATTGTTTCAAATTATGCTTTGAAAACATCGAGCGAGGCAGTTTTTAGAGTAAGCATGTTTTTCTCTTTTGTAGTGTTTGATTTTTTAAGTGACATACCCAGACAGCAAAAAAATCTCACCCGAGCAGGTTAAGACATCGTCATCCAGTAGATAATGTGATTCACACAACTCAGCCAAACAAGCACCTCCCTAGGTTGCCGGTAGTGCAAGCGCTACAGAAAGAAGTACCCGATTTTTCAATGAAACTAACAGCTCTAGCTGCATACACATGATATAAAGGAAGCAGTAACCCTAAAATTACATGTGCAAAACTTTGCTTGCCTGCAGCTGCGAGGGCTGTGTGCGCTAGGGCGGCGAGGGGTGGACCCAGGCGGGTACACAGCGTGTCCTGACTTTGCTGCAGCTCTGGAGAGAGGGAGGAGCGGCGGCTACAGCCTCAGCCAGCGTCATGGCTTCTAGCAGCACAGCGTCACCGGGGAAGCGGGCCGCCAGCCCCATACGCACCGGGGCCAGTGTTAGTACATAAGGCACAGAGGCAGCGCCAGAGCATAAATGCGCCGAGATAGCCCCACATTTGTTTATGGAACTGAAATCAAGCACGGTCGCGAAAGTGAAAGCGATTGCGCTGGGTTAATTAGTAACATGATCCCAGAATGCAGCTGGCACACTGCGCGCCGCTGCTCGCTCCGCTCGCTCCCGAGACCCAAAGGCCATGGGAGTGAGCGTTTAGAGAAAAGGCGGGACATGCACCCGCCTTTGGCCATTTGCGTGCTTTCATTTTTGAAAGCCACACGCAATGGCCAATAAAATGTGTGGGAGTTAACAAAATCACACTGAGAAGTCTCTGGCAAGTTTGGAGTGCTTACAAGAAGCCTCCCCATAATGCAGCGCATGCGCGCTGCGCTAGGCTCGGCCTAAACACTGCATCTCTTTTCGTTATGTAAAGAAATGCGCTGAAACGTCAAACTAGTACCTATGATTCATCAGACAGGAAGGCCCGCCTTTCATACTGGAAGCCCCGCCAAGGCACGGCTTTGGAGCTTTTTGAATGGTTTTCTTGACCTCCAGTGAGGGGGGCCTTGTTTTTTTCCAGAATTCATTCGATCATATAAATGTGAGAGAGGATGGGAAACTCGCGTTCCATTTCCTAACAAGGCTGATTCACTTTGAAAAGAATCTGTGATTTCTTTTTTTAAAACAAAAATAGTTTTAATGCCAAAGTCCAGTCAAAACGGAGGTTCTTGTGAAGAAATCCAACGCATGGTAGGTATATTTACATAGCACTAAAACCCATCTGTGGCACCCATGTGCCGAGTGGATGGAGGCACCGCCGATTTGAGTTGCTTTCTGAAGACCATTGGGTAGTTTACGGAGCTCTTCGTGCTTGTGAGTTCCCTGCGCAGGACTTGGAGTCTAGACGGTAAAAGTAAACGCTTCAAGTGGAGGTTGAAGCCAGGGCTTTAAGTGGGATGAAAAAACTGGGCGTTGGGGGTCTCTCAAAGGGGTATGACGGATGTAATTAAGGGTGTGGCTTAAAATAATGTAAACTGAAAATCTGTGCTTAACATAGTGTGCCACCTGACTGGTATTTTGCTGCTTCTGTCACTGCATCCAGATATACAATACAAAAAGTAACCTTACACCTACAAGCCAGGGCTATTGGCTTTGTCAATGGTTGTTAGTCAGGGGCGTAACAAAGGGCCCCACAGCCCCAGCAGTGCGGGGTGGCTCAGGCTTAAACATACTGGAGGGGCCCCTCCAGCAAATCTTGCCCGGGGGGTGGGGGGGCCTCACGTTTTGTTACACCACTGTTAGTTGCATAAGATAAATAAGCAACAACTATGGCTTTGTTGTTTAGCATATTGAAAAGGCTTCAGTTTTGAAATGAGACTGAAAGAACTGTAACGAGTCTCTTTGAAGTTACATCAAAGGCAGTGATGGGTGGTACTGCTGCGGAGTTGAGATTTATTTTTTTACCGAGGGTGAGGGCAAAAATGGAGAGTCCGATAGGGACCCGTCTCAGCACCTGCTTTTTAGAACTGTTGGTGCTCAGCACCGGCAGGACCCGGCCCACTTAATGATCTGGTTGAAGCTGCTGGGTCTGGGTTGCCCCTCGATATCTCTGGCACTTACCGTGCTACCCCTAGTCTCCGATATCATGAAGGCAACAACAGCTGGGTCGGACTGAGACTGAAAATGGAGCTGGGCACCAAAATAAAAATGACCCCCCCCCACCACCCCAATTAGTGAATTAAGTAGCTAAAAAAAGTGTCCCAATGTTTGTAACTCTGGCAGTTGTTGCATGCCTGGGTGCCTGCTGCAGGCAGTGTTTGTGGTAATATGGAGAAGTCCGCCATAAAAACCGGCCCACCCGACCATAAAAAGGCCCACAAACAGCCAAATAACACACAGCCTGATTAGGCCCCTGATAGGCCCGTCTGACTGGAACAGAACGTTCTGGAAGAGGCGTTTACTAATTGCAGTTTCCACTCCTTGCCCTTGCCACTGCTACTTACAATTGAAAAGGAAACCGTGGAGGGACTAAGAATGGGACCCTGGGTCAAACGTGTGATGACACGGTGGGGGGTGTCTAAGGGTGCGTGATGCCACTCCTGCTACGCCTGGCACTTTGACCAATTGATGCTCTCGGACGTGTGTGAAGTAGAGCCCGAGTGTTGAAGCAAGAGGGTGGAATGTGGAAAAGGCAATTATTTGACTACATAAATGTTTTCTAGAGCACTTTTTAGGATAAGAGTTACGTAACCGCTCCTTGGCTAACTTGTTCGGCGCGGTGCTTCACACAGTCCGCCTTGGCGGGGTCTGGCCAGCTCCGTGCTATGGGCCGTGTCCGTGCAAACCCGGCATCGCCCCCTCTTCGGAGCCGGATCGTTTTTGATGTCTCTCGCGCTTCCCTGGCATTTGGGTACCGCGTGCCGCCGCCGATCTCCTGCCTGCCATCTGCCGCTGCACGCGCCGCGGCGACTCATTATGCAGGCCCCCTCAGTGCCTAATTTGATGCGATGTTCTTCTTTCAATAGACTTTAATCAGGTGCAAAGAGGTCTCCGCTAAATTATTTATAATTGTGTCAGCTGATGGAACACTCCCTTTTATGGAGACTGCCTTTGAGACGAGGGTTCTGTGCGTGTGTTTGGTTTCCTAGGGTACCCACCTTCCTACCTGTTGTTTTTATGTAATACCAAAATAGCATTATAGCAAGTTGTTCGGCGCCCTCGTTTATTTTGCCTTTTGTGTAGAGCGCCTCGATCCTTATCCCGGGTTTAGGCACGTGCGTTGGGTGGCCTCGGTGAAGGCTCGCGCAGATTAATGGACACAGGAGAGCAGGCGGAGTTTCCATGTTTGTGACACTTTACACTTTTGGTTTAACAGAACCCGTACACAGCCGTCCATGCAAAGTGCTAGTTTTCCCACCATGCTCGACTGGTAGACCCCAACAATGTTCCAAAGGGTGGGTGGTAAGGCAGCTGGCAGACCATTCCTATTCACTCCCATTCACTCCTTGGTCCCTCTGCTGAAGCTACTGTCATGGGCACCTTTTGTGCCTGCGGTGCAATGCTCTGGCTTAGCATCAGCGCCACTGGTATGACGTGCATAATCTAGGTCAAAGGAAAAGGGTTCCTGTCCCACGATTACTTGAGGACCAATCTCTTGTAATGTATGTCTACCAAGATCAGAAAGCGAGCAGGATCTGGTCTAGAGTAATACCACGTATGCCAGAGTATAATGAGCGGCGCTGTAGTGTAAGGACCCCTATGCCATTTAGAGAGCTGCGTATGGTCCAAGGCTCCGGTATATCAGTGAGGGGGCCTGACCGACTGCCCAGCGCTGGCAGCTGGACCGCGACTCCACCCACAGGTGGCACGAGACTCAGGATTGCTTATCATGTTTTGAACTTTGCCAGCAAGGGCACGTTACCCCAGGAACCGCACTCCAGCTAATGGACTGCACTACTCCATGACTGCAACCGCCCTGCAAGAGTCTATCTTTCATTTCCATCAACACTACCTTGTCATAGTTCCACCCAGCGCCTGTCACCCGGCAATAATGAAAGGCCTACTACTCCCAAAGGGGTTTAAAGCAAATAATCTGAAGGATTACAGCAGGTGTCTCAAACGAGTAGCTGGTGAGCTACTAGTAGCTCTCCAGCTTCCTGTGAGTAGCTCTCCTGTGTGTAGCCCAGCCTACGACCATCAAAGCTTTTGCTTGGTTGAATTATTATATATATACCAACATTAAAATGCATGTATTCAAGATGCAAATGTGTGTATTTTCACAACTCATAAGCTGATGTGTGTAGAAAAATAGTTGAATTTTTCAAATGTGTTTAAAGCTATTATTTGAGTTGGAAAGATTTATTACTCATATTTGTACCTTGGTACCAGGGGACTTGCAGCTATGTTTTTTATGTACCACCCATGTAAAATTTCACTTAAAATTGTCGAAGCCTTTTTCACATTACTGCTGGAAACCCTGCCTAATGCACCGATGTGATCACTGCTGACACTCTTGGATGGGGTGTTCACTTTTACATCACTAGTATTAGTAGCTCGGGATGATTTTTATTGAACATAACTAGCTCTTGTTACAGAAAAAGTTAGAGACCCCTGGATTACAGCTACATTTTCCACAAGTTTAATTAACTCCAGCACAAAGATCCGGGTTGACCTGAAATTCGCGTTAAAACCAAGGTCTTTCCTTTAAGAGTTTGTGGTCGATAGTTTAGCATTTGGGCCTCTGGTGCGTTTTTGTACCCTTGTTGGAGCATCCCTGATGAAAAGTCTGTTTTTTGTTATATGGTGCCATTTTATCTCTCGTTGGCCTGGTAGCGTGTGGAAATGCTGGCCTTCAGTTCAAGTTGGACACAATCCAGGGTGATTGTTACTGGGCTTTCTTGAGCCAGAGTGTGAACAAAATCCGTGCTTTGTTGGATCCTGCTTTTGGTATGGGCAGTCAACCGTAAAAAGAATGAATATATGCTCTGTTTTCATTCTCTGTCAAAGCCCTCTAAGGCCCAGGTTTGGGAAATGCACCTCTGTTAAGGATGCTCATTAGCTTAATATATTTTAATTGATTCATCCCAGACTGGATCTGTGCACGCTTTAAAGCTCAATCTCGCTTTCAAAATGTGTAACCATCCCAGTGAAGTGTGGTCACTTGATGGTTAGGCGGATGTGTTTGACTTGTATCCTTTCGAGGTATTGTGTGTATTTTATTCCTTTTGCATTAAGTTTACCCTAAATATAACCACGTTTGTGGCGTTTGGGTAACTTTATCCATTTCAGAGAGGGAGTTTTAGACTAAGTGAATCACTTTTAGTGAGGATTTGGAGTGAGCATATTCATTCCAGGGTTACTCAGCCATGTTAGGTTCTTGTTTTGTTGTGTCATCAGGGTTAAGTAATTGATCTTTAATGGAGAATTGGAACCTCATCTGTTCCTAGGATACTTACTTGTTTGAACAATTTCAGCAGAACTTATAAAGATTTTCAAGTACTAATTCTCTTAACTTAGTATTAACTTGCATTAGAGTAACCAAGTTTCTTTGTGAGTCATAAAATGAAAGAGACATGTTGATGAAAAATGGGTTAAATAAAGGTTTTAGTGGTAGCTGGTTGTATTGTGCTTTCTTCAAGGAGGATTTCATGCTCCTCAAGTTATACTTCAATGAGGAGCGGATAGACTGTAGGGATGTAGCCCACAGGACCAGCAGTATTAGCATTGAAAAGTAACAGAATTCCCCTACTTTGCTAGATTTTTAGATGAAAGAATTTACCCTGGGGTTTTGGTACTTCAGTCTAAAAATCATGAGATGAAGTGACAAATATTTAGAATAGCTGATGTGAGGAGACTGGAAGCAAGACCACTGGTGTTGGTGGATTTTTGTATTAAAGGGGTAGACGTAGTGGAGTGGTTTTGGCAATGATGGACAACCTACAAATGTCCTTCTTTCTCCTTTGGTAGCAGTCTGAAGTTGCTTTGGTTTTGTTCAGTGTGTGAGCTGGGCTCTATGTGATGCTTTGAGTGGTGCAAGATCTTGTGTTACTTGGGAATTGCAGGCGGCCCTTTGAAGCCTGCGAAGGAGGCTACTGTTCGGTTTGAGTTTTTGAATGTACCATGTTGCTGATGGTTTAGGCTTAAATTGTATGGTGTTCATATTGCGAGGGAGTGATTCTTTTTTTTTTTTTTAAAAGCATGGCACGTGGGTTGAAATTAGCAAGAAGCAGGGCTTTAAGTGGGAAAAAAAACTGGGGGTGCTCTAAAAGGGGCGTGGCAAATCTCTTCAAGGGGTGTGGCCTATCCGAGTAGGGGCGTGGTCTAAATCAAGATAACTAGCATTGTGTGCTTAAGAAAATCATGAAGTCGCATCCAGCAAAGGATAATAAAATAGGCAAAAAGCAGTAACCCACTGACTTATTTACATTATGTGCACTTTGTGATCTGCATGGTACATGTTCTTAGCAGTGGGCACATTAACCCTCTGCGCTTCCTTTCCATGAGTCAAAACGTCTTCTAGACAAAACACCATCTCTCTCTACTAAGAACATTAATCACTGGAGTTATGACATTTTTATTGTTGCCGAAAATTGTTGGAGGTCAGGAACGAGGCAGCAAGTGCTTTTAAAACCATATTATACTTGCAAACACGACGCCCCCACCTGAAGTTAGCGCCAGCCCTGGTCCGTGCAGGTAACAGTGGTGGGGCCGGGTAAGGGGATTTCGAGGGACGATGCTGAGAGAAAATTAATTATTTAATTTTCCTCGGCATCATCCCTTGAAATCCCCTTACCCACTGCTGTTAGCTGCACGGATCGCGGGTGGTCAGCGCCTGGTGCGGTCTCACTGCCCTAGAGCCACCCTGCTCAAGGGTCTTTTGACCTCAGTGACAGAGTCACTGTCACTCTATGGTGTGCTGCTTCATAGGCCTGCCTGCAAGACTGGAGGTGAACTTCAGAATAAATTGTGGCGGACAGGCCTTCAAGGTTAACCCACACATGCCACTGCTAGGGTCTACCTGCTGGTGCTAAGACACCAGGGCTTTTAAGATCTTGCGGGGCCTTCTAAGGTCTAGCATGGGAATGTGCTCCCTCAGCGGGAGTGGTCTGGTGGACTGGTCATGAAGGCTGAACCTGGTTCCCCAGTTCCGAATTAAAGCAGCTCTGACCATAGTGTTACATCCTCTCCCCCACTGAACACCATACTGCTCCACTGAGAGAAACTTGCACTGCACTGACCCGCTATAAACACCTGGATGTGACTCAATTCAAATTACGCACTAGACAAGAGCAATATGCTGCCTAAAAAAATAATTAACAACATCCTAGAAAAACAAACACTCATAAGAAATGCAAGATTAAGTAAAGCATGTGAAATGTAAGCAGGAACAACATGGTTACCTTTTTCTTTTTACACTCATTATTCAGAAATTAGTGAGTGCTTTTGCCTGAAAAGTTAAGGCCATGACTATAGGGCCCAGAAGGGACCCGTTTCAATGCCCATTGCTTATATCCTTACAAAACGTAAGCAGTATGGTTTAAAAAGACCACATTTGGAAAAGCGCGAACTATAAGGAAGCGCGCCATTAGGACGCGGCCCCCCGGGAACCCGGCCACGCCCTCGTGGTTCCTCTTCAAAGGATTGGGCGTATCTACAGCGTGAATCACTTCCGGGGCAACGTCGTGACGTCACTTCCGGCCAGAGCAGGCAACAGCGAGGGGGAGGAGTGGGCGTGGGCCTATTTAGGGCAACTTGCCCTGGTCCTCGCCCTCTCTTCCTTACGGCGCCGACCCCGGTATGCAGGGGACTCCGTGAATCTGGAGGAGCGGGGCGCAGACTAGGAGGAGTGCGGCGCAGCGTTAGGAAACGGGGAGCGAGCAGTAGAGTGTACTCGCGGTACACAGAGGTGAAGGGCGGGCCTTTGATTGTTGCACGGGGCAGTCGCGGGTGGAGGCTGTGTAATTTTGTTGGCGAGTGGGGGAGACTGTATCCGGTGACCCTCACGCCTCCGGTACCTGCGGCTGCCCGGGGCACATAATTGGAGAGCGCGTGGGAAGGAATAGAGCGCGTTAATTACAGTCAGTCCCTTCCCTCTTCTAAATATCGGGCGGGCACGTTTTGGGAGAAGGTAAAAATTAGAGCAGTTTCGGACGCTCCCTCCCGAATTTAGTCAGTATTAATCCATAGCGCTGATTTAATGTGGAGGCTGCCTAGGGGTACAGAGAGTAGCTAGTCTGGCAGTAGGGGTATTTACCTTACACTAGTGGACACCGAATTTTCAATGCATAACGGCGTTTAGTCTGTGTTTAAGTACGAAGGCTATTGGCGCAGTATTGTACCCGTTTAGCTAATGAAGCCACAGTCCCTCAATTTCTATGCAATGGCTGTACGTGTTTGGTGCGTTTCAAGCTAGTTGCTGCTCTTGGGCACTATATTGGGGGTACCGTGTTGAGCCTGCTACTGGCGCCGATTTGTGTGCTTTTAACAGGGTGGTTGGTCTGAGCGTTAGATTGGTGAGTTGTTTAAGGCACTGGCTGCTCTTGGCGCCGGGTGCTCACTGTTGAAACCGCAGGTATTCTAGGCGCTACACCACTCTTGCCAGCAGATTCAATACTCAGGGAACACGAAATACAATGAGGAAGGCTGCCCAGTAAACCCAGGTCAGCACAGGTAGCGTCATGCCGTGGGGATTAACTCGTAACGGCGTGCTACTGGTAGGGTGTTATCGCGTGGTGATGTTAATGTGGAATGCCGAGTTGGCACGCCGGCAGTACCCAGGTTGCACGTTATAATCAGAGTCCTGGGGGTCATATGTTTGTGTAACGTAAAAGAGAGCTCCCTTGGGCAAATGTAAACATTTGCGAGCTGCAGCTGTGTTTTTCCCGGCAATTTTGCAAACATTCGAGTGCTCAAAACGTCTAGCACTGTCATCCCTTTACCCGAGAAAGTTGCTTCTGGTGACGTGTTTTCTCCTCGTTGTAAGATTCACACTTTGGAGAAGTCTAAAAGAGACTATGCTTTGAGACAGACCTCCCACTCGTCCCTAGTGTTGATGTACGGACAAAGAGGCCAAGGACTGAATGGGCACAGAAGCGGATCTCTGACTTCCCCCTAAACTGATCTCTGTACAGAGAAGCCAATTAGTGAATGGTCGTGAAAGAGGGCTTTGCTTTCAACCTTAGCGGTGATCTGTCGAGAGAGAGTAACGGAGAATGGCTGGTTTTTTAAGTCAGAGTAGGACATTTAATAAAGATTATTGCTAAACGCAGTCAAAGTCTCGAGGCTCCACTAAAAGTGTTATCGCATACAATTTATCCTTCTAGGAAGGGTATAAGGGGGAGTCAGTTTCTCAGGGATTCATTTTGTGACTTGAAAGGTGTATCTTGACAGAAGTAAGTAATCCACGCAGCATTTTAACGCGCCGGCGACTGAAAGCCCCGGGAAGGAAGGGGCCAAGTCCCTGAGCTCCATCGCTCCATTAAGGATGACCTCTAAAAGGGAGAACCAGCGGCCCAGTATTGGGGCAGAGCTAGTGTGTGAGGGATGAGTGTTGTGGTTGGGATCGGCCACGAAGGAGGTGCGGCCGTCTGCCAGTTGGTGAGACCCTCTTGCACACATTAATTTCCAGGTTACAATCTCGTAAGTTATATCGTCGGTGTTCAAACGAGTGTGGCGGTATCTAGCGTTTACTGTCTGGACTTGCCTAAACTGTTGGTTGTGTTGCGACTTTTGTTCTTCCTACAAGCTAAGTTTAGTACGGTTGTATTTTGGGAGGTAGGAGGGTCATTTCTTCCCACTCCTGTTGGCTAAGACTGTCTCCATCTTTTACCGATGGTCTCCCATTTGCACTTGCTGTCTTCGCGTTAAGATTTGCCTTTTCTTACACCGTGGATCTTATTAGGACTCGTATGTTCCCTGGCTATGTCTCAACATTAGATCTGTCCCTGCCTAGAATGGGTACATCCTCAAGGTCGGTCTACACCTTGGATTGATCTGTCTCTCCATGGGACACATCTCTTTTAACGTGCGCGTCTTTAGGGTCTGTCGGTTCTTTGGGACGGGGTAAGCAAATGTTCCCATAGGGTGGGATTCGCCTGGTGAAGGTGGGTTCGCGGATCTGTCGCTTCTAACTTCATGCGTGATCCTGGGGTTTCACATGCCTTTTTTCGTGAATGCGTCTTTGTGGACTGGCACCTTCCTTTCTTCGTACATTTGCGTTCCTGGGCCCAGATCTTCGTTTTTAGTACATGTGTGTTCCTGAACGGGCACCTACCTCTCTTCATACTAGCGTGTCCCGGGTCCAGAACCGGCCCCTTGTTAACACAGATTGTGTTGCAATTTGTATCGTAGGCGTCTGTGAGGTGGCGTCACCAGCTTCAGGATGGCATCGATAACATGAGGAGGTGGAATGGGCAATAGGGGCATGAACTTGGTGGGGGGACAACGAGGAGACAGTAAACACAGCCCAGGGATTGTTGAATAGGGTAGGGGATCCTAGGTGTACACTTCAGGGGGCTTACAACACACTGCCCACGTTTACCCCTTGGTCCCCTGCCCCTCTGCCGCATTGCTCCCTCCAGGGAGGGCGTTCATGGGCCAGGGGTGGCGCTGTGTACTGTGCGCTGGCAGACTTGCTGGCATGGAACATTCGCTATTGCTTTCTTTCATAAGTCAGAGGCACCCTTAGTACAGGGCTGCCATGCGTTCCGGTGTGGGCAGTGTACAGACAGGTAGCATACTTACATGATTGCCTAATAAAGGGTGCTTACGGGGCAGCATGTTCTGGTTACAGGATTCAGTTATTGTCACTTGCAGGATGCCAGTCAGTCGGGTACCTCGCATTGGTTAATGGGGTGATGTTGAGTGTCCTGCGAGGACACCCATCGGTGCATCAGTTAGCTGTCAGGATCAGCCACCCCTCTTCATTGTTTGGGGTTTTCCGCGTTTAATCAGCTTACTACTGGATGAGGCCCGTTAGTGATTCATGACTCAATGTAGCTTCCCATTCATTGCCTGGCCAGAAATCCTTCCTTTGGAGTAAGATGGAATTTACCTGGTTAAAGTGACGCAAAAGCTGCGCAAGGGGCTGGTAAATCTGCCCCTTGATGTGACCATGCATAACAAATTGATTGTGTTTGTCTATAACGCAACTGGTGCCCAGGACAGCGCGCTTATACCTTCGGGTCGAGTTCGTGCTATATAAATCTTTGGGAAAGAGGTTGGGCAAGGGGGCTTTCGGCACACCTGCATTTATAATACATCACTAATTTTGGGCCGTTCAGGTCCCTTGCCACGTGACACATCTGTGAAGATGATGATGGCTGTTTAGAAATATAGGACTGGGCCAAACGAATCATTCATTATTGGTGCATTTCCTGTTCTATTTCAAACCGACAGTACCAAAACTCTTCAAACAATCGATATAACTGAAGGCAGAAAAGCTGACTTAATTGGGTTTCAGCTCCCTTTGGGACAAGATCCTAGCAAGTTACATGTGGAGTGACCTCCACTTTGGGGGTAGTCATCCGAGGGATTGGCCTTATTTCCAGCAACAGGTGCAGGGTTATTTTGGGGACCCCTCCAGGGGGAGCAAACTGGTAGGGACATCGCATCTCGGGACAATGGGGGGGTCTGCAGTTCCTGCTCACTGGGTTTGGAGGTAGATGGACTCACTCCCTAGGGGAGGTTATAACCTGAGCCTACTAGGAATGGATCTGTAGCGGCTGGTTGATGCTCAGGGGGCGTACATGCCCACCGATTATCAGGTGCAGACTTGTGTATAGTTAGGGCAAATCGCGTGCTGGACTATTTCCCGCAGCTGGGGGATCGAGGTAGGAGGTCACTCTAATCAGAATCGGGGCAGCGACATGCGCAGCAAGCCAGATATGTCACTGGACAAGATGGAGGCAGTATATTTGCCAAAGCGATGTAGATACTGGGTCGCTTGCCCGTGCGTTGGGCCCGTATGGCTCTTTTGCAAGCAGCAGCGCGAGTGAAGCTGGGGGCAGTGAGAAGGTCTCCCTCGGGTGAGTGACACGGGTGATCCTCGGATCCCCACATTGGCAGCTGGCGGAAGACACCATGTGGGACTACAGTTCCCTGAGTTGGTTTATCTTGCATTACAGAGGTAATGATACGGTTGGATTGGGTCAACAGGCCTCGAGGAGCTCGGTCTGGGTTACCCAAATTTGGATAGGACGTTTCCAAGGTAGCGTGGTCTCATAGCGCCAGGACGAAATTAAGAGCCACGACTAATAATGGGTCGCTTGCCCGTGCGTTGGGCTCGTATGGCTCTTTTGCAACCAGCAGAGCGAGTTGAAGCTGGGGGCGGTGGAAAGGTCGCCCTTGGGTGAGTGACATGGGTGATCCTCGGATCCCACACATTAGCAGCTGGCGGAAGACGCCATGTGGGACTGCTGTCCCCTGAGTTGGTTTATCCCGCATTACAGAGGTAACCAGACTGAGGAACCCATGCATTTGAATTCGACATGGCTCCGAGCCTGAAGATTGATAGGAAGGGTTGCCTTGTGGTGGTGAGGGCGAAGGGCGGTTTGCCCTGGTCGCCCTTGTGGCGGTAAGGAGGCCACATAAATTGCCTTACATTGTTAAGGGGAGTCCTCCTGCATACTCCCTAGGCCAGCACTGAGGGGTGATACGGTAAGCTCACCCCAGAGAGAATGGAGACACCGGCTGGGGGCAAGGGCGCCAGTTTACAAACTAGGGCATGGGGCATCCGCCCCTGGTTATTCCCTCACGAGCCCCGATGGCCAGCCTGGTGGTGGAGGGGTGGGCCCCTCAGGTGGCGGACAAGGACCAGATGGCAGGGGCTCACCTCTCAAGGACGCAGGTGGGTTGCGCCTTGCGTGGCTCTCAGTTGGTTGGGGGACGCGAGCCAGAAGGCCCCTTAGTGCTGGAGCAATAGACAACATTCTTCTGGTATATAAATTAGGTTCTGTCAGACTTGCTGATGGATTATGATTTTATGATCAACTTAAATGTACATATTGCTTAACGATTGAATTTGATAAATCCATATCGTATCGAATTGTATTAATTATATATTGTCATGTTTGTGTGTTGGTCTGTAATAAACATGGCCTCTTTTACCCACAGCTTTGGTCGTCAAGTATTGATTTGTGGGTTTGGATGGGGGCGGGGCCGGGAGCCAACCTGGGGGTCCGGGTCCTATGGAAAAGCGCGAACTATAAGGAAGCGCGCCATTAGGACGCGGCCCCCGGGAACCCGGCCACGCCCTCGTGGTTCCTCTTCAAAGGATTGGGCGTATCTACAGCGTGAATCACTTCCGGGGCAACGTCGTGACGTCACTTCCGGCCAGAGCAGGCAACAGCGAGGGGGAGGAGTGGGCGTGGGCCTATTTAGGGCAACTTGCCCTGGTCCTCGCCCTCTCTTCCTTACGGCGCCGACCCCGGTATGCAGGGGACTCCGTGAATCTCCCACCCACCCATCCCTAGAGGTAGAGCTTGGAAAGGTGTTGGAAGTTGAATAGAGAGTGGCGGTAAGGAGGCCACATAAATTGCCTTACATTGTTAAGGGGAGTCCTCCTGCATACTCCCTAGGCCAGCACTGAGGGGTGATACGGTAAGCTCACCCCAGAGAGAATGGAGACACCGGCTGGGGGCAAGGGCGCCAGTTTACAAACTAGGGCATGGGGCATCCGCCCCTGGTTATTCCCTACGAGCCCCGATGGCCAGCCTGGTGGTGGAGGGGTGGGCCCCTCAGGTGGCGGACAAGGACCAGATGGCAGGGGCTCACCTCTCAAGGACGCAGGTGGGTTGCGCCTTGCGTGGCTCTCAGTTGGTTGGGGGACGCGAGCCAGAAGGCCCCTTAGTGCTGGAGCAATAGACAACATTCTTCTGGTATATAAATTAGGTTCTGTCAGACTTGCTGATGGATTATGATTTTATGATCAACTTAAATGTACATATTGCTTAACGATTGAATTTGATAAATCCATATCGTATCGAATTGTATTAATTATATATTGTCATGTTTGTGTGTTGGTCTGTAATAAACATGGCCTCTTTTACCCACAGCTTTGGTCGTCAAGTATTGATTTGTGGGTTTGGATGGGGGCGGGGCCGGGAGCCAACCTGGGGGGTCCGGGTCCTATGTGAACACACAGCCGCTGTACACATTTAGTTTTCCAATTCACCCATCAAGTAGGTATTTCAGTACCTCCAGGAATAGTGCACTTTCCCACCTAAGGAAAACAATGTTGTTCAAAGAGAGACGAGAAAACAAAAGTAGCGCTTCACTGGCAAACACAGTAAAGTGGCGCTAATGTGTTTAGGTGTGAATAAATCAATCTGGCCACCTTGTAACCACTCTGTCTTGCTTTAGCTAGTTACTTTTCATATTTTGAATGTTTTAGTTCTCTCTTTTGTATAGCGCTTACTACCCCTGACGAGGCGTCAAAGCGCTTTTTCGGCGAGTAGTGTTGAATTAGTATAGTGAAACAGCCGCGAAAATAGAGCCCGATAGAGACCCGTTTCGAGGGCCCCAAAAAAAAACTGCCGGTGCTCAGACCTGGACGGACCCGGCCCACTTAAAGCCCTGGCAAGAAGTGACTGTGGATGCTGGGGTGTTTTGTTTAGTGTGTACCCATTCCATTAAAAAAACACTTAAGGTCATATGTGTGTGTATGTAATCATTAGTTTATGAAATTGCTTTAGAGAAATATATGCAAACTTGTGTGCGCCAGGAGGCGCCTTTCTGGGTACTATATAAACTCTTTAATCAACAAATCTTGATCGAAGCCAGAGTACAGCTGTTAAAAATCTGCTCTAAAATGTTTACAACCTTGTTTGTAGAATGACGATATGTTTACT
Organism: Calotriton arnoldi; assembly: GCA_963921515.1. Classification (NCBI taxonomy): domain Eukaryota; kingdom Metazoa; phylum Chordata; class Amphibia; order Caudata; family Salamandridae; genus Calotriton; species Calotriton arnoldi. The sequence continues at coordinate 6,221,688 of CAWUFW010000077.1, read as the reverse complement.
TTGTAAATGTTCAATCATGTAAAGGTATGATATTTAAAGAAAGATTCAGATCTTCTATAAATTAATGAGATTAGACTAAAACAAAAAGTACTGATCATGAACTTGTCATGGAATTATGGAACTGATTTCCCTATTTAAAGTATGGAAAACAATAGGATAAATTTCACTTTTTAAAAAATATTTTGATGTATCTATTTCTTTGACTTATTCTTTTATATATTTATATTGATTTCTCCATTTCTTTTTCTTAAACATACATTGCAGAAAGGCCCATGTATTACATGGATAAAAGTTTATTTCCATGAGTTATGCTGACGTGTATTTGCGCCAGGCAAAAACCGCAACGTGTCGGCTGCTTATGGTGATGGCATTGAATTCTTTCACCCATGAATCAGCATCTGCTGCTCTTTACCATCTATGTCACAGTGGAAAGATTAGATCATAATGCCATGAAACAGATGATGTAATTGTTTGAAATAGTAAGTGAAACTCCATCTTTGAGGCCTCAATTGAAAAAGGCCGACATTAAATCACATCAGATACTGAAGGCAGTGTGTGAATGTATTGCCCTCCAATGAAAGACGTTTTTGAAAACTAGGATACCATAAGATTGATATTGAAATGATCTCATGACAACAAAAATAGAATGAAAATGAAATGTCTTAATTAACTTAATATTTTTAATTCAGTTTTGCCATCTCAAAATAATTGAACTCAGTAAATAGAAGCAGGCAGACATATTCATATGTCACTAGTAGTCCTTCAGATGTTATCAGTTTCAGGAAAGGTGGGGGGGGCTAGATCTTGCTACCCATAGCCTATTTAGATCCCCTCGCTAGAGCTGGGAGGGTGCTTGTGCCCCCATGCCGGAGCGCTGTAGCGACTTCCAACTTAGAGTAAGGGGGCAGAAAGGATACCAGGCCTGGTTGGATAAGCGTGGTGGATGTGGGTCGCACCTATATAAGGAAGGAGCATGGAGACCTAGAGTATGGACAGGGGCGTAGCTTCAGGGAAGCTGTTTGGAGTGTTACACCCCCCAAATAAATGTATTCTGTAGTAAATAGTCGGGAGCAGGTGCTTTCAGTCGTATATGGTGAGGTGTCTTTCGCATTTCACCTAGGATTTTTACATGCATACCCAGACTAACACACATACACTCCCTATCTTAAATTCTTAAGAAATGTTGGTTATTTTACAAAATATATTTTTTAAGTACCTCTAACAATCCACACTGCTTCCCCTTTCCACTGCCCCTTAAGCCCCCTCATGTGTTGCTTCTCAGATAATGTATGTTAAAAAGATGTGCCAGCGTGATTGTTGGGAGATTAGAAGCTCACCGACCCTCCCTCCCCCCAATCTTCCTGACCAATCTACGCCCATTCGTATGGAAAAGTACCCTGGCGTGGGTGCTATTTCTTATGGGTAGTGATGCCAACTTATTATATAGGGGAATAGAGCCAGATGGTTCAAAAGGGGGTAGGAGAAGTGGAGGGATGAGGAGTGGAGTGGTGGGGTAAAGAGAAATGAACAGAAGGTGTAGGGGTGCAAGAAGGAGAAGAAGGGGTGGGCGCACAAGAGGACTCCGATTTAGTTTCCAGAATGAGACATGAGTTCTCTGGTATCAAGGCATTATCTCCTGGATGTTCTTTATACCGATCAGCAAACACAAACATATCCATACTCTCCGCATCCTGTGTCCTAGATATATGACACAATTTGGAGAGGGGCGGCTCCTCCGCTAAGGCGGAGGAGCATCTCCCCACTGCCTTCAAGCAGGAAAAAAAGGAAAAAATATAATGATAATAACGTAATGTTATCATTTTATTTTTTCCTCCTGCTGTGGCAGCTTGCATGAGGGGGCGGGGCTGAGGAGCAGGAGAGGAGGGTACAACCCTCCTAAGTGCGCAATTACTTTTTGGTCGACCCTCTCGGGCCGCTCAAAACAGTCATGCGCACTTTCCCTGTTCTCCATGCAGGCTGCATTACAGCCTGCATTGAGAACATGCCCACACCTACAGCCCCTGGCTGAGCCCCGTGTCATGGTGTTCAGACCAATCACAACGCTGCAAAGCGTTGTGATTGGTCAGGGGAAGGAGTCTAGCTGCCTGCTTCCTGTTCCTGGAAGACGAGAGCAGGAGCAGAGACGCGCGGGACCCGACGGGAAGGTAAGTGATTTTTTTTTAAATTGTTGTGACCCGCGCACCCCCAAGCCCTCCTACACCCCTACCACGCCCGCCCCCCCCCCCCACCCACGAGCCATGCCGGCCATCACTGAATTTGGATAAATATGAAATGGGGTTAAGCACATAAAGTTGGCAACACTAAGCTAATCAGAGTAGACAGCCACTTTCTCACCTGTGGTGTTGCACAGAAATTAGAGCAGAGAAAAAATGTACCCTAAATTGGAGTTCACAGAAAAGAGAAAGGACCACTAGGTGGACATTGTGTAGTGGTCTGAAACACCACTCTGTTGCCTTCTTCAGTCATAATGTGCCTCCCCGCATCCAGTGATTCAGCTCTCTTCATAAAGACTTCTACTGGATGTGCAAGTCAGTAATTAAGGGATTGAGTTAATACCTGAGGTTGGAGTGGTGTGGAGGAGTAGGAGGAAGCTTTAAGGTGATTAGAACTGCACACTGCAGCAAACAAGTAATTAGGAGACATCGAGTTTTCGTCATTGTAGCAATATGCCCTATATTTAGACCCGTGTCCCTGGTTCGCACCGAAGGGCATAAGGACATGCCATGGATCTTCGGATTGTTTTATAACCAAATCCCATCACCGATCCGCTAAGAGTGATGTTGAAAACAGTATTTCTGGTAATCCAAGATTTTTCCTGTTGAACGGGAATACACTTTTCCAGCTGTTTGACTGGAGCCCTGGAGTGTGGTTCTCAAAGATCACTGTAATACAATAACTGTTGCATTGTGTTGTGTCAAGGGGGCTGCAGAGTCTGCCTTATTAACCCGATGACTACACCTTCACAATACCAAAACTGTTTTGAAAGACATCTGTTCAAAGACCGACAGAAAGAGGTGAATTCACTGAGATGCAAGCGTTTTGTATATTTCTCATCACCTACTTTTTTTTCTATGAGCTCCTGGGAACTGAAAGCTCGTTTTTTAGGTTGAGCATTCGAGACCTCTTGTATATACTTTAGTATATAATTATATGTGTTTGTACATTGTGGGCTCAGGAGATCAGTCCTAGGACTTGTCTGCTTCCGCTTAGGGACTTTTTTTTCTGTTCAACTGCCTCTATTTAACTGTCTTGATAGAAAACGACCAGTAGAGGTCAGTAAAATACCAGAACTGCTTTCTGCTTGTTCAACTGCCTCGATTTAACTATCTTGATAGAAAACGACCAGTAGAGGTCAGTAAAATACCAGAATTGCTTTCTGCTGAGGGACTTTATTTTTTTTATTTTTCTGGCAACTGCCTCTATTTAACTTTCTTGATAGAAAACGACCAGCAGAGGTCAGTAAAATACCAGAATCACTTTAGCATTCTCTAGATTCCAGTCCATAGAAATTGCCTTCCATGAGCACCCGTAGACAATAATATTTTTGTCAAATCTTGTATTTTCAGTGATATGACCACCGAAGGCCCTGATTTTATATTAAAAACAGAGCTTTGGACTATACCATTTTCAGCTGAAAGGCAATATTTCTGTCCATGTGTTCCCATACCTGGCGTGTCACGCAGTTTGGTGCTTACTTTCCCTCCATGTTAAAGAACAGTAGATGTTTCAGCACCGAGGCTAAGTGCTGAATAGCTAAATACATATAAGGCCCCAAAGGCGAGACCGATTGCATTACAAATGGTAGTTATTTGCCAGCTAACAGCGGCGGACGAATATTTCTTAACCCAATGCAGTTCTCTGTGTAATGTGATGTACAATTAAAAAAAATATGGTATTGTAAAAAAAAGAGCATTCAAATATGTCTACCTGCAAAAGGTAGATGTACCTAATGTGGCCGAACTGATTTCTCACCAGTTGTACAACAACATAGGTTTTCTGTTCGAATAACTAGTCTTAACATTTTAGGTACAAACATATGAGGGTGTACTGAGTTGTTTGGCAACATTTTTGTGGCTATATATTTTTGTGCATGGTCTATTTTTGCAGTATACATTTTTGAAACTTTGTTAGCAGCATGTCTAACTGTAGATCGAATTCTGTGCACACTCGTGCTGTCTAGTGTTGGGCTCTGAATGTTAAAAGTTGATTTTCTTAAAAGGAGTTTCTGTTTCAAGGTGACTTGTGCTATTTACCCGAATCCCACAAAGCACCAGGACACAGACTCCACCTTAGATTGTGTTTTTTCCACCAGTGGGCTCAGACGTTTTTTGAATGGCCCATTACCCCTGCACATCGAAAGAAGACTTTCGTTGCTAGAGTACTGGGAAGCTGAGGACCTCTAAGACTGCATCAAACACATTTTAAGAACATCAATTGCTGCAGGATTGTGCAACTTGCAAAGCCTGGGGCCAGGCTGTAGGAGAATCACTAGCTTTGGGGGACAGTATGGAAAATAATCCATCTAAATTTTGCCTCCTCCAATTGCATGCTCCTGTGATTGGACAAACATTGAGTCTGTAACTTCTATTTACAGATGGCTCACAACAAAACCGCCTGTTTGACTTTTATCATTTTCCATTGCAAAAAGGCAGTTTGGTACCGATGGGACCGAATGTGAGAGCATTACCCAGTAATGCTGCACAGGGACTCTACTGAGTCACCGTTCGGCACAGTTGATGAGAACATTCAACAATTAGAATCTAACGGAATGGGGATTTCCCTCCAGTAGCACAGAAGCCTACTAGGAGCAAAGTCACATTTTCACTACCACAATTAACTCTGGCTGTGGAGATGGGAAGGATCTCCAGCAGTCCCAAATAAATCTGTACTCAGAACTACCTCGGGATTCAGGCTCAGATGTTGAGTACCAGTCACAACATCCACAGACTCGAAAAGAGACAGCCACTGCATAGTCTGGGAATCTTCCCCATGGGTTTCGACCTCAAAAAGAGGCTCAACTCGCATTATCAAGAAATAATCTCTAGAGTATTGTTTACTGTAATAATCATAACATTCAGCCCTTAAGAGCTGTTGTCCAACACATGATCTGCTATCTGATACACATGTAAAAAATAGGGCTACCCTGCACTTCCATACCAGTACATCTAGCGGCAATAGCCCCGTACCTGCAAAAGAGAAACAGCAGTCAATCTTTACGCTTCCTGTCATCAGGGCCTTCACGGAAGGCTTTAAATGTGTCATTTTGTTTCATAGACTTCCCCCAGACCATTTTCCTCACTAGGTACATGGGTGCACTTTTCGAGCCACACCATTTATGTCCACTAACCCTGTGAACCTTCTTGGAAGGAAGTTTTCTTTGTGGCTATCATCTCTCTTGGGAGAGTCAATGTTATGTCATGCAGATTTGTAGAGTGCACTATCACCCGGGAGGGTATCCTGGTGCTGAGCAGGTGTGAGTCTAGGCACACCTAGGGCCTATTGGGACTACTCAAAGTCAGGTCTTCATCTTCTTGTAAGGAGGAGGCTCTTATGTGTAGTGACAGGTCGTTCCTTGCTTTAGGAGTGATGGGAAAGGCTCGACTGCCAGATCTGGTTTTCCGTATGCATGGAAGGAGCAGGAGTCCAGAAGATCAGTGGTGTGTGGAAGGTTTGTGAAAGCAGATTCGATTGTTGAGGTATCCTGGGTCAGTGTTATGAAGTGCCTTGGAAATGTGGATGAGGAGTATGAATTGTGCTTGTTTGTGATTGGGGAGTCAATGGAGCTCATTTTGGTGTGGTGTGATGTGAGTGCAGCATGGGAGGTTAAGAGCGATTCTGGCTGCCGAGTTCTGAATGGTCTGAGGCCTTCTGGTGAGTTTTTTGTCAATCCTGGCATAGAGGGTGTCGCCTAGTCCAGCTTGCTTGTGACCAAGGCATTTCTCAGCATCCTCGGGGCATGGGAGCATGAAGCAATAACAATCCAGAGGTTCTTGACAGTTGACGTCCTAGCTCATTGTCCACCAGAAGAAGTCCCATGGTGATGTGCTCTTCCTGAAGACCACTATTTGAGTCTTGCGAGTGTTCAGCTTTAGACAGTTGGTCTTCATCCAGTGTGCGATTTCAGTCCTGCAGGCGCTGAATTTGATCCGGGTACCGGACGTCTTGTCTGTGAGGGAAAGAATGAGTTGGGTGTCATTGGCATAGGAGAGAACATTGGTATCGTGAGAGTGGATGATGCTAGCTAGATAGATCCTGTATGGTTAAAAAGGGTCGGGCTCAGGGAGGATCCTTGTGTAACTCCACAGAGGAGGTCGCAGGCGTCCAAGGTGTACAGTGCCAGGCTGACTGACTGGGTCCTTCCAGTCAGGAAGGAACAGATCCATCGGGTGGGTGTCCTTGGATTCCGATGTCGTGTAGGTGTTGGATGAGGATAGGGTCAGAGACTGTGCCAGATTTTACGAGGAGGCCCCGGAGGATTCAGACTTCATCTGTGGCCGCGATGAGCGCAGTTTCCATGCTATGGTTGGGTCTTAAACCAGACTGAGTTGTGTCATTGAGGTATTCGGTAAGGTGTCTGTTGATGATTTTTTCTAAGCCCATGGCAGAGAATGATAGCAGGGAGTCAGTGAGCTTCAGACTTTGTCAGTGGGCGAACCCTTTATGCAAGTACATAAAGACAGTTGTGCTGTGAACACACTCTTGATTTTTGGCTAATTTCAGATCAGAATTTCATGTCAACCAGTCTATTAAGTTACCTTCCTAGTTCTCCACAGTCACTAGCAGAGAAATCACAAATCACTACACATTAGATGTGCAAAGAGCCATCATGTATTATGTGGGCCTTGTTTGGTCTATTATGAAAACCAAATAACTTCGGGCCTGATTCACAGAGGTAAGTTACACTTTTGAGATAAGTTTACACTTTATAGTAAGCTTAATACTTTCGGTATTCACAAACTCAGAGTGTAAACTTACTGCAAAAGTGTAAGTTGCATGTCTCCACCCCCAGAGTAATGCAATTAGCTTTCTCTTGTGTGTGGGTGAAGTCCCTCTCTAAACCCCTCCTTTAACCCCTCTTACGCCTCCCTAATCCTATTTCCTTTAGTAGTAAATATGTCTTATTTTCCTACCCACTCCCCTATGTCCCTCCCACATTCTCTACTACAATCTATATGTACATGTGCAGAGACTCCAGAGTCTGGGTGGAACTCCACCCATATAAGTATAGGCAAAACTACAAAGTGCAGTTTGAGAATCAGGCCCTTTATGTTGCTTTTGCACAACCACATCTTGGCAACCCCATCTCAAAGGCACTCTAGCAAGGCGGATAGTTGGATGCATGCAGCTGTTACCCCAAAGCCAAATGTACATTACATGGCATACCTAAAGCACATGTCACACGCAGGAAAGAATTCAAATTGGTGTTCTTGTGTAATAAGCCACTTGCAGAGATTTGCAAGCCTGCTACATACAGTTCCATCCACACATTTGCTAAGCATGACTGTGCGGACAGTCACACTTGCCAAGAAGCACAAGTCGGACAGACCATACTTCAAATATTGTTCTAAACATCTTCTGCTTCTGCCTGTAAGATAGCAAATCAGGGATTCGGGCACTTCTGTTCAGTATCGGCACAGCATGTGATCCACAGCTACATATGCTGGAAACAGAAAGCATTACTTACCTGTAACAATCGATTTGCAACTGGTAGCATTGTAGATCCACATAAATCTCACCCACCTCCCTACATATGACCACAAGGAAAGGAGTATGAGTACCGTCACATTTCACACTAATTGTAGTAATCACATGGTACTTTTCCAGTGCACAATCTTTATAATGCTGTGCACGTTCACGCATATGCTTATTCATGTGGGGGGGTCGGGGGGGAAGTGGCGCCATCCGACGTGGAGTCTGGGCTCAGTGGAGATGGCAAAAGTCACCTCAAAGTGAAACTCCTTGTTCTGAGGAAAAACTACTTTTTTAATGTTACGAGCCCAACACTCTGTAAGAGGAGTGTACACAGCAAGTGATCTAAAGCACTACAAACCAATTGCTACAGGTAAGTAACATTTTCCTTTTTGTAGATTCCATTTCCAAAGTCTACTTTTTTATATGTTGGTTATTCCTTTAATTTGTCACAAATCCTAAACCTCTGAATTAAGAATGGCACTATTTACTGTCAACTTGACTTATTTTCACAGCAACTTTGCTTCCAGTTTAGGGACACCGCCACGGAAATGCCAGATTAGAGAGGCGTGGGTGCTTGGGGATTCAAATTAAGATCCAGACTGAGCAAAGTGAAGTAAGCAGCTCTCTGGACCATTGCACCAGTCTGTTGTCTACGAGTTATTTGACGGCCACAGGTCACTGTGAGGTTGTGAAGGAAATTGACTGAGCTTGTCTAATCCTGTTGACTAATAGGAGCTTCAACCAGTCCTCATTAAGCTAACAATCTCATCCCGAGTCCAATCGCCGTCACCTATGCCTTTTCAGGCCTTGTTATTGGTAGTGTTGTGTGTCTAAGCAAAGCCGGCGAGCAAACTGGTCCTATTTGGCTGACGTCTTGTTTCTCTCTATTACATGGGAAAAAGGTTACAATCAACTTTACTGTATAAATTCTTCTATTTAACTTAGCCAACCTTTTCATAAATTACTGTTGCAGCAAAATTACCAGCCCACCTGGCACTCATTTGGAAATTTGAAATATATACACGTTTTATCAAATCTTCATTTTCATAAAAAAGAAAATTATTATATATATAAAATATTTCTGCTAGTAGCTTATTCTGGGGTTTCCTTGTAATATAAAATAAAAATGTGCCCCACTCACACCCACCGGGTCGGAAATCTGCCTAGTTATTACCAATTTATATACTGTGGTGCCCGTATGAGCATCACAGTTTGGTGGGGAGGACTCACAATTACTCTTATTGTTCACTAATTCAGTGACTCAACAAAATTATCTGTAAAGAAACACATTTTTAATCGATTTCGTTTATTCGATTGGTTTGGTTAAGATCAAAGTTTCATACGTATATTTTTGACAGTTCAAAAACCTTTTTAGAACATATATATATATCGGTTTATAATTTTTTTTTTAAAAATCCAAATCATGTTACAATTCCAGAGCCAAAATCCTTTTTACAGTTATTTTTAAAATCTGTCCAGCACCACAACAGCATATATGGTGCGAAAAATAATTCTTTTGTGTAACGGCTCTGATGGTCTTCAGTCATAAAACAACCACCAACAGCGTTTTGCAGCAAAGAACACAGAGAATAAATATATTTGCTGTTGTGGTTGCTGATCAATGATCATCACAGTTATTTAAATAACATCTATAAGGAATAACTTTGTCTCAGGAACAGTACTATGGTTTGGATTATTTATGAAAAACGATAAACTGGTATATATTATAAAAAGTTTTTTCACTGTTAAAAATATGTATGAAAGTGTTTTTAAGCAAACCAATTAACAAAATTACCCGTACAAAGTGAATTTATTATAAGTCACTGAATTAATGAAAGATAGAGTAATTGTGTGTTACTACTACCCGCCAAACGGTGATGCATAAGTTCGCATCACAGTATAGAAAATATTCCCTCTGGTTAATTTCTGTAAATGTGTAAATACCCCACCTTATAAAAGCATGGATTCTGTCTTGCTCGATGCTGTGGGCTCCCTGATGAGGACATGTGGCTGGCAGTAATGAAATGGATCATCTGCCTCAGCCTCCTCTCCGGGTTTCCTCTTGGACTTCAGTAGACTTCCGAAGAAACACACTTATTTAACAGCAAAATGTGCATAAAACAGCTCTAATGCAACCTGTAATGAGAACATTGCTATGAATGTGACCTCCATCAGGTTCTGTTCAGGAATCTAAAGGAACCACCACACCACTGGCTGGCATTGTCCTATTTAAGACACAAGTCCACCTACTGCTGTGATGGGAAGCCAAATTCTGTTTACAAATGTCAGGAAATAACAAATGAAAAGGAGCGTTCAATTCTATACAGGATTATCTGTTCCAAAATCAACAGATGCTTAAACTGTTCTCCAGCAATAGATCAAGTAGTCATGATGTGATGAAATAAAAGTTATTCAGGAGTCTTGCGAGTTGCTTTGAATCCAATCTTATTCAACAAATGCCAATTTGACAGAAGCAATCCATTCGCTTCAGCCAACGCGTTTTGTCCCAGTGGGACTTCATCAGGGCCTGATCAGTATCCCAATGTTGTCATCCACCCAGTGTTGGCTCCTGTTATCTCATAAATCCTCATAGATACAATTTTATACCACTAGATGGCGTGTTGCGCTCCCATCTTATCTTCATCCTTTCTGTTTCCTAGTTCAAATGTAGGACATTTATGAGGATTCATGAGATGACAACAAAGTAAAAAAAAATACTAGAGCCACTCACTCTTAAATGGAGAGACAAATGTACAGAAACCCATGCACCCCGACATCAGCACGTAGGCACCCATAAAAGATGGATGGATGAATAAATGGATGGATGGATGGATTTGGTTGGTTGGTTGGTATTGTGTGTGGGTAAGGATGGATAGGTGTTTTTGATTGGTTGATATTGTTGGTGGGGGTGGATGTTCACACAAACTTTAAAAGTGCATTAGTCTCTACATGCTCTTTCTATCACTGTCTTCTTTGGTATAATCATTTCTTCTGGAGCGGTGTAATTAAGTACCTTCATGCTTTTAGTCCTAGATTTAACTCATTTCTGTTTGCAGGATCTCTCAATTTAAGCCAATCACTGAACTCAGTCCTGGTCTTTACCAGTCATCATCTGGTGCATGGGTTCAGTTGAAACCATTGATGACTCTAACTATCAGAATGCACAGATTTATTAAGTTAAAGGCCAGATTGAAAACAAGGTGCCCTGTGGATATGGCACCGTCTGATAATCCTGCTTGGGCTGCAGTCTGCAATCAAATTTACCACAATTTATGCTTAGACCTGAAAGATTTGAACTTGTTCATTAAAGGGGCTATTCAAGTTAGAGAAAAGCGTTCTTTAATTATTTTTTCTGTAAATAGTGCTCCCAGAAAGTTCATGTAAATATGTATTTTACTTATGTGAAAGACAGCATTGCTTTGCAAGTGGGCCAAAAACACTGTTAACAAATTAAAATTCAGTCCTGCCTCTTAACATTCACGAACAATAGACATTCTAGAACAGTGGTTGTTAACCTGTAGTGAATCTTTTACACAATTACATAATATTAAAATGAATCAATTAAAATGATTAATGTATGTACAAATAAAGAAGAAAAAATTTAAAACTTTTTCCATATTTGATTGTGAATTAAACAAAATATTTATATATTTGAGAATTTGTGTAGTGTATACTTGTTTTTGTATTTTTGTGTATTGTTTTGGGATTTAAATCCTAGAAATTGCCTAGGCTTGGGGTCCCGGGCTTCCAATAATGACTCAGTGGGGTTCCTGGATTCCAGTTATGATTCAGTGGGGGTCCACAGCAGTGAAAAGCTTAAGAACCACTGTTTTAGAATGTCCATTTGTTTGATGAAATGAGCGCTGGTTTAAAGATCACTCTTGTGATGAATATAAAACATGGATGGCAAATGCTGGTGTCTTTTAACACAATCCCCCGATTAGTTCCGTAAAATTAAGGCCATTTGTCTTCAGATTAAACCTTTGTGAAAAGATAATGCGAAACATGTGCTTCCTACAGTTGGCAAATACTATACGTTTATGCCACTTATATTATCTTTCACGCTGTTTTGTTGCACTAAGGTGAACTCACAAAAGTTTTATATTAATGGTGATGGGTCTGTGATACAATGTGGCTACACACGGAAAGATGTTGTCATGAACTATGTATGTCATCAAATGTGAATTGGGCACTAAGTGAGTGTAAGAAGAAAATATATGATCAAAGATAAGGTTAAATTGTGCACCAAAGGCACATCTGCAGGAATTTATGACCTGCACGAGGTTAGCATAGTGCAGCAGCTAAACTCCATTTCTGAAGAATGGCTCTTGCATACCTCTTTTACTGAGTCTGTTTCGAAGTCCTGCCTGCCCTCGCCTTTTATTCTATTTCCAATAGAGTTTGACATGAGTGAATGCTGCTAAAAGTATTCAGTCAGCCAAACCTTGAATTTGGGGAACAGCTTCTCATTTAGAGAGGGCCAATTCCTGCGTCTTCTTTAAAGCAACACTGGCATGATTCGACTCGCATTAGGCACTCTGTGTCCTCATTTAAGTTTAGTATATTGATTTCAACCAGGATAAGACTGAAGAACTCGTTTTTGCATCCGCACTGGTAATAATGGCTATTAGGCAAAAGGTTGGTTGTAGCCTGTACGCATGAATGATCGATACTGAGCCCTGAAGAGAGCTCTGTTTCAGAAGGTGTAGTTGGTCATCTGGCTGTTATGACAACAGAACAGTATAGGTGTGGTTAGTTTTCCTGAGGCTGGTGGGTGATGTTTATGTAGGTAGAGATAGGAAGTATGGCGAATGAATAGAGAGGTGCAAAAACATTGCATGCACTGTACATCCTTACTAGAAGGTGCAAGTGTCTTTCATGCTTTGTAGCAGTGACTGTGGCATTCTAGCATGGAGTGCCTTCTGTGGGGCCCGTGTCACCTGGGTGGTGAGACAGGACTCTTGAGTATGTGGGTCATTGAAGATTGAAGAACTTTGCTGAATTTTGAATATTTGAACACATATTTTAAAAAACTCTGGTTGATTTACCCTAATTCGTACAAAAACGGAGGAACTCACCTTTGCTGGCCTAACCACTCCCCATCGTAATTCTCTTAATAGACGTCAGATAAAACCTGGTATATATTTAGTGGAAATAATCTGATGGCCCTATTTTAAATACTTGTGATGGATTATTTTCCCCCTTTTCCAGAGCCCTTTGGGAGAGGCTGTGCTTTTATGGTGCAGTACCAGTCGGCTATAGAATCATTTAGCTACTAGGCCACCACTGAAATCAGAGCATTTGAATTTTAGTTTCTATGTGCTGTTGTGCCTTATAACTAATGACGTGCATTTTGTTTACATGTTGCTTGCAAAATTTTGCTAAAGTGCAGGATTTTGACTTTCGTAAAGTTTCCCATTTTCTTTCTCTTTTGCTGTGCAAAGATGTTCTGCTCAATGCAAAAATATTTTCACACATTACAACATAATTTGGACTCTAGTTGAACCCATACAAAATGGAAAACATATCCCGACTTTTATTGATTGGATTTTATGACTTTGATTATTGAATTTGAATAAAGCAGGAATTTTCAAATGGATCTAAGGACTTATTGACTAATTCACTTACGGGTGCACCATTCACTTGTTGTTTTGTCAAGATTTCGCCTACCCCTGCAGTACCATACAACGACTGGTATTGGAAGAGGAGTGCACCATGCCGTACTATTTCGAACTATATGTGAAGTGCAGTTGAGTGGTCCGCCGTCGCCCTTTTTTCTTTTCTATACCCCGACTTCTTCTCTGCAAGTTTACTCTGTGACCAGCCTTCCCCTCTGCATGTTTACTTTGTGTCCAGACTTCTCTGCAAGTTTACGTTGTGTCCAAACTTGTTTTCTGCTAGGTTACTGTGTGTCCAGACGACTTCTTCGCAAGATTAAATGTGTCAATACTTCTTCTTCGCGAGGTTTCCTTTGTGTACAAACTTGTTTTTGCAAAGTTTCTGTGTATCCAGACTTCTTCTCCGCAAGGTTACTATGTGTTGTGTTTCTTGTCTGCAAGTTTGCTTTGTGTCCATACATCTTCCCAGCAAGGTTACTGTGTGCCCACACTTCTTCTCTGCAGGTTTTACTTTGTGCAGAGTTTTTCTATAGGCAGTGGCAAAGGTATGTAGAATTTACTCTGCAACCTTACTCTTTATGACATAAATTATAAAAGTCATGACTTTGTTGCAAATGTGGCAGATTGTATTGCCTGTGAACTTCCATGAAGTTGTGATGTTTTCTGTCGAACTTCACAAAGGTGTATATACAGCACATAAACCCATTTACAAGAGGCCACACAACCGAAAGAATGTGAGGATGAGGTAAGTCTTTAGCTAAGAAATCGAGAAACAGGCTAGAGCTTGTCCTTTTTTTGAGACCGCTTTAGAGGTTTTTTTTTAGCTTCATATCTCGATACATAAATGAGTACACAGGCAAGTAAAGGAGTCATTACAACTTAAACTTTATAGAATGTGGTCTCACAGCACAAGGCTTTTCTCAAAGGGCGAGTGGTCCCTGCTTGCGGTACCAGGCCTACAGTTGAGTCTCAACTTAATAAATTGTGGCCACAGACACACAGGTGTCGTTTAACGGCAAAGCTGCTGTCCGTGGAACCAGGAAGCCTAGCAATCAAACAGAGGTAGCAGTTGCTACCCTTTTCTTTCCTTTTGGTACCACTGGCACTGCCCTTGCTACCCAATGTCAGTAAGGCAGCCTCCTGCTTACTATCTGAATTTTTCTGTCCTTGAGTTTATCATTGCCCTCGGCAGCAAATAAGTGACGGTGGAGGGCTAAAGGGCACAAGTGTGTAATGTAGTCGTTATGCAGGATGTCTCTTTCAAGAACCCTGCCATTCTGGTAACTCAAAATTCATGCCATGAGAGCAGGATTTTAATCCAGGCTTAAACAAATTGTATGAACCGAGGGAAATCGTTATATGTTGCCGCAAATCGGTGGATTGCAGAGGCAGCAGATGCTGTAAGAAAGCGAAAGTTGGCAATGGTGGGTTGGGAGGGTGGGGTGGGGAGTGGGGGCGGCAAAGGAAACTTCCACACAATCCGACCGAAACAAAAATCAAAACATGCCCGACGTTTATATCATAAATACTTGTTTTCTCCTCTTTAACTCGTGGGAAATCGATACACTGCATTCTTTTCTCTCCCCTCGTCGTTATTTTTTTGTTAAATATCTAGGCCTTTTACCTAAAAGCTCCAAAAATGAGACGAGCGTCTTTTTAGTCGAATCGTTAGGTTTCACAGAAGAATTCTCACCAATGCTTACATACTTATTCCACATTAAAGTTATACTTTCTGGGTATTTCGTGGCCACAAATTAC
The DNA here is from genome assembly GCA_963921515.1 of Calotriton arnoldi. Classification (NCBI taxonomy): domain Eukaryota; kingdom Metazoa; phylum Chordata; class Amphibia; order Caudata; family Salamandridae; genus Calotriton; species Calotriton arnoldi. The sequence goes on along the minus strand of CAWUFW010000077.1, from coordinate 6,206,599 downwards.
GTGAAAAGTATCGGCTGCGCAGTATTTTGTCGGGGCCAATGAACTCCGGGCCACGAGACAATGCGGCTTTCTTTGTGCGTCTGAGCTGGTGGCCTCGTGCAGTCCGCACACCTGCGTGATGACATTAGCCTGGCTGCAGCCAGAGGGCAAAGTTCACGCCAGAGCGTCTTTGCATTCTCCACCTGCCAGGAATGCTCTAGGTTCCTCGGTGGTGATGCCTCCGAAGGTGAACATATATTAATTTTCCTTTCACAAGAGTTTCTAGCACTTCGTCATTTCATTACCAAGGCCCAGCCGTCGCAGGGCAGGTGCGACTTTCGCTCTTGGTCTCACTTGGTTTGGCTTTCTGCCAGTATTTGAGTGTTATGTGGGAAAGCTGCATTGCACCCTGTTTCAGAGCTGACTGGCTGACTTCCCCTTTCACACGTTCTGCTCCGCCGTGTGCATCTCTCCAACAGATCTTAGACAGTAATTGCCTGGGTCCAAGGACGCTGCTATAATGCAGTCTGGGGCTTTCCAGCAAACCGTCCCCACAGAACATATATACATAAAGAACAAAGCACTCTTGGTGTCTATTAGGCGCAGCATTTAAATTGTTTAAAAAAAAATAGAGCCCGGCTATGCAACAATAATGGCCGCTCTCTGCTAGAGCTCTGGGAGCCAAAGCAGTGCCCTACCTAAGCGATCTCCCAGCATTGAGGGGCTGATGCTACTTCGATAACGCTAGAGCGGAAAATGCTGAACCCAGTTATGTGCTTCCTGGCCCGCGATGTGTGTCAACAGCACCCGCAAGGAATATCTAGTACCTATGGTCTATGCAGCTTTTAAAGAAGCTGAAACTTTGGCATCGTTGGTCCTTCATCACACTTGAAACTCCTAGAAGGCAGACATTTCTGCCCATGTCCCTGATAAATCGTGGATATCAAAATATTGTCCAAGACAAGAGTCAGCAAGACCAGGCTGCTTCTCTAGAAACCTCGTGAGAACCCTGTCCCACCCCCCTGTGGCAGAGCCCAGATTCCCCAGCGGAACCCCCTGTTGTCTCCTTGGATGGTGGCTACCTTATGAGCACGTTGGAGAGGGCAGGTCTGGGACTAGATTTTTATCTCCTAGGTTAATGGCGCCTTAAAGAATAAACTGCACAAGTAAGCTGTGGGCGACATTCCCAGTCTGACTGTGCCTGCGATCACCTTTACTTTTACCTCTGGCCCTAGAACCTCTGTTAACAGCAATGCATATGTCTGATGGCATCAAGAGCAAATCCACATAATTTAGTCCGGTCAAATCTTGTATTTATACGTAGATGTTATTTCACCCTTATTAATACTCAAGTGTCATAAAATGGATGATGGTAATAGGCAAGTTTTCTGCCTTTTCTCAAATTACCTGCAGCAAATGCGAGGTTTTACCCAGGTCCTATGTTGTCATTAGAGCCTCTGATGAACAAAACCCAGAACAACATTGTGCGCTGGACCCACCTCAGTCTGTCTCTACAGGGTAGGATTCAGATGGCCCAAATGACGATACCACACAGATGCAGCTATATTGTTGGTATGCTCCCCCTGCAGTTATCTTCTTTGTATGCTCCTGCTGCTGATCCATAATCAATTATAACAAGGATTGATATCAGCATCCAGTCATTTGTATATGGTAGCTTACGACAGAGACTTAAACCCAACAAACCACATGCTCACGTCAGTGAAGGTGGTTTAAGAAGGCAGTAGGTGTGTACATACTATTTAGCTCACAGCTTATCACAGCTAGCATATTTGCTGCGTCTGGAGGAGTCCACATTGCATAATGTACAGGGACGGGCCTTAATGTATATTTTTAATTCTTTACCGCCATCATTGTGTAATCCCATTATCTCTGCTCAATACCCCATCCAACAGTGCCTTCAAACTTATGCACCAGAATCTGCACTATACACCTCTCCTGGTAATGCCAACAGTACAGAAACTGGCAAATGATCCAACTGCGTCTGCTGCAAAATGGCCACGTCTGATGACCGCGCTCCAATATCTTTGGACATGAGCCAGTAGTCGCTACAGAATGCTGCATTATGGACTGTTAAGTAATATGAGTTTTCTCTACTGTCAGCATGTTGTTACTTGCAGTCAATTAATGTTGCCGAATGATTCTTGACGGGACCGACTGCTTATATTGGTGTTGTCATTTTGTTGACGATCTGGCTAATAAAGGGTGATGGAGCATCGATTACAGCCCCCCTCCAATACTATGGAATGTGGGTTTACCCTCGAGAACACAGTCTGAAAGAAATGTGGGTCATATAGCAATGTATTGTTATATATTGAATGTATTCAAGTTCATTCCGTTTAGTCGGGCGGGGATGTTTCTTCATACAATATTTTACTGATTTTCGAGATCATCGCATACCAAGGCTGGCTAATATTGATTCCACCTCTTGCCTCTTTCTTCCACCACCCTATACTTCTTGTTTCGCATCTCACTCTTGTTTTTTTTCATCCCTTTGTCACTGTTTTCCTTTCTTACCCCCCTCCCCCCTTTTTGCTCCCGTTTCTACCTTTCTCACTCACTATAGGTAAAAGTCTGAGCATGAAAAATAAGTGCTGGTCCCCAAAACTGAGTGCCAGTGCCTACCAGCTGCAGCCACTGACACTAATTAAGCACTGCTGTCAAGTTGGAACATGGTGCAGTAATGGGATGGATGTGACTGGTCCAACTAATTACGTGCAGTTCAGTTGTTAATCATATAGTAAGATGGCCTAATCTGACGCATTGCATACAGTTATAGAATGATTATGGAGACAATATCGCAAATTATTTCACTTGGAGAACAGGAGTTAAACATTAAGCAACAAGGGCTGGGTACATGTCTGATATTTAGATATCCATATGGGATACATTTCAATAATGCGAATCATTTACTTAGCGGTTATGCTGACAATCTGGCTGGGATCAGATGTCATCAACGCCCTTGACCTATGGGAAGCATACTGGTGGAACACAGTGGTACCGTTTGTTTGCTATGTATAATGCTTAGTGTTCAAGCCAACTTTTAGTAGTTCCCAAATTTGGCAGAGAAAACTCTTAGATTAGAACTTTTCTCCTGGTTACATAGTCAGTAGTTCAGTTCTTACCTCTGGATATGTAAGGAGTTTAGTTTTATGTAGGCAGTGTTAGAAAAAAAGGGTAATCCTGCCGAATTCCGGAGGAGCTAGTAATCCCACATGAAAAATAAAATGATAATAATGTTATTATAATTTTTTTTTGCGGTACTGGGCTAGCACAGTTTTGATTAAGGGGCGGGGCTGGGCTGTCAGCCAGCAGGAGGAGGAGTGGTATGTGCACTTAAGTGCGCGTGACGATTTGGCAGCCGTCTCGGGCCGGCCAAACTGTCATGCACACTTTGCATTGAGAACATGCCCAGGCTCCCACTCCCTCTCTAAGTGCCGAGTCCCAGTGCTCAGACGAATCACAACGCTGCAATCAGCAGCATCGTTATTGGCTAGAGAGCCTGGGTTTTTCCTTACTGTTCCTGCCTGTCTAAGTAAGAAGACTAGAGGAGATGCGGCGACGGGCAGGTAAGTCTAATTTTTTTTTTTTTAAACACCCCTTTGCCTGTTCCTCCTTGGGGCCTGCCCACCACCACGGCCCCATCGCAGCCGCTACTGATTATATGTTAAGACTGAATGGTCGGGAGAAACACAAAGTCAGGGTATAAAACTTAATGCAGTGATTTTGGTTGTCTATACTAAATAAAACGTTATCACTTCCCAAAGGAACCTTTTTAGGTACCTTAGAATATCAATAGATTGAGAAAAAACATTAACCATCTAACCTATGAATTACAGTTTGCATGCAGCTCCTTGATGCTAGTATAGAGACCACTGTATTATTTTAGAAGGCTTGCAACTTATGAAGTGGAGTTAACAAAATGAAGGTGTCAAGGGCAGAAGCCCACTTACCAATCTAAATAAAATACAAATCTGTGATCTCATTGTTACACCGCATGCTTTGAAGTGGCCACATTAACCCTCTATATTACTTTGAGTCAAAACTGATTAGATAAAATACAGAATTCTCACAGAACTGTGTTAATCACTTAGTTATCTTACAGCTATTATAATCCACTCAAAATTGCTGTGCACGCAAAGATCTCTGCAGAAGGTGTCTTAACCCTGCCAGATAATTTATAATGCAGACACTCTGTGACCAATCGAGTTATCTAGAACAGATTGCTGGCACATGTCCTTGTTGCCAATCTCTATGCAGCAGTATATTTTTAAAAAAAATGTGTAAGTTGACCGTCAGACTCTGCTTTTCAAGCCCTGCCCCTTGTGACTCCACCCCCTTTCCTTTGCCACACTTTGACCCCCAATGTATGGATTCACAGAGTAAATGGTTTCCAATTCCAGTACTGTATGTAGGACAATATTTAGTTTCTCAGCTGTGATGTGTAATTTATTTTGTTGATAGAAGACCCCACCAAAACTTCGATTATTTTTCAAGCTTGGGTTTGCTAAGGTTTCAGTGCTAATGGCAAAGACAGGTCAGGTGTACCCCTGTTACAGCCCCTTGCATCCCACCTACAAGGGGTGATATAATATGAGATTCATTATTTGAGAGCTCTGGTAAAAGAACATGAGCAAAGGTTTGTGGCATGATAACTATGTCAAGTATTAGCAATTATGATGGAAAGTAGAACAGCCAGAGGATGTGGTCAGATGCCTGTAAACTATAGTGCACTGGACTTGTGGTTGGGTCTGCACTTGCCGTGAAGTTCATTTCTGCACAGCTGCAAGTCAACAATAGCCTCACTGCCACAATGTGAAATAAAATATTCTAGGGAGGCCTTCCAGTCTAGAGTGAATTGGCATTCAGCATTTCATTTCTCTACATGATGAGTTTTCAAATCAGCCAGAAAATGCTACTATTCCCTCTCTACAAATACCATTTGACGTTTCTGGTGATCACTGCTGTGAATTGCATTGTGGGAATGAGCAAAAGCATGACTGCAGTCCATGACGAGACGTACGTATGTTTGTATGCTATGTGATGAAAAAACATAATGTACGAAAGCTCACATTGTATGTTACTTACGCCTTTTGCCCATACTTTTAGGGATGGGCTGGGGTTAGCACAGTGCGACAGATGAAAGAGAGCCAAACCTGGACCAAGGGTTCACTGGAGAGGACACATTTGTCCCGTCACAGAGCCAGAATTAAAAAAACAAAATGATAAGTTGGATTGCAGGTATAGCTCACAACGAACATTATAATAGGCTGGCCTACTCCCCTCATTCCATACTGGATGGTAATATAGTGGTATAGCCTGCTTGCCAGTTGTTAAAGGCCTTTTACCAAAGTTCTAGAAGGATTAGTGCTTTAATTGGTCAGGTACTGAGTAGTTGCACTACTTCAATTTGATATAGAGAGTGCCTGCACTTCTCAGGAGCAAACAGATACACTGGATAGTGTGTACCAACACTTCTGAATTACCATTTAAAGCACTGAGAAGGATCGACCAGTAGTACCTGAAAATAAATTATGTAAAGCTGTTAGATCATTCTACCTGCCCAGGGTGGAATGTTCTAAATGTAAACAGAAAGACAAGCATTGGAATTTTGAAGCAGGTGGGCCGTACCATCCAGGAATGGCCCTCAGCCACTCTGTCTCCAAAGAAGTTTATAATATTCTAATATGTTTTATGTGCTCACCTACTAGTTGATTTGTCAGTACTGTTTTGTAGTCTTGATGATGACATCTAACAGTGGTACCGCAGCCTTTAATCTTCATACAACCTATCGGTGTACTTCTGTTCGGTGTAATACAGCTTTTCCTCTCTATATATGCTGTGAGAGTGTTTCTACGTTTTTTTTCTCCGAAAAGTATCTGGGAGCATCTGCTCTACTGAATGGCAAACTTTATATAACTGCTGTCATATACAATGCCATCTGTGAAGTCATAACCGCTACTTCACTGTGTGTGTGTGCATATGAGTGTGCATATATATATATATATATGTATATATTCACTAAAAAGACGAAAGGTTACAGGGATGTTATAGCGCCGCATCAAAACCAGCTCCAACCGAACCAAGGAACTCTTCACCATCGTCAGAGAATTCTCATGCCCCTCAGCCACAGAAAACGCAACCCCTCCCTCTCAAGAACTCTGCGACTCCTTTGCCAACCACTTCCACAACAAGATAGCATTCCTTATAGCAGTCCCTAGACTGTTTTATTTCACATTGTAGCAGTGAGGCTATTGTTAACTTGCAGTTGTGCAGAAATGAATTTCTGGCATGGCAAGTGCAGACCCAACTACAAGTCCAGAACACTATAGTTTACAGGCCTCTGACCACATCCTCTGGCTGTTCTACTTTCTGTCACGCTTGCTAATTTGTGACCTAGTGATCATGCCGTAAACCTTTGCACATGTTCTTTTACCAGAGCTCTGAAATATTGAATCTCATATTATATCAACCCATCTAGATGGGGTGGGGCTGTTGCATGTTATCTCTTATATTTTAAATGCCCCGGGGCTGCGAGGGGGCCCGCGCTAAACCCCACAATTATTTATAAACATTTGCTCCGGGGAGGTGGTAGTCCCTAGGGCACGGGGAGTGCCGCATGGGCACTCCACGCATATTTTTATAATCCCTCATGCCTCCAGAACCTCACCCACCTAGGGGCTAAACATTACAGAAGCGCTGGCTTTTATTTAGTTTTCAGCAGGAGCCGCAGATGGAACGCGACTCCTGCCAAAAATGTTTTTTCTTTTTTTTTTTAAAGCGCTTTTTTGGCCTGCGGGGTCTGTGTGGGATCCTCCACTCCCCCCCCACCTTCCCCCCAAGAAGCCTAGGGGGTTAGGGTATTCCTACCCTGTCTTTCTTTTTCTTTTTTTTTAATGTGAAGCCAAGTCCCAATATGCCTGCCAACACTTACTGGTTGAAGTGTTTGCAGACAATCGCGTTTCAGCACAGGGACTGTCGGATCCTCGAAGGATTCACATCTCTATATATACAAATTTGGGTTTCCTTTAATATTTCCAAAACTACTGAACGGATTTACACCAATTTACAAAAAGGTCACATTCTGAACCAACAGCTACCTTTCGGCCAAATTTGGTGTGATTCCGTCCAGCAGTTGGGGCTATAGTCAGGTCTAAAATTCCTATGGGAATTATCATAGGAAATGCACATTTTTAGACCCCCCCCCCCTTTCCCCCTTTCCCCCTTTTTCTCGAAACCCCCCCCCCCCTCCCCACCCCATCCCCTGCTTGACGGAACACCCTAAAACTTTTCATGCACAACAAGAATCACCGGGGACTTTTTGGGGGAAATTTTGGGAAGATTAGTCAAACGGCTCCAAAGATATAGGCAAGTCAAAAAATGCTTTTCCTATTGAAACTAGGTCATAACTATACATAGGGAGGGAGACCACAAATCTCCAAGCCATGAAAAGGCCCTGGTTGACACCATCCCTAAGGGCCCTTTTTTTTTTTTTGAAGGGGAGGGGGCATGCGGCCAATCAGAACACTCTATTTTTTAACTGGCGCTCCCGTGAGAGTCTCTCGAGTCTCTTGCCGACCCGACTGTCCAGATATACAAATATTTGTGACCCTTAATTTCTTAATAACTACTGAAGGAATGTTCACCAAATCACAAAAAGCACAAACTGTGGACTAAGGTCTAGCTTACTGCAGTGGCGGCTGGTAAACTTTGAAAATTGTAGGGCGCAGAAACTTGGCCTGTGTAAGCAAACCTGCGTGCAGGGGAGGGGTGCTAGGGGTAGTGTCTCGCCCTCAGAAATTGTTTTTAAAAAATAGAGTTTAATTATATATTTGCTAGTTCAAGCTCTGCACCAAAAAGTAATCGTTTGCAAGCATTTTGGTAGAGTTACTGTGAGTCTACCTGTTTGTGCTGGTTAGTGTTTGAGTGTGTATTTCCGTATCTTTGTGTGTATGTGTTTGTGTGTGGCTATGTATGTTTGTGTTGGTTGTTTGTGTCACTGTGTTTTTGAGGTTTTGTATCTGTTTCTGCATAAATGGGTGTTTCTATGTCTCTGCATGTTGGTGTATATAACTCTGTGCGAATATCTGTGAGTCTAGACTTGAGTTTCTTTTCGGGCAAATAAACAAAATTCTTATGTTACAGTGAAGGGTATTTTTATTATTAAAAAGACACAATCTAATTTTTCACGAAATGTCCAGGGCCGATGTTGTTCTTCGGTACACCGGGTTAAAAAGCATGCTGAGCACTTTCAGAATGACTATGTATGTCCATTTCAAATCCACTTTCGAGTAGGAAGCATTTCACAGATTAAAAAAGCATTTTATATTTAGTGGATCTAAATATAAAATGCTTATTTTTAGTAAGATGAGTTGATTATTTTCAGTAACAACCCGGTGTGTTTGAAAGAATTCTCACGTACTCACGAGTGTCCCTTCAAGCAGCTCCTTATGGCCGCACATGTGAGCATTCTGAAGAGGTGGAACTGCATGGAGATTCTATGCATACCATAAGCCCGCTCAGAGGGTTGGGGAGACTGCAGTAAACTACACCGACCAAATCGCAACACACATGTAATAGATACTTAAAGTAAATGTTTCAGAGTGTATTTTGTACTTTAAAATGTTAGTCAGACTGAACTGTCTTTGCGTAGCTTGTATATTGTTCTAATGCAAATTACTTACTGAATCTGGTGCTTGATGAGACATCGTATTCATGATGTTTGTGCACAGGAGAACACAACGCAGAAAGTGTCAGGGCAGATATTGTTATCAGTTAGTTTGATATAATTTACTTAGTTCAACAGTGACGGACCCAGCCCAGAGGAAAAACGCTGCTGTTTGAGGCACGATCAGTGCGACGCTGCTGGGTGGGGTTAGTGATTCCATGCCACACATGATGGGAGAGGGTGGGGGTGTGACTTTTCTGATTGACATGCAGCCTCTGAACTTCAGGGATGAAGCCTGAAACGCCCAAGGCTGACTTTAGAAACAACGTCATCTGGGGAGGCCATTCACCACTAAAAGTCAGGGCTTTGCTGAGCTGATGACCTCACAGACCCCGGGGCTGAGGGAACATCAGCCCAGCAAAGTGTAGCTCAAGAGGCTGGTGCAAGCACACTGGTGAAGCGAATTTGCCTGCTTGATACCGACCTGTGACTGCTGCCTGACCCACACTGAGTGACGATGCCTTTAATAGATACACAGCAGGCAGTGTAGCTGCATCTGTTTTATAGGTAGTACAGTACCTACAATCAAAATACAGGCAGAAAACACAGAGGGCGCAGCCCCTGCACCCCTAAGGAAAGAACCGCCACTGGCTTACTGCCTAATTTGTGATTTTGTGTTTCGGGAAACGCTTGACGGATCACCCAAAACTTTCAGTGTACAAACTAGTCAAAAAGTAGCACTTTTTTGGAAAGTTTTATGTAGATTCATCAAACGAGACCAAAGTTATTAGCAACACAAGAAAAGCTTTTCCTGTGGAACAGCTGACCTAACTATAATTACACAGTGGCGATTGCCACTTGGTAATATAAATCCTAGTGGCAATCACTACAGGGTAATTATAGTTAGGAACACATTTCCATAGGAAATATATATTTGGGTTTGCTTATAACTTTGGTGCTGTTTTACTAATCTTTAAACCTCAGCACCTTCCTGGAAAGTTTTGGGTAATTCGTCGAGTGAGAGGGACAAACAAAGGGGTGTGGCCAAAACACAATCTCCCCATTCATTTTTTCATAGGTAAATGAGGCACAGCTGAAGCCCAAACGGCTAAACGAAATTACACCAAATTTGGCAAAACGCAAGATCTGGCCCAGAAAGCATGCTTTTTAGGTCTCGCCTAGGCAGATTATGCACTGTCTTCGAGACATGTGGTATTCCGTTCTGTGGGCTTTGAACACGCCCATCACTTTCCATTGGTTATTTAGTCTGCCTTTACAAATACCTTCTTTCTTATGGGTTAACAGTATACATTTTTTCCGCCTTTTAGCTGTTTTGTTCCGCCCTGCAGACTGCCCCTGCTACATGGATCCTTTTATTATTGGCCATATGTCTTACTTTCAGTGAACTACTTTTTCTTTCAGCTCTCTCCTCGCTGACTCATGGCGCTGCCGCCACGTCACTTAATCTCCCTGAGCTGTTCCCCCAACACCACCTACCGCCCCTCGCAGCGTGTTTTTTTTGCAGTTTTCTTTGCTAGCGTTCGAATGTGTACGAATCTTTTTTAAAAATTATTAATCTTTGCTTACTGCTCGTGTCTTTGCTGCATGTTCAGCGTCGCCACACTAAATGCCCGTCCCCTCCTCCTGGTGAAATCGTAACAAGGAAGCTGGAAACCTTTTTTTAATCTACTCCACTCTGTTATATGCGTGCTTTAAAAAAAAAAATTGTATGCACGCGCCCGCTTGTTACTTTTTGTTTAAGATTCGCGCAGCGTTCACCTCACAGCCACCGTGCTTCATCCTAAATCATGGTGGCCGCTTCTGGAGGCTTCAAGGCTTTCTTTTGTTCTGCCCGGTTGCACACTACCTTCTTACCGGCTTAGTGCGGCTACAGAGTATGGACAGCGTCTGGCCTGGTGCAAGGGGTGAATGTTAGTCTGCTGAGTAGTATATTTTGATGTTTAGCCCTTCAGGAAGTCCTGTCCATGCCGGTGGCACAGAAACACTTCTAAACTAAGGCGCAGCGGTGACCAGCATTTTATTTGCAGAATTCAAACATTGGTAACTTCATCTAAAGTGTTTAATATTGAAAAATTGCTAACACCTAACTAGTATTCTTTGCTTTACTGTAATAAGTGTGGTACAAATACTTAACATATTACCTCGTAATTAAGCCTTACTGCTCTGGACAAAGTTATGTATAAATAAATAAAACGCATTCAGCTATCTCCCCAATAGCTTTTCAAAATTAAACCCATTCAGCGCATTCTGTTGTGTTAGAAATAAAATTACATTGGCACATTAGGGACCCAGAGATCTTGCCCCCCTGCCTTTTGTTTGTTTCTGCACACTACCGCCAAAGCATATTGTCTCGTGTCTTCCAAATTTGTGTTTTTTATCGGAGAAGACGGCATTTTATTTAAAAAAAACAAAACAAGTTTAGCATGTTCCAGTAAAAGCAAGTTGGGTTACAAATAAAGATTAATATTTGTTTTTATCTGTACGTTTTTATCCACACATATAGGTGGTTTCAGAAATGTAATCATGTTTGTACTACCTTGCATGCCACATTTGACACACACATGGCTTTCCTTCTCTCCCCGACTGCATTTTCTAAATAAAACTTGCCCTCGTATTACACGTATTGACTGCAAGCAGTGAGCCCACTATAATTTAACTGTTCAAAGTGGTGCTTTTGCACGCAGTATTAGAAGTGAAGGAAACTTCTGCGCTTTAGTTGCGCACAAATTATACAAATTACGGTAATACAAAAACAATTTATGTGACCACCATTCTAAACTTCCTTCTCACTCATTTATACAACAGTCATGTCGGATTTGGGAAACAAGTTGTACAAAATGTGCAGCAGCGCATCATCAATAGTCCCCCCTGCTTATCTGGGCACCTACATGGTTTATTTTTTGTTTGTTTTTCTTAGAAACTACTGTGGATACCTTTTAGTGACTTTTCTATGCTTTACTGTAATAAGTGTGGCACAAATACTTAACATATTACCTCGTAATTAAGCCACACTGCTCTGGGCCAAGTTATATGTAAATAAATAAAACACGTTCAGCTATCTCCCCAATAATTTTTTTTTTTTAAACGCATTCTTTTATGTTAGAAATAAGATTGCACCAGCACATTATGGACCCACAGATCTTGTCTGCTCCTGAGGTAGTCTTCCCTAGAAGAAACTTTCAGCTACGTGCTGCGTTCTTTAGACCCTCCACATCTCAATATATACCATATTACTACAGTGAAGGCATTTAGCAGTTAATATCAAGCGAAGACCGGTCTGTGGACAAAGGGTCGTAGAATCCAGACTGACCACTCCTTAATTATGAATACTTTTTTAGGCCATCTGCATTCGCTACTAAGTGTGTGTAAAATCTAACTTGCTCCCCATGCAATACACATGCAACTGTAAGAGTTGGCTCCTTCGATAGAACAGCACTCTCCTCAGTTTCTGCTGCCCCCTACTTCGTTGCTGCTTCATGGCCAGGGCCACTGGAATTATGCCATTCTGAGGTACAAGCGGTTTTTGCATAATAATGGGGTTGCCACATAAACCAAAATCCTGCCCAATTTGCAGTTTTTAGCCCAAAAATGTTTCTAGGTCAAACGGATCGTAAGTTACTAAAATGCAGAAATGTGTTACCTATTAGTGAGTGGAAGGTCCTTCTAAAAGGTTGGATGGTAAGCTTACAGTTGCTTATTGCTGTAATTAATTTTTATTATTCTTGTACTAATGTGGTGAAAACTTCCCTAGACGCTGTATGAAGTGATTCTATCTTAACATGTGGCACTTTATGTCGCATAATTTGCATTTCTTGCATAATTTTGCCAACCATGCCAATTAATTAAGGCTTCCCTTGTTGCGTAATTGCAGTGTCCCTGTTCATAGCTGCCCTTGTGATAATGTGATGCATAACTGAGCGACTTCTTTAGTAATTTGAAATCATTTAGCCATGGTAGTATGACCATTACCGCACGTTTCCCAAAGTTATTTGAGTAAGTGCATATTTCAAATAATTGCAGTAATGCCTCTACCATTCATTCTTAATAGGACCCTCAAGGATTTATCGTTGGCTTTCCAGCATTGTGGTGTCTGCCAGGGTAGATAATATAACAAAAAAGGGCCTAGGTGTGACTGGCAAATACATAGGGGAGTCCATGGGAGGGGACGATCCAGCTTAGTTAAAAAGCTGCCTTCATCAATCGAATACAGAATTTTAGTACCAATGCCACCAGTCAGAATTTGGGCTTGTTTTCACCCTAAAAATAATGCTGATTTGTGAAGTCTGTATCCAATTTTAATAGTTTATTTTGCATCCTTTATAAAACAGTGGCATTATAGGTAAACCATGTAATCTGGTGTATTGTTCCTAGATATCACTAAAATTTTCCTCATGGTTCATCTTGCCTCGACACGTCTGGGCAGAGCCATGATTACACATCCTTGAACTTTAGAATGGCGCTTGCAACACAATTACATAACACACAACATACATACAATCCACATCACACAATTCCACATCCTGCCACAAAATTCAACAGCACAACACATAATTAAACTGCACTACATACCACTCCACAGCACAAAATACCATTCAACATAATTGCACTCCATAACGCACAATCCCACTCCACCTAATTCCAGTACACTCAATACCACATAATTACTCTCCACATATTTCCAGTGCACATCATGCCACATAATTCCGCTACACAAAGTGACTCCCCACCACACAATTGCACGCCACACAATTCCACAACTAACAATTCCAATTCAACCCACATAATTACACTACACACCACTTACAAACACTCCATAACACATAGGTAAAAGACATTGGCATTTACAACACCAATAGCTCTAGTATTTGAGAAATTAAGGTTAAGTAAATGGAGATATTTCACGGTGTGGAGAAATCGCAGAGCTGACAGATCTCGAGACAAGATCTGATTGGCTGCCTTCCCATCAAAAAGAAATGTGGCAGCAGCCCTCTTAAAACTCGGGGACTCCATCCCCTGTCCTGAGAAAATGCTCAAGGAAAATATATAGGGAGGTCAGGGCCTCACCATGTGCTTCTTATGACCTCACATATTACATCACTCATTACATGTTCTATGACTTCATTGATAACATGACTGCAACATCTGAAATCCCCTGAGTCTTCCCAAAACGTTTTTACTGCATTAGTCACAATTATGTAAGGCTCAAAAAACTCATTCATTACATTACTACTTTATTCATCTATATAGTTCATTTCATATCACAAGATTTTTTTTTCCAATTTCCATAATTTATGTCCTAGTTCGATAACCATCAATCCATCAACTACAGGACACATAAATAGAAAATATCTCATTATAACATCAGGCATTATATATATATATATATATATATATATATAATTGTTTACTTGTAACACGTCCAGTACTGTTCACCATGCATTGGATTCTGGCAATGATCAAGCTCCCTCTTGGCTGGAGTTGCTGTGTTTAACTTGTGCCTGCAAAGTACGTCCGCCAACACAGATTCTACTGAAGTTTATTTTCTGAAACTACTTTGAAATGGGTCACATTCAGGGCCGGACTGGCCGTAGCGGGCACCGGGCGTTTCCCCGGTGGGCCGCCAGGGTGGGGGCCGGTTTTGTGCCCCTGGGGGGCCGTTTTTGTTACAGGGACGTTTTTGCAGCATAGCTGCAATATCGGCCCTGTAACAAAATCGGCCGAAACCGGCCCTCGCAAACAGCTCGGCCGTCCCCCCCCCAATCAGGGCCGGACTGGCCATAGCGGGCACCGGGCGTTTCCCCGGTAGGCCGCTAGGGTGGGGGCCGTTTTTGTTACCAGGGGTCGGCAATATCGGCCCCCTGTAACAAAATCGGCCGAAACCGGCGCTCGCAAACTGCTCGGCTGCACTCCCCCTCACCCCAGGGGGGGGCCGGCTGAGCAGTTTGCCAGGGCCGGTTTCTGTTCCCAGTCCGGCCCTGCCCCCAATCCCCTGGGGGGGCCGGCCGAGCACTTTGCCAGGGCCGGTTTTGGTTCCCAGTCCGGCCCTGGTCACATTCTAGCACTGAGTTGGTGTTTGTGGGTAGAATGGCACTAAATGCTGCTCTGGAGAAACTTGTGAGCTTTTATATGTGACCGACTCAACTCTGGGTTTCTGTCTAAAACTGTGTCTGATTACCACAAACCAGTCTGACCTATGTGCACACAAATAGTATACCAGAAACAACTTTTCTCACCGTCGACTGTGTAACCTGACGACCTGGGTTCATACCCTGGCCTTGGCACACGGTAAAGAATAATCAGATTCTGGAAAAATCGCTTAATCGCCCTGTGCCTAAAAAAAGTTAGTATGTGAAAGACCATTCTGAAACTAGCTGCACTAACTGAAGGTGCCAGATGAGGCTTTGGAGTGAAGGTAAGGTTCTTCTCCACTCTCGATTTATCTTGCTGCACAGCTGCTCACACCTGCTCCTCCACAATATTTTGTTCATGGTTTTGAGAATGTAAGATGCTTAGTTTGGATTCTAACATATTAATAGCCTTTATAATTAGTAGTAATTCGTTTTTAGAATAACTTGTTTCTATGAAGCACTTTATGACTTTTTTTTAGATCTCAAGTCACTGTAAATAATATATGGAATATGGTACTCCAGTTGTAAATTATAAGACTGTTGCAAGTCACTGAGGAGTTCTGTGCTCATAAAGGAATGAGGCCGAAGCCTGAGTTTCTTTATAAAGTAATTGAAATCAGAAGTGACTTGCAATATAAGTTTAACATATTTTATTCCATATAATACATGGTCACACCATCTCCCATCCCACAAACTGCGTAAAGCCTTGGTGTGTTGTTGCTTCATATCAAAGGGATAGCATGGTTGCAAAAATTAAGAATAAAAGCAGAATCTGTACACACACCAAAACACAGTAATTTGTGGCAAGAACATACAAGAATCAGTTTACTGTAAATCAGATTTTAATTAAAAGGCTGTAGCTTAGAATTGTTAGTAGCATGCATAAAGATTCTTTTTTCCTGTAATGAACTATGGTGTACAAAAACATTAAAAAATGCAATAAATCTCTCCTTTGTGCTAATCACTGTTTGTTTTAGGAAAGCAGATCCTAAGAAAGAAACGTGTTTAAACTGCAGCTGTAATGATACTTCTTGACCTATTTTCACCATGGCTGCTAGCTGGGGCAGCAGGCATTATCATGTGATAACTCCGGTTTGATAAGTTATTACACTGAGCTGGGTCATTTTTATGATACATACGATCCCTCAATCCCAGTATAAAAACCCTGGGAGCCTGCAATCTTAGTATAAAAGCCTATGCCCAATTTCCATATTTCAGGCGACTTGTGACACATCTAATCGCTTGCAATAAAGAAATGACATCGCCGCTCTCCTGTTAAAACCACTTACAGTTGAGTTCTGACGAAGATAATTATAGTAACATTTTAATTTGTTTCTACACAATAGGTCATTACAGGAAAGATAGAATCCCTGCATGTTTCTATTCATTCTGAGTTAGATTTGTTTTAATCTGGTTTATGTGTTTCATTGCACAGTATAAATTCTGCTGTTTTTATTTTTCACGTCTGCAATGAACATAAAGGAGACCAACACTAAGGATTTAAAAGGTTTGAGGGAAAGGTGATGGTGTGACCATGTATTATAAGAAATAAACTATCCTCTGCGTACATCAAAAGGATATTGCAGGTCGCCTCGTAATCCATGAGCTTTTAAAGTAACTCTACCTTCGGCTTCATTCCGCTGTATGGTCACGGAACTCCTCTGTGACTTGCAATACCGTTATAAATTACTGCAGAATGTACTTTATTCTTTTTCCTATATGTTATAAGAGTGCAGAGATGTTAGAACTCAATTGCAATAAGAAAATTAGTGCCCGTTTTCTATACTGAGATTGCAGGCTCCTATGTAATAAATGTTAAGTTTAGCCTGTTTATTGATGATGTTTTATTTTCGGGAGGATGCAAGCTTGAGTTGGCGTGGCCAGGAATCAAACTTCTTACTTGCAGGTCAGGGGTATAAGTCGGGAGCGCGCATTTCTCATTTGAGAAGTTTACATTTGAAACTCAAACGCCCAAAGTGGATTTGACAGAAAACATGGGCGTGTGGGCATATTGACACACTTCCTAAAAATGGGCGTGCCTCCAGCAGCTGCCAGAGAATGCTGCGCTTGTCACTGCTGTGGGCAATGTTTGTTTCCTGGCCTGCCCTGGAATGTGCAGAATTTCATGCCGTTCGCATCATTTCATTTCCAGGGCTGGTGCTAGGCGGTCCAGGATGTGTGGGAACTGGTAGAGGCACGTGCCTATACCACCCCATAACTGGAGATGAATAAGGGCGCCGTTAGCTGTCTATGAGGTAAACCAACTGTCTCTTCTGGCCCGCAAAACCTCCTGCGCAGGCCACAGCCGAGGGGCAGTGGGGTAAAAGAGAGGCAGCAGGCTGTTTCTGTCCCTAATCCAATGAATAAGAGGCATGATTCTACATGGCAAGATAAATACAGATAAACATGCGGGATACTCATGGGACTGATGTAATAAACCTATATAACATATATTCAGACAGCCTTTTATTATCTCCTTTCACCAGTGAAGTACTGGTGTTTAGCACGTTCCTAAGCACTTCTAGTTTCTGTCTGAGCTGAGGCGTAGGGAGATTAAGCCACTCGCACTCACTCCTTCTCTTCCCCCTCATTCCCCTGTCTCTTCCACCTGTCTCTCCCCTTCCCTTTTTTAAGTTTCGCCTGCACAGCACTTGCGTTGTGCTTGTGAAATCTCTTGTATTTAATATGTCTTAAAAGGGGACTCTTATCAGTTTCCCTAGCCGAATTAATGTGTTCATTTGCTTTTGTGTGGAACCTTTGTTTTTGCTAACTTCCCCTGGCTGTACACAGTTACGATACTTCTACTGAAGCTGTTCACACTGCCCCATTCACTGTCAAGATAAGATCACTTCCTACGGAAAAGGCAGACAGCTTCTAACAGTATGCTGGAATGCCTGCTTTTTATTACTTAGTTGTGTAAAGCAGATGCTTTAGCCTTAGAACATTTGTGGCATTTCCTATTCATGCCTCAGTACCTTTCTTTGCGTTTTGTAGGCATTATCTGATTGATTTTTTTTCAACTTAATCTATTTGGTCAGTATGATCAAATTCTAAATGTTGTAATAAACATTGCACGTTAAAAATAAAGTTAATATACAAGAGCTGTGCTATATTTTATTACTAAACGGGCAGCAACAATTGCAGTTATCGTGCAGACAACAGGGTCATGATTTGAATGGAGCAGCAGGTGAAGTAGTACCGGGCCCAAAAGTTGTCAGAACTCCTCAACACATAATATTGCTATATTTAAACTAAACAGGCAGTCACAATTGCAGTTACCTTGCAGTTAAAAGGGACTTGATTTGAATGGTGCAGCAGGTGCAGTGGCACTGAGGCCAAAAGTTGTCATAACTCCACCAAACACCTAATATTGCTATATTTTATTCCTAAACAGGCAGTCACAAGTGCAGTTACTTTGCAGACAACAGGGTCGGGATTTGAATGGTGCAGCAGGTGCAGTAGCCAAAAGTTGTCAGAGCTCCTCTAAACACGTAATATTGCTATATTTGACTACTAAACAGGCAGTCACAATTGCAGTAACCTTGCAGTTAAAAGAGACTTGCTTTGAATGGTGCAGTGGCACAGGAGCCGAAAGCTCTAGGGAGCCCATTAAGCCCAGATTATTGCTACATTTTACTGCTAAACAAGACATTCACAAGTGCATATATCTAGCAGGCAATAGAGGCATGATTTGAATCGTGCAGCAGGTGCAGTAGCACGAAGACTAAAAGCTCTAGGCACCTCACTAAACACTTAATATTGCTACATTTTACTACTAAGCAGGCAGTCACAAGTGCAGTTACCTTGCAGACAACAGGGTCATGATTTGAATGGTGCAGCAGATGCAGTGACACCGGGGCCAAAAGCTCTAAGGACCTCACTAAACGCAGAATATTGCTAAATTTTACTACTAAGCAGGCAGTCACAAGTGCAGTTATCTAGCAGGCACTAGGGCTATGATTTCAATGGTGCTGCAGGTGCAGTGGTACCGGGGCCAAAAGTTGTCAGAACTCCTCTAAACACAAATATTGCAATAGTTAACTACTAAACAGGCAGTCACAAGTGCAGTTACCTTGCAGGCACTATGGTCATGATTTAAATGATGCAGCAGGTACAGTGACAATGGGGCCCAAAGCTCTAGGAACCCCTCTAAACACCAAATATTGCAATAGTTAACTGCACTTCTGACTGCCTGTTTAGTAGTTATCTAGCAGGTACTAGGGTCATGATTCCAATGGTGCTGCAGGTACAGTGACAATGGGGCCCAAAGCTCTAGGAACCCCTCTAAACACCAAATATTGCAATAGTTAACTACTAACAGGCAGTCAGAAGTGCAGTTATCTAGCAGGTACTAGGGTCATGATTCCAATGGTGCTGCAGGTACAGTGACAATGGGGCCCAAAGCTCTAGGAACCCCTCTAAACACCAAATATTGCAATAGTTAACTACTAAACAGGCAGTCAGAAGTGCAGTTACCTTACAGGCAATAGGGTCATGATTTGAATGGTGCAGCAGGTGCAGTGCACCGGGGCCAAAAGTTGCCATAACCCCTTTAAACACCAAATATTTCTATATTTTACTACTAAACAGGCAGCCACAAATACAGTTATCTTGCTGGCACTAGGGGCATGATTTGAATGGTGCAGCAGGTGCAGTGGCACCGGGCCGAAAAGTAGTCAGAACTCCTCTAAACACATATTATTGCTATTGCATCAATTCATTCTATTATTTCCCTCTCATTTCATTTTTTAAAATGTTGCTATTACTTACCCGCACTATACCACTAGTAACAGCACAATATATTAGCTTTTTGTACATAAACAAGTCATAACACGTTAACAGACTTTCTGTAACGTATATTGTACAACTACTCAGCAAGCTACAACTTACAACTAAAAACAGTTTATTATTAATCACATAGGTGAAACCTAATGCATTTACCAATGCTTGTCTCTTTTGATCCCTAAATGCCTCTCCCGGAGAGGCCGTGCCCATCGACCTTGAAGATGCCTAAGCAACTGGCCACCAAGCCAGGTCCACTGTTCCTCATCCACAAACACTGGTCCCAACACTAAATTGCCCCTGTAAACTGCCTGCTCTTCGGCTAACTCAGTTTAACAAATTTTGCACCACAACAAAGAGGCTTCCTTAAACTACATGACCTCTTCCCTTTAATCTGCTGGGCCTAATATGATTGTGGCTTTCCAGTATTCTAGGATGCTCAACCATGAACAGCCCCATTCCCTTTAAGAAATGCACCATACGGAGTTAAGTCCTATCACACTGTTAGTTGCATGCGTCTTACTAACATACTGTTATGTATCTATAGAGTTAGTCTCTTATTGGACAGAATGTATACACATGTAGTGGACTGGGGTCCTCCTTTTAAGTTGTATTTAACAGTTGTTATTCCTAAAACCGACATAAGAAAATATACCTTACTATTTGACACTGTAAATATGAGTATATGGCCATGTATTGAGTTGTCCGATTGTACAGATAGTTTTTATGTTCTCTGAAATGCTAGTGCCTAGACAATCTTGGGCAATGGTGCACTTTATAAATAGATCTCATTCATTCATACAGTGTTCAGATGTCACATGATGTGTTCCGCGCTACAGAAAACCTCAAGTAACCCCTCCCCCCGCTGCACACCCACCACTTTCTATTGGCCTTGATTGCTGGCTGCAGCTTGGTTCCCACCACCTCATTATCAAGCTTACGCTTCACTTGCATGTGATCCTGAGGTGTAGTAGGGTGGGGACATAGAAAGGGGCCACTGTCATTTCAAGAAAGCGAAGAAGGAAGACTTGGTGCTGCCCAACACATGTTTGCAACTCCGCATTTTTCCAACCAAGCACTCCATACGGTGTAGTGCCTCGTCGGGGTTAGGAAGCGTTATATAAATGCAAGCTCATTACAATAAATTCAAGCTTGCTTCCATGTCTGTTTCTGTGCGCCACCGAACTCTAACAGGAGCCTGAATACTGGTGTTTCGAAAATGAAGACGCCAGGCCTGCTTCCTTTGTTCCTGTTGACAGTTCAGGATTAGTGTTAATTAGACTCAGGAGCACGCGGTAGGTGTTCTGCTGTGTGTGGAAGTGCTAAGCCGCTGATGGGAGCGCTGTCTCCACCAGCCAACTGCTGCCTCGAGGAAGGCATGCTGGGAAGATGCCGGCTGCTTCAGAATATTAGCCCGTCTGGCTTGGACGCCATTTTGAGATTCTTGAGACCAGCAGTGCAACTAGTGTGTCTAAAATGAGGAGCATTTCATTTCTTCTTTATTATTAGACCATGTTGCTTAGTCTGTTCTGTAAGTGGTAGGATCTTGGCTGATTTACTTTATACCATTTGTGTGAATTTTGGAGTGGATAAGGTGCGATAGATAGATAGATAGATAGATAGATAGATAGATACCATAAAAGTACAGACGCGCTGAACGTGATAGTATATTGTAATGTTTATATAATGTTTACTATCCGTTATGGGTGCTGACATGCATGTGTACATGCGCAGCAAGGTACACTAGGTAGGTTGTGTGGCTGGAAGAGTGGTGTTTGTTTTGCTGCTATAGAAATGTTTCCATGTCGGGCGTGGTGACCACCAAGGTGTGTCGTGTTATGAGGCACAGAGCTTAGTCCTTGACTCATGAGGGGTGGAGCTTTGAGTGGGTCATGATGCCCCCCTTCCTGAAAAATGGTTTTAGATAGATAGTAAAACATAAAGATCTTGGGTAATGCCAGACTTAAAATTGACAGCCTTCAGTTCACCAGCGTTAATTGGCATGCCTAAAGCTAGCCCTGCATCGCAAGGGGGGGAGGATGTGGCCTAACGACCAGAGCTGCCGACTTTGGAGCTAGAGAACCAGGATCGAGTCTGGCGTTGGCTCAACCTCCTGTGATTCTGGGCAAATCACTTAATTTCCCAGTGTCTACCAAAAATGAATGTGCCCTTGTGTAATGTAACTGGTGCTCATGTAAAGCGATCCAATACCTTTGGGTCGAGTTCGCGTTATATAAAACTGCAAAAAAAAAAAGAAAGAAAGAAAAAGGCATTACCTAGATAATTTGAGATGAGGTGATGTTGCAAACAGAATTGTGTGGTCAAGCGCAGACCTGTTTAAATCTAAAATTACAATGCAGGTGCACTGAATAGTTCAATTAGTATATGTCATTTTACCCTGCCTTCAGTACTCACTCCAAATCTTTTCCCCAATACATTACCTATTTTTAGGTTTGGCCATCTGCAAGCACTATTGTCGCCAATTCTTAAAAATGTATATGGTTTGCCAAGACCCTCAAAGTAAATTAAGTCTCATTAAATTGTGTCATAGAAACACCTGTTATTTACAGTGCTTAGAAACGGTAGTTGCAGTATTGAAACCCTACAAGGGTGAAATAAGGTGACAGGTAGTGTAGGGTGGTCGATGAAAGAGTAATAATGTGCAATCAAAACTAAACAGTTTTGGTATTCAACAACCCTGGCACATCTCGGCACCAGCACAACATTTCCCACATGACCTGTATTACTTAAATAATGGCGGAAAGTGCCCAATATCCCGACCACCAGCTTCTGCAGGAACAACAACATGGAAGTGGTTTGTGTTTATATTAAATATTGTATTTTTTTTTTATCTAGGTGGTAATCCTACCACATTACTCAACCAACATATTAAATACATCATTTGTAATCATATTAGCCATATACATGTTTGATAAAATGTTTCTCAGAATATTTTTAGAAATTGCATATATACAAAACCAAAACACATAACATTATACATTTATATGCACACTTTTTTCATTGTTCGTCTAATTTTGATCTGCACCAATGAATTGATGTGCACTACTCCATATACCAATTCACTCACTCCTTCAATCACCAAGCAAACACATTCTCACTCTAGCCACTCATTCATGCCCTAGCCTCTCAGGCTCCGTAGGTTCAGGAACCCAGCCTGACTGGTGTGAGTGATCTCCTCGAAGGACCGGCAATTGAGTTGTGGTATTTGAGGTCTGCATCCCTATTTTCAAGCTTTGTGGAATCAGTAGTCCCTCATAGATGGCACACATTACATAATTCAGCAAACCCCAAGTGTTTGCATTCAGGATAATTAATATCAGGATTTGAACATCCGTTGTTGGATAGATACCTCTGTCCATGTGAACCCTGCTATAGCAAAGGAGGAGGAGACTCATCCAGAGTAGAAAGTTTGATTTACCTATATTGATTTACCATGGGATATGGTGTTATCGTGTAGTCCTGATGAAGGTGGTTTGATACCATTCCTTTCCACCGAAACGTGCGTTGACTGTATGTTTGGGAAACCCCAGCCCACAACACAACAACAAAAGAAATTGTATATTTCTGCCAGTTGCAATCTTTGAATAATGTGGTATGAGGCTGGAGCATGAATGAGTGGCTGGAGGGGGAATGTGTTTGCTTGGTGATTGAAGGAGTGAGTGAATTGGTATATGGGGCAATACTCATAAATTCATTTGGTGCAGATCATTTTTTTCAAATTTAGCACTGGGGCAAAAATAATGCTCTTCTTAGTGAACCCTAGGTAGATGGGGGGGGGTTCTCTGCTCTGTGGAATATTCCTTTTTTAGATAGTTTTATATTATATTGTAACTTGCAGCATTATTCACAATACATTTGATTTTAAATCTGATACTAACACAGGCAGGCACGCATTGGTAAACCGGATAGCTAAATACGAATCAAATACAAACATTAATCCACATCAGTGGTTAGTAAATAATTACCTTTTGGTGCCAGCTCCACCTTCATCTCAATGTAATGTACATTGCTATTAAATGATATTAAAATTGCTTGACAAACCCGTAAATAGGACTGAATTTCATCAGCTGCATGAGTTGATTTGCCTATTTACTTGTAGAGTTCGTTTTAACCCCTGTTGGCATCTTGGCACTAATAAATGTACCCATCACATGTAAAGGAATAGGAGAAGATGCACTTTCCACAATTCACCAGAGCATCCAAGCGTGAAGAACTTTCCTAAAAGTCAAATGAGTGTTCCCTGTGCGCCTATAAAAGCCTTCCTTCAAATCCAATGCAAAAGGAACATCCTGCTGCCTCTCCTCGAAGGAAGGAGTTTTCTAGGGTTTCCGGTTAAAGGAAATGATGGTGTAGGCTGCCCTCAGTGCTAAAAAAAAAGGCACATCTTATATAAAGTGGAAGGCCTGTTAGTCCCATTTTTAGTTTTCAGAGGGATGCTGCTAATCTTGCCAAGAAAAATTAATATTCTAGCTCTATATCACTGAACCAGGGAGCATTCCCAGAACATATGTTTCCATATGGCCAGAGATTTCTTGCATCTGTCACATTGACTAGAGGTGTCAGGACTGGCGGAGCCCAGCCTGGCCGGTGGCCAATAAAGCAGATACATTTCAATAATATTACCGCCAACGCAAATTGGTTTCTACTGGAATTGTATGTGTGAGCCCGCAGAGCCTCTTCATTCCTTTCTCTAGGCCACTCCATCTTGAGCAAATATCCTGATTATTAGTTTATAAGAGCATATATTGGTGAAATGAATCCTTTCAATGTGTACTAATGGGTCCGGGTTCCCCTTCAGTACAGGTTTATCTGAGACTGCCTATATCTGCTCCGAAGATGAAACGGAAGTGCACCACGATACCTCGCATTGATTTTTCCAGCACTACGAATTCTCAAGGAATCGGAATTCAGCTAGAGTTAACTACCTTGTCACCAGGTCTAACAGTTGCACAGAATCCAGTGGTCAATCACACCATATACACGGTTTTAGCCTCTGTAAATAGACTACCTATGTCACAGAGGCACACACAAAATGGCATGAAGTTCCCATCCATCCTTTCTTTTTCTCCAAGCCTCTGGTCAATACTTCACCATCATATAAACTCTTCTGAACCATACTCCAGACTACTTCACATGGTCTGGACCATACTCCAGACTCCTTCACATGGTCTGGACCATACTCCAGACTCCTTCACATGGTCTGGACCATACTCCAGACTCCTTCACATGGTCTGGACCATACTCCAGACTACTTCACATGGTCTGGACCATACTCCAGACTACTTCACATGGTCTGGACCATACTCCAGACTCCTTCACGTGGTCTGGACCATACTCCAGACTCCTTCACATGGTCTGGACCATACTCCAGACTCCTTCACATGGTCTGGACCATACTCCAGACTCCTTCACATGGTCTGGACCATACTCCAGACTCCTTCACATGGTCTGGACCATACTCCAGACTCCTTCACATGATCTGGACCATACTCCAGACTACTTCACATGATCTGGACCATACTCCAGACTACTTCACATGGTCTGGACCA
The DNA here is from genome assembly GCA_963921515.1 of Calotriton arnoldi. Lineage (NCBI taxonomy): Eukaryota > Metazoa > Chordata > Amphibia > Caudata > Salamandridae > Calotriton > Calotriton arnoldi. The sequence continues at coordinate 6,181,433 of CAWUFW010000077.1, read as the reverse complement.
TACTCCAGACTACTTCACATGGTCTGGACCATACTCCAGACTACTTCACATGGACTGGACCATACTCCAGACTACTTCACATGGACTGGACCATACTCCAGACTACTTCACATGGTCTGGACCATACTCCAGACTCCTTCATACGGTCTGGACCATACTCCAGACTCCTTCATACGGTCAGAGACCCAAGACCGAACCTTCCACTCTGGTGTTGGTCCCTGTGGGCTACCAAAAGGCTTTTCAATCGTCTGTTGATGATGCTTAGAGTGTGTTGCACTTTTGAGCAAACCAGATGTTGTTTCCTCCTTCCGACCATTGTGGACATTATTCAGTTATGTATCCATAGCTCTCTGGTGCGACTTGCAGAACTGCAGCGTGCTTTACAAACACTTTAAATAAAATTATACATGTAAAAATGAGGAAAACAAAAACCTAGCAATGCTGGGAATTTTTGTTCAAGTTTTGAAAAAGATTTAATTACACAGTCACTAAAAAGCTGTCCCATCTTCGTGTTGCCAGCGGCTTCCCAGGCTCTGTTTCTTTCCCAGTTGTTATAACCCGGTTAATAAAGGTTTAGCCATATCCAGCCAAAAAGTCCCTCTGCACTAAATGCCTGAGAAGATTTAGATTAAAAAAAACGACGATACCTCACAATCTTAAATACCTTCTTTAAATTAAATTCTGCCATTGCCTTATTCACATTATCAATCTCGGGGGTTGCTTTAAATTGTTGTTTGGCAACCTTCTCTTCGGCTCTTCTGTCCCTTGAAACTCGTGCTGCCTTGGGCAACTGATTGGTTGTAGATCTAGGGCACTGGCAAGCACGAAGAACCACACTGGGCATGAACAGAGAGAGGGGGCTAAAATAAGTGGCATGGCCCTGAAGGAAAGGTTCCATTGATGAATTGAGCAGAGTAACCGAGGACTACAAGGACAAAAATAAGCATGTAGGAGCCATCTTTGAATTAATAAAAGTATTAAAGAGGTGGTGTACTCAGCCACATAAGTATATTAATGTGGTTAAAAGACCTATATGCATTTTTTAGTATTAAGTTTCAACTCATGGTTGTTTAAGTCGGACCCATATGAATCAGAACATGCATTTAAGTTGTCATACATCCGATCTAGGACACTTAGATTGTGAACATTTGAGAGGAGAAGAAACGTTAGGAACTGGGATTTGCCTGCAGCAGATGTGGTAGGGTCAGCAAGGAAAAGGTTTCAAAGCTGTGGACGGTTATTTCAACCTTTTTATAGTGCAACATATTTTTTGCTTTCTGAATATAAATGAAGTAGTCTACAGTTGCCCAGGTGTGATCACATAGGTGGAAGACTGGGATGAATCGAATCTACTTAATGTGTGGTGTAGTTGAAGCTGCAAGAGTTATTGTTCTGCCAATATTCCCTGGTAAACAATGAGTGGTAAAAATGATTATGATAAACTGATTCAGCTGTAGTTATTAATACATTAATCAGTGGTTAATGGTAGCTGCATTTTGGCTACATCCATGCTATATTCTCACCACATACATATATAGATCTTGAACAACCCTACAGTTGTGACGGCCAGACCCCAAAATGGTTTTGTTCTAAGTGTCGCTAGATCTTAGCTTTTCTTGTTAATCTTGCAAGATATTTGGATAGCCATCTTGAGGTCAGGATGTCCCAATCTGAAAATAGAAGAGCCATCAATAAGGCAACATTTTTCAGGTTAGGCTTTTTGTATAGACTCCCTGTGTGAGAAAAGGATTCAATCTGACACAAATTGTGAAAATGCTTTGTGTTTTGAGATGTAAAATGGTCCCTTGAATGTCTCATGCATTGTAGTGTAAACACCCCATTAGAAGCCTGAATGATGGACGAAACAGCTACTATCATGGCAGTGAAAGAGGACGACACCAAAGCTCATGATATGTGCATATTTGTTATAAGGAATCCATCGGACAGCTGAAGCAGTCGAGCTAAACCTAAAAATGGTAAAAGCAAAGAAGAAAATGAATCCTGTTCAACGAAGGAAGAATGTCGGCCACTGTCATCCAAGACAGAGTATTTGTTCTCCTTAACTGACGCACCAAAAAAAAGGGGTGCCAAGCTCAGAGACTTTCATCTCTTGTTTCTCTTCAGACACAATCAGTTCAGCTGCTGCTATTGTGAGTAGTACTATGTGCAGGTACCAAACCCCCTGTAGGCTCTTTTGATATTGGAGAGCTGCTAATGTTGGCCCATTAGTAGTGGGATGCTCTTAACTGCACTTGAAAAGCCATTTCTGCGTTTTCCAATAGGCAAAAGGATGATCTGTGGGATAAATGGAGGTCCTTGGATACATCCCATTGAAGGACATCTATGAAGGGAATGCTGGCCGAGGACCCTGCATTGTGAACCCTGGAGGCTGCGGAGTGAACGCAATGTTTTCCACTGGGGTCAGTGACTCTCATGGAGTCTACTGAACTGAAGGCCAGGTGGAACGTCCTGTTCTCCAAAGTTCAAGTGGGCTTGCTTCGACACCACCACCATCTTCAGAGGCATCTGAAATTTATAGAGTATAATCCTTTGACCTTTAATAAAGACCCTCAATACAAGAGACTTAAAGGAAATGACTGTTTGGCTCTTTCCATAAGAAATATCAGTAAGTTGGAGGCATTGATGGTCTCCACACATGAATGAATTAAATCTAAAACTGTGTTTTTGACAAATGTACTTTGAAAATGCGTTTATACATCTGATTCTGTGCTTCGCATGGTTTAGATCATGGGGTGAACCGCAGACCCCTTTTGGATCTGACATGATAAAATCTGTTTTACATTGATCAGTCACAACGATATGCCTGATATCACGGTTCTTGTGAGGAGATGTCATGTGGAGCCATCCTCAGGGATTCTAGAGCTACCCCAGATCATATGCACTCATTTCATAATCCTCCTCTGATGACAGTGAGATAGCTCCAGATCAGACGTCTGAAGGATTGAATCCTATACGCCCTGGCTCCTCCGTTTATCATTGTGGGTCAGTGAAGCGAGACCAAGGAATATGATAACAAAGACAGATGGTATTTGAACATCTAGAAAGAGTTGAATTTTTGCATTACACTACATAAGCCATCCACCTGAAATGTTAGTTTAGTCTCTGCAACACCTTCTTGATGTAGTTATTGATGCTACAAAGTCTGCATCAACCAAGAGTTCCAGTTTGTCTAAGTTACTGAGTAATTCTTTTTCCAACCTGCACACATCTATTACAAGATATTTTGGGCTGCATTATTTAGGTTTTTGGACTTTTCTCAAAGTATTATACAAATTTCTTAGAACACTCTTTGCTGCTTGTACCACAAACCGGTTTTGCTCCCAGTGTGCCCTAATAAATAGTCCATAAGTTATTTCACTATAGCAACAAAAAAAATGTCAACCTATTTTTGCAGTCTGTTCCCTGACCATGCCATAAACGTGGGAAAACTGATTTTGTATATTTTTTTTCAAATGTAAAAAAATGAGACCAAATTTCAAACTGAAATCAGGTTGCTGTATTTTTAGGTCGGTGCAGCAAAAACTGTGCACAATGCCCAAACGTTACAAAGTTCAGCCCCTAGTTGGAACCTGGCCAATAGACTTCCTTCCTCACTCACAATCCAGGGTTGCTGTTTAGCTTCCTGACATACTAGCAGTCTTAAGTGTATACATATATTTTCCTACAGCACTAATTTAGTTTGTTTTTTAGAGTTTTCTATATTGCCATATGTCACTGTGCCACCGCTGCAGAGCGATTAAGAAACAGTTGAATTCACATGCTGAAGTGAGAAATAAAGTAGACTGCGTACAACTGAATTTGAGGGGTAGCGCCCCCTTCCAGTATTCCCCGTTCACTACCACATTGGTCATAAGGCTAGCATCCCCTCCAATATTCCACATTCACTACCCCATAGGTCACAAGACTAGCACTCCCTCCAATATTTCCCATTCACTACCCCATTGGTCATGAGATTATCCTCTCCTCCAGTATTCCCCATTCACTACCCTAATGGTCCCAAGACTAGAGCAGGACACGTTCCTGGAGAGTTCAGTCTTCAAGAGTTTTCTGACCTGGAGGTGATTTGGTTTGGTCCTCAGGCTGGGCTTGGAAATGTTCCAGAGTCTAGAGCCGGGGACACGGAGTGATCTTCCTCAATGTGCCAGTCACCTGAAGGGAAATGTAAACAAATGCACCCACAAACACTGGCTTCTAAGATATGGGCGTGTGATGTAAACAGTCTCTGATGCGGGGGTGTTGAATACTTGGCAGCGTAGGCCAGGGCAGATTCGTTTTGGGGATTATCAAGGACTGCGTAAATGATTTTCATTTGAATATACATTTATTTTGTATAGATATTCTGTAATAGTGTGGATTCCTCTCTCATGGACCATAGGACACTCCAGATCCTATGCGTCTGAGTTTGAATCATTGTTTTCAGGAAAGCTGGACAAAAGCAGAGGTCATTGAAAAGGGGTTACAGCCAGGGGAATGGTCCCCATCTTTTGGGGTTTCTTTGGCATCGTCACTTGATTTCCTTGTTAAAAGAGCATTTAACGCACAGCCATCCTCACTACAATGAATATATTTTTAGTTGTAATAAAGAATTTAGTGTAAACAGTTACTAAGAAGCTATTCTGTCCTGGGCTATTGTAGCTGCATTTTGTATGGTACAGATAGTGGAGTTAATGCCTGCAAGTCTATGCCGAGGCACTGGCAGATGTTCATTAAAAATACAGTGCTCAAAACTAGGTTTTAGGCTATTTTTAGTTCTCTCAACTTTGGCAGGAAAGGGAGATGAAATGTTATTCCCAGAATCACACGTGTTCGAGTGGGGAAGCCTTGTACACTGGCTTCCTGTATCTTGTACATTATATTGTGAAGGAAATTGGAAAACATTCAGGAATTGGCGACAGGAAAAAGTGGACCTTTAACTCTATGGCAACGTGGCCATTGTCCTGCACTCACACTGCACGTTCTGGAGTAAAGCTACTTGAATCTTCAGTGTGCTAAGCACAATCTTTCAAGTACAGAGGCCAGATGTACGAACGCATTTTCTGGTTGCAAATCAGATTCTCTAAATGGCAGGGTATGCGAAAAGAAAACATGTTTTTTAAATGTACCAAACCCATTTTAGCGATTTGGTAATAGATTACAGAATTGCTAAATGGGTTTAGGAAACGGGAATCACTATTTGGAAGGGGCGTGTTTAGGGCATTCCTTCCAAATAGCGATTTCTTATAGAATGTATTAATCTTTTGCAACAGCAATCTGGTCACAAAACATTCATATTGTACCAACTACTGAAAAGTAGCAGACCCCTTCCCCTTGGTGAATTGGTAAAAAAATAATAATCAGTAGGCAGTGGTCCCTGTGACAATTGCCTAGTCTTAAATAGATCTAAAAACTTTTCAATTTTTTCCATTGTACATGCTTTTTGTTTGTCTTTAAGAAAAACTGGCTACATTAAATAAGATTGCTTTGTTTAAAAGCAATCACAGACATGGTGATCTGCTGATCCTAGCAGACCACAATGGCAGTGAATTTAAGTGGGTCGCAGTTTGCAACCTACCTCATTTGCATAAATGAGGTAGGTGGAATTTTGACCCACTGCGATATGTATGTGAGTGTAAGAAGGTTGAGAAGTATAAGAGAGTTATTGTATTACTACAATAATGTGTCAAACTCTGAATGTCCAGAAGGGTTATATATGATTTGACATTACTCTATAATTCATGTTCACCACTAGTCCGCTAATCCCTGCAGCATGTGAACCTTAAAAGACACACATTGAAATGCATTTGATTTTCAACTCTCTCTTGAAAGATTTGCAATAGTTGTGCACGGTGTTAATAATGTGGAATAGTAGCTGCTGGTAGGGTTTGTTATCTACTAAGTGCCAGTTAGCTCGCCCCGTTAAAATGTGCAGCCGCAAACCAGTGGCCATGAGTGAGCATGTGCAAACCACAAATAGCCCTCGTGTGTCCATGAGCATGAACACATGGTGAATAGCACAAACCACACATGATGCTTCATTACATTCACTCCTGGGAACCAGAGCACGTTCAACCAGGAATCCACTCGAGCCACTCCAGTGAGCACACACACTGACTGACTGACTGACTGACTGATAATCCTCTTTGGAAGTGGTCCAAGGGAGAGCTTTAAAGCTCTTCCCCGTTGAAGCATGAAGTCTGTTATGGCTGCTTTACACCCAAGAAACGCTTTGAAATGTGCTCGAGAGTGCCACCTTCTGGACAAAGGTGGCATTCTATTTGCCACGGAGTGTAAACTTCGTAACTTTGTTCCTAGCCACCAGTTCCTTTACAAAACGAACTGAAAATAAGAACAGGGAGCGAGGGGGTTATTATCAGGGTGGTTCGGCTGCTCCCTTTAGCTTGTTTTGATAACCAGGTTTATACCCTGTTATTTTAAAACCTTAGACCAATAGTCCTGCGTGCACTACTAGTTTATTTTTTCATGCTTCATTTGTTTTGTGTTACGTTTTCTTCTTTTTGTTTGGTTTGTTCTGATTATTGTTGTACCTACACGTGTTTCTATCTTTAGTAAACAGTTCAGGGGAGAGCCTGCTTCAGAGGGTGACCGTGACCTGGACAGCGCGGTGGGAGACGCTGTAACCAGCAGTGTTTGCAGGTTACAAGTTTTCACGTCAAGGAAACATTTTTCTTTAAAATGTTCTTAATCTGCCAGCGCATGGGGTGCGTGCTACGGGTTTCCCAAACAACCATTTGAAGGTCAGCAGGGGCTGCTCAGCATTTCACCATTTGAGGTTGATAAAAGGAGACCACCAAGCGCATTGATAATAGTAATGAATTTGCCTTATCTTTGTAAAATACCAGAATGCAGTTTTGAACATCTCAAACTGGTGAATGAATCTCTATTTGGCTAATTACCAAAATCATATAAACATTATTTAGCAAAAATCGGACTATTTTCAACAAACATGCATACACCCTTCTAGTATCTCATCCCAAATCTGGTGTAAAAAAGAAAAAAGTAGTTCACCAGGTCTCAACTCCATTAAAAAACATAGGAACTGCACAATAAGTCTGTAATGTCTTTTGTTATAATAAACACATTGACCGGTACCTGAAGCTGGGTAAGGTGTGACAGTCGTAACCCGGGCCGGAGGAGGTGAAACCGGACCCATTAGGGTCCCGGGCCAAACGCCGGCCGTGGGCAGGAAGCTCCCTCCCCCCGCACATTATGTAAAAGAGCCCGCTCGAAAGGGGGCAACCAGGATTGGTCGCCCCAGGGCAAGCGCGAACCCCCCCAATCAGGGGGGCGAGCGGACAAGGCAAGGGGGGGGATAAATAGGGGGCAGCAGCTTCCCCCCCCCTCAAGGAAGGCGCCAGCAGCAAAGAGAACAATTTTCGTCCCTACGGGAGCAAAGGCGAAGAGGAAGGGCGGGGACAAGGGTCCAAAGGGAAGAACCAAGGTAATAACAAATCAGGAAAAATTTGCTGGAAGTTTGAAAAAGATGATTGTAAATGGGGGGCGTCATGCAGGTTTCAGCACGCATGCGGGGGGAATCTTCCGGCAATCCGATGTAAGCGGGCCCCAGGGTAGGGGGCCCACAGAGAAAAAACAGTCGAAAGGGAATGAGGTACAAGCATCCCCCCCCCCCCAGAAGGGGGCAGCAGGGGCGGGGGGGGGACCTAGGGGGAAGGGGGGAGCTCCCTCCGATCGTGAAACCGTAGGTAGCGTGGCAGAAGAAACACAAGAAGGTAGAAAGAAAAAGAGAGAATTACTAAAAGGTAGAGGGAAGGCTCACACAGTGTCCTTGGGATGCCTCACGGCAGGGGCACTGAGGGAGCCAAGGGCGGCCTACCGCCATGGAAAGAGTAGATGTGATGCTCCCGCAGGACCCTTGGGATGCCTCACGGCTGGGGTACCGAGGGATCAAAATGGAAGGACTCAGCCTCATGATAGATAGAGTAGAGGCTCAAGCAAGGTCCTTGGGATGCCACACGGCAGGGACCCCGGGGAGCAGGGAGGGCCCTCAAAAGGGCAGGGCAAGCGGGACGGCACTTGCAGCCCCGGGCAGGTCCCAAATCGGTAGCAAGTTGAAGCCTTGACCCGGGAAACAGAGGTCGAGACAGGTGGCCCCTCCCGTCCCCGGAACTTGAGGAGGCTGGGTCCACGCAGCAGCGAAAATAATGACAAAGACAAGGAAGTATATTCAATGCAGATTAAGAGAGCAATAGGATAACAATGATTTTGCAAATGTATAAACATGTTATGTTAAATAAACTGCGACCTTTTTTGGCACCAAAGCACTCTATCAGTGGTTTGATTTGAGGGGTTTGAGGGACGCAGTTCCTTGAAGCAAGGGATGGGGGGGGGACAACTCGCCTCCTGGAAGGGGTTTGTTGTCCATTTCTTTTGCAACTCGCACAGGAAGGAAGAAAAGTAACTGGTCTGAGGAAGATAGAAGAGCAACCGTGTCTGGAAGAACTGGGGAAGGAGTGCAAGGGAATATTGGGGAAAGGGGAGGAGGAACACTGGGCATAAATGGAGAAGTGGGTGGAGGAAATAAAGCTAAAAGGAGGAAGGGTTCTACGAGAATAGAAATGGGAATAGGTGGTTATGGGGCCCGTCCCTATTCAAACACAGAAAAATCAAGAGGAGCAAAGGAGACACTATGCGGAGGAGTAGCTGCGAAGTTAGCCTGTCCCCTTTGTGCGCTACCGCACTAAAAATGTGCCTTGGACACACGCAGTGGTGTCCAACATGCGCTTGCAACAATAAAACAGTGAGCATACAACAGTAAATGTACTCCAAGGGTCAGGGAGTGGGTGGGGAGGAATGTATCATGGCTGGAATGCCCCCTAAGTTCTTGAACACCCACAACATTTGTGGTTATTTAAAGACTTCTCTCTGTCTCTTTCCGACCCTAGAAGAGGATGGAAATTTACTCCTGACGGAATGGGTAATGGAAGGAAACATCTCAAAAACTGGTGGGTGTCTGTAAAGGGTTTTCTAAAAAGAGGGGAAAAAAATTAGATTTGGCTTTGAGCAAATGTACAAGTCTACATTACCTCCCATGCAAATGGAAATCACAAGTTTCCATGAGAATGGATGGGAGCCAGCAACTATTGTGAGGTCGTAACCTCTGGGCCTGAATTAACTCATTTTATTTTGAAGAATCTGGCCCAGTATCATGTTGGGTTGAAAGATCTGAATAGGATGGTTTACAATGACATTGCACATGGAATATGATTGTGAACCAGCTCACACCAAAGGTTAGGGCTCTGTAGATCATTAACACACAAAGCACAAAGCTGCAGTTACCTCGCTGGCCCCTTCAGGTGACGCAAAATATCTAAATAAAATACAGCAACGATGATGTGTAAAGAATGAGACTTCTCATCATGCATGTCAACACCTCAGTGCAAAACATCCATTAATTCTGCCCATTATGCAGATCACTTGCAAGGTGTCTAAGAGAGATGAAAGTTCGTTGGTCGCCCTAATTAGGGCATATTAAGAGAACGCTTAGGTACAAAGCCCATCGGGGGCTCTAGCTTTCCAAATGAAAAAGTAATGAGTACATTGGTAATATGTCTATATGAAGGATCAGCTTCCATACCAAACATTATAATCGGAGCAGCTGTGCTTAAAAACAAGGGGGGTGGCTGCGGTAATACATCAAACGGGTCTTGAAACCAGAGCACACTATGTCGTTGGAACCAATTTACGGATTAAAGTTGATCATTCAGCCGCAATGAAAACATGGGCATGGATTAAGTAGTTTAGGCAGCAACATCCAAGGTTGGGCGAGCCCTCGGATAATCATACTAGGCAGGCACCTACAACAGAAGGTTCAGGTGCCAGATTGCACCTGGACATTTCATAGGTGGCTTCTCTGTCAGAACTGTGGGCGTCAAAATTTCTCTGTCTACAGGTGCTAAAAATGCTAGCACCAGTCCGAGCAACGTGATGCCTAATCGACAAGAACCCAAAACCAACTTATAAGCTGAGCAGACAAATACAACATATCAAAGGAAGTGCAAACTTTACACAGAAGCATACCCTGAAATCTACAGTGCTTACTCGTGGCTACAAGACATCCCAGTCCTCCAACAGAGTAAACTATTTAATTTGGTCACTTCACTTAAGTTACTGTGTTGAATTGTTGCCCCTTACTGTGATACTAATTCTGCTTTCTAAAAGCAGTATGATTAGGCAAGAGAATCAGTCTTTATTACTTTGTTGTCTTGATGGTGGTCCTACAGATTGATTGCCACAGAGGACCGAAACGTCAACTACGTATTGCTGACTTTGCATAAAAATTGTTACATTAATTGCACATGCATTCTCAAATCTTATATACAACATTACTTTTCTGTCAAAAAAGCAACCAGCAATGACTTTTTCTGTAATCTTTGAATCCTTTAAATTTTTTCACTGTTCATAATTTGCAACGTAGAGGAATAAATGTGAATAGCTATCTGTATGACAATTTAATTCTAAACATGACTACAACTTTGTAGAACACTTATGTGTCATTGTATGGTTTAAATAAATTTTCATTTGTGTATGAGTAATACAGTATGCTTTGTATAGTTTCAGTGAAGCATTCACAATTAATTTAATTTATTTTGAAGTTATTTGTTATTAACCAAGGGAATTTCTTCTCTTCATATTACGTATTGCATGTTTGGATGCTTTTAGTACACAAAATGCAGTGGTATAAAAAATGTGGAATATGGAAAATATTTCACGGTTGCCTGTGAAATACGGATTTAATCATCATAATGACCACAGACAAATCTGGGTAATTTTAACATTGTCAAGGCTACTAGGATTATGTGACTTGAAGGGTCAAATTATGCAGCACAGCTACATACATTTTGTGGCACAATGCTAATTATGCAGCACATTCTTTGTAAGTAATATTTTTATCTATTTAAGATAGAAACAACATTTTTGGTGAAATCTGAATATTTTGTCAAATAATGTGCCAAATTATTAGTAAAATGCAATAAATCCATAATTATGTGGTAAAATCTGCAGCCACAAAAGCGCCTAAATCCACTGGCCCTCACCATAGCCTGCTAATTTAGTAAAAATCTACCAAGAAAGGTGCACAAAGCCATTGTCCATTGTGAGCTGCACATTGAAGAAAACAGCTTTTTTCAAGTAATATAAAAAAAACACAACTTTGAGATAACTGGCACAGAGTTGGTCAGATGCTTTTCACTTGGGGAGACTGTTGTCAGGCCACACTTCCCATTGACTGCTGTATACACGGCATCATGCAAGATCTAAGATCCCTATATGGCGACTGAGGGAAGAGGCCCTAATAGACAAGATATTTAGTAAAGACATAAGATAAACCTCAACTGAGTAATTCATCAAAAACTGGACTACAACCTGGGATTGGGATGCAATGAAAGTAACATTAAGAAGAACTTACATAGGCATAGGGAGGATATGTGGAGTGCTTAAGCAAATACAGGCAGAAATAGATAAGATTGAAGGATTTGTAGCAGTAGTCCAACCAGAGGTGGTGGAACAATAAGCCGACTGGAGAAGAAGAAACAGAAATATAAAGAACAATGTGATAGATTAGACAAATACTCCTACACTTCATTATACACAAATTGTATAAAGCAGGTGTAGGCAAGGTTGTCTGTTCGCATCGCTAATAAAATGTAAGCAAAACCAGACTATTGCAACGCGGGGTATTATAGAAAGGGTAAATAACACCGTATCAGAATAAAGCAATATGTTTTTTAATACCTTGGAAGCTTATACAAACCAAATGAAATGATCGATGCACAAACATTTGCTGCCTACCTTATAACACAAATTGACCCTGATTAACAATAGAACAAAAGACAACAATAGATGCCCCACTCACAAAAAAAAAAAAAAAAAGAATCTGCAGCCACGTTAAAAGAAATGAAAAAGTGAAAAACCCCAGGCCTAGATTGCCTTCCAACAGAATTTTATCAGGAACACACTGTAGTCATACTTTATGAACTGTTGGAAGTCTGCTATGAAGTGGTGGAGAGGGGAATCTTCCTGGACACTACTAGGGAAGCATCAATAGCTGTAGTCTTAAAACCAGACAAAGACCCCTAAGACTGCAGTTTATGTAGGCTGCTATCGATCAACTCAGTCAACACCAAGATAATTAGCGGTATGCTAGCCAAACTTATATTGTCATTATTTTCAGACTAGGGGGCCGATTACGATGTCGGTCGGAAACTTTCCACTGACACCGTCTCGGAATAGGGACCGACCGACTTGCGGTCAGCTGTTCCGCCCGACCGATTACGATGCGACCGAACACTGTTCGGTCGGATTCCCATTGTTTCCTATGGGAGGTTGTGTTTTGCTCGACAACCGGCTGTAACACAGGCTCCTATGGGGAAATGGGGTGTGTGCGGAAAACCATGCACCCTGTCGCAGGCACCCCATGGTGCCTGTCACACAGTGCATGGTTTTATAGGGGGGGTCCATTAGGTACCCCCTCAGCCACCAACCGGAGGCCTCAGGATGAAGGGGGCCCTGCCAGGGGCCCCCAAAGTCACTTTCTGACAGCCTTTTCGTGTCGGACAGGCCGACTCGGAAAGGCTGTTGGAAATCGACATCGTAATCCCGAGGTTGTAAACACTGTCCATAGGGCTGTACGATGCGGTTTCGACTGACGCGGATACTCAGTCTGTCAGAACCGATTCGGAATGACCGCACGGTTTACCTTTCGACCGCGAACATCGTGGTCGGTCGGAATGTAAACCGACCAAGTCGGTCGGAAGGGTTCCGACACAGTCTAGGAGAATCCGACTGTCGGTCAGAGCCTTTCCGACCAACATTGTATTTGGCCCCTATGTAATTCCAATAAGTTGGGATTTATCTCAAAACTTGATATAATAAGCAATCTATGTAGATTTGCACTTATTGAGTGCTCTGTAACAATCACAGAGTGTGAATACGCACTAGTTGCCTTGTATATGAAAAATTAGTATGATACAATTGGCTGGGAATTCCTATTCCAAGTATCAGAAAAATATTATTTTGATGCACAGATTGTGAAATTGGTAAAAATACTATATAATGACCCCAAAGCCCAAAAAAACAGGCAAATGCGTATCAGAAAGTTGGATTCTTGAACAGGGCACCAGGTAAGGCAGTCCCCTGCCGCCATTGCTATTTGCTTTGGAGATGTAACTGCTAGCCAAAATCAGTAAGAATAGACTGTTAGACTGGGGAATGCAGATAAGTGACATTACACACGTAATTTCACACTACGCAGATGACACTTCTATATACAAAAAAAAAAAAAAGACAACGGTCTCGGTACCAAGAGTACTTTAGGAGCTAGCTGCATTCAGCAGTCTCTGGTCTACACACCGTTGTATGATAAAACCATGCATGCCTAAACAACGCAGTCTGAACCACGACTACGTCTTTACCAAGTATACCTTTACCACGCATTTCGTTGTAAAGGCATAATTGCTAAAGGCATATGCGTGGTAAAGCACACACCCCAGCCCCCATGCCCTTGCGCCCTAACACCCGATACCCCTCCCCCTGCAATCCACCCTGCTCCAACCCTCAAAACTACCCTGAACCTTAAAAACCCAGCCCCTACCCAAAAAACTACCCCAGCCCCCCGCCCTGAGCCCTAAAACTGGCACCAAGCCCTAAAAACTACCCCACCACCCCCCTGAGCCCTAAAACCGACCCCCAGTCCTAAAAACTACCCCACCACCCCCTTGCCCTGAGCCCTAAAACTGGCCCCCAGCCCTAAAAACGACCCCCCCCACACCCCAAACCCAGCTCCACTTACTACGCCACGTCCCAGCGTTTCATCTCCCGATCCTTCCTGTTCTTGTTGCGCACATCTAGACCGCTGACTGCCTTAACCATGCAAATGCGTGGTTAAAGGCATATGCGTGGTTCAGGCAAGCATTGTTCCGCTTGCGTTGAAACGGCATGTATGGCTCAACCCGTGTTGTAAAGACTGTTTCCCCTACACAATAATCAAAATAAACCCTAATTATTCCCGTTGGAAAGTAGGACATAGCTGGCAATAATCACTTAAATCTGCGGCTCCAATGGTAAAAAGAGAGAGACCCATGATACGGAGAGCAGTATAAACTAAATATGGGGAGAGTTATTACAAACGCATGACAAGAAGTAGAAAACCGAAAGAAATTGTACATCTTGGGCAGCGTGGCATTACTAAAATGGTAATAGTCCCACGTTGCCTATAATTCTTCCAAGGAATGTTTAATCTACTGCCCAAACGAGTGTTCCAAGAACTGAACAATTTTATGATATCTTTAATATGGGCAGGTGTGAGACTAAGGATAAAACTCACACACTACAATTACCAAGCGATGGCGAAGGCTTGGGAGTACCAGGTATGGAAGCGTACTACTCTGCTTCACAGATCCAACACTTACTACATTGGTGGCCAGAAGGAAATAACAGAGAAAAAGGCGTCTGAGGCTGTTAAGATGGTGACTGCACTGGGAGACACATATGAGGGTGCCAACAGGAGTACAATCGAAGAGGCTAGGGAAGAGCATGAAATACATAGAGAGCAGTTTCTGTTAAATGATAAAGTAACCAGAGCAACACTTACTATATGGGCCTTTGAGTACTTTTGCTCGAAGTACTGTTTGCCACTGAGCCATTCTCTACTTCATGGGGCAGTCATGACCACCCTTCAAAAACATTGGTCCGTGGGCGCAGACGAACCTCCCACGCATCGCTGCTGCCATTATATGGCAATCTTTTCAGGCACTATTAAAGCGGTCTCTTGCCTCTGAAGGGCTATTGGGGAGAACGCTATAGGTCCACTGGGAAAATTGAGGTCCGCCTGGGAAGACCTGGGTGTTTCTCTGCCGCTGACGGCTTGGGAGAAAATACTAGCTGGCATTCCCAAAGTGTCCCGCAAAGCTCGATTCAAATGAATCCACTTTTATGTCCTCCACAGGGCATACCTTATGCCCCAGCAAATACAGTGACATTTTCATGTAGAGGGGGCAGCCTGTCCTCGCTGTGCCACCCAAGGTGCCAATTTGATGCATGTGCTCTGGGCCTGCCCTGCCTTTGGTGAATTTTGGAAGGTTACTGACAGGATGCTACACTTCTTGAAGGGGGGTCCCTTGCACCCTGGGGCATTGTCTACTTGGGTGGTTTCCTCACACTTCTAAAAAACAAGGTAACCAGTAGATTCCAAGATTTAGCTTTTGTGCTGGCCAAGCGAGAGATCACCTTAAACTGGAAGTCTCTGCAGGGTCCACGGTTTCCCTCTTGGCATAGAGAAATGTAAAAATGGGCGGGCTGTGAAGGATGCATCCGGTTGAGGGAAGCCAGTCGGGGCATCGGCACAATGGAAGCAGCTCGAGCATGGGAGTCATTAGTGGGGGAGCCTTAGGGCCCCAGAGGAGAATTCCCCCGTGGCTTCCTCTCTGGAGTCGCCGGAACACTCAGAACAATAACACCTTCCATTCCTATTGAGTAACCACTTTACCACATGGAACAGCCTATTGCGGCTTTGATCCTTCTATATGCCTCTTGCCCCACATTCATGCCTTTTCTTTTTCTGTAGACAGTGAAATACATCTGTAGACATATTACCATACTGTGCTTAGATTCAACTCTTTGGGTGGGGAGGGTGGTTTGACTGGAAGGGGTGGGGGTAAGTTATAAGCTTGAGTAAGTGATAATTTTAGTTTCTTTCTCATATTATTCTCCTGTGTCACTATTTGCAGTGATAATTTAACACACTGTCATCACTATGAGACGATGATTGTTATGTACTATGTCGTATAAAAATCAAACTGTGTATACAAAACAAAACCACGTATCACGTGGGAGGGGTTCTTAGGGAGACCTTCTGACTCACATATACTGCATGCGATTGTACAGGTTCATAGAGTTAATCCTGACGCTAGCATGTAAACGTGCATCAATACATTGCATACAAAATGGGGGTCCAAAGTGCGAGTTGTGAATGAAGGTCATACAAGAATGGTCAGTCACAGAAAAATATAGAATGAAAGCAGTTTGCACAGTCAAGAATTAGAAGCAGACTTAGTAACTTGGAAAAACCAAATCGATGCTATTAGCCTGCACTAAATATCATACTTTTTATGGTCTGGCTTGAAAGCACTGCTGTCACTGGACAATAATGTGAGCATCACTAGAGATGGGCTTTGGTTCTGCCCACATGCTGGGAGCCAGGAGTATATGTTTTGATTGGACAGAAGCTGTGTGCTTCCGTAAAAAAGTGCATGCCCGCCACACAGCTGTGATCATTTTGTTTATTTATCCAGCTGCCTGAGCTTAAGCTTTCAGGGGCACACACAATATTAAAGTGCCTTACATAACTAGATAATTTATGGTGTTTTTCTTTGGTAGCACAGATGGGAGTAGGGCACTCATTAACGTACATGGATGTTTAGGTCTGGCTTGACTGTCACCTGACCTTTTTTCCTACACCGATATTATTCTACAGTTCTTGGCTTCCACAAAATACATATCCTTTCCCATGCTTCTTATTGGTAATGCTTCACATTACTATACAACAATCCTTTAAAACCATACTTATTGGCATTGCCAATGCTTGTTCTATTTCTGAGCTGTGTAAATAACAGATGTTACTATTAGTTCATTTATGGTATTTTACTTGGCCATCTTGAAGCAAGGAAAAGGCCTTGTCTGGATTTGAACTTATAACCTCCAGGTTATTGCTTCTACTAATGGCAAGCATTCAGCTCATTGGACTATTCTCCCAGCATTACGCATCATTCAGTTTTTTTTGTTCTATTCCAAAATTTTCAATCCTGGCCAAGACCACTTATAGTAGGTCCATGACATTTTTTGGTAGAGTACCCGAAGTATTATTCATGTGCCCACAATATAGAGCCTGCTCTCCTGATGCAGTGACCAGAACTGTTTCAGGAGATCTTTCATGGGAACACCAGTTTCTTCTCTTTCTTTAAAGCAGGAAATCCTCTGCTTTCTGTTTTTTGCATTCTCACCTCTATCTTTCACGTGTACTCTTTAACAGGTAAAATACTGATTTCTCTAGTCACAAATGTGTCATTTATCTGCTCTGTTACTCCACTTCTGATCTCTCACAGCTATATTTTTTCATGGTCTGGCTTGACAGGGCAGCTCTCGCCAGCCAATTATGTGAGCATCACTAGAGAAGGACTTTAGCTCCACCCACATGTTGGGAGCCAGCATTACATGTTTTGATTGGGCAGAAGTTGCATGCTTCCACAAAAAACATGCTTGCCGTCCAGGGAGCTGTGATCGTTTTATTTCTTTGTGCAGCTGCCTAAGCTAGACCTTTCAGGGGCACACACATGGCAATTGAATGCTATTAACTTGTCTAAGATGACTAGATCATTTATGTTGTTTTTCCCTGGCAGCAGCACAGATGGGAGGAGGGCAGTCATTAGCCTACATGGATTTTTAGGTCTGGCCTGACAGTGCAACTGTCACCTGATCTGTTAACCTACATCAATATTATTCTACAGTTCTTTGCTTCCACAAAAATAAATATATATTCCCATGCTATCTACTTGTAATGTTTCACATTACTGTACAACATTCCTTTAAAGCCAGACCTATTGGCATTGCCAATGCTTGTCCTTTATATCTATGAGCTGCACTCAAAGCTTGTTTCCATGCTCTCTTCTTCGTGAAGTCTGGCTTATTCTGGCACCAGATCTTCTTTATTAGTTTCCAGTTTCACACCGGCCTTTCTGTTGAGGCTTGGTATTCGAGAGCCCCGTAACTTCGGATCTATGGATTTGGGTGCTGGCTTGATTTTCTGTTGCCCCCTTGTAGGTTTTCCTAAAAACTGATGGTTTAGTAAAAATCCACAAACTCTTGCTTTTGTGATTAGTTCCGCATGGTGCAGCATTGTGGATCCAGGCTATTGTGAACTCTGGTTTCCACTGTGCTTTGTTTTTTGCGTTTGTGGAGCTGTTAATTCCTGGAGGAATGATCCTTAACTTTAAAGTCTATTTTTCCAAAGAGGTTCCGGTGTCTGTCTCCTTCAACACAGTGTAAATCCACCAGCAGTGTGTAGTCAGTAGTGCCTCAAATTGTGTGCTCAGACACACTCCCTGCACAGACTTCTATTCATAAGCTTCTACACACTGAAATGAGAAGAGGGTAGTGGACCATTTCGATCTTTTTAATACCAAGAGTCACTCATCGGGCAGGAGGAGGGGCTTGGTACTCAATGGAAGGTTCCCGCAACAGGGTCTGATCAGTGATGGCTCTAATGAAAAAGCTTGATAGGAGGATGTGTGACTCCTGGTGCACACTGGACTACCCATGGCAAGTGGAGCGTGCAACATGGATAGCACCCTAGAGCGTCTCGCCAGTTGTGGGTTCAGGAGGTACCTCGGGAGCATGCTATGTTCAGACTTTCTCTTCTGTTGCCCTTGTTCTCTGTGGGAAAGGTTCTTTAATGCAGGGTCAGAGGGGGGTTGTGGTGTGTGATGCTCAGCATCATTGGTATCACAGTCCTTTTAACCTGGTAGTAATCACAAAGCCACTCCAAAGTCAAACTAGGTTGCCTCTTCCTTTGAC
This sequence comes from Calotriton arnoldi, assembly GCA_963921515.1. Lineage (NCBI taxonomy): Eukaryota > Metazoa > Chordata > Amphibia > Caudata > Salamandridae > Calotriton > Calotriton arnoldi. The sequence goes on along the minus strand of CAWUFW010000077.1, from coordinate 6,162,830 downwards.
ACTCCCACCTCGAACCATTGGTCTTCCTCTGGGAGGCCCCACCAACCCACGAGAGGAACGGTCAAGGCGGATTTCACCTCCCAGTTTTCCCTCTCGTCAGAATCACCAGGACAGCTCTATACTCCTGGCTTCCTCTATGGCCAGGGAAGAAGTGAATCCAGGATTGGTCATGGAGAGCTACCAGGTGGAGAGCAGTCAGCCTCCGCCCCCTGTGATTGGTCTCTTTGAAACTAGCATGTATATGTATATTAAGAGATTTCCTCACTCTTATCAAAACATCTTTGTAGCTCAAATTAGGATCTAGAAATGAAGCTTCGGGAGCAGGGCAATGACTCGGAATGTTCATTTATGGGGTGTAAATACCGGTTTAGTTTAAAACTAATATAACAAATGGTTATTTGTGATCTGTGTACATTTGCTTGAACTGGTGACTTATGACTTATAATTAATATTTAAAATATTGATATTAATTTTGTAGGTAAAGGTCTAGGGTTTATACAAGTTCAGCTGAAGAGTTGCCCCAAAGAATAATAATTACAGTCAACGTAGTATTATTTCATTACTATCACTGCTCAGAACTGTTTATTACTGGTGTTTTTATTCAGTGGTGGTTCTAATTTGTGTATTATAATAGGCACGGGTCCCATGGGTTGAATCATGCTGGTGTGGAAGGGGGTGCTGTGTCCCACAAAGACGAAGATAGTAAGTATCTGGGCTAGAACATGTGTGAAGCTCGGCAGTAGGTATCTGGACTAGAACAAGTGTGAAGCTTGGTAGTAAGTATCTGGGCTAGAACATGTGTGAAGCTCGTCTGTGGGTTTCTGGGCTAGAACAAGTGTGAAGCTCGGCAGTAGGTATCTGGATTAGAACAAGTGTGACGCTCGGTAGGAAGTATTTGGGCTAGAACATGTGTGAAGCGCGTCTGTGGGTTTCTGGGGTAGAACAAGTGTGAAGCTTGGTAGGAAGTATCTGGGCTACAACATGTGTGAAGCTCGGCAGCAGGTATCTGGGCAAGAGCAAGTGTGAATCTCAGTAGCGGGTATATGAGTCACAACCATTGAGAAGCTCAGCAGTACGTTTCAGGGCTAGAACAAGTGTGAAGCTCGGTAGTAGGTATCTGGACAAGAACAAGTGTGAAGCTCAGCAGTAAGTATCTGGGCTAGAACAAGTGTGAAGCTCGGCAGTAAGTATCTGGGCTAGAACAAGTGTGAAGCTCGGCAGTAGGTATCTGGACAAGAACAAGTACAAATCTCAGCAGCAGGTATATAGGCCACAAGCACTGAGAAGCTCAGTGGTACATATCAGGGCTAGAACAAGTGTTAAGCTTGGTCGTAAGTATCTGTGCTAGAACATGTGTGAAGCTCAGCAGTAGGTATCTGGCAAGAACAAGTGTGAAGCTCGGTAGTGGGTATAAGGGTCACATCCATTGAGAAGCTCAGCAGTACGTATCTGGGCTGAAACAAGTGTGAAGCTCGATAGTAAGTATCTGGGCCAGAACGTGTGAAGCTCGGCAGTGGGTACATGGGTCGCAACCTTTGAGAAGCTCAGCAGTAGGTATCAGGGCTAGAACAAGTGTGAAGCTCAGCAGTACGTATCGGAGTTGGAACAAGTGTGAAGCTCTGCAGCGGGTATCTGGGCCACAAGCATTGAGAAGCTTGGTAATAGGTTTCTGGACTTGAACAAGTGTTCTGGCTTGAGTGGAGGAGTGCAGCATACAGTGCAGAGCTCATGTCAACGCTTAGGCACTCCGAGGTCTTAAGTTGTGGTATGTAGCCTGACCCGCCCCCTAGATTGCACCCACATAGGGGCGTGCCATCAATCATGAGCAGCAAGAGTTTTCTTTGCTGCGGAATCTTCTAGACTCTGCCTCTGGCATGAATAAAATATACTTGAGGTCACACTCCAGGGGGGACATTTAAAATGCACAAAGCTTGTGGCATTTAATGTCCTTTTGTTCAAGGCTTTCTAGCTGTTCAGCAGTTTTTGTTTGGTTTGTTTATGGAGCACCAGGGAGAAGAATATATGAGCGGTAAGGGGGAGTTCTAATGAAATGACTCTTGAATAGGCAAATGGTAGAAACGCTGTGAGCAGCCTTCAGTCAATTATACAGAACGTATTAACCTTTAGAAAGGTTTAAAAAAGACTTCACCTGCTATGCTTTTCCATTTTCACTTTATGAAGCCTGCAATGCTAAAATACCAGTTAACTCTTTGTGGGATTAGAAAAGCACACGTGTTTTTTACTGAAGCAGGAAGGGGGTGGGGTGGTGGAGGTTGGGGGGGCAGGGGGGAGGGTGTATGTGTGTGTATATATATATTGTTGCGAAATTTACAAAACTAATGACCCACTCACTTTAGCTGCTGTGTTGAAAATTTTGGGGTGATTCGTCAAGCGGGGGCCGAGAAAAATGGGGGGTCCCAAAATGGTTTTCCTCCATGTTAATTTCCCTAGGAAAATGTTGACGCAGCTACAGCCCGAACTGCTGAATGGAATTACACCAAATTTGGCAGAAAAGTAGCTCTTGGCCCAGAGTGCACTCTTTTTGTTAAATGGTGTAAATTTGTTCAGTAGCTCCTGAGAAATTTATACATTTCTCAGATATACAAATAGGGACTCGGTGGATCCGCGAACCCTCCCGATCTCGTGCCTGAGATCGGATAGGCTGCCAACACTTCAAACCAGGAAGTGTTGGCAGCCATCTTGTGACTCAGGTGAACCGAGTCACAAGAAAAAAACGTAATTTTTTTTTAAAAATCAAGAAAAGGGGTCTGACCCCCTGAGCAGGCCTAGGGGGTCAGGGTAGAAACACCCTGACCCCCTAGGCCTGCTCAGGGGGTCCCACAGGGACACCCAAGGCCCAAAAAAGCATTTTTGTAAAAAGTTTCGGCGGAAGTCGCAGTGGATCGGCAAATCCGGCCAAAAATGTACCAAAAAAAAAAGAAGCGCGGGCTCCCGCGCTTAGTTTACTTTAAGCCCCTGGGAGGACCAGGTCCCAGGGGCAATTTAAAAATGAGATGCGGGTGCCCACGCGTGCCCCCTGCTTGCCCCGAGGACTGCCACCTCCCCAGGGCTTAAATTGAATGCGGGGGGCTATGTGGCCGCCCCCCCCCCGCAGCCCCGGGTGACCGTCACCTCCCGGTCTTTAATCTTTTTAAAATGCGTGGGGGGGCTCCTGCCCCTCCCACGCATCCCCGGAGCTAAATTTAGAAAGATGCATGGGGTGGCCCCAGCCCCCCCCACGCAGCTTCAGGGACCGCCACCTCTCCAGGGCTAAAACACTGTTGGAGGGGGGCCGCGCGGCCCCTCTCGCGGAGCCGTAAATGGCCCTGGGGACCGCCACCCCCCTGGGCCGGCTCAAGCAATGTCCCGGGTTGCCCACCCCCAGGACATTAGTCTGCTCCGGCCAAGCCATAACAAACTCTGCTTCGCTTCATGGAAGCGAGAGCAGGAAAAATGCTCTCGCTTCCATGAAGCGAAGCAGAATTGCTTTTGGGCAGACGGAGCTGCTAACAAGCAATGCCGGCTCCCGCAGGAGGCGGGGAACCAGCAGGTACGGTGGTGGCCGCAGGGGATTGGGTCCCTGGGGCTGAAATCGGCCTGGGGAGGGGAGCCGCACGGGCCCCCCTCCCATTTAAAAAAAAAAAAAAAAAAGTAGCAAAGGCCCTTTCCCGGGGGATGGGGTCCCCGGGGCAGAAATCGGCCTCGGGAGGGGGGACGCACGGGGGGGGGGGTTCCCTCCCGTTTTTTTTTTTTTTTTAAATGGGTCAGGCCCTTTAGGATGGGGTTCCCGGGGCCCAAAAGCATCAAGGGAAGGGGGGGCCACACGGCCCCGCTTCCTAGAATTCTTTTTTTAGAAAACGGAAACCGGCAACTCGCTGAGGCCTCACCCCCTTTCTCCACTACTTTGCAAACACGCCTCCTGGCGCGCTCTTGGTTGGTGGATGAAGTCCCCTTTGTTGCTGAGGGTCCTTAGGGGCCAACTAGCCCACCTGTTACCTCCAGTAAGCCCCACACAGCTGGATTGCTGAGAGGTGGTCGGAGGCCCACACAGGGCAGGTAGGACCCGCTTTCTTTCAGTAGAAATGTGCTGGCCCTTCTTGCGTCATTGATGAAAGGTCCAAAAAATGAAGGCGACCACTTAGTAGGCAAGGAGTGTGTAGGAAAAAGATGGTGTAAAACAGGGCTCCATCCTAAACTATGTTAAATAGAACAGGACTGCGATGCATTCATCTGCAGGTTTCTTAGCATTGTACGAAATTCAGATACCTTGCAAAAAAGATGCGGCAGGAACCATGTCAAAGACCTACCCAGCGAAATGCCAACACTCTTGTGGAGGAAAAAGAGGTTCTTTGTCTAATAAGATAGCGGCCATCTTGTAATGGTTTTATAAAAAAATGGAAAAAGCCATTACAAGATAGCGGTCGTCCATGCAAGTGCATACTCTGTTGCCATTGGATAAAAAAATATATTGGCAGAGCCAGTAGGTTGCCACTCTGTGTCAAAGGCGAGGCCAATACTTGTTTCTTACTCTTTCTTAGCGTCGTAAGCTGCAGAGGCCAAAGAATGATCCCACTTTCTTTTTCCTTTGTCTGGTCACACGTTTAGTGCAAAAACAAGACACTGGACTAGTCAAAGTACTTACTGAAGTGTGAGTTCCAGGGAAAAAAAACACTTGCTGGGGAATTTTCAATAGTTCATGTTTCTAGTGCCCCAACTATGAAGTGTAGCAGTCCTTTTCATTGAACCTTCATCCCTAACGTGCCTTCCTATACATTGTGTCCCTGACTTTACACTGCCTAAAGTATGCTTTTCGCTATCTCCTTTCTTTGTACGTCTCCATATTACTTGAAATACAGAGAGACAGAACTTCTGTTGCTGGACAAAAAAAGTACAGTAGCACTCCGATTGGTGCTTATGCTGCCACTGTCAGACCGCCTGCACGGCACTGGAGTGCAGCAGACTGACGTGGCGGCCTAAGCACCAATCAGTGTTTTACAGGGCTTATTGGCCCCTCTTCCATTCCCTTGTCGGCATGACCCCACTTGGGTTGTTATAATTGCAGCACATACTCTGCCACGTTGTGGATGACAATGTTTGAATAGTTTTTGTGACTTATCATTTTGAATACTGATGATGTATACTACTGCAGGGGTCTAATTCAAATCCGCACTGCAACGTCTTTTAGGCTGAGATTCTTCTGTGTTCACACTCGCCCTGAAGAAGTTCTAGGATAATGCTTACCAGTTTGTGTGAGGACAGATCCTGTAAAACATGTTTCCTGCTCACTTCTTTCCAATTTGCCGAATTCTGATGTGAATAATGTGTGATTCACCTGTACTGCATTTGAAATACCTTTCTATATCTGTTTATAGAGACTGAGCAGTGGAAATCGACACTCCATACTAAAATGATGCTCCTTAATTGCACTGTTTGTGACATTGCCCAAAATCAATAGTTTATTGGGGGGAAACAATGACATCACCCATGCCGTTCTATGACATCATTGATAACATCACTGCAATATCATGAAATTATTTAATTGATGTAGGAGAGTAGGATCTGCCTCTTATGTTGCCCCCACTTTTTTTCTGATGTTTACACTGGTTTCTGGCTATAGTCAGGCTGGGACCTGCCAATCAGGGCCCCAGCCTCTCTGTTCTCTCTAAACGATTTGGAGTGCACTCTAGGTGCACTAGTGATTGGATACTGTGGTACCTTATGAGTCCCTAGTATATGGTACCTTAGGTGCCAAGGGCATAGGTACTTCACAGGCCTACCAGGGGCTGAAGCATGTATTATGCCACCCCTGGGAAGCAGACTAAATCTGACACCACAGGTCTGCTACTGCAGCCTGGGTAAGGTGGTGCATGCACCCCTTACTGTGATATAGGCTACCTATATCACTACATAGATACACACATATAAACCTATAAGTCACTCCTATGGCAGGCCTTATCAATCCTGAAGGCAGAGTGCTTAGTTCCTATGTGAGAGGGTGCCCCTGCATGAGCAGAGCCCCTCTGCAGCATTCGGAGACCCTTCTCTGATGCTGATTGTAGTGCAGCCTGACCATATACTCTCAAGCGCATTATAACCCCGCGTTAAATGCTAACTTTGGGATGGCTGCACGGAAACATGTCGTGTTTGGTGTCAAACATCTTGGAATACTACCCCCCCCGCCAGTTCTGGCGGCGGGGGTAGCATTCCACCCTTCTAGAGGGATAGACATGTACCTACTGTGAAAACGCGGTAGAATCCTGAAGAGCCCTGGCATCACAAAATGGATGCCACCAGTCACAGACACTGGGCTGCCCTCCTGCTGATGACCGAAACTCGCAGTGGAGGAAGCCCAACAATAGGTATCCTGTCACAGGAGGGTGTGACCACCTTCCAGACAGGGTTTAGTGTATTGGGGCTGGGTGGGTGCACTCTTAGAGTGCTTTGAAGTCCTGCACTGGGGGAGCAGAAGGCTCCTCTGTGCATATGCCAGTTCAAACCAGCTCAGGGGCTACCTGCCCCTGCTCTGGTGCAAAACTGGACAAAGGGAAGTGGGTGTAGCCACCCACTCCCCTGACCCTCCCGTAGGTGGGGTCATAGAGCTAGTCCCTCCCTTTCTTTTAGTATAAGAGGGGGAACCTGTGCATTGCAAACTAGATACCCCTGGACGACGCTCTAAAGAAGAATCCTGGACCTTCGACGTTCCACTACCTCTGGAAGACTGAAGAATCTCCCTTGGAGTCAAGGAGTGACTCCCCTGCTTGGCAGGCACCAAAAACTACAACGACGGTCGCAAACTACGTCGCTCCCGCCGGAGCCCAAGGTCCCTGCAGCCCAAGACGAGGATTTCCTGACTTCTCAAAGGCCATTGTGAGTCCCCAGCGAAGCTGAGGCCAGTGGACCCCACGAGTGACTAGGAACCGCAGTCCCTGGGTACCGTGCACTATTGTCGAGTGCAACCCCTTCACGACGTTCTACGAACCTGTGCTTTGGACCACGTGTGGTCCCAGACTCAAGCAGGAATGCCTCCGAAGATCAGAGGCCTACCCCATCCCGAGTGACCGTGGGCCCCTGTTGAAGGAATCCTCCCGAGGCGTCTTCGCGATCCCTTGCCAGCCGGCTTGTGGGTCCCCTGAAGACTTTTCTAAAGAACCAAAGAGCTCCCCTGGTTGCTCCAGGCCTGCCCTGACTTACCCTCGCTGGGTGAGTTCCCCAGACCTTGCTGGTCTGCACCATTGACTTTTTACACTTTCCATGAGACTTGCTGCTACCAAGGCTTGTTGGCTCCAATCTGGTTGCTGACACCGCAGTCAGCTGCAGACTTCGTGGGACACGCCGAATCCAGCTCCTGGTTGTCGTCGACGCCTCCTGGACCTCGTGGCCGAAGAGTCAAGACACCCGTGAACGACCTGAATCTTCCGACGACGGTGGGCATTTATCTTCCTTACCCCGAGTCACTGCCCAGTGACTTTGAACACTGTCCCCTCTGCTTTCAGGTCTTTCTTCTTCCGAATCCAGGCTTGGATTCCATCGGACACTTCTTCGGACTTCACAAGCAGCAAGTCTTCATTGGCTCCCATTGAAAACGATGCCGCGACCCGACACCAAAGGACACCTATGCACCCGGCTTCCTTGGGTGAGGTAACTCCAGCACTACGGTGCTCCTGTGGGTGTTGGCCCTAGAACTACTTACCCTGTAAGTGACTTGCTTGTAGCTCCTCCCGAAGTGCCCTTAAACTCCTAATTTCTAACCGCGACTTGCCCCATTGAAGTCAATGGCGATCCGCGCCTGTGTTCACTCACTGCACGCGTCCCCCGTGGGTCCTTTACTTACCTGCCTTGGGTAGTTTCGTGAGGCCCCAACACTTCTGAAGGCCCTAGGCCTTGTCTCTTTGCAAGTCGTTGTTCTTAAGTCTCTTTTTTAGTATATGGTCTGGTACGCCCCTAGGGCCCCAGCCATATTGTGCTGAATTTATTGTGAAAAGTTGATTTGTGCATATGTTCCTGACTTCTAATCTCATAAAGAGATTAGTAGAGAGTTGTTTAGTAATAAATACATATATATTTGATATATATACCTGTGTGGTGTCTTTTCATTTGGTGATTCAAGAGATTGTGTGGTAAAACAAGCTGCTTTACATTCCTCCAAGACTTAGCCTGAAGGCTGCTCTCCACAGCTACCACTAGGATAGCTTTCTATAAAGGTTGTCTTAAACCTACCTACCATAAGAGTCGAATTGTACTGGTGCAAGGTGTCCACTTTAACTAGTGAACAGCATATACCAGGCCAACTTCTCACATTGGTGGCAGCGTGTGGGATTCCAGCTTGAATTGTTTTACCAGAAAATCTCTATTTGAATTACTAACTGAAAACCACTATAGGTACTCAAGGTACATATAAAAGTCAAGCTTAGTATCAATAAGTTCTACTGAACTTAGAGCTGTGTGCCAAGGGATAGCACACCCTTTCTACAGCTCAAGCTAGTATCAGTAGGCCACAAACTAGTGTAGGTAGTACAACACTGCACAACACTAGAATGTCCTTAAAGGGTGGACCCAGTGGATCCACTCAGCCTCAGTATAAGGACATGGCTTTCTCTGAGTTGAGAACCATGTGTGCTGCAAGGCACCTGAAGCTAGGACAGAGTACCTCCACACTACACCTGATAGATCTGCTGACAGCAGATGATCTTAGATTAGCTCTAGGAGCTAATGGGTCTGAATCAGTGGGTGGGTCAATTACAGTGTCTGGGTCAGATGATGAAAATCAGAATGACCAAGACTCTGTGATTGAAGGGCCAGGTCCCCAGGGGCCTGAAAAGGACAGAGGAATTCTCCCTAAGAGAACTGACATAGTGGAGGAGAGGCACAGGTCCCTTTCTAGGGAATCTGAACACTCCTATCACTCTGGCAGAGAATCTGTCTACCAGAGGAACTGCTACTACCCAAGAAGAGAGACCCCCTCTGACAGAATGTACAAACTGCTGCAGTAGGAGGAAGCAAGGTTTGCCCTCAAAACCAAGCAGTTGGCATTAGACAAGGAAGCCCTGGAGCTCCAGAGAGCTTCTAGAAAAGAGGGGTTAGAACCCCATGGTGGCAGCAACAGTCTCCCTAGAGGCAGAGAATATATTCCAGACCATAGGAACCTGAGCAAGGTTGTTCCTCCCTACCAGAGTGGGGATGATATCCATAAATGGGTAACTGCTATGGAAAGGGCCTGTAGAGTACAACAGGTCCCCCAAAAGCAGTGGGCAGCAATCTTGTGGCTCTCCTTTTCAGATAAAGGTAGAGACAAGCTCCTCACTGTTAGAGAAGAGGATGCTGATGACTATGAAGTCCTGAAGAGTGCACTGATAGATGGGTTTGGCTTAACCACTGAGCAGTACAGGTTGAAGTTCAGAGACACCCAGAAGGCACAGACTCGGGACTAGACTGACTTTGTAAATTGTGCAACCAAGGCTCTGGAGGGTTGGCTGGTTGGCAGTAGGGTTACTGATTTCAAGGGATTGTATAATCTAATGATGAGAGAACAGATCCTTAATAATTGCCAGAACCAGTTGTTGCATCAATACCTGGTGGACTCATATCTGACCTCTCCCCAAGAATTGGGAAAGAAGGCAGACAAGTGGGTCAGAACCAGGGTGAGGCAGAAAACCCAGACCCAAGGGGGTGACACCAAGAAGCAGGATCCTAAGGGCTCTGAGAAAGGTGGGGATAAGTCAAAAGACCAGAAGTCTTCACAAGGGCCCCAAAAATCTGCATCTGGTGGGGAGTCACAATCCAACAAGGGAAAAGGCCAAAAGAAGCCCTGGTGCAAATTCTGTAAACAGAAAGGGCACTGGACTTCTGATTGTAACAAGTCCAAAGACCAAACCACCACCACTCCTGCCCCTAAGGCAACTGTTCCCCCTAGTTCAGCTACTGGTGGAGGTGGTCCTCAGAATAAGGGTGTAGTAGGGTTGACCCTGGGTTCTGAAGTGGACTCTGGGCTAGTCAGAGTACCCACTCAGGCAATGCTGATTTGTGATGGAGACATGGACATGTCCTTCCTTGTGAGCCCCAGTAATCTGGCAAATACAAACAGCAGCCTGTAATAAATGGCAAACAGGCTTTGGCATTTAGGGACACAGGTGCTAGTGTCACCATGGTGGCAGAGGATCTTGTGGACTCTGGACAGATCATCCTGGGCGAAATGTACTAGGTGACCAATGCAAGCAATGTCAGGACCAACCATAGTCTGGCAGTTGTGAATTTCTCCTGGGTAGGGGTAACTGCCCTCAAGAAGGTTGTAGTCAGTGCAGACCTCCCTGTAGAATGTCTATTGGGCAATGATCTAGAAACTTCAGCCTGGTCTGAAGTAGAGTTATGGACTCATGCTAAGATGTTAGGCATCCCTGCAGAGGTATTTGCTGTGACCAGGTCACAGGCCAAAATGCATGACACTGAACCAGCTCTGGATCCTGAAACTATGGACCAGATGCTTCTCAAGAAGAGGAGCAGTAGGGTTAAGGCAGTGCCTTCCCCTCTGTCTCAGATCACTGATTCCCCTCTTAAGGGAGGAGAGCAGACCCTGAAGAAGGAACTGCCCCAGAGGAACTTGAGCCTGATCAGGTTGAGTTCTTGGGGGCAGGGGGCCCTTCTAGGGAGGATCTGAGTAAGGAGCAACAGTGCTGCCCCTCTCTTGAACCCCTCAGACAGCAGGCTGCTGCTGAGGCTGCTGGGAGTGCTAGTGGGTTCCATAAAGTTTATTGTGATGAGGGACTCCTATATTCTGAGGGTAGAGATCCAGCCCCTGGAGCCACCAGGAGGTTGGTAATACCTCAGAAGTTTAGGGGGTTCCTCTTGACCCTAGCAACATGACATCCCTTTAGCAGGTCACTTGGGCCAAAACAAGACCTGGGACAGGCTTGTTCCACATTTTCATTGGCCACATATGTCAGAGGACACAAAGGAGTTTTGTCGCTCCTGTGTCACATGCCAAGCCAGTGGCAAGGCAGGTGGCACCACAAAGGCCCCCTGATACCACTACCTGTGGTGGGGGTACCCTTTGAAAGGGTAGGGATTGACATTGTTGGTCCCCTTGACCCTCAAACTGCATCTGGGCACAGATGTATCCTGGTGGTAGTGGATCATGCCACCAGGTATCCAGAGGCAATTCCCCTGAGGACCACCACAGCCCCTGTGGTGGCAAGAGCCCTCATTGGAGTTTTCTCCAGAGTGGGTTTCCCAAAGGAGGTCATCTCTGACAGAGGTACAAACTTCATGTTAGGATATTTGAAAGCAATGTGGAAGGAGTGTGGTGTAACTTATAAATTCACCACCCCCTATCACCCACAATGCAATGGGTTGGTTGAACGTTTCAACAAAACCCTGAAGGGAATGATTAAAGGACTCCCAGAGAAGCTTAGGCGGAAATGGGACCTTCTTCTTCCCTGCCTGTTGTTTGCATACAGAGAGGTTCCACAGAAGGGGGTTGGTTACAGCCCATTTGAGCTTCTGTTTGGGCATCCTGTAAGAGGTCCACTATGTTTGGTAAAGAGGGCTGGGAGTTACCTCTCAAGCCCCCCAAACAAGATGTGATGGACTATGTACTTGGTCTCCGCTCCAGGATGGCCGAATACATGAAAAAGGCAACCAAAAACCTGGAGGCCAGCCAAGAATTACAAAAAGCTTGGCATGACCAAAGAGCTGTGCTGACTGTGTACCAGCCAGGACAGAAAGTGTGGGTGTTGGAGCCTGTGGCCCAAGCAGCCCTCCAAGACAAGTGGAGTGGCCCCCATACAATTGTTGAGCAAAAGGGAGAAGTCACCTATCTGGTGAATCTTGGAACTCCCAGGAGCCCCCTGAGGGTACTCCATGTCAACAGATTAAAACCATATGTTGACAGGGCTGACATGGACTTGCTCATGGCAACTGATGAGGACCAGGAGGAGGAGAGTGACCCTCTCCCTGACCTTCTCTCACAGAACCCTGATGATGGGTCAGTAGATGGTGTTGCTTTGGCAAGCAGCCTCACTGACCATCAGCAAACTGAGTGCAGACAGGTTCTGCAACAGTACAGACATATGTTTAGCCTGACCCCTAGTCAGACTACCTGGTGCACCCATGAGGTGGACACTGGAGACAGTCTGCCTGTCAAGAGTAAAATCTACAGGCAACCTGACCATGTCAGGGACTGTATCAGGACTGAAGTCCAGACAATGTTGGAGTTAGGTGTGATTGAGCCTTCAGATAGCCCTTGGGCTAGCCCAGTAGTCCTAGTGCCCAAGCCTCATACCCAGGGTGGTAAGAAAGAAATGAGGTTTTGTGTAGACTACAGAGGCCTCAATGCAGTCATCAGGACTGATGCCTATCCCATACCAAGGGCAGATGAGCTGATTGACTGGCAGATCAGGTTAGCTGATGATGCAAAAGCCAAAACAGCATTTTCGACCCCTGGTGGGCACTACCACTTTGTGGTGATGCCCTTTGGATTGAAAAATGCACCTGCCACTTTTCAGAGGTTGGTGAATAAAGTTCTGGCAGGGATGGAAACTTATTGCTCAGCTTATCTAGATGATATTGCTGTCTTTAGTTCCTCCTGGCAGGATCACCTGGTCCACCTCAGAAATGTTTTGGAGGCCCTGCAGAAAGCAGGCCTCACTATCAAGGCCACTAAGTGCCAAATAGGGCAGAGTCAGGTTGTGTACCTGGGCCACCTTGTGGGTGGAGGCCAAGTTCAGCCTTTACAGAGTAAAATCCAAACCATAATGGAATGGGTTGCTCCAACCACCCAGACACAGGTGAGAGCCTTCTTAGGCCTGACTGGGTACTATAGGAGGTTTGTGAAGGGATATGGATCTATAGTGACCCCCTTGAATGATCTGACCTCAAAGAAAATGCCAAAAAAGGTTCAGTGGACAGCTAGCTGTCAGAAGGCATTTGAAGACCTAAAGCAGGCCATGTGCACTGCCCCCATCTTACAGAGTCCAGACTACACCAAAAAGTTCATTGTCCACACAGATGCTTCTGAGCTGGGTGTGGGAGCTGTACTGTCTCAACTGAATGATGAAGGTCAAGACCAGCCAGTAGCTTTTATTAGCAGGAGGCTGACCCCTAGAGAGAAACGTTGGTCAGCTATAGAGAGGGAGGCCTTTGCTGTGGTGTGGGCCCTGAAGAAGCTGAGGCCATACTTGTTTGGCACTCACTTCATAGTTCAGACTGACCACAAGCCCCTCCTATGGCTTAAACAGATGAAAGGCGAAAACCCAAAACTTTTGAGGTGGTCCATTTCCCTACAGGGGGATGGACTATACAGTGGAACACAGGCCTGGGACCCAACATGCCAATGCAGATGGACTCTCAAGGTATTTCCACTTAGAGCACGAAGACTCAACTGGTCAAGGTTAGTTTAGTGTCCCTGCGTTTGGGGGGGTGGTTGTGTAGGAGAGTAGGATCTGCCTCTTATGTTGCCCCCACTTTTTTTCTGATGTTTACAATGGTTTCTGGCTATAGTCAGGCTGGGACCCTGCCAATCAGGGCCCCAGCCTATCTGCTTTCTCTTTAAACGACTTGGAGTGCACTCTAGGTGCACTAGTGATTGGATACTGTGGTACCTTATGAGTCCCTAGTATATGGTACCTTAGGTGCCAAGGGCATAGGTACTTCACAGGCCTACCAGGGGCTGAAGCATGTATTATGCCACCCCTGGGAAGCAGACTAAATCTGACACCACAGGTCTGCTACTGCAGCCTGGGTAAGGTGGTGCATGCACTCCTTACTGTGATATAGGCTACCTATATCACTACATAGATACACACATATAAACCTATAAGTCACTCCTATGGCAGGCCTTATCAATCCTGAAGGCAGAGTGCTTAGTTCCTATGTGAGAGGGTGCCCCTGCATGAGCAGAGCCCCTCTGCAGCATTCGGAGACCCTTCTCTGATGCTGATTGTAGTGCAGCCTGACCATATACTCTCAAGTGCATTATAACCCCGCGTTAAATGCTAACTTTGGGATGGCTGCACGGAAACATGTCGTGTTTGGTGTCAAACATCTTGGAATACTACCCCCCCGCCAGTTCTGGCGGCGGGGGTAGCATTCCACCCTTCTAGAGGGATAGACATGTACCTACTGTGGAAACGCGGTAGAATCCTGAAGAGCCCTGGCATCACAAAATGGATGCCACCAGTCACAGACACTGGGCTGCCCTCCTGCTGATGACCGAAACTCGCAGTGGAGGAAGCCCAACAATAGGTATCCTGTCACAGGAGGGTGTGACCACCTTCCAGACAGGGTTTAGTGTATTGGGGCTGGGTGGGTGCACTCTTAGAGTGCTTTGAAGTCCTGCACTGGGGGAGCAGAAGGCTCCTCTGTGCATATGCCAGTTCAAACCAGCTCAGGGGCTACCTGCCCCTGCTCTGGTGCGAAACTGGACAAAGGGAAGTGGGTGTAGCCACCCACTCCCCTGACCCTCCCGTAGGTGGGGTCATAGAGCTAGTCCCTCCCTTTCTTTTAGTATAAGAGGGGGAACCTGTGCATTGCAAACTAGATACCCCTGGACGACGCTCTAAAGAAGAATCCTGGACCTTCGACGTTCCACTACCTCTGGAAGACTGAAGAATCTCCCTTGGAGTCAAGGAGTGACTCCCCTGCTTGGCAGGCACCAAAAACTACAACGACGGTCGCAAACTACGCCGCTCCCGCCGGAGCCCGAGGTCCCTGCAGCCCAAGACAAGGATTTCCTGACTTCTCAAAGGCCATCGTGAGTCCCCAGCGAAGCTGAGGCCAGTGGACCCCACGAGTGACGAGGAACCGCAGTCCCTGGGTACCGTGCACTATTGTCGAGTGCAACCCCTTCACGACGTTCTACGAACCTGTGCTTTGGGCCACGTGTGGTCCCAGACTCAAGCAGGAATCCCTCCGAAGATCAGAGGCCTACCCCATCCCGAGTGACCGTGGGCCCCTGTTGAAGGAATCTTCCTGAGGCGTCTTCGCGATCCCTAGCCAGCCGGCTTGTGGGTCCCCTGAAGACTTTTCTAAAGAACCAAAGGGCTCCCCTGGTTGCTCCAGGCCTGCCCTGACTTACCCTCGCTGGGTGAGTTCCCCAGACCTTGCTGGTCTGCACCATTGACTTTTTACACTTTCCACGAGACTTGCTGCTACCAAGGCTTGTTGGCTCCAATCGGGTTGCCGACACCGCAGTCAGCTGCAGACTTCGTGGGAGACGCCGAAACCAGCTCCTGGTCGTCGTCGACGCCTCCTGGACCTCGTGGCCGAAGAGTCAAGACACCTGTGAACGACCTGAATCTTCCGACGACGGTGGGCATTCATCTTCCTTGCCCCGAGTCACTGCCCAGTGACTTTGAACACTGTCCCCTCTGCTTTCAGGTCTTCCTTCTTCCAAATCCAGGCTTGGATTCCATCGGACACTTCTTCGGACTTCACAAGCAGCAAGTCTTCATTGGCTCCCATTGAAAACGACGCCGCGACCCGACACCAAAGGACACCTATGCACCCGGCTTCCCTGGGTGAGGTAACTCCAGCACTACGGTGCTCCTGTGGGTGTTGGCCCTAGAACTACTTACCCTGTAAGTGACTTGCTTGTAGCTACTCCCGAAGTGCCCTTAAACTCCTAATTTCTAACCGCGACTTGCCCCATTGAAGTCAACGGCGATCCGCGCCTGTGTTCACTCACTGCACGCGTCCCCCATGGGTCCTTTACTTACCTGCCTTGGGTGGTTTCGTGAGGCCCCAACACTTCTGAAGGCCCTAGGCCTTGTCTCTTTGCAAGTCGTTGTTCTTAAGTCTCTTTTTTAGTATATGGTCTGGTACGCCCCTAGGGCCCCAGCCATATTGTGCTGAATTTATTGTGAAACGTTGATTTGTGCATATGTTCCTGACTTCTAATCTCATAAAGAGATTAGTAGAGAGTTGTTTAGTAATAAATACATATATATTTGATATATATACCTGTGTGGTGTCTTTTCATTTGGTGATTCAAGAGATTGTGTGGTAAAACAAGCTGCTTTACATTCCTCCAAGACTTAGCCTGAAGGCTGCTCTCCACAGCTACCACTAGGATAGCTTTCTATAAAGGTTGTCTTAAACCTACCTACCATAAGAGTCGAATTGTACTGGTGCAAGTTGTCCACTTTAACTAGTGAACAGCATATACCAGGCCAACTTCTCACAATTGATGACAGCTCTCTTAATAGCACACCTTTACTTTTTCAGTTAATATATATACACACATGCATACGTATATTGACACTCCATTATATATTGTTGGAGTGTGGTTTTACAGTGTGGCTTGTGCAGAATGTATTTTGGTGTTGTGTGACGACCAGAAAAGTGCTCTGAATGAAAGAAAGAATGGGGCTTTTTGACATTTCATATTTCCTTGTAGATGACAGCATTCCGCAACGATTGCTTGGCCAGAGGGAAAGGGAACGTATACTATCTGCTGGTGCATCATAATACCTCACAGAACAAGTGCGTATTAAGGCTGTAATGTCAAGGCAAATTTGTGGCAGCACCTATCAATGGAGTGAAGAGAAGTGGGAAATATATTTGCATATGCTGATACTTACTATTTATGCGCATATATTCAGAGTGGCCCCATATTCTGTCTTGACACTTGCAGCGACCTGCCTTTTTATCCTGCAGCACTTTGTATTCTGGGGTTTGGAGTTTCTTCATCTCCGTTATTTTTGCGGATCTACAAATCCAAGCATTCAAAGTTTGTTGGCTGCAAAATCAGGGCTGGCTAGAAGTGTCACACATGGCATGAGGTCACTTGGTAGCTATTCCTTAGTGTGTGACACCACAGAGAAGCCAAACTGCACACATATTGAATTCTTGGTGTGCCAAAAAAGACCCTGAAAGGCCATGGGTCAGCCCTTTTATTGACTAAATCATAGCATAGGACACAACTAATCTCAATCACCGAATTGAGGGGGGTGAGTGTGATGGGCTTTACTGACATCGCAGGGTCAAGGGCAGACTGGAGCTGTGAAATAGCAGGGGGGATAGAATGTAACTATCCATGTCAAAATAACTCTACCTTTTTGGAAAGCCCTCATGTCCCCCACCTCTAATCAAAATATGCTTTGATCAATTAAGTTCCTAATTAATTCCCTCTATCAGATAATGGAAGGGTCACATTAGAGTACACTGTGTAGTATATGCTGTTGTTTTCTCACCTACTCCTTTCCCCTCCAACAGTTCTTTAGCTCACTTCGCCACTGTTCAGACCCAGCCGTATGCAAATCAGTCTTGACCCTGTTACTCATGGTAACAGTCCAGCCCGCACTGCCAAGCCAGGTCTTCCCTGAACCGAAAACGAGCATCCTGGGACCAGTTTCGGGGTAACACCCCACGTCAGCCAGGCTAGCTTGAATCCAGTGTCAAAGTGAGCAAGGGGCCAACGTCTGGGCATACCCTGCCAACTTAGGGCAAACAAAGCAAACACAAGGAGATGATGGACGGAGCGCTGAAACTTTTCAGACACTCACCCCAAGTCACAGATCTGGGTTGAATCCATCGTCGTTCTTTATCTCACTTTGCCACCCCAGTTCAGACCCAGCCTTATGCAAATCAGTCTTGATCCTGTGCCTCATGTCAACAGTCCAGCCTAAACTTCCAAGCAAGATCTTCCCTGGATCGAAAACAAGCATCCTGAGACCGATTTCGGGGTAACACCCCTCATCAGCCAGGCTAGCTTGAAGCCAGTGGCAAAGTGAGCAAGGGACCTACGTCTGGGCATACCCTGCCAACTTAGGGCAAACAAAGCAAACACAAGGAGATGATGGATGGCGCGCTGAAACTTTTCAGATACTCACCCCAAGTCACAGATCTGGGTTGAATCCATCATTGTTCTTTAGCTCACTTCGCCACCGCAGTTCAGATTTTTGGTGACCAGCACTTATTTTTCCTCAACAAACTTTGACCCAGAGCAAGATAGAAAAATACACAAAAGGGGGAAAGAAAGAGGAAAAGAAGGATTGAAAAACAGTGACAACCACATCTCTCCCTCCCTAAGAGAACTAAAATGGCTACCAATCGAAATGCGTGCCAACTTCAGAACTGCCTGCCTCACACACAAAGCTCTTCACACCGGAAAACCGGCCTACCTGGCTTCCAAACTCAAAAAGGCAGGACAAACGAGGAACCTCAGGAGCACCAACACCCTTCTTCTCATTCCACCGAAAGCCCGCAAACAAAAAGCCCTGTCTCGCTCCTTCTCGGGAAATGCACCCAAAATCTGGAACTCCATACCAGTTCACATCAGGACCAACCCCTCCTTCATAAACTTCAAAAGCCAGCTCAAAGACCTCTTCCTCAACCGATCTCACCCGAAGAGAGAGATGCTGCACATTGTGACAGAGCCCCTTCACCAAAGGAATCTTGCTAAGCACAGAACCTAGACTCCTCAACAAGAAGACTTTCCATCGCCTGTTCCCCTTCCCTTTTAGCCTCATTCCCAAGAGCGCCCAAACAAGATTTGACACAAGACAATGCTGTCTATCGTAACACTATATAAATATTCGCTTCACTATATATGTTGTAAAGAGCTCTGATACCTCCGGGTCTAGCTAGCGCTATATAAAACGCTTAAATAAAGAAAGAAAGCAGGGAAGAAAAAGAATTGAAAGAGTCAAACAAAGGGCAGGGAGTGTCTGGTGGTGGATGAGAGAGGCATGATGTAGCATTAAGACTACACAGCCTTGGTATTCAGCAACCCCGACCTTTGCGACAGCCAAGGGCACTGAGCAAAACTTTGGGCCCTGGCACTTATTCTTTTATAAATTAAGCACTGCATGATCTTCAAGCTCAACAAAGCCAGCGCCAGACCTACAGAGGCCTGCAGGATCACACAGGCAGGACAGCCAGACACTGAAATACAAATTTCTGTAAAAACAAAAATAAGTGCCGAAACTCTAGTCAGGAGGTAGTTTGGCCCAGCCCATTTCTCCTATTAGTGCCGCCTAAAACAGAGCCAACTACTAACCATGAAAGTGGGGTGAGGATGTGGCATAATGGCCAGAGCTGCCGACTTGGGAGCTGTGAAACCAGGTTCGAGTCTCGGCGTCTGCTGAACATACTGTGATTCTGGGCAAATCACTTAATCTCTGGTACCTATCATAAATGATTGTGAATGCTCCTGAAAAGTGCTGGTGCTGCTCAAATTAAGCTGGCAGACGCCCCTTGTAGCCTATATAACCCCAAGTGAATGAAACGGCCAGGCCCAGCCCGGCCCGGCAGAGCCACCAAAATGATGACGATCGGTCCCAGCTGCAGCCCTCCACGCTGTCGCCCGCATTGAAGAGGTTAATGTCTTAAGTCGGTTTCCAGCTGGCGGCCCTAGTGAGAGCTGCAGTGTGAAGAATATCTGCGTCACTCGAGTTTCTCAGAATTTGGCTTTTGCAGCCGCCTCAATGGCGGGAACTCGCAACGGCCCCCAGGAATGACTTCCACATTACACGTCTGTACTCTACCGAGGGGTCATCTGCACGTGCCAAGGGCGGGAGTTCTCTTTCGTTTGACCCCTAATTACGTGACGCCCTCCACCTATCCTTGTATTGTCTGTGCTGGCTGCCGCTGTCACAACACCCGCGGGCCCAGGCGGCGCTCGAGTCCTGCTCATAAATCCGGCATCATTCGTTCTGTCTACGCCTCTTGGCGCGCATTTGTCTTTTTGGGCACGCTTCAATATCGACGCGTGTTCTGCTTTCCCAGATCTGTTATTATTGATAATAACAGGCATTGCTTTAGCATGCGCCACTGACTGGATACTGTTTTTATTAACTTGCTCAACTGCATATTTTTGTAGGTCTAGGTTTTTATCTATATGTGTGCTTGTGTCTACAGCTTGGGGCAGTGAGTCAGCCCACTTCAGCCATTGGCTACATTCATTGTAAATCACATCTGCCCTCAAAGTAGTTCCCAAAAGTGCTGCTAGGGACTACTATAGCAGTGTCTGCTTTCTTAGACCAATTTTTATTTTACCTTTTTTTTAATATTGGCGAGGGCTTGGCAACTACATCAACTGTAAAGTTTTAGAAAAAGCATCAGAAAACAAAAGAATCATTAGCAAAGCCAAAAGGCTGACAACTAAGGTTAGACTGAGTGGCTTTGCCAATGCTTCTTTTACCTTGGATGGACCAAAGTCCGAGTTGAAGCCCTACTATTATTCAGACGAGTGGATTATACACGCATCTCTACCAAGGGTACTCAACCCACTAAGTTATCTAGCCTGTTTACTCTAAACTTGGGTGATGGAAAGTGGAACCACCCCCGACCCCTCGACGTGGCACTAAGATGGTCTTCCAGTCCCATTCCATACGTTCACCACTCACCCCCCACCTCGTCCCTCTTCATTCGGTCTAGCATTGTCACTTTTGTGTTGCAAAGGCTAAGTTGCCCTGCATTTTGTCTGCACTCAGCCCTTCTCCACAGCAACTTGTGTGTTAATTATATATTTAACTGACAGCCAGGAGTCCAGGCCCAGCGAGCGACACACAACCGACAAAGAAGGGGAGTGTTGAGACATCTAAAGCAAAGGTGTCACACGATCTGAAGTGCAACTTCACAGCCAAATTACATTTTTTCTAGCACTGTGGCATTGCGGCTGCACACTGGAGCAAGCTCCCACGCTAAGGTTCTGGCCGGTAGCCAGGAGCCTGGTCTAGCGGTTGCATCATTGGGCGAGAAAAAAGAGACGGTTCCAATCCTAGCTTGAGCGAATTGTGTAATCTTGAGCAAATTCCTTTGTAGCTCAGTTTCCTTTTATGTTCGCATTGAGGGTGCTTCAGAACTGTGACCCCGCTTTACCATGTGCTATTACACTGCTTATTACTCCCTTGAGCTATAGACTATCTAATTAGGGCATTGGTAAATTGAGAGGCAACGATCTTCTGCTTTTTATAATAAAATACTTTAATTGGGAATCATTCGTCCATATTTACAGTAAGCATAAACGTTAAAAAACACGATATTACAAATACTACAAGAATCGTTCCATCTGGATTTGTTCTTTGCAAATCAATATTTAAGCATAAAATTAACAAGTGAAAGGATTAGAAGGGATGAGTGAAGCAGGGGAGACTAGGGTGCCCTAGGTAGGGAAGCAAGGCGTCTGATGGAGTGCAGTAGTGTTTTAGCGGGTAAAGGGGAGGGCATTAAACAACTTAACTCATATGATGTCATGGGTGTAACTGCGATACCAAAGGGGATGATGGACGGAGCGTTAGAGCAAATCAAACACTCACCCCCAGTCAAATGATCTGGGTTTAATCCATCATCATTCTTTAGCTCACTCCACCACCCCAGTTCAGACATGGCCATATGCAAATCAGTCTGACCCTGTGCCTCATGGGAACAGTCCAGCCCGAACTGCCAAGCCATGTCTTTCACTGGACCGGAAACAAGCATCCTGGGACCGGTTTCGGGTTCAAAACCCTCATCAGCCAGGCTATCTTGAATCCAGTGGCAAAGTGAGCAAGGGACCCACGTCTGGGCATACCCTGCCAACTTAGGGCGAACAAAGCGATACCAAAGGGGATGATGGACGGAGCGTTAGAGCAAATCAAACCCTCACCCCCAGTCAAATGATCTGGGTTTAATCCATCATCATTCTTTAGCTCACTCCACCACCCCAGTTCAGACATGGCCATATGCAAATCAGTCTGACCCTGTGCCTCATGGGAACAGTCCAGCCCGAACTGCCAAGCCATGTCTTCCCTGGACCGGAAACAAGCATCCTGGGACCGGTTTCGGGTTCAAAACCCTCATCAGCCAGGCTATCTTGAATCCAGTGGCAAAGTGAGCAAGGGACCCACGTCTGGGCATACCCTGCCAACTTAGGGCGAACAAAGCGATACCAAAGGGGATGATGGACGGAGCGTTAGAGCAAATCAAACACTCGCCCCCAGTCAAATGATCTGGGTTTAATCCATCATCATTCTTTAGCTCACTCCACCACCCCTGTTCAGACATGGCCATATGCAAATCAGTCTGACCCTGTGCCTCATGGGAACAGTCCAGCCCGAACTGCCAAGCCATGTCTTTCACTGGACCGGAAACAAGCATCCTGGGACCGGTTTCGGGTTCAAAACCCTCATCAGCCAGGCTATCTTGAATCCAGTGGCAAAGTGAGCAAGGGACCCACATCTGGGCATACCCTGCCAACTTAGGGCAAACAAAGCGATACCAAAGGGGATAACTGCAGCCTCGGTTGTCGGAAGAGTTCATTATTCCTGGCACAGGTCACTACGATTGATCCTTGCTGATTCTTTTAAAACTGAGATATAACATGAGTTTGTTTTAACACATGTAGTTGCATCACTTCAAAGTTGTAGTGTGTTCATTGGAGTTGATTAAGTGCAGTGTTACTATCAGGTGCAGCACTACGTTTCTTTAATTTGAAGAGGCAGGCTAAAAATAACTGTGACGTTTATCAACACACCTTAAAAACATTTCCAGTGGTGACTCTAAACAAAGGTTAGC
The DNA here is from genome assembly GCA_963921515.1 of Calotriton arnoldi. Classification (NCBI taxonomy): domain Eukaryota; kingdom Metazoa; phylum Chordata; class Amphibia; order Caudata; family Salamandridae; genus Calotriton; species Calotriton arnoldi. The sequence continues at coordinate 6,140,342 of CAWUFW010000077.1, read as the reverse complement.
ATACTGGTCAACCCCTTATCCCACCCCCTTAGCCCTGTGCCTCAAGCCTAGCCCACTTAAGCATGTATCCTTAACCATTTACCATTAACCATAACCGTATAACTTAACCTTCATATCCTTAATCCAATATCTTAACCCCAGATCCCAAACACCAACCCTATACTTCTAACCATGAACTCCTTACCTGTAACACCTATATCCCCAAGTCCTACCCATGAATCTCTAACCAATCTTTGCTTACGTTACCCTGCGCCCTTTAACCATGTACCCCTAACCCTGTGCTCTTAGCCCTTCTATCCTTAACCCCAACCCATAACCTTATATCGCAGACGAATAACCCTATGCCCATAACCTAAAACCCTTCTATCCCAAAACCTTTAACCCGATACCCCAAGTCCTTAGCTACTGGCCTTTAACTCTGCATGACAAACTCAACCCCGTACTCTTAAACCCACACCACGCCCCCCCTTCATGCAGTCTTTACATCAAGGTATTTTTGGAACAAACACTTTTGGAAATGTTTTTGTGGAAGTAGTTACTTTCAGAACTACTAACTGAGAAGTGTTATTTTTTTAGGCCGTGCCTGTCACTACAACATAGACGGTGTATCTCATGTGTGTAGGGCTTCTGACAGCGAGGATGTACCTCCTTCATGAAGCACAGTACAGTGCACCCCTCAGAAGGAGTTGGCAAATGGGACCGATGGGTTTGGTCTCATATTTTGTGGGGTGTCATACTGATAAAAAAAACCTGGCAAAGGGGGTGCAAAAGGAATTCTTGACACTAAACAAAACTGCTGACTCGAAAACATCATTGCAAACACGTGCGTCATTTCTGAGATTGTTTCTCTTCATCAACTACTGAATTGTGTACTAAACGAGGCTGTGTACATTTTGTGGCACACTAGCCTATAACACTACCACGTGACAGCTCACAAACAGGCTCGTTCAAAGGCTGTAAATGCACACCCTTGCAGGCAAGTACCATCTAAACCCTGGTGTTCCGGGACATTATGAGGATGTTCAGCCCTCCTGGCAAATTTGCCTTCTGGAGTGTTATCCATACACTTATAAGTCAACATTATTTAGGGCCTGTACAGACATTTGTCATCACCACTAGGTGGCAGCCTGTACCTGCTGTCTTGCCTCCCCCTATGGCAGTGCTGGCCCTCTGTGCTTATGCAGCCGGACTGCAGATGCCAGTGAGATGGTCTGTGCAGCGGTTCACTGATGGTGAGGGTCCCCTACGGGCTGCTTTTTAAGCGGTCCAGGAAGAGCTCTGGGCTTTCTGGATTTCAGGATCTGCTGCCTGTGTGAGGGGCTAATAGTGCGAATGGCATTAACTGTGTCTGAAGACAACTGAAAATTACATTGTGTATCACATCACCGTGCTGTTTATGCAAGGCTGGCTGGTGTACGTGGTCATGTGACAATCTAAGTGTAGGGATTTGCCCCCATGTCTGAGACGTTTGTAGTGACGTGCTCTTTAATGTTAACTGGATCTGTGGTTTCTGGAGTGTGAGTGCTGTAGTGCCAGTGTGTAGAGGTGCCCAGGCCCTCCACCCTAGGGGCTTTCTGATGGATTCTCTGGGGACACATGCTCTTCCAATGAAGTGGCTTCAAGATAGTTGTATAATTGGCGTTTGTGAACCGCTCAACAAACCCTACTTGACAAGCTCTGTGTCCTCTGCAGGATCTGCATTGGTTTCTTTGGCAGCCCCATTTGTGAGATGTCCCAGTGGTCCAATCTTTGCATCAACTATTACCTGGTGATGATCACGTCGTGGCCGAGTGCAGAGACCAGACTATGTTTGAGCCTTCTAGGTCGTGTGTTTGCTCCTTTGGGGATGGTGTCTCCCTGTGGGACAAGTGAGAGTCTTGGACTGGAGTTGATGCATCACTTACAGAATAGAGCTATGTGAACAGTGAGGCTTTTCATTATGTTTTGATGCGTTAAACTATTCTGAATTCAAATGATGTATATTATCTCGCCATCTAGTGTCTCGGCTCGGTATAGCATCTTTATTCCTAGAGATCAAATTCATGGGTATCTAATGATTATGCAGGCTCGAAACCCACAATGGCCCAGTTTATTTTTTTAAAAAGAAAAAAAAAATAGGCAAAGTAAAAAGAAAAAAAATTACGCAGGTGTAATCTTGCATAATTTATTTCACGTTATGGGAAATTCACGATATTGCATGATTTCACATTCTTTTGGGTAGAAATCCTATTATGGGAGCACAGGAACAATGCAAACGAACAGAACACGAGCAGCTGTTTGTAACTTGTATTTTTTTGCTCTGTTTTAGTGTGAAAGGCATCTTTGCATCCAATATGGATGCGAGGATACATTTCACTCAAAAGCATCGGGCTAAATGCCAGGTTTGCATTTCACTTAATTTTGGGTAATATTTCCAAAATTTTGCCCCAAAAAAATGTGCACATTTTGCTTACTCCTGAAAAAATGTTACTAATATACGATTGCTTTAAACGAGGGATTCCACATTCTCCAGTAACTGCAGTCCACCTTATGCAAGTTTTTCTCTGGCCTAACTCCAGTTAGGCGCTCTTTTACCTCCCTTGCACAGGCACCTTGCATTACCTACCGAATCAGATATTAATTTTTGTATCCGTCAGTAGGGTTGGATTGGGACCAAAATAGGCCCGGGCACCCTAAAAAAAGCGGCCCACATTTGCGGTCTCGCCTTTTTGCAAAACACTGCTAAAGTGTTTTAAGTATTATGAAAAGAAGGGGAGGGGGCTCAAAGAGACATGTTTTCTTAACTTCCCTGAGATTAAATAAATGTAAATGCTGCCGGGACTCTTTGTGCACGGATTAGTTCACAAAGGTGAACCACATATGAAAATAAGTGAAGCCACTTCTGTTCAATCTGCGTACATTAATGGGCCGGCCCAGCGAGAGACGGGGAATGACACCTCCACCCATTTGGTAAAAGGGAGGTAATAGATACCCATCTGCCTACAGAAAGGCCGCTCACACCCCCACTGGACCACTGACTGCATCTGAACTGCACAGACAGCCCAAATCGGCCTCCGCTGCCCAAAAACAGCGGCTCACAGCTGCAACTCAGATACCAGTCCATTGCCCCCCCTTCCCCCCCTTACCAGTCAGACCCATTCTGTCAGGAATTTCCAACATATTTGAGGTTCACAGATGCGTCCTCTCATCCGAAGAGCAGCCGGTTCTTGCAGTGCTTAATTTGAGCCTGGGCTTTCCGGTGCTAAGCACCGGTACTTAATTGGTTTCCGGTGCTTGGCACTAGCACCTAATTGTCAACACTATACTTAGAACAGTCCACCACACGGTGGCGCTGCTCATCTAATTTAGAAAGGAGCAGAACAACGGTAGTTTAGGAATACAATATACATTAAAATTGCTAATACCAGCCTCCCCAGCCATTCCTTTAGCTTTGGGGACCTGGAATAATCTGAACTGTCGCATTTACATGCGAGAGAGATGGTTAGTAGTTGTTTTGGCAGCGATGACAAGGGCGATGGGTGGTGCAAGCTGCAGTGGCCTCCTAGTCAGAGCCCTGGCACTTAATATTTTACAAATTAAGCACTTTGATTTCCAGCTACCACCGACGTGGGCCCCTTTGGTGAATCCAAAATCATATGACGTCAACATAATTTACTTTCCAGATCTACTGCCTTTGGCTAATCCTTTTTTCGTATGTTTCTACTATTTCCATCTACGTTTTGTGTATGTCGACATACACAAATGTTTGAGGGAAATAGTAGAAATGTACGAAAAGGGCGTTTAGATTAAAATGCCGCACTAACAGCAGAAGGCAGTTCAAAAATTCTGATAAATTACGCACGTCACTGATGCCGTTTAAGGCAGCACTGGTAAGCCGTCTCTGAAAAGAGGTTGAACTGCGCCCTCTAGTGACGGCGTAAAGCTCGGTCACCATATTAGACACAATGTGATCTAAAAATTCATACGCTGTTACTGCCCCAAGCAGCTGCTTTCTCTGCTAAAACACCCATAAATAGCTTTGGCAGCTCAGAGTTTGGAACGTATGGCCTTGCTATCTGCTTTGTGAGAAAATAGCACGGTAAGAAATACTAATGCGTTTAACATCTTCAATTTTACATCGATATTTAAATTACTACTTTGGGGTTTGGCATTTTAAACCATAACCACAGCCTTCCTGCACCGTTCCATGACCGGGGTGGAGATCACCGTGCTTAAACCCACGCCTACTGCTGTTATGTTGCTTTTTTGATTTGTTTATATCCCACAATGACATCTTGCTATTTTTGCCCCCACCCTTCCGGTTTCTACTGTTTTTTTGGTGCTCCCCACCAGTGGCGTAGCGTGGGCGGGGCCACAGGGGCGGTTGCACTGGGTGCAACATTTTTAGGGGCACAACATTTTAAAATAAAAGTGGAAGGATACTTGCCTTGCCCCGGGCACTGGCAACTCACACTAGGCCGCTGCTCCCCACTCCATAATTCGTCTGCGAACCGTTGTTTTGCTTTTCCCATCTCAAATAACAGGATTTTTTTATTTGCCAAAACTTCTATTACAATATTTGTTTTCAGTATTTATTTTATCGATCTTGTTTGTGATTGAATGCCATATTGTTTTTGATAGCACCTAATTACGAATACGGTTTGCCTTTAAATAGAACATGACAAAGGCCATTCACGCTTGGAAATCAGGACTTCTCTTTAATTTCAATTGAGTTCCATTCATAACTCCAATCACAATTTCCTGTGTAAGAATGCCACTTTCAATGTCTTGTCATTATATCACAGCCATGCGCCAATTCATGACGTCGAAGACCACATTCTGACATAGAAGTCAACCGCCGATATGTGTTTCATGGTATAAAATTCTACTTTCTTGTGACTTTCCAGTTTATTGTGGACTAAAGTATTAAATCTTCCTAAATTAAGCTGTGCTTTTCTTTCCCTGCTGCCTTATCCTCATTCTTTTGATTAAGGTTCTTTACTGTTCTACAGAATAAATGTATCTGGCCATTTTCTTGTCCTTCTCTCAGTGTTATCCCTTTAGACCCTCTGCATGCTCCGCAAGATCCTCAGGTGGCTCCCAGTCAACACCAGAAGGACTGTCACGCAGGCCCTCATCACCAGCAGGCTGGACTATGGAAACACACTCTACGTAGGAATCATGGCACACCTAAAGAGACTTCAGACAATACAAAACACAGCGGCAAGACTCATCCTTGACCTCTCCAGAAGGACCCACACCCCGCCTCAGGAAACTACACTAGCTCCCGATACAGAAGAGATGCCAGTTCAAGATGCTGACCCACACTTACAAAGCCCTACACAACGAAGGACCAGCATACCTCAACAAACGCCTGACCTTCCACCAACCAACTGGACACCTCCGATCAGCCTACAGCGTCCTTGCAGACAACCCTGGGTCCACTGAACCAACAGCAGAGGGCACTCTTTTTCGCACCTGGCGGCCAGGACATGGAACACCCTTCCCCTGCACCTCCGGTCCATCACATCGCTCCATCAATTCAGGAAAGTTCTCAAGCCCTGGATGTTCGAATGAAATCCACCACGCAGCAGCCAACATCTCTAGCGCCTTGAGACCCTCATGGAGGATGTGCCATGCTCTATAAATGATTGATTTGATTGCTTGTCCCTGATACAACCTAGCTTGGTCTCTGCACGTGTTCTCTCAAAATGGTGGCAGTTGAACTTGACTGCATTGTCCGTTCACTTTGGTTTCCTTATTAACTCTCGGTGAGCTCGAGGTAGTGCATAATTAAGGTCTGGTGGTGAGCTTCCGAAAGTTATAAGGCACCAGATGATTCCTTTGTTCTGAATACAGCTAGTTTTAGGATTCTCCCAGTCCATGGATGTAGGTTATATACATAGTAGAGCATAATTATACGTAAGATTTCTTGTCACTCTTCCTTCAGACTGTGGTGCAGCCATTGGTCTTGTGTAGGGTTCCAGTGCTTAATTTGTAAAAATAAGTGCCAGTTCCCAAGCTATTTCACAGGAAGCCAGTGCAGTTTGCACCATCTATGCTCTGTGCCAGTGTTGCCAAACACCGTTACCAGTGACATCTGCTTAACATTACGGTCCTACAAATGAGACATTTTGGACTAAACTAGTTGGGCCAAAGCCATAAGAATGGCATGAGCACCTTAGTATTATTATTATTTGTATCTTATACTGAATTTTTAAACTCTTTGCACATGTGCTTTTTCTACAAATAGGCCAAGAGCAACCCCATGTGGTGGACTGTCATAAATAGGTGCCACAAAATATGGGCTGGTGCCGAGCACCCACAAATACCGGCACAAATTAAGCACTGAGGGGGACAGTAGCTTTTTCAAATATAAGCAAGTGCAGAGGGCTCCCTACTTATTTATTTATTTATTAATTGAACTTATAATGCGCAACAGCTACCCAAAAAGGGTTTCCCGGCGCAAACGCAGAATCAGAGGCTGATGTCAAAGCAAAGGCAGCAGGCTAATGATTAAAAAGCCATGTCTTCAAGGATTTACGGAATTGGATGTAATTAGTTTCGGTACGAAGAGCTAAGGGCATAGCATTCCAGAGTGAGGGGCCAAGATGTGAGAAAGACCTACCGCCCATCCTCGCTAGTTTGATTTTTGGGACAGAAAACCTCCCCTGCGTAGATGAGCGAAGGTCACGAAGAGGGACATAGGGATGAACCAGTGATTGAAGGTATTTGGGGGCCGTTCCACTTTTGATTTTAAACATGTAGCTCAGGGCTTTGAACTTAACTCGGTTCTCCACCCTGAGCCAGTGCAAATCACGAAGATGGCCGGAAACAGAGGAAGTTCTGGGGATCCGGCATAAAAGCCTAGCTGCAGAGTTTTGAACCAGTTGCAGCCTGCGTGTCACCTCTTTGTTTGATCCCAAGTACAGAACATTGCCGTAATCAAGTCTTGAAGTAATCAAGGCATGAACGACAGTCTTCTGAGTGGGTTCTGGTAGCATCCAGATAACTTTTTTTAGCCACTTCAGGATAGTGAAGCAGGTAGCAGCTACTTTAACGGCTTGGTTATGCATACTTAGTGTATCATCCATAATTATACCCAAGTTTCGAGCTTGGCGGACCGGTATAGGAAGAGCACCCATCTCGCAGGGCCAATGTTGAGGACCCCAAAGTTCCCTATTTTTCCCAAATATAAGAACCTCGGTTTTTCCTCCATTCAGTTTGAGGTAATTAGATTGCATCCATGATGCAATATTCCTCAACCCTAGCTGAATGGGAGAAATCCCTGTCGTACTCTTCATAGATAGAGAAAAAATAATTTGCGAATCATCCGCATAGGAGAAGAGGGTCAGCCCAGATTTCTCTGCAATATCCGCCAGGGGTCTTACATATAAATTAAAAAGTAGGGGGCTAAGGATAGAGCCTTGAGGTACCCCATGAGTTAGAGAGTGGATATCAGAGCTGGTTGTGGGAGAAAAAACTTGGAAAGTACGATTTGTGAGGAAAAAAGTGAGCCATTTCAGAGCCGGCCCACATATGCCCAACAGACTTAGGGTTTTAATTAACACAGCGTGGGACACCGTGTCAAAAGCTGCGCTCAGATCCAACAAAATGAGGGCCACGGTGTCTCCAGCATCAAGATGGTGGCGTAGTCTTTCGTTTACCCCCAGCAGGGTGGTTTCTGTTGAAAATCCGGCTCTGAAGCCCGACTGAGAAGGATGGAGAAAACTTTGCGCATCGACAAACAGTGAAAGCTGTGCATGGACATGTTTTTCTAAGATTTTAGAGAAGGCCGCTAAGAGTGAAATGGGACGGTAGTTAGAGAGTAGTTCAGGGTCAGCATTTGCCTTTTTAAGAAGAGGCATTACCATGGCATGTTTCCAATCAGGCGGGACGATTGCCTCCAGCAGGGAGGCATTTAAAAGATCCATGATTACCTGCAACGATGGTGGTTCCAGCTGCTGGAGCACGGAAATGGGCAAGGGATCCCTTGGCGATCCTGATTTTATATTACCCAAAAGTTTTTTTAGGGTGGTGATGTTTAGCAGAGGCCATGTGTCCAATTGATTAGTGAGAGAGTTAGGGCTCCAATCTTGATTGGGGGGCATATCGTCCATGGAAGATGGTGTGGATGTTTCTGGGGGAGGAGAGAAATTGTCATCCTGCCCTCGTACTATATCCAGATATATACTGTCAACTTTTTGAACAAAGAAAGTGGCCAGGTCCTCACATTGCTTTTTATTAAGTGCAGGGGGCTTGGTTTGAGTTTTGGAACCAGCAAGTTCTTTAACCATGTTAAAAAGTGTTTTAGAGCAGTTTAGAGCGTTTGAAATGGTGGATGAGACATGGTCCGCCCTAGCTGTTTTGCAAAGATCATGATATATTTTTTTAGCTACTTTATAGTTACTTTTGGAAGCGGGGTGTAGTTCCTTCTCCACTTGCGTTCCATTTTTTTACATTTGGCTTTCTCTGTCCTTAAAGTCTCAGTGAACCAAGGTGCAGGAGGCCGATGATTGTTGGCTTTTTTCTTGCCAAAGGTAAACAAATGTCAATGGCATTAAGAAGCCATTTCTGTACCGAGGTAGAAAGTGAGTTCACTGATTGTTTGGAAATGGGCGTGTGGGAGCATAAAATATTATTTAAAGCTGTGGCATCTAAATTTTTCCAGTTCCTAATTAAAGTATCTGGAATTACATAAATAGGTACAGGAATCTCTGGAAGTTTTAGGTAGAATTTAGTAAGAAAGTGGTCCGACCAGTTTAGAGGGGAGGCAGGGAAGCAGTGGATCCCAGGAAGATTCGAAAAAATGGGGTCCAGCAGGTGACCTGCCTCGTGTGTGGGGCCTGAGTTCATTAGGCTAATATTTAAAGCTGCTAAGTCCGAGATAAGATTAGTGCTAGATTTACAGGTGGGGTCTTCCAGATGAAGATTGAAGTCACCCAAAATTGTGAAATTAGCTGTTTTCATACTTGGAGGGGTTATAAGTTCAGGGAAGGAAGAGGTCCAGGATGCAGACGGTCCCGGGGGACGATATACCAGCATACCTGAGAAAGTAAAATTAGGGGTCAGGGTCAGCTTAAATAGCGCTGCCTCACTGTTCTGAGACACAAAAGGTTCCAAGGAGCATTGATAATCCTTTTTAAAAATAATGGCTATGCCCCCTCCAGTTTTTATGGCTCTATCTTTCCTAACTATTGCATAGTTATATGGAAGAGCGGCGGCAACATCCGGGCCCGCACTTGCTCACCTTGTATTAACCTGTATTGCACCAATAAATAATCAGTTGTATTTCCACTGTCCGATAGAAAACATGTTGGTGACACAACTATATTACCTGCATTGCCTGGTAAAATGTAAACACTGTGCAGTGTGCACAGGGCACAGTATGTGAAAAAAGTTGCTTGGTACCCAAGTTGGGTGATAGACACGTGTAAAATCTGATTCCAATCTCCACTGTGGCCCAGGTGGTTTGTTGTGATTAAACAGGGTATGGGTACAGAATGGACATTTTCAAGGTGCTTATGTTTATGAAAATTAAATTTGTGAATATTTGGTGGTCTAGTGACCTGGGGATGATTAGGACACAAGGATACTGAAACTAAAAAAAATGACACCTGGACACAATACCAGAACAATGATGTGAGAAAGGGATAATGACACAGGGACACTGACTGAGGGGACGCAACACCAGTGTACTGACATGGGGCACTGACACGGGGCACTGACACGGGGCACTGACACGGGGCACTGACACGGGGCACTGACATGGGGCACTGGCACAAGGACACTGGCACAAGGACACTGGCACAAGGACACTGGCACAAGGACACTGGCAAGGAAACACTTCCACCTGGGCATAGACACTAGACTACTATATAGAGGAACCAACACTGGCATATGGATGTTGAAATAGGGCTAGTGGCACTGGAACGTTGACTGGGGGGGTTGGGGTCTTTTTTAGGACTCGGGCGTGATAATTTTTAGGGCTGGAGGGGTCGGTGTAGTTTTTTTAAATTAGGCGTTAGGGTTTTAGGCCTTGTGAAAGGGTTTGGGGTAGTTTTAGGGACCGCGCGGGGTGGGGGTTCGGGGTACTGTATGTTGAGGGGCAGGGTTTTAGGCCGCAGGGCAGTGGGAGGGAATGGGTAGTTTGAGTAGTTTTTAGGGCTTAGGGGAGGGTGGGGTAGTTTTTAGGAATCGGGGGGAGGGTGGGGCGTAGTAGTTTTTTTTTTAAATTGGGAGTTAGGGTTTTAGGCCTCAGGGCAGTGGAAGGGGTTGGGGTAGTTTTTGGGACAGTGCGGATATGGGATGGTCAAGCCAGGTCTTCCATGAACCGGAAAGAAGCATCCTGGGACCAGTTTTGGGGTAACACCCCTCATCAGCCAGGCTGACTTGAATCCAGTGGCAAAGTGAGCAAGGAACCCACGTCTGGGCATACCCAGCCAACTTAGGGCAAACAAAGCAAACACAAGGATTCAAGCTAGACTGGCTGATGAGGGATGTTACCCCGAAACCAGTCCCAGTATGCTTGTTTCTGGTCCAGGGAAGACCTGGCTTGGCAGTTCAGCCTGGACTGTTCCCATGAGGCACAGGGTCAAGACTGATTTGCATATAGCTTGGTCTGAACTCGGGTGGTGAAGTGAGCTAAAGAACGATGATGTATTCAACCCAGATCTGTGACTGGGGGTGAGTGTCTGAAAAGTTTCAGCGCTCCGGCCATCGTCTCCTTGTGTTTGCTCTCTCCTGCAGGAGCCAGGTACAGTGAGTGCAGTGCTTGCTGTCTCTGTAAATATGTCCCAATGTGTTTACGACTGTCTTTTAAACTCATTGAATTATCAATGGTTGTTAGAAAAAATGTGTCTAGAAATGCAACATATGCCACACAGTTGCACAAAAGTGCCTTGTATAATTGCATTTATGTTGTATTCAGTTTTCAATACTTTTGCTGTCCGGAATTGCTTTCAAACCGCTTTTTGACACGCGTTTCGGCAAAAATTCTCAATATTCTGGCTTACTGTGCTTTAAAGCACCATTTCCCACTAATATTCACAAAGAGTTGTAAATTTAGAATAATACTTCTACTTAAGGAAAAAGGCAAAATATGTTGCAGGATTTATAATCTCACCAGATTGTGGCATTTTCTAAAATATATTATGCTGAAACCACATTGTAGTACAAACCCAAAGACCCCTTTAATGCTATAGATGAGCCTTATGGCCATGCCTCCCTAAACCTTTGGCGACGTGGCTGCCTATTTCCTACACTCTGATCTGAAAGGCATGCAGGCATGCTGGCTTCAGCTGTTAGCAATCGAATTATGTTGTGTACACATCTGAGGTAGACTGTAATCTGCGGTAGGATGTGCGAAAGGAGGCCTTCATTATCCACTCTGCCATGATGGGCAGGTGGTTTCAGAATGAGCCACTAGCATACAAATGGAACAAAGCCAACAGTATGGCCCATGAGTGTGGCTATTCTATAGCAGTTTGTATTTCTAGGCCTTGCGCTCTGGTCCTCGCTGTGGCCACTGCATATGCCATGTTTAATTTCCTAGTTAACTTCCTGATTCACAATAGAAATGTACCTCTGTTGCTATTAGTTGATATATTTTTCTTTTCTTAAATTCAGTTGTACTATCTTTGTTATATGTAAAGCGTGGCTAGGCCTGCCCTTTATAAATAAAATAAATGGGCAATGGGTAAGCGCCCGGATACCCTCACGGGTGATTAGTCGCGCTTTATAAATCCAACTTGATTGATTGATTGACTAACACATAGGCTGAACAGTCTGATGCTCTGGCCCTCAGACTTCTGTATCTTTTTCGCTCTTCCTTCCCATGGCCCTCCTCTGCTCCATCAGCCTGTTCCCTATGATAAGCGCCCTGTCTGCCAGTCACAGGAACTTAAGTATTCTGTGGTTACAGAGATAGATGGTGTTGTCTTTACAGTGCTGTAAAAAATAGTGCTTTGCATCTTTTTGTGTGTTTGTTCCTCTTTACAATCCATCTCTGTTTGTGTCTCGGCCAGTAAACCAATGAGCAAATAATTTGATACTTTTTTACTCCAATATTATTGTAATTTCAGCTTGCAGCTTAACCGGTTAACTGCTTAGAACGTTCCGCGCCAGTGCGGAACGTTCTATTAAGCGGGCGGGGCCGCGTCGGCCAACGGACGTGCGCAGCACTACCGAGGTAGTGCTCGCGACGGCCGTTGGCCGACAGAAGCACTTAACGGGTTAAAGCGCCTAACTGGCTGTTACACAACCTGTGGTGCAATTCTTGAACCCGCATTATTTAACTCCACTTTTTTGCACTTTGCGTAGTATGCTTGGGACTGTTTGTAACAGTGAGGCCATGGATTCTCTAGAAATTAGTTGAATTAGTAAATTAAGCACCAAAACCCTATGAAGGGAGGAACTTGATCTGGATCCCATTGGCTTACATTGGGTAGGGAGCGTTGTCCATTTTCGATTTTCTTTTTTCTGGCTACTTTGTCTTGAATGAAAAATTGTGCCAGTCCTTTTGCAAGTGAGCGCTTAGGACCGTATTACAGAAACGTTTCACCGGTGAAAAAATAGGACTGGTACAATTTGAGACTTATGTGATACCCAATGGAGAAAGCAAATCAAGGACGCACAGGATTGGAAGAAGCCTAGTAGTTGTTCCAAGGTAAATTGTCTTGGATATTACCTATCTGAAAGTATGAGCCTCTCTGCAGTAGACCGCCTTGACCCTGTGTCTGGGATCCGGGGTCGTGTGGGCGGGTGGAGTACGGGTTGGAATTTACTATCCTTGATTTGTGCCATGCGAGCAAATGCCCTCTCTCTTAACCTGCACTACTTTGGGGGGGGTTGGGGAGTTAAAAGATGGGAAAGAGAAGTCATTCAAAATGGATGAATTATAAATAAGATTAGTTCTAGCACCTAGCTTGTTATAGGCTCTGAATGTTTCAAGTCTGGGTTGGAGTCGGAGGGGGGGAGGGTCCGGACTGTTCTAGCAGATTAGCACAAACTCTGGTTTACATGCCATTACGGGTACTCTATAATGCAATAATTCTTCACATGATATTAGGTCGCATGATTCCTTTAAGCTGACACTAGTAACTCGCAACATAGGAGGCCTCCACAAACCAACCAAGCTCCAGGGAGAACTACAAGAGATTGACGCAGATATCGGCTTCCTGCAGCAGATTTACCTTCTCGGGACAAAGCAATATTTTATAAAATCCTGTAACTTTCCCTAACAATATCATGCCTTGCTACCCTCCTAGACCGCAGGTGTGGCCATCTTACTGACATCCAGACATAGGTTTCTGAAGCACAGCATCAAGTCAGATAAGGTAGGGAGATAGATGATGATTAGAATATCAGAAGAATCACATATGCCCCACGATTTAAAAAGGAAACTAAGTCCTTCCTGATGGGTAAATTTCTCCCATAACGAACAATGGGTTAAACATAACAATACTATAACCAGCTTGGATATAAAAGAACCCAGGAATAATCTTATCTGAATTCGAAGTACGAGATGACAATTGTGAATGTAATCTATTGATGTATACTACTCCTCACTACTTTTTGTTTTAGGTACGGATGAATAGAACAATGGGTTAAACATAACAATACTATAACCAGCTTGGATATAGAAGAACCCAGGAATGATCTTATCTGAATTCGAAGTACGAGATGACAATCGTGAATGTAATCTATTGATGTATACTACTCCTCACTACTTTTGTTTTAGGTACGGATGAATAGAACAATGGGTTAAACATAACAATACTATAACCAGCTTGGATATAGAAGAACCCAGGAATGATCTTATCTGAATTCGAAGTACGAGACAACAATCTTGAATGTAATCTATTGATGTATACTACTCCTCACTACTTTTGTTTTAGGTACGGATGAATATATGACACTGTTATGGTATACACTGACATGTTATGAACGTGAAAGAATTTGATATCTACTGATATCGAAAGGTGGTTGAAATGTAAAGCGCTTTGACACCCATACTCTGGGTCTGGTTCGCGCTATAGAAAACACTGAATAAATAAATTAAATAAATAAATTAGCGGGCAGTGGGCAAGGCACCCAGTCGCCTTAGTCATTCTATATGCCCCAGTCAAGGGCAGGTTAAATTCTTGGTACACACCGGACAGGAGATAATTGAGTATAATTCATTATAATTGAGGAGGGACACCTAAACTTTCAATAGAAGGGAGACCCAGCTGGGAGACTTGGGTCTAGTTGATGCTTAGTCTCACCGTCACCCGCTGTCAACTGATTACACACTTCTCAACGTTGCACCAAATATATGCATGCGTTGATTAACACTGCTTGACCGACCTCTGGTACAAATAGTAAAAGATTTGTCCATTGGTCTTCAAAGCCAAATAAAAAAGGGAAATGACTCGGGAATAAAGAAACAAGCACCAGCATTTACAGAATCTCCTTTTCAATGTGTACATCATTTCCCATGTATATCATTACACTGCTATGATTCTGAAGTTTCTGCTTTCTGGGAGTGCAGCCTAAAGCTCTTGGTGTTTCTCAACATATCGGTCCAGCCATTTGTTTTAACCCTTAAACTGATCAACTGACGCGGCTGGATCGGTCGTCTAGCAGTAGGAAGCAGCACTGAGATGGTTTACCTGATTCTAGTGCCTATCAAAAATTCCTAATCTAGCTCAATCTTCACAAGTAAACAATGTTATTTCTTTCTACATTCTGGTGTCCTAAAACTGCATGTTGCGTCCAAAATATTCTTTACATTCCTTCAATCCAGCATTAAAAAATGCCCTTTCGTAAACACTTCTGTCACCTCTCCTTTTTTCTTCTCGCTTTCAAATGCCCCTCTCCTTCCATTCCATCCTTCTCATGCCTCCTCTCCCTCAGCACAGCCTACTCTGACTCATGCATGTTTGGCCTATTCTCTAGTATTGTGTTTCTGCAAATTTCCCTCAGCCCATTTACAAGATCACAATGTCTCCTTCTTCCGGTGAAAGTCATGCCTATGCAACCTAACTATGCTTAATCTCCTCTAACTCAACTATTAATCCCACCAACCGGGTGCATGAGCTCAGACCCCCACTAATGATCACAACCAACCACCATTAATTTAGTCCACCACAAAGAAACTTGAATGACTACAAGGAATGGTTGCTTTGACCGCACAAGACTAATAACAATGACTGCCAGTAACGCGGCACTAACCAGGGGTTCCGGAGCATCGTGCTGCCCGGCATAAAGCGCTTCGACGCCTCATCAGGGGTGGTAAGCGCTATATAAATGCAATTACAATACAAATGTTGCCTTAGCCCGTAATGCTTAAAGACATTTGTGCCTAGGCATCACTGTAAAATATATATTACACGCTTTTCTGCGTACAAATCATTTTACCCAAATTGTGTAGGAAAAATGGCACTAACTGATTTTGCCTCTGGTTTCGTCACTCCTTTCGCATTTGGAGAGTGAAAAAATATTATTCTTTTCATTTCTTATTGCGTAGACTGCAAAAAACAGTGTTGCATCTACATTGTCTGTGTTTGATCTGGTGCCAGCACTTTTTGCCCCGTGCGCACCCACACAAGTCCTTTTTGTGGTTTTTTAGCATCAGTGCAAAGTTTCAAGTATTACGGTACTTGATCTCAAATCTAATGTTTTCCACAAAGCTCAATTTTTGCCAGTCCTAAGCGCTATAAATAAAAGATCTTGCTATTTTAGCTAATGTAGAAATATAAAAGTGCGTTATTGGCTATATCGGCGTACCCAGTTGCTACTAAGAAGTGCTGACACTCGACCGCCATGATATAAGTGCAGTTACACATTACCTGCGAGTACTTGACCCTTTAAAGCACTGGTCAAGACTTGTAAAGTTGAATGATTTAATAGGTGATGGACAGAACCTCTGGGATTATGCGATTCTGTGGTCTCTGCGCTTTCCACAAACGTATGGACTTGCCGCATTTGCCACATAATCCATCATGTGCTGCATATTTTGCATATTTTTCAACAAAAAAATGTTTCTAACGGTTCAAAAGCAACGAAAAATTCAGCAACTCGTGTTTCCCTGCAGTGAAAGGCCGTTCACAAAAGTCGACTAGTCACTTTTCAATTGCCTAGTGCTGTGTTTGAGTGTGAAGCAGTTACTAATGAAGTGGAACGTTTGCCCAGACGCTGTTAACGTGTAAAAAAACATGAAATAACTCTGTCCCAAAACGTGCCGCATTACACCACATATTTTAACGTTTCTTGCCGCATAATTTGATGAGCATTGCTGCATAATTTGATCGCCCCCTCTTGCATAATTCCAGTGGCCCTGTATTAGGGCAACACAATTAGTGAGTTCTCCTTTTGAAAAGTAAAGGGTTGCCAGGTGTGGCTTGGATTTCGAGAGGGGTCTCCCTGCGAGGGGGGGAGAGGAGTCAGGCAGAGCCCTCGATAATGCAAAATCCCACAAGGCGACCTGCATTATACCGCAGTGTTCAGACACACTGCCATGGTCGTGTTGCTCTGACTGTAGCTCAAACCTGTACATCACTAATGAACAGATATTGTATTGTAATTGCATTTATATAGCGCTTACTACCCCGGACGAGGCGTCAAAGCGCTTTTTCGGCGAGTAGCACGCTACTCTGGGACCCATAGAGGATTAGTGTTGAATTAGTATAGTGGAACATGAAAGTAATTTTAAGTGGTGGATAGGTTAGTCAGTTATTTGGATTCGGAAGGATAGCAGAAGGATAGAAAAGGAAAAAAAGGTTTGCATTTATATAGCGCTTGTTACCCCTGATGGGGTGTTGAAGCGCTTTTTCAGCGAGTAGCACGCTACTTCCGAACCCATAAAGGATTAGTGGTGAATTAGTATAGTGAAATATGAAAGTAATTTGAGTGGTGGATATTAGTCAGTTATTTGGATTGAGAAGGGTAGCAGAGGGAAAAAAAGGCTTGCATTCATATAGCACCTGTTACCCCTGATGGATATATGACACTCTAGGATGCAGCGAAACAAGAGTTTCTGTGCGAGGTGTGTTTTTTTACCTTTTGTTTACCCAAAATATTTTACGTTGCGGTTTCTTGAGCGGTCCAGGGTGTGGCTTGGCTTTGTCTGTGTTTTTTGTTGCTGTTTTGGGTGTAGCGCGTGATTCTCAGGTCGGACCTCGGCTGACGGGTTTCAGACCTGATGAGTAGGATTCTTGGCTTTTTAAAAACACATCCACCGCTCAAAGGCTCCCCCTGCGTGTCTGTGGGCCTGGCCACTTTACCCGTGGTTGCCTAATCAGAGAGGCAGAGACCTCACCTACAGTTTGTACGGAGGGGGGCATGAGGGGAGGGTGCTATGGGGCAGAGCGTAGAGGGTGGGGGTAGTCAAACTACCGGAACTAGAAATGGAAACAAGCATTGGCAAATTCAGTAGGTCTCACCTATGAGAGCTATTGGCGTTGGCAATGTTTTGTAGCCATGCTGTAAAGCAGCGCTGATGCTTTACAGTGTGGCTAAAACAAATTTAAAAAAGAGCTATAATGTAGCGGGGGGAGGGGTGTGTGTGTGTGTGTGTGTGTGTGTGTGTGTATGTGTTTTTTAATGCATTAGTGCTGAATGCATCACAGTCCTTTTTTATTATATTTTTTAGCCATGCTGCAGAGCAGCCACGCTGCTATACAACATGGCTACAAATCATTGCTAAAATCGACAATGCCCATGTTGCATAGCATGAACAAAAGGCAATGGCAAAGTTAATAGTCTTAAAGGCGAGACCTATTGGCTTTGCAATCAGTACTTGGTCCATGCTCTAGCTGAAAGAAGAGGAAGTGAAGCCAGCACGCACTGACCAATAAGAAGGCAGCAAATAAGAGTGACAATGAAGCTAACCAATGTTAAGCAATGGGCAGGGCTACAAGCCCCTTGTTGTATACAATATCTCTCACAAGTTGGTGCACCTGTGCTGTCACAAGCTAGACCTATAAATACGCTCGGCCACCGCAGTTAGGTGGAGCAGAGTGTTAACAGAAAAGGGCTGTTGGGAAGAATAGAAAATGACTGTTATGGGTAGCACGATTTGATGAAACACAGTTACATTAATAGCAGCAGAGTCAACAAAATCGTGTTCTGCCATTATAAAGGTATTACTTTTACAAAACTCCACCCCCAAACAAATTCAAAACACACAAATAACTCACTAAAGCTGCTCTGCTTTCTTTATTGATACAAACAAAATGTAGTTTAAGACTGTCTAAGGACGTGTAGAGATGTAAGTGAGTCCAGTAAGTCTTGAGGTATAAAACTGGTACAACTCTGTTTAATTACTGGTTGACCTATATAGTTAAGGGGCAGCGAGCTGGAGAGGAAAGAGCCCATCTTGTAGCCCTGCAGGCGCTGATATGACACACACTGATTGTGTGTGGACACCACATCAAGGCTCCTGGTGTTAACATATTGCACAGGAATGATACGCACTACCGAGCTCCGAAGCAGATAGCGTTTTAAGAACAGCTAACAGAACTTGAATCTAAACCGCTCCCAATCTATTCCAGCACTGCATCCTCGAGTTCATGGAGGTGCAGGGAAATGTGATAAAAGTTAAGTGGGTTTCAAAGATATAAACTGAGATTGTGGTAGCACTCAGGGCAGCACAGAAATTCTCACTGGTGTTTGCCTTCTGTAAGGTCGTCTTCATTAAGAATCAATAGCATAGCAGCAGATAAGGTCTTTGCATCTCCTCTTCTTCATTTAGCAATAAAATGGGTTTTGTGTGTGCAAACATATACAGGTGAGCATCTCCCAACTTCTTGATTTTTTTCAAACTTAACAAAGTGCGTAGTTGGCCAAGTTTTTAAAAGTAGAGTATATCTTTAAGTATCTATTATCAGCTACCGCAAGAGGCCGTGGGTGGACTGGCGCTGCTAGGCAGCCATCCCCCATGAGTGTCCCCTCGGCACAACCCTGCCCTGTTGTCTGTCACTTTGCCACCACATCTAGCATGCGCGTGGAGCCCAGGTTGTCTCACCTTGCATGGATGGCCCTTCTGTTAGCAATGCTAAGGAACTAAGTCAAAGTAGATAGTACATCGCATGCTGCCTGCTGTACACAACAAAGGTGATTTATCCTGTACAGTTGAAGGTGTCATGTCAGTGGCCATAGTAGATTCAGCTCAGTCTTGACTGCCTAGTTCTAGAGGATTGAAATTAAAGTGGCTGACTATGGCAGATTGTCTGGGACCGATACCAAGATGGTTGTCAAACGCATCTGATGGCCCTCCTTTAGAGGCCAAAACGGAGACAGTAGGCTGCTCTTTCTGCCATGTCTTCCTATCTGTGATTATGCTGGTCTGAATCTGAAGTGACAAGTCTGTACAGTTGAAACCCTCCTGTCGGTGTAGTTACATCCAAGACTCTCCTGTACAGCTGTATTTCTCCTCTCTAGTACCACAGAGCACTGACATTGCAGGCAATTGCATATGTGGTAATAAGTGTGTGTATATATATGTATGTGATCAAGGCCAGGATTGGCCAAAACGCGTCATGGCGGAAAATAGTGCAATGAATCAGCAGAGAAAGTGAAGTGGTGTCTGTGCCCGATTAGGCGTCAGCCGAAACGTGTCAGTCAACATTTTTTATTATTATATATATGTAAGTCCGTTTTTATATAGCGCAGCTACTCACCCTTACGGGTCTCAAGGCGCTGGGGGCCATAGTGGAAATTAAGTGAGCTATTGCCCAGAGTCACATGGTGCTGAGCTGCCGCCGGAGCCGGGGATCGAACCGTGAACCCTGTGCTCCGAAGTCAGCTGCCCTGGCCGCTGCACCATTAGATGTCTTTGTAAAATAATTGAAGTTTGCACATGAAAAGAAAAATTGGACCAATACCTCTCGGATGATGATTTTTCAGGCTGTGCCGCTGCATGAGGTGTTTTGAGTATTGGATGCTGTGAAGGAGTATATACATATATATATATATATACATACACACACACTACATAACAGGTAACTATGTGATAGGGGCTTATATTTCCATTGGAGGGTTGCTGTGACATTTAAAAACCATGACACCAAATGTCAAGTGGTTTATAAATGTCACCTGAACCCCGAGACTGCAATATAGGACTATATTACATATGTTACTTGTGTATTTTTTTATAGTATTTGATTTATTAATTGATTTTAGTATTCTTGTGAAAGATTTAGAGCATTTGAGCATTGCTGACTTAGTATTCATTGTTTGCCTGAGACTGAAGATACGTCTGTCAGTGATTTTAGAAATCTGTGTTTTTGTTGGGGATAAAGTGCTAATATGTAAAATGTGTTTTGTGCACCAATATGTATTATTATAAATACAATTTTAAATTCAAAGCACATTGTGAGGAAATTAAAAACTAGTATTCTAAAATGTAGAATATTGACACTACAGGGTCGGTTTTACAAGTTGTATATAAGGAAAGAAAATAAGGTGTGATGTGGAACAGCGTGACTGTTTGCCGATAGGGTTCTGCATTTACAATCTTTATTTCCTACACTAAAGAGGATTCATTGGTAGATGCCTACATCATAACAGACCTACAAGGGTGAGCTTGTCCGGTTCGTTGATTAATGGTCTGCCAGCAGCAGTGTCTTTGTGAAAGGTTTTATTTTTACCAGCACTGAAACTGAAAAGAAATGAAATGCTATAGTTAACTTTTTTAGCTGTTTACGGAAGCCAAATATTCTGCAAATGAATTCAGCTCTCAATCACTGGAATTCACAGTCAGACCTCTCATCTGTGCAATATGAGCTTTGATACCACCGCAAGCACTCAATAAGAAGGCTTAACAGTGTTCTATATGTGACACATGCAAGCTGTACATAGCGCTTCATAGTGCACTTCTGCCATTTGTAAGTGTTGTAAATAACAGGTGTTACTATTTACCCAACAAGTTAGAATCCTTGGAAGTGTGGAAGGCTGGGCTGGTCTTACCAGCACTGGTGTACATGCTTTGAGTAGATGTCAGGGACAACATTTAACCCGCTCAGCTGTCCTGGTGGCATAAAGGTGGCTTTCTATCTGATAGAGTGTGGAGTTGGTGACTGTTGTAACTTGTAGTTCTTTACTCATAAGTGTAGAACGTTGTTGGATTTGTGGCTATTAAGCTATTTGGTTTCAGTTCTCTCAACTTCTCAGTGCCAGTTTCGCAGTAGTGCTTGGAGCTTGGGAGGGAAGTTTGCTTTTGATCGGTTGTATGGTTGATGATATGACTGTGAGTAAACCTTTGTTGACGCTCCAGTGTACCCCACTGCTCCAGGGGCCTCGGCTGTTTTCCTGCTGTCAGTAAACCCATGGCAGTAAGACGAATGACACTGTCCTGGGCAGAGTCATGACGCTTGTCTACTCTTTGGAATTGGGACTAAGGTTATTGTACCTAGCACTTAGGATCTTCCAAATGAATTTGTTTATCGAAGTAGTGTAATATTGTGCTCCTAGCAACCTTCCTGTCACTGAGCAGCTCATGGGCACTGTTGGTATCTCCTCAACTTGTGGGAATGGGAGTTCGTGTTTTTTATTTGGGATTATTCTATTGTACGGTGTGTTCTCCTGGGGGATACTACAGAGCATTCTGGGTCTTAGTACGGTGTGGGCTAGAAGACTGAGAGAGACAACGCTGCTGTGCAAGGTGAGGAGTTAGAGTTCAGTCCAGTACTGCGGTCGAGAGGTCCGACTGGACTTGTGTTTCGTTGCAGCATTGATGGTTGTGCGTCCAGTTCTGCGGTCGAGAGGTCCTACTGGACTCCTGTTTCGTTGCAGCATTGATGGTTGTGCACTGAGTTGACCTGGGTGTTGGTCCCAGCCTAGCATTACTTGATCTATATATATATATATATATATATAGTGTCGAGTCAGTGGTGTAACAGTAGCCCCCGCGGTGCTGGGAGTACCTGAGGCCCGAGGGCCCCCCTCCGGCACGGTGCACAGGCGGCGGCTGAGAGCTGCTGATGGGGTCCAGAGCAATGTGGGGCCCTCTATGCACTTTGCAGGGAGGCCCCCTCAAGTTTTGTTACGCCACTGTCCCAAGTATCAAAGGTTGATGGATCAGTGTACTTTGTCTCCTTTGTGGTCCCTCATTATTCCATCTGAGGTTAGCTGAAGCTGCCCCTGGATAATTGTTTTTGGGAGTTTCCTTAACAGGGAGTGTTTGGGTGCTGTTCCTAGAGTCAGACTGATGGGTGGTGGAAGTTAACGAGGTTGGTGTCCAAAACATCCACCACTATGATCATTCTATTAGTGGTCCTATGGAACCACATATGAGGTTGCTCTTTTTGAAGCTGTGACTGGTGTGTGACTAAGACATAGGTGGCTGTATCCGGCACTCGAGATCCTCATGTTTATGTGACGGGATAGAACTTGGACTGAGATTTATATCCTGAGAATCTCGGCTCTTCCTCTATGTGACTCTCTTTTCGGCTGAGTCTGACGTCACAGTTAACAGCTGTACTTTCCTGTGGGCCTTAGATAGCAATGGCTGACCCAGACGTAGGGGGCGGGAGAAATTGTAAATCACCTGTATTACATGAAATGTATTTCGCAAGCATATTTGTGTGAAAACTTGACCGGACAGTATTCCTACAATACAAAAGACACAAGTTAGAGGTGGGAAATTAGTTCGAGTAGAAAATGTCTCTGCCATGCACACATAAGTTTCACAGTTCTTGTGATAATTTTCTGCTTTAACTATTATCCTGTCTGCAAAAATATTGGCAAAAGCGCTACCAGGAGAGAGAAGATATTACATGCAATATATGAAACCCGACAAACAGGATTTATTCAAGAAGTTGGTTGCAAAATAAAAAATCTGCCTGGATCTACCCAGAAGCTATAGCAGCTCTCTAATACTACTTTAATTCTCGCTTGTGGCAGCTCATGTATTGCTAGTGCATTCGGTTTCGCTTGGAAGAGATATTGTTTACTAGAGGGAGCTTGGAGCCAGCCCATTGCTTAGGATTCATTGGCTTCATTGTCACTTTCATTTGCTGACTCTTCATTGGACAGCATGTTCCGGCTTCACTTCCGCTTCTTTCATCTGGAGAATGGACCAAGTACTGCTTGCTGCATCTTGAATCGGGTCCTTCTGCTGCAGATGTTCTGATTGAGGTATTGTTTTTCTTTCTAGCTAGTGCAGTTGTCCCATACCCAACCCCACTCTTGCCTGTGTTGCTCCCCCCTCACATTCCTGTTGTCCGTATTGCTTCCATTGTCCATGCTGCCTCTTCCATCCTTTGGTCCAGGTTGCCTCTTCCCTCCCACCATCCTATAGTCCAGTGGTTCCCAATGTGTGCGCCGCGGCACCCCGGTGCGCCGTCAGAACTAGCTAGGGGCGCCGCAAACAGATGCGCAAAAATTATATAATTGCAGTATATTTAGATCATGTTTTACCATAGCAGCCCATTCTCCCAACAACCACACGGGGGTGCTGGTGACCGCACTATCATCTCCTGACGGTCACATCCTCTCTGATTCCTCCTGCCTTGTTTTATCAAGTTTACTTTTAAGTTCACCGCTGTAACTAACCCTCGAGGTAGGGACCACCCTTCCTACTTGCTGTGTGACATTTCTCTCACTGATCCAACCGGCCCGGCTTCCTGACAGTCTTTGAAGTGAAAATAAATTAAACTTAATTGTACCCTCGGGACAATGACCTAACAGTGAATGTGTCCCCAGCCCTCCAGCCAAACGTACTTTACATGATCTACACGGATAGCCTTGTGCAAAAGACTTGGGCAAAGTGGGACCAACACTGTGACAATTAATATAGTCTGACATTTACCTGTGCCCATAATCGTTTCAAATAACAGAAAGACTGCCATTATCGATTTTCTGTGTGTGTTTGCTCTTTATTCAAATGTATGTTTGGAGGTTTCACTTTGCATTGATCAAGTTATTTTGTGTCCATTCTCAGCTGTCCCTATTTTTAACTTAACAATTGCTGAAAAAAATCAAAATATTTCCGTTCTAATGATCTCACTACTTTGCAAAAGATGTTATGACACACAGATTCCGCAGGTGCGTTCCTTTCTTTTTACTATCCTCGTGACCGGGGATGTGGAGGGACACCAAAGCAGAGCGAGGAAGGAATCAGGCGACAGGCTGGGGTCTGAAATCAAGAGACTCCTCTTTTTGTTACATCGCTCTCAGCTCATGTCATGACATTATGAGGCTTGTGATAAAATCAGGAGTTACAGGGGATCAGCCTTTGTTTGCATGCTTGTTACTTTACCTCTTGTCTGGCCTAAAAACAAGTATTGGGGACTTTAAAGGGACATGAGAGGAGAGAGGGGCACTGTCATTCCAAGAGGGAGCATGAAGCGCCTAGCACTTCCGCACCCTGTAAGAAGCTTCTGTGAATTGCTGTGTGCAACTTTATTGTGATGTGAATCTATACAAAGTGCACCCACCTTCTTTGACCTCAAAGATATATTGACATTTTAGGCCAATTTCAAATGGTCGTTATATGACAAAACTGTTAGAGGAGGTGGTGACATCACAGTTGCAATCAATTGTGCAATCTGTCAATTAGGTGGATGATCCTCAGGCTGGATTCAGGCTCAACAAGAGCTCTATTTTGGCATCCTATGTATTTTGTGGGATCTGTAGAATGACCAGGACAGTATTCTTACCGTGGTTCTCCTGCATTGGTTGACCTCTTTGACTGCATCTCACCCCCATGCTAGGTCACCGCCTGGCACTGCCAGAGCTAACTGAGAACATACTGGCAGTCTTTTGTGATGATTGCTTAGTTGGCATCTATCTGTCCTTCATTCATATCATCATTCACTAGCCTGCAGTGTGGAGTCCCCCAGAGTTCTGCTCTCCCCCCCACACTCCTTAATACTATCCTCAAACACCTATACCTCTTCTTAAACCATTGCGACTATTCCCCATAACTGTGGTGGTGACACTTCACTCTCAATCCACTGCCACCTGTCTGTGGTGCTTCTCCAGACTCCATGCTATCACCAGTGGTGCTTAACTCCTGTATGACTCCTCACACTGTGGTCCTAAACTCCACTGGTTTATGATATCATATGTATGCTGCTGACTCCCAGCCACATCTCAAGGTTCATGAGAATCCTGGCCACTCACGGAAAGTTTCACACTGTCCATCCCAGGATTGTCGTTGGGGCAGAGAGAGTGGTTATGCCTAAGTAGTGAGAAACCACAAGTCCTGCGTCCTGCCCCTGGGGTTGGTATCTCTGACCTACAGATCTGTCTTGTGGCCTGAGTCCCTGGCCCCTCCCCGCCCTCCCCCTCAGCCAGTGATAGAAGTCTGCAATTTGTGTATAATGTTCGATGGCGAATCTCTCCTTTGTATCTGAAATCAAAGCGATCTCCATTAGCATCTACTAAAAGGTGTACTTTGATTCTGACACCTCTCCCAGAGTATTTTAATCACCCTCGCAGTGGTGATCTCCTAGAAGCACCAACATCCGTGAATGCCCACACTGCTGGCACTGTGGGGCCTGCAGGCAAGAGGGAAGCCGTATGATTATATTACCTTCATTGGCTTCATCCCAGTCATTTTCAGGGAGAAAAATTGAAGTACTCCATAGGCAGGGCTTACATCCCCCACCTGCTGAAAAAAAGTAACATAATGGGGAGCCACGGCCAATAGCCAATAGGTCAAGGGAGCCGCGGGTCCAAAAGTTTGGGAACCACTGCTATAGTCTGTTGCCCCCCACCCGCTATAAGAAAAAAGTGCTATAACGCAGCCAGCGCTGGCCTTGTCATAGTGCTTTTTATTTTTAGCTTCCCACTCCAGCGTCGTAGCACTTTTTAAAATAGCTTCTATCCATGGTAAACAGCAACCATGCTGCTGTACAACATGGCTAAAAGACATTGGCAAAGCCAATGGCTCTCACATAGGCGAGACGAGACCTTTTGGCTTTGCCAATGCTTGTTAAATTTGGCGAGGGGACAGGGTTACTCTTAACTTCTGGAGCAAATAAATGTCTGTATCCAGGCACTGCAGTAAGGAATACATAGAAGTACCACATCTGGGGTGACCCGGAACAAGTCCTCTGCCAGGCGGACTTCCGCTGTCCTCGAAGTCCTGCACACCCACCCTCAGACACGACAGGTGAGACAGACACGGAAGAGAGGGGCAGCCGCTCAGAAAGTGAATATAATTTACAGACACGCGCCTGGGTATTTCCAAGAGCAGCTGCCTTGCCAGAATCCATGGCCATATGGCGAACCTAATCCTGCAGTTGTGAGATCTTTCCCAGAGTGAGAGCGGCGCGAGACAGCTCGGGGCCGTCATCTCTTAAATGAGTGAAATTGCTGAAAGATGCAATGCTTCCCTTTTGTTATTAGGATTTGCGATTCTCCACGTTAATTACTATATCATAATGCCTACCGCCTCCAGCCCCACTTAGTGCGCGCTGTCTATTGTTCTAAAAGCGGCCTTGTGATTCGAGGTGGGCGAGCCAACACATTAACAGGGATTGCTGAGCCGAGGGTTGGCTCCGGCTCTAAGAGCCCGTGCACAAGCCGAGCCATGAAAATATTTCACATGCAACAAATATCATGTTAGACTATGGTAAGGTGCATTCAGAATTTTTTAAAAAGTGTATTGATTTAACACGCAGAAGTGTTTCACCTTAACACATCAGACTATTTGAGAAGTATTTATTAAAAGTGAATGTTTTCAAATATGAACTGGGAAACATTCTTACCCCCTTCCCGATGGCAATGCTGTTAGTGAACCAAAGGGCAAGTCAGGAGGCATGTGTACTCAATAGGTGGCCTATATTATTAATATTATTGTAGATGGAACAACACTGTAGCATATTAAATGAAACGCACGTTTTTTTTACTTCCTGGCTCTCCTATGTGATAATGAACAAAAAGGAGGCTCTGTAAAATTAAGTATTTGCCTAAAGTGACACAATTTGGTTAAGCAGGTAATCCAGGATTGATCCCGGTTATTCCAGTTTCATACCGTGCACTTGATGGGTATCTCTCTCTCTGACCTGAAAGGTTAATGCTTATCCTTAATTCTTGGAGGATGAGATGAGAGCTTAGGTAACAGGCAGAATCCACATTTTATTTTTGGCGGTTTTACAAAGCACAAATCTTGCCCAAGAACATAAGAGCACCTCACAACAGAAACTTTAAAACCTGCTGTGCTGCGTGAATGAGGCGAGGCAGCACAGCAAGTGACTTTTAGAAGTCAACTTCTGTTCCTGGTGTAACAAGAAGGGCAGTGAAAACATGACCATGTACTAAACTGCACTTAATCTGCAATTCCACCCAACCCTTGCTCAAAAAAATGGGACATTTTTTTAGCTAAATGTGTCAGGACACCAGGACAGTCCTTGAAAAAACATAATTATCTGGGACTTCTGGTCACCCTCCTTAAAGCGTGGATCTTACTTTATATTCTCATTTGTACTTCACATTACTGGGTCACTTTTCTAAAGGCAGCAAACCGAGGAAGTTGATTTCCTAAAATGGCAGGCATAGCAGAAATGACATCACCCACCCTTTGGCCCCAGATGACTTCACTGAGCAGAGTCTTCTATTGGCTGCTGAGAGGCCAGGGGGAGTGCAAGGAGTGGAAGCTACAGAAAGTAAACAGGGTTCCTAGAAACTTGTTGCCTTTGTTTCTGCTGCTGCCTACATGACCCCTGAGACCAGGAGTAGCAAGAGTAATGCCCGGGGTATCAAAGGGCAAGCTGGGGATAGCAACTGCTGCCTCTGGCTACCTCTCATTGATGGCCATGAAGATTCTCAAGCGCCCTTCAGACCTACCGGCACAGAGCTTCCCAGCTCTTGAAGGCCTCTAGACCAAGTCATATTTAAATGACAAATGGGCTTTGTGAATTTACATTTTTGGTCACATTGAGACTTTCTTTTTCTTCCCTCAATTTGAGTTATTCCACAATTTGACTCCTGCAGTTCCTGGCCTCCTTTCCAGATTCTTTTGGCTTGTGTATATAGTGCGAAAGAGAGAGTATGTTGTTAATTGGAGGTAACGCAGTTGTGGGCAGTGTTGGGGCGGAAGCGGAGGGGTTTTCCTTCTTTGTCCTGGGCAGATGATGCATAGAGTTTTAAATTGCAACCTTTGTGTGAACATCACCTCAGGGAGGACTTCCATCTCTGGGCACATAGACTCTTGGCGTGATATTGTGATAGGATGGTTTGACTATGATGCTCGTATGGGGGAAAAGGGAAAGTAGACTTGGGAGGCCTATTCTTGGGGTCCCCGGACAAACCGTGGTTACTAAGTGGTATCCATGGTGGGGACGTACATTTGCCACTGGCATCTCATGGTCACCAGTGCTACTGCAGTCCAACACAATAACTAAAGTATTCTCTTTATGTACTTGACTCCAAACCCAAGCAGGGAGTGATCGTGCGGTAGAAACTGGTAAGGCGTGGCACAGTAAATAACACACAATGAACTCACTATCCAGACAGCTCTATAACCAGGGCCACTGGAATGATGCGGCAGGGGAGGGTCAAATTATGCGGCAGGGGTGAGGAAATTATGCGCCAAGAAAAGGTAAATTATGTGGCACTATGCGGCATATTTGTGATAGTAATACTTCATAATTTCATAATTTTTAAGCTTGTTAACACTGTCTGAGCATTAGTTGCATCTTATTAGTAACCAGTTTGACACCCGAATATAGCAATAAGCTACAGAAAAGTGACCAGTCAACCTTTGCAAAGAGCCTTCCTCTGCGCGGCAGCACGTGTTGCTGCCTTTTTACTACCTTTAGAACCGTTTGAGCTAGAAACGAATCTTTTTTTTGTTAGAATCTGCAGAATATAGGGCAGATGATGGATTATGTGGCAAATGCGGCAAATCTACAATTATGAGAAAATCGGCACGGCTGCACAATTGCAAAATTCCAGTGGCCCTGTCTATAACTTCTAAGATGAATGCAACTAGTTAGCTCATGACGATAGTCTTTGTCCAGTAGGGACACAGTCATAAGTGCTGGAAGTAGAGGTGGGGCGAGGGGAGGTTCTACAAAACCCCCGAAATAACCATGCTGGAGCTCAGAAGGTAAATGAAAAATAAAAATAGCTTTAAATTAATTTAGTGTTTAACTTGCCCCATTTGCTGTGGTCGGCCTATATCTTCTGAAAAATTGCTGCTTATTCTTTTAACTCGGAAACTGGTGATTCCTTTGCTTTCTCTGACTGCAAAAAGAGAGGATTTTGTAGAAGTGACCTAGGTGACAATCTTGATGGGTACAGGGAGTGAAAGAAAGGCTGTAGGCTGTCATTTTGTTTTCTACCACACAGCAAATTTTAAATACATGTAAATGAACTATACAGATTTCAAAATATATCAGTGATTAATAAAGAACAAATGAAGCACTTGTTTGGGTAATTCTGAAGTACCATGGAAATAAAGGTTTTAATAGGATCAAAACAAATCAAGATACTACTTGGTGATGTTCAAATGATAAATATTCGCTGAAACCTGATATCCACACATTATCGTTTGTGTGTTATATCGTTTTATCAGTAAAACTGCATGTCTATGCACATTTAGTGTCAATTTCAAATGAGAGCGTGTTGTCTGTAAATGACAGTGCACTACCACACCAGTGCGACCAAAATGCACCACCAGCTACATGCCCGACCCGTACCACTCCTGCTGAATGGGCGTGGCACATTTGTTACTCTTGTTCTTTGTGTGACGCCTGGATGTTTCACAATCCCTGTGACTTCAGTAGTATAACTTTAATGGCAGCTCCATCACCCTGAAAATTGTTCCAATGTCCACAGTACAGGTTTAGACCAGTTAAGAACACAGCTAGACTCCCCGGTCTTACAGGGGAAGGAAGGAGTACTGTGTTAGTAACTACTATAACGTCTCCCAGTGGTACCAAGCTGCAAGGGACAGTATCTGAAGAGGTTGGTTGCAGTCAAGATCTCTGGTTGGCATGGTCACCCATGGAGCTGGGAGCTACTAGCTTAACCTGGAAACTGGTACTTTGTTAGTCACGAACTGCGACATAAAACACACAAACATTTAAAAAAAAGGAAAAAGCATCACCACATTTTGTTCGTCCCTAAACCGTTTTTCTTTATAAAGTTTGAGGTCCTGGCGGGAGGGGAGTGGGGGGGCAGGAGGGGGGGGGGGGGGTAATTACAAGGAAGGGGCGGCGAGTGCCAGCTGAAAACTGTCATTTTAGGGTTAACCCCCCCGTACCACATACACATAGGACTGCAGCCTCCCTCACACGCTTTGTCACGTAAGGGCACAGTGGTGTGTGTGAGCATCTTTTTACTATTGGACTTGCCTCCCCCTTCTGTTCTGTTCTCCTTGCACATCCTTCAGTTCAGATGGGGGTGGTTGCTTGCTGTCAGAATGGCGTCAGCAGCGATTTGTGGACTGAATGTGTTTTGGCTCTTTACCAATTGTTAATTACTTATTTGGAGGTTCTACAAGGAACTACAAGTCACCAAGGCCACTTCAGAGTGATAAAACATAAGTGAGACTTCAGGTATATGAGAGTGAGTCTGGCTGAATAAAGAGGTTGAACCTACACCTGGCCGCTTCTGCTGCTCACATGTGGCCTTTGGGTGGAGGCGGAGCTTAAAGCCTGGTTGAAGAGTTTGGTTCTCAGGATGTTCCTGACCTGAGTGTAGGTCCTGGCCTGAGTGTAAGGTTTTCCATTCCAGACTGTTCCATAATTTCTGACCCTAGACCCCGAAGGATCTTGTGCCCTATTTTTAAGTCTCTCGAAGTGACGTTACTTGATCAGTTGTGTTGACGAGGAGTGCAGGTTTCTGTTTTGATTGCAGTGGCACGCCAGATTTTGAAGGCAGTTAGGACCTTTGCCTCAGTATCCTTCATACATTATGCACAGAGGTCTGCACATGATCCTAAATTTGACAGGGCGCCAGTAGAGAGCTTCAGGGTTGGTCACTTGCAGCTGATGGGTGCAGTGGGCACCACGGGATGTGAAGGTTGCCACAGCATCATCGCTAGCAAAGATCATGCATTTAAAGCTTTGTACTACAAACTCCCTCACATCAACTTTTGCCACAAAATTTAAAGGATTAT
The DNA here is from genome assembly GCA_963921515.1 of Calotriton arnoldi. NCBI lineage: Eukaryota > Metazoa > Chordata > Amphibia > Caudata > Salamandridae > Calotriton > Calotriton arnoldi. The sequence goes on along the minus strand of CAWUFW010000077.1, from coordinate 6,109,303 downwards.
GCATTTTCCTTAATTTTCTTTTATAGTGTTACCGCCACCTGTTAGTTATGCTTCGGTTTATGAAGTAATTTGATTAATGTGCCCACTAAGGAAGCCATACAGGTTAACTAATGAGGTGTGTCTGCTAAACCTAGCAGAATTCACTGAACCTAAATGCAGAATGCCTTAGAAATATGTTTGTGTTAGTAATTAATTTTTGTGCAAGCCAGTGACAGAGATGCTTCTTGTATTTGTAAGACCCCTGCATTTATTTAGTTTGTTCACGTATTCATGAGGTACACATATCGTTGTAGGGCAGTCAGCAACACCCTGGTGTAAGGTGTTTACAAGACTCATGGGGAAAATACTGGAAACAGGCCAACTCACTTCTTTGGAAGGTTTTTTGGCCCACATGGGCCAAAGTTATAGGCCATGCGAATGATGCCTCCTGTGGAAGACAGATCACAGTGTTACCAATAAAGCATTGTTCCACTATGCAAAACGTACCGCACTGATTTAACCGAATCTTGACTAATCGACCCTTCTTGTTTTAAACCCCCTCAGGAAAAGCTGGTCAAGTACATCAGTAGGCAACTGCAATGCAAACTCCATGTGCCGAAGAATGAAAGGACGGCGGCACTCAACCGCTACCCAAGAGTCTGCGACTGGCTCTACACCATCGGGGTCGGAAAGGAGACCGTGAAGGCAAGTTATGAATAACAATATTAATTCTCAATGAAAAAATTATGAGCAGAGCTCTAATAATACGTTGAATGAAGGACTAGAGAGCAGTTCCAACCACAAGTTTTTATTGTAACACTGAAAGTATTTACTTGAAAGACCTTCAGGGTGATTGTTTTTGTAAAAACCCAGCAAGGAGGCCATCCTTGGTAGCTGGCAGATCACCTCACCACTTTGGTGGTTTGGACTTCTTGTATCGCGTGTCTCTGGAGTGGGGGTGAGGCAGATCCCTCTCATCACCCTGAGAGTGGCAGGTGGACCTTCCATCCTTCCACAACCCAAGGATCCATCATAAAAGAACCCCTGGCTTCCAACAGGGATGCAGGTGACATACTGCGAGTATGAGGAGTCTTACATGAGGAGTATTTATTCACTTATTTAAAAATGAATTATTATTATTTTGAGTTTTACAAAGCACTAGCTAGACCCGAAGGTATCAGAGCGCATTACATGTTGTGTGATAAAGTTTACAAGAGATACATGAGTTAATTATGAAGTAGGGTCTGTAGGCTGACTTGCGTCAAGGCCTATTTTCCTTTGAATCAAACACTATTAATAATGAAGATTTATTTTTAATCCCCCATTGGTTGTGAGCTGTTGAAATATACACATGGGCACCAAATCATTTTGAGCAGAATAGTTACACCTGTTTCATAAGATAGATCATTCTTCTGGGGTTTCTCTATATTTTGTTTTAAATTTGTATTCTGATTTCTACCTATAATGCCTTCCCCGTTGCGCATTGTGATGGGAGTGGTGATCCTTTTCCTCCATTGTCATCATGTTTTTGAAAGAGGAGGCCATTGATGGAGTGACTACATGTTCACATTTGGTCAATTGGTGGTTTGGGGGAAGTTGGTTTCCTGTTTATAAAATTAAAATGTGTAACTTCTGCCATGCACATGCTGTACGTTTGAAACTTATTTTGTGGTGAAACATTCAAGGATGCCTTAAAAATCCAAGACTGATGTGATTAGGTGATGTCTTAACTTGACAGGTTAACCCTCCTTTTATTACAACTGGACTGGCTCTGCTGCCTTTTGGCATGGTTCGTGCCAAAGAAATGCCACATACATACATACATACCACATACATACTAGCGGCACTACATAAGGTTATTGACCATATCAGGCAAACATTCTATGATAGGGCCTGTAATACACACATCCTAGCAGGACCGAGCAGTGTAAGAAACAGAGCGATTTGCCGGAGAGGGCAGACTCCTTAGCAGTCTGTCCTGTTTTTCCTTCTTTCGGTTGCATTGGTGAAGGAGCCTTGGGCTGGTAGACCAGGCGGGACCACTCAGGACACTTTACTCTGAATGATAAACTCCTTTCTGAAAGGTTTTGTTCTCACTGATCGTTTGAGCTAATTTTATATCTCTATATATATATATATATATATATATATATATATATATATATATATATATATATATATATATGTATGTTCTGTTGGCGTCACTCGGGCTTGTCTACTGCAGTGGTATGCCAAGGGTGTGTGCTGATTCCCGCTATTTTTAATATATTTAATATATATTTTTAATATAAATGAGTCTTCTAGACACTCCTTTGGGGAAGTTTAATCTCCCCTCACTATACTGGGAACACACAGGTGGGTTCCCTGCATTACTACTTACTGTGGTGACCAGACATGTATTGATCTTCGAAGAATGCTGGATGCTTTATTTGAATATGCTCAGATAGCAGCCTGCGCGGGTACCAGCATTTAGGAAAAGCGCTCAAGATGTATCTTGCACGTACAAAATGTACAGCTGCTCTTACTCAGAACATGAATAGCTATGAATCAATTTTGACAGTCTACTCACATAGGTTCTATTGGCTGAGCAACAAATAAAATCCTTTTAATTTGCAATGCTACCTAAATCAGCCAGTGTAATCCTCCTAACATCCCCAAATAGGAATGTGCCACATCTAAATTCCGCTCATTCCAACTGGAATCCCTCCCCCTGGACAACAGAAAATGTGCCGCACATCTGAAGCCCTGAAGAGCATTGTCCTTATACTAGAAAGCATAGAATGGAACTGGGTCTAATGTCTCAGTGGACTAATGCGTCCACTGCAGGGGCCTGTGTTAGACCTCATGGTCACAGGTTCAAATCCCAGCGGATCCACTCAGCCTTTCGTCCATCTGAGGTCGATAAAATGAGTACCATTCAGTTGGGTAACAATAAACATCTATTATTCAGCGCCAAGATGCCCCTTTGGGGGTAACGTGTGATTTACAAATACACATGTTATGTAATCAGACAGCTATCCCATGTGAATATGTATAAATATCTGTAACCTGTCGAGTAATGCCCGCCCTGCTGCCCAGTGACACGTTACATCTTCAGAATGCATATACCCACACCCTGGTTTATGTCAACCTTCTGTATTGCCTTACATAATTCCAGTGTTCTTCAGTACAGCATTTCTGATCAAAATGTTCTAAATAAATAATTAAAGATAAGAGGCTGCGGCCGGGCTGGGATTGGCTTTCCCCAAAGTCTTCTGTATGGCTACTAGAGAAGTTCCAAATAATTACATGAGACTCATTGTGATGTAAACTGCATTGAAGATTATATTTTCCTTTCTACCTGTCACATCGGCCATTTGATCATTTTTGTGTCTGGTGTTATATATTGTTCATATTTCTTCATATGGATTTTATAGTTTATTTAATGTAGATTTTGAATTGAGCATTCCATAAGGCACCCTATTTTTTAAGGCATAAAGTTCCATTTGTGGTATTAGGACTTCGTGGAAAGATTTTAAATTTTGGTTAAATATCAGAAATGGAACAGTAGTCCTTTGAAAAAGAAGCATTGCAAAGCCAATAGGTCTCTCCTATTAGAGCTATTGGCTTTGGCAATGTTTTGTAGGTATGCTGTACACCAGGAAGGATGCTTTGCAGTGTGGCTAAAACAATTTTTTTTTAAAGTGCTTTGACGCAGGCAGGACTAATGCAATTTCTAGCCATGCTACACAGAAACCACACTGCTATACATCATAGCTACAAATCATTGCCAAATTCAGCAATGCTCATGCTGTACAGCAATAACTAAAGGAAATGGCAGAGCCAGTAGTCTCAAAGGTAAGACCTATTGGCTTTGCCAGTGCTTATTAGGACATGGCACAGTATCCCTGTCATTCTGAGCAAATCAGTTAATCTCCCCATGCGTGAAAAAGAAGAAAAAAAATGACATTTGGCAAAAAATCCTTTCACATAAAGAAAGCAATTGTGCTCATGTCCATGTCTAAAAGCAGATAACATCTATGGTCACAATAAACATCCATTTCAAAGGAGAAAGGGGCTTCTTTGAAGTGTGTTTGGCATAGTAAAATATAGATACAAATAGCAAGAGGTTCAACAAGAATGACAGGGATGAAGAAAAAGTAAAAGTAGTGCTTCAATCAAAATGCAATCAGCAGAAGAACAGCAATAAAGCTGAAGCAATCAGTACTTGGTCCATGCTCCAGCCGAAAGAAGATGAAGTAAAGCCAGCATATGCTGGCTAACTAGAAGGCAGCAAATAAGACTGACAATGAAGCCAGCAAATGTGAAGCAATCGGCGGGTTGCAAGACTCTTGTTGTATACAATATCTCTTGCAAGCGAGAGCACAAGCAGTGCATCTGCTGTTGTAGGCGCAACCTAAAACTGAGTTTCAGGAAAAAGTTAAAAGTGAGCTATGCAGATAATGGTTTCCATGCTTCAATTTTTTTAAAAGCCAGCCTACAGTCAAAATTCTTACAAACTGTTTTTATAGCAAGTGTTCTCACATAATCTTATATTGCATAATCTTTAGAGGGAAGGTTCATTGTTAAAGACTCCTAAACCATTTCGTGAATGCATTTTCACATTTATTTTGACAGGACCTTTTGGCACACGAGTAACATTTCATTTATACAAAGCATTCACGGTTCTATCTACAAACATAAAAAATATGGCGAATATCATGTGCGTGCTTTGCACTACTTGCGTATTTTCTACAAGAATGTTTTCACGCCTTTCTCCTGCACAATGCACATGTGAAATCTTCTATTTGGCTCAGGTGTCTCCTCTGCCTGTACCCTCGGGTCTAACTGCAACATACTGGAAGGTGTGCAGTGTTGATGCATGGCACTGGCATTGTTATGGTTGTCACACATTGTTCAAGATCTGACCTTTAGAAACCGCACAGCTTCAATTAAAACACTTTTTAAACGTTACCAGGGATTCACTTAATAGGGCTGATTTATTTACGTTCTTGAAATGGATCTATGTTTTATTTGTGTCTTTCACTCACCTTCAAAGTGTTTGTCTCTAAAATATAAATATGACATGCAATAAAAAAATATAATGTTATTGTGTATTTCAAAAATATATAAATGTGAAATAGAATTGTGTAATTCAAAGATCTGAATCCCTACTTGATATACAGCTGTTTAGTCTTCCAACAACCCCCATAACGCACAGGGCTCCATTGGGCTACACATAAACAAAGAAATAGGCAGTCCGGGATAGAAAACTGCACCACCTTACTATACACAAATAGTAGATATACTTCAAGATTCAGGTTGCCCACCTCCCTGGTCCACTGCCTTGGGACCATACAAATCTAATACATTTAAAAAGCACACAGAGAGGCAACACAATATAAAAAAATGCACAGTAAGTGAATCAATCCAGACTCTTCAGTCGTATGCGGTATATTCTTTTTAATGTCGCAAGATGATTGAACACAGCAGCCGCAATACAGCCAACGCGTTTCGCCCCAATGGGGCTTCCTCAGGGCTTTGCAACAGTACGTAAATCTTTCATCAGTTCCCAATAATGGATATGATAAATTCCTCAATTTATTCGACACTTAAAATCAGTGGTTCCCAATTGCTTAAAATATGTGAAATCCGCAATTTGTGTTGCGAAATCCAGGTTAATATTTCTCGTATGTTCACTATGATAGGTGAAACTCCAAATATTGAAAGTTTATTTCATCAATGGCCCCAGTAAGACGCCGTGCCTCTCAACCCGCCGCCGGCCTTGAACATTCAATGTTCAAGGCCGGCGGCGGGTTGAGAGGCACGGCACTCCAAGCACCCTTAACTCCTAGCGTGCCTTCACTCCAAGCACCCTTAACTCCTAGCATGCCTTTACACAAGGCACCCTCACTCCTAGTGTCTTCTCTTCGAGCACCCCTAACTCCTAGCGTGCCTTCACTTCGAGCACCCTTAACTCCTAACGTGCCTTCACTCCAAGCACCCCTAACTCCTAGCGTACCTTCACTCCGAGCACCCCTAACTCCTAGCGTTCCTTCACTCCGAGCACCCCGAACTCCTAGCGTGCCTTCATTCCAAGCACCGCTAACTCTTTGCATGCCTTCACCCCGAGCACCGCTAACTCCTAGCGTGCCTTCACTCCGAGCACCGCTAACTCCTAGCGTGCCTTCACTCCGAGCACCCCTAACTCCTTGCATGCCTTCACTCCGAGCACCCCTAACTGTTTGCATGCCTTCATTCCTAGCACCCCTAAGTCCTAGTGTTCCTTCACTCCAAGCACCCCTAACTTCTAGCGTGCCTTCACACCAGGCACCCCTCACTCCTAGCGTGCCTTCACTTCAAGCACCCCTAACTCCTAGCGTGCCTTCCCTCCAAGCACCCCTAACTCCTAGCGTGCCTTCACTCCAAGCATCCCTAACTCCTAGCGTGCCTTCACTCCGAGCACCCCTCACTCATAGCGAGCCATCACTCCGAGCACCCCTCACTCCTAGCGTGCCATCACTCCGAGCACCCCTCACTCCTAGCGTGACATCACTCCGAGCGCCCCTAACTCTTTGCGTGCCTTCCCTCTGAGCACCCCTAACTCTTTGCGTGCCTTCACTGCAGACACCCCTAACTCCTAGCGTGCCTTCCCTCCAAGCACCCCTAACTCTTTGCATGCTTTCACTCCGAGCACCCCTAACTCTTTGCGTTCCTTCACTCGGAGCACCCCTAACTCCTAGCATTCCTTCACTCGGAGCACCCCTAACTCCTAGCATTCCTTCACTCGGAGCACCCCTAACTCCTAGCATTCCTTCACTCGGAGCACCCCTAACTCCTAGCGTGCCTTCACTCCAAGCACCCCTAACTCCTAGCGTGCCTTCACTCCAAGCACCCCTAACTCCTAGCGTGCCTTCACTCCAAGCACCCCTAACTCCTAGCGTGCCTTCACTCCAAGCACCCCTAACTCCTAGCGTGCCTTCACTCCAAGCACCCCTAACTCCTAGCGTGCCTTCACTCCAAGCACCCTAACTCTTTGCGTGCCTTCACTGCGAGCACACCTAACTCTTTGCGTGCCATCACTCCGAGCACACCTAACTCTTTGCATGCCTTCACTCCGAGCACCCCTAACTCCTAGCATGCCTTCATGCCGAGCACCCCTAACTCCTAACGTTCCTTCACTCCAAGCACCCCTAACTCTTTCCATGCCTTCACTCCAAGCACCCCTAACTCCTAGCATTCCTTCACTCCGAGCACCCCTAACTCCTAGCGTACCTTCACTCCAAGCACCCCTAACTTCTAGCATGCCTTCACTCTAGGCACCCCGAACATTAAGCGTTCCTTCACTCAGAGCACTCCTAACGTGCCTTCACTCCCAGCACCCCTAACTCTTTCCGTGCCTTCACTCTGAGCTCCCCTAACTCCTTCTGTGCCTTCACTCCAAGCACCCCTAACTCCTAACGTGCCTTCACTCCAAGCACCCCTAACTCCTAGCGTACCTTCACTCCGAGCACCCCTAACTCCTAGCGTTCCTTCACTCCGAGCACCCCGAACTCCTAGCGTGCCTTCACTCCAAGCACCCCGAACTCCTAGCGTGCCTTCACTTCAAGCACCCCTAACTCTTTGCATGCCTTCACTCCGAGCACCCCTAACTCCTAGTGTGCCTTCACTTCATGTACCCCTAACTCCTAGCGTGCCTTCACTCCAAGCACCCCTAACTCCTAGCATGCCTTCACTCCAAGCACCCCTAACTCTTTGCATGCTTTCACTCTGAGCACCCCTAAGTCCTAGTGTTCCTTCACTCCAAGCACCCCTAACTTCTAGCGTGCCTTCACTCCAAGCACCCCGAACACTCTCGTGCCTTCACTCCAAGCACCCCTAACTCTTTGCATGCTTTCACTCCAAGCACCCCTAACTCCTAGTGTGCCTTCACTTCAAGCACCCCTAACTCCTAGCGTGCCTTCACTCCAAGTACCCCTATCTCCTAGCATGCCTTCACTCCAAGCACCCCTAACTCCTAGCATGCCTTCACTCCGAGCACTCCTAACTCCTAGCGTGCCTTCACTCCAAGCACCCCTAACTCCTAGCGTGCCTTCACTCCAAGCACCCCTAACTCCTAGCGTGCCTTCACTCCAAGCACCCTTAACTCCTAGCGTGCCTTTACACAAGGCACCCTCACTCCTAGTGTCTTCTCTTCGATCACCCCTAACTCCTAGCGTGCCTTCACTTCGAGCACCCTTAACTCCTAGCGTGCCTTCACTCAGAGCACCCCTAACTCCTTGCATGCCTTCACTCCGAGCACCCCTAACTGTTTGCATGCCTTCATTCCTAGCACCCCTAAGTCCTAGTGTTCCTTCACTCCAAGCACCCCTAACTTCTAGCGTGCCTTCACTCCAAGCACCCCGAACACTCTCGTGCCTTCACTCCAAGCACCCCTAACTCCTAGCGTGCCTTCACTCCAAGCACCCCTAACTCTTTGCGTGCCTTCACTGCGAGCACACCTAACTCTTTGCGTGCCATCACTCCGAGCACACCTAACTCTTTGCATGCCTTCACTCCGAGCACCCCGAACACCTAGCGTTCCTTCACTCAGAGCACTCCTAACGTGCCTTCACTCCCAGCACCCCTAACTCTTTCCGTGCCTTCACTCTGAGCTCCCCTAACTCCTTCTGTGCCTTCACTCCAAGCACCCCTAACTCCTAACGTGCCTTCACTCCAAGCACCCCTAACTCCTAGCGTACCTTCACTCCGAGCACCCCTAACTCCTAGCGTTCCTTCACTCCGAGCACCCCGAACTCCTAGCGTGCCTTCACTCCGAGCACCCCTAACTTCTTGCGTGCCTTCACTTCAAGCACCCCTAACTCTTTGCATGCCTTCACTCCGAGCACCCCTAACTCCTAGTGTGCCTTCACTTCATGCACCCCTAACTCCTAGCGTGCCTTCACTCCAAGCACCCCTAACTCTTTGCATGCTTTCACTCTGAGCACCCCTAAGTCCTAGCATTCCTTCACTCCAAGCATCCCTAATTCTTTGCATGCCTTCACTCCGAGCACCCCTAACTCTTTGAATGCCTTCACTCCGAGCACCCCTAACTCCTAGCATGCCTTCACTCCAAGCACCCCTAACTCCTAGCGTGCCTTCACTCTAGGCACCCCTAACTCCTAGTGTGCCATCACTCTAGGCATCCCGAACACCTAGCGTTCCTTCCCTCCGAGCACCCCTAACTCCTTGCGTGTCTTCACTCCAAGCACCCCTAACTGCTAGCGTTCCTTCACTCTGAGCACCCCTAACTGCTAGCGTTCCTTCACTCTGAGCACCCATAACTCCTGGCATGCCTTCACTCCGAGCACCCCTAACTCCTAGCGTGCCATCCCTCCAAGCACCCCTAACTCCTAGCGTGCTATCACTCCAAGCACCCCTAACTCCTAGTGTTCCTTCACTCCATGCACCCCTAACTTCTTGGGTGCCTTCACTCCAAGCACCCCTAACTCTTAGCGTGCCTTTTTATGTTGTGTTATTTATGTTTAATATAGTGCACAAATCACCCGGGGGCATCTCGGCACTGTTACGGAAACAAGTATCAGTGGAGAGGGAAAGGATTGAGATCTGAGTAGTTTTCTGAATTTACAATAGTTCGGACAAGAGCGCACATGAAGTGGAAGCTTATTCCAGTAGTAGGGAGCGAGGTAGGAAAAAGCCTTTCTTCCGCTGCGAGCCGGGCGAATGCGAGGAGCACACACACAGTAAAGCTTTATCGCGATGACCCGGTGTGTATGCTTTAATTTTTTGTTGCAGATATAATGGGCCTTTCCCTTTTAGGGCATTATAGGTAAGGCAGCAGATCTTCAAACAAGATCTTTTCCTCACTGGCAGCCAGTGCAGGTCCTTCAGCAACGGAGCCGAAGAAGTACCAGAGGGGCAATTGAGAATGAGCCTGGCTGCAGTATTTTGAACAACCTGAAATTTGGCAACTAAACTCTCATTAGCATCCGCTAAAATGGCGTTGCCGTAGTCTAGCCTGCTTATTACTAAGGCTTGGACTAGAGTCCTTCGGGCAGAGGTTGGAAGATAGGGGAATATTCTGCGCAGAATATGCATGTTATGGTAACATACTCCGGTGGTAGCCAAGATGTGCTCTTTCATCGTTAAGGCTTGGTCTATTTTCATACCAAGATTCTTTACTGCTTGTTTGGGCACAGGAGCAGACCCCAGTTTGTGAGGCCACCAGTCATCTGTCCAGGTAGAGGAAGCTTTTCCAAATAGCATGATCTCCGTCTTATCTGCATTCAATTGGAGATAGTTCTTATTCATCCAATCGGAGATGGCTAACATGCCCAGGGCAAAATGCTTTTTTGTCACTGTCAGATCAGGGTCAAATGTAAACATCAACTGGGTGTCATCTGCGAATGAGATTATTTCAAAGCCAAAGCACTCTGCGATCCTGGCAAGGGTAGCCATATAAATATTAGACCGAGTGGGGCTCAGGCAGGAACCCTGCGGAACACCCTTGTCTAGGATTGTCTTGCGAGAGGCATATGGGCCCAGGATGACCGTTTGATGTCTATCTTTCAGAAAATGATGGAGCCATTTGAGTGCTGGGCCTTGTATGCCGATCTCTCGCAGCCTTTCCAGCATCCTCGTGTGGGAGACTGTATCAAAGGCTGCAGAGAGATCTAATAGCTCGAGCATGACTGGGTTACCTGCGTCCAGCCCCATGCAGTCTGTCACGGCCAAAAGCGCTGTTAACGTGCTATGGCCTGGACGAAAGCCAGATTGGGAGGAATCTAGGATTTGGTTGGATTCTAGATAGGCAACTAGTTGTTTATTAATTAGGCTTTCGAGCTGTTTGCCCAGGAAAGGTAGCAAAGATATAGGGCGGTAATTGGCCAGTGATTTTTGTTCCAAGGTAGGTTTTTTTAAAAATAGGACGTACACATGCCACCTTCCACTCAGGCGGGATGGTGCCTGTTTTCACCGAGCAGTTGAAGATCTCTAGGATCGCCGGGGCAAGGCAGTTGGCCAACAGAGAAATTGTTTTGGGGGGGCAGATGTCCACTGGGGAACCTGACTTGGCTGTCGCCAGAGAACTACGGATTTCCTGCAAGGTGAAAGGCGCAAAACTATCTAAGGTGTAAGGAATATCCTTTAGCTGATCTGCACCAGAACTAGTAATCCCTGTTCCAGGAGAAGGGGGATGTTAAATTTTGGATAGATGTGGGAGATTTTCTCCTGAAAAAAATTGGCCAGTGAATCACAAAGTTTCTGGGATTCAGAGGGGGGCTGAGTACATGCCCGAGGAGTGGTAAAGTCATGAACTATATTGAAAAGAGCTTTAGGGAAGTTGCCAGCCTTCACTCCAAGCACCCTTAACTCCTAGCGTGCCTTCACTCCGAGCACCCCTAACTCCTGGTGTGCTGCGCCAGCAATATTCAACATTGACTGCTAAACATTTGGCAGGTGATGCCATTTGGAGGAGAGGGAGAAATATTATTTTATGAAAGGGGCCTTGGTATAAAATGATTGAAGACCACTGTCTGAAACCTGGGTTCTGATGGAAGACTTAAACGTCAGTGATAGATACTGAGTGTGAATGTTGATCGGCTCCATCTGTTATTCAATAAATATGCAAATTGCAGAAAATGGGAGCCGTTCAGTAACCCACTGGGTGTTGTATTTAGCACATAAGACCTGCTGCTTCCCTTGGTCTCTGCTTTGCCGGCTCATGATAAAGAGTCCAAATGGCACTTATCGGTTTTCTGACAGGGAATCGAGGCTAGTTCGGCTCAGAATCACTTTGCATTGATCCTGGATCAATCTTGTATACAAGCCTCTCGGCAGCCTTGACGCGTCAGCCGCAGTAGCAGCTTCAAGCTTCTCTCCTTACAGAACGTTATGGCCATCTGGCACTTGGTTATTATCAGCCCAAGTTGTGAAGATTGGATTGAAATAATGCATGCATTAACGTTTCATGAATGGAACACCCTGTCCCTAGGCTCCAGACTTGAAAGTAATCGCTTGAATTTCCATGCAGCCTTAAAAACTGGCTGTTCTGCAGAATTATTGTCTGGCTGCGTCTGATTACTGTTCTACAGGGCTCTGGTACTTGCATGAGTGGAAGAGCGCTAGAGGCACAAATCTGCGATTCAAAGCACTAAGGTTTCAAGCAACTAGGGGTTGTGCATGACCTGTAAAACCCATCTGCCCTGGTATAAAACCCATCTGCCCTGGTATAAAACCCATCTGCCCTGGTATAAAACCCATCTGCCCTGGTATAAAACCCATCTGCCCTGGTATAAAACCCATCTGCCCTGGTATAAAACCCATCTGCCCTGGTATAAAACGCATCTGCCCTGGTATAAAACGCATCTGCCCTGGTATAAAACGCATCTGCCCTGGTATAAAACGCATCTGCCCTGGTATAAACGCATCTGCCCTGGTATAAAACGCATCTGCCCTGGTATAAAACGCATCTGCCCTGGTATAAAACGCATCTGCCCTGGTATAAAACGCATCTGCCCTGGTATAAAACGCATCTGCCCTGGTATAAAACGCATCTGCCCTGGTATAAAACGCATCTGCCCTGGTATAAAACGCATCTGCCCTGGTATAAAACGCATCTGCCCTGGTATAAAACGCATCTGCCCTGGTATAAAACGCATCTGCCCTGGTATACAACGCATCTGCCCTGGTATACAACGCATCTGCCCTGGTATACAACGCATCTGCCCTGGTATACAACGCATCTGCCCTGGTATACAACGCATCTGCCCTGGTATACAACGCATCTGCCCTGGTATACAACGCATCTGCCCTGGTATACAACGCATCTGCCCTGGTATACAACGCATCTGCCCTGGTATACAACGCATCTGCCCTGGTATACAACGCATCTGCCCTGGTATACAACGCATCTGCCCTGGTATACAACGCATCTGCCCTGGTATACAACGCATCTGCCCTGGTATACAACGCATCTGCCCTGGTATAAAACCCATCTGCCCTGGTATACAACGCATCTGCCCTGGTATACAACGCATCTGCCCTGGTATACAACGCATCTGCCCTGGTATACAACGCATCTGCCCTGGTATACAACGCATCTGCCCTGGTATAAAACCCATCTGCCCTGGTATAAAACCCATCTGCCCTGGTATAAAACCCATCTGCCCTGGTATAAAACGCATCTGCCCTGGTATAAAACGCATCTGCCCTGGTATAAAACGCATCTGCCCTGGTATAAAACGCATCTGCCCTGGTATAAAACGCATCTGCCCTGGTATAAACGCATCTGCCCTGGTATACAACGCATCTGCCCTGGTATACAACGCATCTGCCCTGGTATACAACGCATCTGCCCTGGTATACAACGCATCTGCCCTGGTATACAACGCATCTGCCCTGGTATACAACGCATCTGCCCTGGTATACAACGCATCTGCCCTGGTATACAACGCATCTGCCCTGGTATACAACGCATCTGCCCTGGTATACAACGCATCTGCCCTGGTATACAACGCATCTGCCCTGGTATACAACGCATCTGCCCTGGTATACAACGCATCTGCCCTGGTATACAACGCATCTGCCCTGGTATACAACGCATCTGCCCTGGTATACAACGCATCTGCCCTGGTATACAACGCATCTGCCCTGGTATACAACGCATCTGCCCTGGTATACAACGCATCTGCCCTGGTATAAAACGCATCTGCTCTGGTATAAAACGCATCTGCTCTAGTATAAAACCCGTCTGCCCTGGTATAAAACCCGTCTGACGTAATATGACAAGCTTTTCCTGGACAATAAGCAGGACTAGTTTCTACCCCTTCTGGCAGTGTCCAGTGGGGCGTTGGGGCACTATATGCAAACTCCTGTAGCCTCTTGATAAGGATAAAGTGACGTGTTGAATATCATCCCTGCGGTCTGGTTGGAAGCGCCTGCTCCTTCCAATAGGGCAGTGTGTCTGGCAGCGCTCTCTCCGGCATCTTTAGATCCCTCACTAAGCGACCTGACGTTGCACAGGTTTACTTTGCTAATATTTATATTTCAAGATGTTATTTGAGCATCATCCTTGTAGTGGTTGGCTCTATCTGATTTTATATATTTAATGAAATAATAAAATAAGAGACTACTAGGTTTACACATTTCAGACAGCCTTCATTGGTCCAACCAAATGGTACAATGTCGGTGTAGCGTGCCACCTTTCGTGCCCACGAGTCACGAATTAGAGACCTGCGGGGCCTTGACAATCACTCTACAGTTGCTGCACTCATTTGGTGGTTCAGATAAAATGTGGATGCACAGGATTTGTAGAAGTCACTTCAGTTAAAACAATGTCTTCTAACTTTAGACAAGAGCTCTCCAGCCTCTTCTAGAAGAAGCACTACTTCTGACCAGTTAAAATCATCCCCAGCTACTCATGGATATTATCACTGGTGCAGTAGTGACCAGACCCATTAGTATTACACTAGTGATCACCCCATCAAGGACTACCAGTAGTGGGCACCCTATTGCATCAAGGGTGGTTAACAACAGTAGTGTCAGGAAAATGTTTCTTAATATGAAATGCGTCCAGGCGACTAGTGACACAACAGTTGGAGCAGCAAAGACCATCTGGCAAAGAAAATGAAGCAATAAGTCTCCCAAATTCAACATGAATTGTCACTCAGATGTCAGCTCTAAATAAGTTTTTAAAACATAATCATTTTGTCTTCAAACATCAACATGTCAGTTTCTAACAACATACGATGTTCTCTGAATGAAACACTTTCCGTTTTGTGTAAACAAACTCAGGGCTCATAAGAAATCTCGAAATTTTCTAAAAACAATTAACAGCGGTGTCTCAGTTCGATCAAGTGCCCCTCTGTCTAATTATCTCATATGTGTAGCTTCTGCCTCAAATGCCCAGGTATTGCCGCTACGTGCTAGGGGTTGCCCTCCCTAATGCTCATGATGCTTACAGTATGCCAAGAGTGCCCACCGTTATGCCACACTTATCATTGTGCTCGGGCTGGACTGCAATGCCAAAAAGTCACACAATATTTAATTCATGGCCATTGTATGCCATGGTGGCCACAGTTGGGCTCGGGTGGTCACAGGCCACAGTAAAGCCAAGGATACTGTAGTGAGCCGGTTAATCCAAAGAAAGACGCCAATACAGGAACTGTTAACTTGTAGTTTATTGGAGCATAGGAACCCCATGCCTGAGGAACCAGACACCAACAGATAGCATCAACTCAAACTGAAGTAGAGCCCCACATATGTCATAGACCCCACATTCTACACGAGACCTGACACAGGAGGTAAAGGGTGAAGAAAGACTGAGACACAATATAACACATCCTTCTTCTTTCATTTGGAACAAACGCAGGACCACAAGACAAACACAGCAGGAACCCCACACAGGACACCACCCACACCCAACAGATGAAAACAAAGCAAAAACCATTGGCAAAAGAGATCAGCGAGAAACAAAATTATCAAGCCACTTGAGAGGCCTCACAGACCTCTTTCCTCTCTCCAATTTGGCGTATGGCAACATTTTTGACACGGTCCCTCCCAACATCACCTTGTGGAAGCACCTGGGACTCTTTATTATTCGAGTTTGAAAAAGATAAGTCTGAATCCAAACCCCTGCAGAGGACTACCTCCACCCCTTTGAAATAACGCCACCCTTCTCATGTTCCAGACTTGCTCATTGTTGAACTTCAACCAATTGTGACCCACTTGTTTAACCTTGTAAGGACCACAAAACTTAGATAAACCAGATTTGACGTCACCCGGTTTGACTTTGACCCAGTCTCCCACTTTAAAGAAACCCTTCTTGGGGCAAAGGAGAGAATTCTCGGTTGCTGAGTTACTCCCACTTCTCCACATCCAGGAAGGAAACAACTTAGTGGAAGGTTTCCTGCCCCTCATCATTTCAAAAGGTGTTTTGCCTGTTGCTGCATTGGGTGTTGTGTGGTATGCCCACAACATGTCTTTATTCGCATTCTGCACATTTTGCCCTGCACTGCTGGCCAATTCCATGGTATCCTTCACTAATCTATTGATTCTTTCAACTTGACCACTGCTCTGTGGGTTATAAAGGGAAGTACAAACATGTTTTACCCCCACATGAGCCAGAAAGGTTTAAGTGGCACCCCTTCTCTCATAAAGATATCCTCCAGTAAGGCAATGGTGGTTTTGGTACTGATGTTCCTCAAAAATATTACTTCTAACCACCGTGATTTGGCATCTACCAAAACAGCAGCAAACCGTTCTTGTTCAGACAAAAATGTGAAAGGACCAATGAAGTCTAAGCTGACCTGTTCCCAGACAGAATCTGCTTCAGACATATGTAATTGTGTATCCTTGACACACCCACTCACTTTCTACCTCTTCTCAGAATTTTTACATGCAATACAGTTCTCAACCCACCTGTTAACGTCAGAGTCCATTTTAGGCCACCAAAAATTCTCTTTCACCCTTTTGAGAGTGAACGTTTGTCCCATGTGGCCTTCATGTGCTAAGGCGATTAATTTATGTCTCAGTGTTACAGGAGGAACAAATCTCTCACCCCTGACAATAATATGATCGGGATTAACAGATAATTCTTCCACCACTTTAGAATATAGTCTGACATCATCAGAATATGTACTCTCCCTCCTGACACCTTCATTGATCATTCTTGTTACAGCTTTAAGTGGATTCCATCCACTCATGTTTAGAAATTGCACTGTGCAAATCAGTTAAAACCTCATCAACACTTGCCACAACTTCCTCTGTGATTACTTCGCCCCCATCACACATTTTGTCTGGCATCCTGGAAAGGCAATCGGCCACTTTAGTCTTCCAGCCAGGCAAATATTCAACTGTGAAATCACATTCCTGTAACTTGACAGCTAATCGTGCGAGGCGAGGCGAGCTGAACAATTCTTAAAACCATTGGGTGCCAGCACCTTTAATAGAGGCTTGTGATCAGTCCTGAGAACCACTCTAGATCCCCATATAAAAGTGCAAAAATGAGAAGTGGCCCATACAGCTGTCAATGCCTCCCGATCAATGACTGAATAATTCCTCTTGATGTTTGTCAAAGAGCGGGACGCAAAGGCTACTGTTCTTTCGGCTCCACCGTGTACCTGCGAAAGGACGGCACCCACACCAACTGCGCTTGCGTCCACAGTAAACAGTGTCTTCAAATTGCACTGAAATGGGGCCAAAATTCTGGCATTGGAAATCTCTTCCTTAATACCAGAGTACGCTTTTTCTTGAGAGATTCCCCACTCGAACTTCCTCCCTTTCCTATGTAAGGCTCTCAATGATTCAGATTTAGTGGCAAAATCATTTACATATTTAGCATAATATTCTACCATTCCCATGAAGGAACGTAGCATATCTTTATCAATGGGTGTTTGTGCGTTGACAATGGCACTCACAAGATTAAGTTTCGGTCTCACGCCTTCACTGGAGATGCAGTACCCAAGGTACTCAAAATTCACTCACCAGAAACTTGCACTTCTCTTTGCATAAGCTGAGACCAGCCTCTAACAGTTTGCCAAGAACTATGCGTAATGTCATTGTGAGAGTCAATGCTATCTCCAAAAACCAGAATATCATCCTGAAAGAATGACGTTTCTTACACCCGCCAGGACTTTGGAGATAAGTCTCTAAAACACGTAGCCGCGGATGACAATCCGAAGCGCAATCTGTTAAATTGAAAGACACCTTCGGCTGTAACAAACGCAGTAAGATGCTTTGAATCAGGATGTAGCATTAACTGATGGTAAGCACTTATGAGGTCTAATTTGGAAAAAAACTTTCCCCCAGCCAATAAAAAAACGAACTCTGTGATATTGGGTAGGGGAAAACGACCCATTACTACATTCTGATTTAGGCTGCGAAGGTCAACACAGAATCTCAAGGACCCATCAGCCTGTTTCGTGATAACTATTGTGTGGCCTCAACAGGTTCAATGACACCATCACACACCATCTGGTCAACGATCTTTTCGACTTCTTCCCTCATGGCGATGGGAATTTTCCTAGAACTATGTCTCACCGGAATAGCATCTTTCTTCACAATGATTTTGTGAGTATAATCTTTGGCCACTCCCAACTTACTATTGAACACTGGTGCAAATTGTTCTAGTACCTTGTTCACATCATCCTCACTCACTACTTTGACCTGTTCTGACGCTCTGGGATTTACCACAATGTGCAGGTCATACTGATGAGACCAACTCAAAATAGGTGGACCTTTAGTAGCAACATATACTTTTCCTTATAGGCGAAAAATCAGATCCCCCTAAATCAGCAACGTAATTTTCAATTGTTTCAATCTAATCTTCCCATTCAATGGGTGGATTGCCTTGTAGCATGAGAAAGGATGGGGGAGCCTCAACGGCTTGTTTGATACTCATTGTGAATAACGACACTGGAAATGAAAGTTGAAGAAAATAAAAAAAAATCCACTTTTCCTGCACACTTATTGTTATGAAGATCTTCAGTGTCTAAAAGTGAGTACCACTGGTGGCCACACCTTGGCAGTGTTCAAAAAGAAACATCCCTCTCCAGACTCGGGCTCTATGGCACTGCTGAGTGAAAAGAACTGGTGGACGATGAGCAAGGAGCTGGTGAGGCAGTGAAGAGCTTAATATTGAGGCAAGGCGACAAAATTGAGTTTATTCAAGGTGGGCGCGGGAGGCACAGAATATGTGGAGAGGGAGGCACACAATATCTGCGCTCGCTTAAACGCAACTCGTGTCCGGAACCGGTGTCGGTTTAATGCGCTCGAGAGTGGAGGCAGAGCGCGTGAGGGAAGGCCGCGCTGGGAAGACAGGCGCGAGCCCTCTGCAGGCAGTTCTGAGACACCGGAGCGCGCGAGCTAGACAGCGCGAGCGGTACGCGCTTGGGAAAGGCGTTTAAATAGAGGCAGCTTTAACTAAATAACGGAGCGAAAACGGAGGTTGAGCAGGGCAGCATTAAAGTAAATATGACTCTCGAAGTAGAACAATCCTACCGCACCAGTCACAGTGGTGAAGAAAATGTAGGCAGGGCACAGGGTTCTTTTCACGGGCTCCAGTAACAGCTGACAGGCCCTATGGTGTCTGGCACATCCCATCCAGTCGCCAAAATGTAGTGAGCCGGTTCATCCAAAGAAGACGCCAATACAGGAACTGTTAACTTGTAGTTTATTGGAACATAGGAACCCCATGCCTGAGGAACCAGACACCAACAGACAGCATCAACTCCAACTGAAGTAGAACCCCACATATGTCATAGACCCCACATTCTACACGAGACCCGACACAGGAGGTAAAGGGTGAAGAAAGACTGAGACACAATATAACAGATACCAACAATATCGCCAGGATGCATGCCATGATGCCATGTTTGCACCAAGGCTGCCCAAAACATTTAAACCATGACTGCTCTTATGATCGAGCCACCAGTATGCCTGAAATGGACACAGATGTGCCAAAGATGACCCCTTGTGTCAGGGGATGAGATGTGCCCAATACTGCTGCCGATCTTGTACATCAAAGAACGTTTTAAAGTCAAATGCATAGACACATGGCACACTCACACAGATACACACACCTGCATGCGTACCCCTTGCTCATCACCCTGAACCAAGTGTGATTGTGATCTGTCTCGGCTCTGCGTCTGGCCCCTGCAGTCCTCGACCTCTAGGTTTGTTCCTAGCTGACCTACCAAGCTCTCACACTTCTGCGCTTGTTTCCTAGCCCAGTGTTCACATACACATTGTGTCTGATCGAGCAGGCCTGCAGTATTACCAAAGCTATGATAAGACCAGGCAGCTGGGCCTGTTGTGTCCTGCGAGACACGTTCTAGTGTCTCAGCAGACACAGAGTTGTTAACCACTCCCTTGGGGGAAAGGGCACACATGCATCCCACACGCATCCATCACAGGCGTCACGAGTGACGTGAGCCTGTTAATAAAAGGGACCGGGTGCACGTGCTCGTGGCCAGTTATAGTACCATACTACCCGGTGTGTGTCTCAGTCATTTTAGTCATGTGGGCCTAGGGCCCGACACAACATTGGCGACAAGGCGGGTCGACCCCACCTGCCACCCGATACCAGCCGGTGCCAAGAGTAATTTTTCCTCATTGCGGAGGAAACAGAGACAAGCCGTCTGCATGGGGAAGATCGGGCTTGGCACCGCGAAGCAGCCGTCTATCTCCAAAGAAGGACGAACAGAGACTGGCCGTCTCCTGCTCCATGGGCTCCAGTAGAACCCAGAAGGACAAAGCACTCACCACGAGCCATACGGCGCAGCAACTACCCGAGTCCGGTGAGAACACCTACCCCCCTGCTATGCCTGCAATGTGCCCGCAGCTGCGCCCAGGCGGTCACTACCTCAATTAAAAGGTCCTGTGACCCACAACGGGTGGCGATAGGGAGACTCCGTATAATGCGCTGAAGTCCCCCGCCCCACCCCCTCTTACTGTTGCATCCAGAGGCGCCGGACGGCTGAAGAAGCGCTGTGGTCCAGGAACACGCCGTCAGACCATGCTCACTGGTCTGGCTCCTGCAGCACTCGCGAGGGGGTGAAGTGCGGCTCACCTTGCAGTAGCCCAGAAGAGGGCAGGAAAGAAGAGTCTGAATGAGCCCCGCTGCCTGCAAATGTTTGCGGTTCCCTGAGCTCGTGACTGGAGCCGCACACCATAGCCCCAACATCATGAGCGCCTGAGGGCGAAGTGAAGGCGACGTGGCAGCCATGCGGTGAGCGGGTCGATGCCCCTTACCTGCTGCGGAAAGCTGCTTTTGCACACCGCCAACTGCCCCAGCGCGGAGGTGCCACGGAAAGAAAAACATCGAAGGAAGCCCTGCACCGGTTGCTCGCAACGAACTTCAAGGCCCGCAGGTGCAAGAGAGACCGCTGCGGCCGGTGAAGAGAAAACCTACGTGCAGCGCCACCTAGCGGTCGCATGCCTGTGACGCACCATGAGGAACCAAGCAGCAACGAAGACACGGAGGCCCGTGTGACCTGCCCTGGCCGTTGTGAAGAGGCCACAGCGTTCCTATCGATGTTCACACTACCCCACCACAAGTAACTGCAAGATAGAGGAACCGGCCAGAGCAACCCCTGTTTGCCTGGCACAAAGTCAAACACAGCCCACAGAGAGAGAAACGGCCCGCACTAGGAGGCAGGCTGCATGACCTCCAATGTTCAGCAGCCACACCACTTACCGGAGGATATTCTCTGAGGCAACCCTGCGCAGGAGGAGCATCCAGCGAGCACTGAAGCTGTCCGAGCCCTGCAAACGGCCTGCACCTGAATAGCCACTCCGGAATGGTTCCCAGCTTCAACCAAGGCTGCCGCAACCGGAACAAACAAGTGCACTGCAGTGCCACCTAGTGGCCATCGTTGGTTACTGCACCCAAATAAAGAACTGCTACCTGACACAAGCACTTCCCCCTATGAGGCAAGACCAAATCTGAGGCCATCAATAGGCACTTGCAGACATGTGTTTGAGCAGCTAGAGTGAAAGACTTACAAAAAAGAGGGGAACTGTAGCCACACACCCTGCTCCATGGGAAGGGTCTGCAGAACCATGAGGTAGCTAGTCTACTCCCAAGACAAAGGTCACAGCTCCAAGAGAACAGACCGCTACCCCGTGCACAAAGCCCCTGCCAAGAGAATGGCCAGGTGTACAGCGCAAGTCTAGGTGGTGAAGCCACATGCAGCCACGTGTGGAAGAATCAGCAAAAGGCCGCCACAACGGAGACTGGCAAGAACGTGCCACACACACCACCGGAGGGATGCATCGTGTTTCAGAGGGGAGAGACGGTGAACCCCATTACAGAGCCCCAAGACGCTTAAAGCCACCACACCAAGAAAGCTGCCAAGGATCCAGTGTCGACAGGAGTAACCAGAATACAAAGCCTCCAGCCAGCTGTCCCCACCTAGGTGCACAAGAAAGACTGGTGCAGAGTGCAACCCGAGTGCCTGTCTTACACCACCGCAAGTGAGAAGAATGCGCCACATGCCCCTGGCGGTGAACGATCACCACCGCAAGGAGGAAGAGCAGGCACGCCAGGTGCCAGAAGAAGGCGCCCAAGAAAAAGACGAAGCGTGCGCAGTACGAGGTGCGTGACACATGCACCCAGAAGCGCGTCAGCTTTGGTAAATGCCCAGGAGGGAAAGAGACCTCTCCAAAGGAAAGAAGCAATGCTGGAGACAGCAGGGAGATCCTTTACATCTCCACAGCAGCAACGGAGCCCCGAGTGGGCCAAACACAGAACAGTGTCCTCCCTCACACTGCCTCAAGACGGAGTCGCTGGTGACTCAAGACAGGCAAGAGGAGAGTCGCACACTCCAAGTGGCCAGCCACTACCACAGCTCCCTACTGCCCGTGGAAGTCATTCCCAGAAGAGGGAACACCCGGAGTAGGAGCTTCAAGAAGCTGCCTGAAGAAGGAGCACACGAGACAAGTGGCTGTTCGCCACCCAGCAGAGAAGAGCGACAAGTCTCGCCCGCATGGTCCAGAGACCATTGAAGTTGATAGGCCCTGTTGGCCTTTTTGGAACATGGTGCATGTCACTGCACCCGGAGGAGAAGCGAAAAGAAGAGTGACAATCCTGTCACCTGGAAGAGCTGGACAAACACAGGTGCGCTAAGGAAAACAAGAGGAGAAGCACGAGGACTCGTAGCACCACAAGCCAAGAGCACACCCAGAGACACCAGACAGCCACCAAGGCGGAACGACGTCCCTGGAGACAGCCCCATGGGAGAACCAAACGTAAGCCGCAGCAAGCGCGAACTGCGTCTCTCCCCAACACTTCCCAGTGTGACCGTCCATCCCAGAGTGTCGGCAGTCGAAGTCGGACGGCATCCCTGCTCCTGACCGCAGATGCCAGAGGTGAAGGAACAGACTCAGCAAGGCAGAGACATGTAGCTGCGAAGTTCCTCCAGAAACCTCCTCTCACAGAAGATCGTCAACACCTGTTGTCCAGGTCCCATGGCATCCACATCATCAGTGCCATGTGTATAACACCTCATCCAGCAAGAAACGTGGAAGTGTGACCGGAGGGTCTACACTAAGAATCGGACAACCAACCAAGTTCAGAAGGAGAAGTCGTGAGCGGCCGGGCCGGACGATGAAGAGAACCCGAGCTACAAAAGGAGCGAATCCCGACACACCAACAGCAAGTGAAGGGGTGACAACCAGAGAAGGAACTGGCGACCGTCCAGCGGGAGACCGAGAGTAAACCGCAAGCCTGCGCGAACAGAGTCTCATGCCTCACGTTTCTCAGCGTGTCCATCACGCCAATGTCACCAACGTTCTCGTAGCCCAAAAAGTCCAAGTGCACGGATGCAACTGCCTCCCCAAAGGAAATGGAGGCACCTGGCCACCCCCTGCTTCAGGTGATCGACTCAAGACTGAAGGCCTGCACCCATCGAGGCAAGTCATCACCACCTGTTGTCCAGATTCACCACACGGCTGGCAATGCCATCACGCCAGTCCTCGTCAAATGCGTAAAAGACTACTATCTTGAGTACCAATGGACTGGAGTCCTACACTGTTGCTAAACCAGCCGACAAGCAAAACCAGAGGCCACCTGTTGACCTGACTTACACCTGAACTGCGGCAGCGAGAGCATGTCCTGACCAAGACTCATCCACCCCTGAGGTTTGTGCGAGCGACTGGGTACTGGCTCCTCGGTGGTCTTGCAGCTGCCCCCAGTCGGCACACACGCAGCCCCAGCGCAGCTCACAAGCAGTCCCGTGGTAAACCCGACAAAGGGCCTCCCCAGGCGGGAGAGTTGGACTTGATATTGCCCCACCGACGGGTTACAGGATACCGCAAAGTAGTCTAGCAGAGGCGTCAGTTGATCAAGCAACACCATCGTGAATCTTCACCTTGGACTCCAACCATGCTCTTGACGCACCCAGTTTAATGAACTGTTATTACCCACCACATGCCATCCTCAACGTCAGCGAAGGGGAGCCACCTCGGACCAAAGGACATGTTTCCACCGGCAGGTTACAAGAGTGCAGCTGACGTCTCCAAGCCAGTGTTCGTGTCCTGAACCACCCAGGTTAAATTATGAGTGCCCGCCGAGATCGTCCTGCTGCAGTCAGAGTCACCAGTCCTTGTCTGCTGTCTTCCTGATGCCTGACACGAGAAGCTGATGGACCCTGTGGTGTATATTTAATTGTTGTTTTACTCCTACAGGTTGGACTCGCGAGTGTTTGGTCTTCATTAAAATTTGGGAGGAATGTTGTGTCCTGCGAGACACTTTCTAGTGTCTCAGCAGACACGAGTTGTTAACCACTCCCTTGGGGGAGTGGGCACACATGCACCCCACACGCATCCATCACAGGCGTCACGAGTGACGTGAGCCTGTTAATAAAAGGGCCCGGCTGCACGTGCTCGTGGCTAGTTATAGTACCATACTACCCGGTGTGTGTCTCAGTCCTTTTAGTCATGTGGGCCTAGGGCCCGACACAACAGGGCTCATGCTTAAGTCCTCACTGAGTGTGTATTCGAGCGGCACCCTGCCATTGGATTGGCTGGCTGTCACTCAAACGGTTTGAAGGCGAGCAGTGCTACTTCCTTAATTGACCTACTAGGCTGGGCAGAACCTCTGTGATCTACTTCCGGGAAGCTGTGGACCTACCGTTGGAGACCGCAGTCGTTCATTCTCCATATGCGTGTGTCTGTGTGATCACAAAATCACATCTTACTGGGGAAGGCCGAATAGAGACCCACATGTATTACAGGTCTGTTAAAATACATTTGCTTTTCATCGGTGGTAGGCTCTGCCTATGGATTTTGGCCCAGTTCACTTATTTATGATTCTTGTATCACGCGCACCTTCAAATTAATTGTCTTAAGGCACATTGTGATGCTTGTCTTGGTGACCCGAAAATAGTATTATTTTTTTGTGAGAAGTATGGGCTTAAAAGTCACATCCTCCTTAGTGCTGTTAACTGTAAAAGCAGGACTGGGTGGAGGTCCCTCTCATGACATGGGCCCGTTGACAGCTCCTTGCTACTTGGTAAGAGCTTCTCTGCGCTTGCTCGAATGCTAATCAGGGCAGACGCAGCTCATTGCTGGAGAGACATTCTCACAGCTGCACTTCATAGAGCATCAAGAGGTTTACTACTGATTGTAAGTCATTATGTTAAAGTAGGATATGCCACATTCATGCTCTTCAATTAAAATGAAAAGGTTTTTGCTATTTAAAACCTTGTCTGATCAATGGATTTCTATGACCTCAAGTGAGAAAAACCAAATTTAAAGTTAATTGATCGACGTAGAAAAATAAGTCACCACATTTTATGACTTCGCCTAGCAACAGATTTAAACCCTAGGAAGTGGGAGAGTGATTCCAAAGGCGCAGAAGTTACAACAGAGGTCTCTCTTTAAGGCTTTGCCACTTGACTGTTATTGAAGATCTGTTGTCATTCGCAGCGCTCACTGCTACCTCTAGTGTGGCCTAGAAGTGTGTGTCACCCTGCCCTTGGAGAGTGGCAAAAGTGTGTGTCACCCTCCCTTGGAGAGTGGCATGCACATATGAACTAGAACGGTGTTGGTTGGTTGGTGTGACCTGTACCTTGAGTAGGAGGACTTGTGTGGGGTCCAGAGAAATGTGCAAGTCAAGTGGCGGCAAGGTTGGTGCGGCCTAATGCCTCAAGAATGATTGGAAAGTGGGGTGCCTAGGCCAGTAATACGTAGCCTAACCTAGGAGATTAGTGTGGGAGGCTGGCAGAGAATTGTGTGAGACTGAGTGTTGACACAGGATAGAGGTAAGTGTATAGGTGTGGGTGCCATCCATGCATGATGCTCAGGGCTGTACTTGTGGCGCCAAGAAGTAGGTGTAGGTGACCTGTTGTGCCGCGATATAGCACCCAGACAGGTAGCTGACGGACGCATGCGACACTACATAAGGACAGAGAAGAGCACCCATATGCAGAGTAAAACAGTGTACCGGTAACTACCAGATGCAAGTTACCTACGAAAGAATAGGTAAGAACAGGGCTTTAAGCAGGGGTGGCTCCTCCACGTGGGCGTCGGAGCATCGCCCCACTGCTTTCTCGCACTGCGAGAAGCAGAAACGTAAAATGGTATAAATACCATTTTACGTTGCTGCTTCTCGCACTGCGAGAAAGCAGAAGAAGGGCATGCCTGGTTGGGGGCGGGCGGGCGGGTCGGGGAGGAGTGGCTAGCCCAATGTTATGGGCGCGGACTGTTTGGTCGGCCCCAAGGCCGACCAAACCAGTCATAGCACAAACATGAAGAAAACGGCCTCCCCATAAACACCTGTAAGGACGGCGTCCAAGCCAATCACAACGCTGCCATTGCAGCGTTGTGATTGGCTTAGGGGAAGAGAGGGAGGCTGCCTGCTTCTACTTCCTGTGAGCAGAGAGAGCAGGAGACGCGACGTGGGAGTCCGGGACCGGAGGCAAGTTTTTAAAAAATGTTATCTTATTAAATTAACCCCCCCCCACCCCTCCCCACGATTCATGCCGGCCGCGACTGGCTTTAAGTGGAATGAAAAAACTAGGGGGTCTCTCAAAGGGGCGTGGCCGATGCAATTAACGGCGTGACTTAAAAACACGCTAGCTAAATATCTTTGCTTAGCATAGTGTACCGCCCGACTGGTATGTACCGCCCGACTGGTATATACAACAAGTAACATCACACCTTCAACTAGTCAGTGCTATTGGCTTTGCCAATGGTTGTTAGTTGTGTAAGATAAATAAGCAACAACTAGCTTAGTTGTATAGAATATTGAAAATGCTTCAGTTCTGAAATGATGAGACTGAAAGAACTATAACCAGCAACAGTGAAGGGTGGAACTGCCGCAGAGCTAAGATTTTTTTTTTTCACCCTGAGGGTAAAAATGGAGAGCCCGATTGGGACCCGTCTCAGGACCTGCTTCTTAGAACTGCCGGTGCTGATCACCGGCAGGACGCGGCCCACTTAAAGCCCTGGGTAAGAATGTATTAAGGTAGGTGCCAGGCAATATGTAAAGGTAGCACACCGATACAAATGAGGGCTATTTACAGGTGGAACCTAACTGCGTATTAAATATAGCGCCTGGATACGAGTCGGTGAGACTATACAGGTTAGCACGTGCATGCAAAATATTAGTATATGAAGGTAGCAAGATAAAAGTGGCAACTAAATGGAAAGTAACCCTGTCTGGAGGTAGCACTCAGGTGCAGGTAGCAAAATATATATTTAGCAAGGCTGTGTACAGGTGGTACAAAATAAAACCGCACTCCAAAACAGAGCAAGTGTGTCTACATTTTGAAACCAGAAGCAAGTGATGTTGTATTAAAGAGTAAGATTTCTAAGTAACATCACGTTCCATTCTCGGCCTTCTAGTTTGGATTTTTCCATCAGGGGTTTGGGTTTTGAAACTGCCAACATGCAAAGTGCTGCAGTTGCCTAATAACTAGGGCGAAAGCTATCACACGACCTAGGCCAGTTGTCAGTCATATGATCAGCCAGAACTGTTCACTTTTGTTGCCGCTTGCCTCCCTTGACATGCGTTTATTTAAAAAAAAAAATATTAATAATAAAAAGCCCTGGAGGGGTTGGCTTTCAATCAGCACCTGCAGTCCACCTCTCCTGCTGGGACAACCCAGTACCGTATAGTGGTGGGATCACTCGCGACTTCAGGGGGACCCTGCATGATCAGGTGGGAGCCATGATGGAAAGGGAACAAACACAGAGCAGATGGTGGCCCAATAAACAACTGGGGAAGAAGGGTTAGGGGTCACGCTAGGCAGAAAGGCTGTGAATGTAGGAACAAGTAGTTCTGAGGAAAAAGGAAATAATATGGGTAGGCCAGCCAGAAGGTGAGACTTCACCTACTCTGGAAGGTAAGTACTGAGCATTATTACAGCCCACCCTTCCCCTTAGTCCTACAAAGCACTCCGTCAGGTATTCACACCCACTTGCCCGTAGCACCCAGATCTCAGCTGCAGGTGCGCAGCCCCAGGAGCCATCTCATCAGCTGCGAGCCCAGAGGTAGAAGCGGTGCATTAAACACCCCGGATGAATGAATGTTTACTATGTTGTCAAGCCCTGCAGGCCGTGCACAGCGCTAGATACTCCAGTGTGTGAACCCGAGTCGCGGCCTCCTTCCCTGGTCCTTTCGGTGCTCTGGGACGGGGGGATTATACATACCCCTGCCGTCCCCCGCTCGCTGCCGAGGGGCTGTGCGTCACTGTGCTTGGGTGCCCGCATACCCCGGGCATAAGTCACCGTGCCGGGAAAGCACCGCGCTCATCCCCCGGCCCGCGTGGCTGAATTAACCTCCGGCGGCAAATATGTGCTGACTCGGCCCTCCGCCCCAGCCTATTTTCGTCCGGTGGCCGAACCCCAGCGCGGGCTCAGAGCTCACCAGTCTCCCAGCTGCTGCCCGGCTGCCAGCATGTGAGAAAGGCCCTCGTCAGCCGCGCGGAAGCATCTTAACGCCATCATGCAGGCTTTCCTTCGCTGGGCATCGGCGAGAGCCCAGGGGGACCTGGACACGGACCCGCCGGTGAAGCTGAAGAAAGTGCGCGGCCTGTTCTGCGTCGAGCTCGCCGCAGTTTCCGAGGTATGTGCTCTCAAATATGCGGTTTGAGTGTAGCGCTTACTAGCCCTTAAACTCTTTCGGAGCACTAATAAGTTTGGCAAATAATGCAAGTGAAGCTCTGGGAGATCAAATGTTGTGCCCAGGACCACTCGTTTTAGTGTCAAGTAGCTGAGATCAGAATCCTGGTTTCATGGTTCTGCCGCCTGCACATCTACCACTAAATCTCTGGAGCGAGCGCATCCCCTTCCTTGGCTCATTAAGTGCTGTTTCATGTCGGGGGTCGAAGGGCGTGGTCGTGAAATACTTTGTACACATTGGCCGAGGTGACATTTCTAGAAAGCAAATCCAAAACTTAAAATAAGTCCATTTGGCAGAAAGGGAACTGAAGCACATTGAGATATCTTTGCCCAGGATCACACTGTTGCTTTCTGAGTTGCACCACGGGTGATTGAGGCCGTCTGGGGGAGTTCGTGCACTCCTCTGTTGACATAGGATTGCTCAATGTTGGTTTATGCGGGGAGGGGGCGGGGCAAGAGTGAGTGGTGCAGTATTATGCAACTAGCCCTTGATTACGTTTCTAGACAGCACACATCGAAATTTAAAGGGAATTACACTCTATCGCCGTCGTATGCTTTGCATTTTATCATAAGGACTGCAGATGTTTGGGCTTAAACTGTTGTAAACATATTATCGGTTGAAAAAACGCTTTACTGAGTTAAGACTATTTGAACGCAGCATCTATTTGTAAAGGCATATTCAACCGATACATGAATTTTGCATCTTGTGTATGGGGGTTGTCGTATATAGCACTAACTTGACCCGAAGGTATTGGAGCGCTTTACACGAGCACCAGTTACATTACACAAGGACACATTCATTTTTTTGGTAGGCAGGGGAAGGTTAAGTGATTTGCCCAGAATCACAGGATGTTAAGCCAACACAGAGACTCGAACCTGGTTCCCCAGCTTCAAAGTCAGCAGCTCTGGCCGTTAGGCCACACCCTAAATAATAATTAAATAATCTAATCCATTACTATACTGAATAATACTCCTTTTATATATCAGAGGTTGAAGGGGGCTGGATCGGAGGGGCACAACGAACCAAAACCTTTTTAATTTATGAAAAACAGTTCCCCAACTTTTTGTGAAAAGATAACTATCCCGGGACGGTTGTTAGTTAAAATGCTTCAGCTGAAGTGCCAGGCAGGGGAGTCTCCTGTGCTGTGAAACTGAAGGCAGCAAAAGACGCACAGTTGATGGACAGAATGCAGAACAAATCAAAACATTCACCCCCAGTCAAGAGATCTGGGTTAAATCCATCATTCTTTTGCTCACCATGCCACCCCAGTTTAGACCTGGCCATATGCAAATCAGTCTTGACCCTGTGCCTCTTGGGAACAGTCCAGCCTGAACTGCCAAGCCAGGTGCTCCCTGGACCGGAAACAAGCATCCTAGGACCGGTTTCGGGGTTTCACCCCTCATCAGCCAGGATAGCTTGAATCCAGTGGCACAGTGAGCCCGGGACCCACGTCTGGGCATACCCGGCGCACTTCGGGCGAGACGTGGGTCCCGTGCTCTCCATGCCACTGGAGTCGAGCTATCCTGGCTGATGAGGGGTGAAACCCCGAAACCGGTCCTAGGATGCTTGTTTCCAGTCCAGGAGGACCTGGCCTGGCAGTTCGGGCTGGACTGTTCCCATTGGGCACAGGGTCAAGACTGATTTGCATATGGCTGGGTTCAAACTGGAATGGCATGGGGAGCAAAAACGATGGATTTAGGCCCAGATCTCTGTACTGGGGTGAATGTATGACATTGTTCTGCATTCTGTCCATCAATTGTTGTTTTTTCACGTGAAACTGAAGGCAGGCAGACAGCTGACCAATAAACAAGCCCTCTTGCTAGGGCGCCTGCTTGTCTGGAAGAAATGTAAATGTGCGCAACTGGTTAATCTGCAAATGTAAAGGGTGCCTGGAAGCTGATACTGGCTTTTATTTATTGATGGAATCACTTGAAGCTTTGTGATGACAAAGATTTATTCTTTTTAAGTGGTAAAGCAAGGGAGTTACGATCTGAACTGTGAAGGGAATTCTATTAAGGGAGACTTAAAGTTTTAAAAAATGCACTACCTACATTCTGGATATCACTAAATCCTATATTTTGGAAGCACCATTTGATCTTAAACCTTTTTTTGCATTTTGCAGCAGTCTGTCTTGTGCTGTCTGTAATGCAAGTTTAAAATAATGACTTGCATATTCACAGTGCTTTCTTCTAAGGCTGAGACTTCGTAGCACTTAAAATACATAAGTCACTCTTCTCCACTGCACCAACCAAGACTCAGTTCTGTAGTTCACTGGTTACACACACAGAACTCAGCGGTGCATTAACTAATAGAGGTTTCATAATTAACCATATTGCATTTCTCACTGATTAAGGTAACTTTTTTTTCTTTCATTTAAGCTGCGCGTTCTATGTAGTTACCTGAAGGTGAAAGACCAAAAAACATACAGAATGTTTTTTTTGCCACACTGTTGACTCCACCTCCATGCTCACTGATCCACCGCCCATTGTATGCTCCATCATAGTTCCCCTACTTTTTTTAATGCACTTCGACCTCTGTCACAGAAGGATGACAGGACTTTTTTGAATGCACTCCAAACGCTATCACAGAGGGATGACAGACCAAGACAGGAATTTGAATTTATGACTTGCAGAATCCACACTTGAGTTGAAGGGGAGGTGTGTGTGGGGGGAGGGGTTCAAACCACCACACTGCCATATCATCTTTTTATTTTGTTACCCGTGGCTTTGGACTTAAAATCCTTGCTGTACATCTGTTCCACAAATCCAACTTGTGTCTGCCCTTTGATAACGCCAGTCAAAAGGTTCCGGCTAATCCGAAACCTTTCCTTTTGACCTCAAAAACGTGTGCTGGTTACTTTAATAACCTCTTTCTTTATAAACCACAAGTATGCTGAAAAATGAAATCTTTTAATTTCAAATGGATTTGGGAGTGTCCGATATTGGTTCCAGAAGGACGGGGACAATGCCAAAAGTTCAGGATTATCACTATGTATTTGATTCCTCTTAGGAATCTTTATATGTAAATTTACCTAATGTAGATTTCCTGAAAATCTGGCCTATAAGTGGTCTTTGTGGGCCTTGTGGTGGATAGACCTGAGGGGATGGAAGTTAAAAAGTGGTTTCCACTGCACTCTGTCCGGTACATTGTGAAGTTAGGTGCTTTGCAGTACTCTCTCTTGGGTGGGATTGGAGTTAATGATGCTCACTGTTGTCCTGTGGCTGGATGGCTGTAGCATCGCTTTAGCTATTCCCTCCTCCGTGGCAGTTCTTTGTGGGTACCTGTCAGAAATTGAGTTATTAAGGTGGGAGGGTAATACCCCTACCAACTCGATGAACCCACTTTGGTTAGGTCAGACAGTTCTGAGAGAATCTCTGCTCAACCCCTGGTAGTCATAGCACAAACAGCAGGCAATCCCCCAAAAAGTGCGTGCTAAGTTAAAGTATTACCAACAATTTTAAATTAAATAACACAACACAATAAATTATACAAACCAATCTAGAAAAAATGAATGAGTAAAAAGACACAGATTGTCAAACTAGGTTACGGGGAACCAAGTATATGAATTTTTAAAGTTTATGGCAAAAAGTGCCAAGAATAAGTAAAGCGCCAGTCAAAAGTCACCATTCGTGCTTCACTGGGACCTAGGCGTGATTTCATGCTGACCACGATGAAGAGAAGGTCAAATAAACCAAGGCGTTGGAAGTTAAAATATTCCAGTGGTCCAAGGTCCAAGACTGTGATGGGCAAGGATTCCTCGAAGTTGTCAGCGAGCTCTAGCTGAAGGCACTGGTGTTGGCACCAAAAGCTCAGAGCAGGATAAAGTTGGATTTCGTTACTGGGGAGGTTGCTTCGCAGATTGAGTGCATTAGACGCATCACCCCAGTCTAAGTTTTTACCTTCAAACTTAGTCACTTTTTTAGAAGTCAAAATCTTCTGCAGGACAAAGCAGGAAGCTGTAGACAGACAGGACTCCACAAGGCCGGATGCATTTGCTACAAGGCCTGCTGAATCAATCTGAGCAGGATGAACAGTGGCGGCTGCTACTTAACGGCAGTGGGGGGGGCGCATCGCTGGGGAGTAGGGGGAAGGGAATGAAAACGAAAACAAAAAATCACTTACTTACCTACCTGCCTGCCAGCCGCCGCCTCACGGTCCTCTTTGCCCGCTTCCAGGACTCATGGGGCAGGAAGCAGAAACAGGAAGCACCCAGGCTTCCAGACTCCCCTAGCCAATCACGACACTGCTCATAGCAGTGCTGTGATTGGTCTGAATGCTGTGGCACGGTGCTCAGAGGTGGACTGAGAGCCTCGGCATGTTCTCCACCCTGGCTGTACAATACAGTCCTGTGTAAAACATGCCAAGTGCGCATAATTGTTTGGCCGACCCAAGACGGCCGGCCAAACCGTCATGCGCACTTGGGAAGTGCCTACCACTCCTCCCCCTGCTCTGTGGGCAGTCCAGCCCACCCCGCCCCTACAGAAGAGTACAGAAAAATAAAATGATAATAACATGCTGTTATTATAATTTTATTTTTCCTGTGGGGTAACGCTCCTCCGCCTTAGCTGAGGAGCCACCTCTGAGGACGAACATGATTTTCTTGCCCTCCTTGGATGTGACCTCCCTGGGCACACTTTTACACTTTGTCCAGATCCTCTGGTGATGGAAAATGCCAACTGTTTAGAAGTTCTGGGAAAGTTCCTCTTGGTCAGTCCAGCAGACCCAAACTCCTGAGGGCAGACTTCTAGGCACCAGGTTTCTCTGCAGCCAGGTCTTTTGCAGGGTCCAATTCTTAGTGCTCAGCTGGGCTCTCTTGGGATCAGGAGTCTTTCTGCTTTTTGTGTCCCTGAAGCAGGAACACAGAAGGCCAACCACTTGACCCCTCCGAGAGCTGGTCCAGTTCCTGGGTGCCAGCAGTATTCCTTGTGTGAGTCCTCTCCCCCCTGCAGGCTTTGGGAGTCTTCTTCTAGCAGGGCAATGTTTTTCAGATGGACTCATTCCAGGTCTAGGAATGTTCTGAGGCAGTGGAGGTGGCAGATGTATCCTGTGTACTAGTCAGTGATTGGAGAAACTACCACCCAATCCTAACGATTTTCTCAGAGTCCTCCGCCCCCAACCTCCTTTTGCAGCACTTCCTCTTTGGCTTCCTGTGAAGTTACCCATGAGCCCCTCTTTCAAGATGACAGAACCCAGCTGCACTCAGAGAGGCCTTTCATCTGCTCCAAAGCTACTCCCTTAATTAGATGAGCTCTCCTTACACCTGACACCTCACCTGAGAAAGTAATGGTTTTCTCTTGTACTGAGACTGGAGTCAGGTTGTCTGTGAGAGTCCTGGGAATGAATAGGAGAAGCCCTCATTGGCATCTCCAGGTCAAAAGAGGTAGTGGTAAATCTGCCCTTTTTCCGCTAACTGTTCCTGTCCACTTCCAGGTAGCTAATCCTTGCTAAGAGATCAGCAGTTAACATCCAATCATCCGTACTGGGTTCGGAGGCAGGCCACTGTCCTCTGAGCTAGGGTTGTTAACTCTCCAAGCCAAGGATGTGTATTCCAACTCTTGAGATATGATCAGTGGCAAAACTAGCTTTAAACTAGTTCTGGCTCAGGCATCCTAAAGTACATTTTTATGCATATACCTTTCTCCTTATGTTCTCAAAAATATATCACCATTACATCAGATTTAAAAAACTAAGCAGGAAATAACTTTAAAGTATTTTTCTAGCCCTTTCCTAACTGGATATAGGAGATTACAATCTTAATCCCATCTAATCCTATTTAGGGAAAAATCTACAATGCCTGAACAGTGAAATAGCTTTTGGCTTTCAATTCACTGCGAGGGCATACTAACCCCAATATGTTGTCTGCCCTATTTGTATACATTTTAGTACCCTGCAGGCTAAGAAGACACATTTTAGGGGTGATTTATGAATACATAAAAAACACGTTTTTCCTACATAGCATAGATATTTGTCCCTGCCTGTGTGCCTGCAGTGCTTTTAAACTGCAGCCAACCAGAGCACAGTGCTCCTCCTGGCAGACCTATATTTTTGGCATGTATGTGGGTGATGCAAATACACGCTGCTGCCCACATATGACCTTCATCTTTCCATGCCATAGGTGCACTTTAGGCACCATTTACAATGGACTTTAAGGACAGTTAAATCTGCCAAATAAGGAGTTCCAATGTACAGCACGTTTTAGAGAGGAAGCACAGGTTCTTTACTAGTGTTCAGCAGTAGTAAAATGCACAGAGTTCTAAAGCCACTAAAGCTAGGGTCTTGAAAAGGCAAAAAATCCCAATTGACTAGGAAGAAAATGCAGTTTGGTTACAGTACCACTCTCTCTTGCGTAATGGAAGTTACAAAGTGATTTGCATTGCTCTCTCCTAGGCTTTGTCCATAGAGATGGCTTGCAGTGCTCTCTTTTGGGTAGAAGGAGAGTTGGCTGGCTTTCGCTGCTATGGCTGTCTCTCTGGGCTACTTTCACTTTCTCATGATTCATTGAGGGAATGGGTTGCGCCTGGCAAACATGCAGTTCTAGAAGCCATCATCACAACTGGAATGCAGGTACTTTTCCCTTTCTTCCGTCCGCAGTTACTTCAGGTGAGTCCACTTCCTTCTAGACAGACACCTCAATAGCTACCATAATCCTTTTTCGTGAACCGCCCTACTCCCTAGTGAAAGCCCCTGCCCTAGGATGGCGACCTGCAAGAGGGGCACCTATCGCACAATCCAAAGCATGCTTTGTCCGTCTTATACAGACACATATCTCATGAGTGACTCTCACAAGGATTTCTCCAGAGGGTTCCCACCTACCTTTTTATTGCTTTAATTCCTTCCTTCAGTCTGTTACTTGGCAGGGGCAGCTGGATACAGTGTTGTCAAGTTTGGTTACCTGGCTCGGCAAGGAGTCCAGTGAGGTGAGTGATGACAGAGGCAGATTTGTGGAGGGGCCAGGCTGAGAGTTGCAGTATGGTTTTCGATTCATGATTATTGAGTCTGGGAATGAGAGCAGAGTCACATATTTCCCTATAAGGGCTCTTTTGCTCTATGCTATGCCTAACCCACTTAAGACACAATTAGGTGGTACCTAGCCTGGCAAGCAGTAAAAATGATGCTGGCAGTCATCTTGGAATGAACTTGATGGCGTGTTAAATGACAAGCAGAGTTGAAGTGCCAGTCCAGCATCTTGATGGCTAAAGACAAGGTATAGCTTCCCTTACCGTAGTAGATTCACAGGTACTGTCCTTGGTCCATGGCACATGGTGCCTCTTCTGGAGACTTGCAGAGCCACTGCATGGTCCTCACCATCGATGTAGCTGTTAATACAATTGAATTGTGCTGTGGGGAGGAGGAAGATCTCAGGTGTGGAAGAGGGATACTTTTAGTTGTTGTGATGTAATGAACCAAGGACTGCTAGGGTGCAAGGATATATAGAACTGAAATCACGCGTGTTTGATTGACAGTCGTGGCATTTTCATTCTGAAGCAGCTTCAACTTGGTTATATCTTCAAGTTGGTAATGACTGGGACATGGAAGATGGTTAGGAGTTCATGCCTTGCTTACTTACCACTAAATTCATTTGGATTAAATCATCCTACTCGCTCATTACAAACTGACCTGTCTGTTACGCTGAAGCTCTGGTAGGACCGCAGGAGTCGGTTGGGAGTGACCCTTGTAGGTAGGAACATCCTTGGGGACTCGATTGGGAAGAATGGTTTTGAATAAAAAAGTATGTAGGCAGCAGGATGTCATCTAGTATGACGGGCATTCACTTCAAGCTAGAAGATTGGAGACATTCTGCGTCTGTCCTGGGCGCGAACGCTCCTAAAGGCAGTCCTGCGCCTTTTCAGTGTATTGGTTCTGGTGTCTGTTGCATTTTGCAGCAACATCACAAGTTGCTAATAGCGCTCTATAAAAAGTAAGTAACTTCAAGCAGATCCATGTAGTCCAAACCATGGGATAAAACAGAATGTGGGAGTATGGGGTTCCGGAGTAGCTCGCCGAAAAAGCGCTTCAACGCCTCGTCAGGGGCAGAAAGCGCTATATAAATGCAATTACAATACAATTACAATACTTAGCATTTCTTTCTAGTTTGTTTGATTTTTTTTGCACATAAATCCAAAATGTTTTTAATTGCCCGTTGTTTGTGGCCCTCCTTTGTGCGTGCGAATTTATTTAAGGTTACTGGGTGATCACTGCAGAGTAGCAGCCAATGGGACTTACCCAGTCTCCGAAAAAATAAACCCTCTGTCTTGGGCACGTGTTGTTTAAAGGTTCATAGTGAGGGAGAACAGGGGAGTCTCCTGGTCACGAGTGGGAGTGTTTTTTTTAATTTATTTATTTATTTACAAGCCAGAGTATGACTGAGTCTCACACTTGAGTCACGCGCGGCGAAGGGTCATATTGTGCTTTACCCCGCTCTCTTGCACACAGTCATTTTCTAAATCCCTGTGCGGTGCCAGAGGAGGCCTCTGGAGATCCCAGGGCTTCTGCAGGCGGGGGGTGCTGTCCTAGGCCTATGCTGTCCAGGAACGGCCCTCGGCTTACAGTCGAATCTATCTCCGTCCTTTCAATCAACTC
This sequence comes from Calotriton arnoldi, assembly GCA_963921515.1. Taxonomy (NCBI): domain Eukaryota; kingdom Metazoa; phylum Chordata; class Amphibia; order Caudata; family Salamandridae; genus Calotriton; species Calotriton arnoldi. The sequence continues at coordinate 6,072,138 of CAWUFW010000077.1, read as the reverse complement.
TACCAGAAGTCTGTCATCACGGTAACGGATACGTCATGAGCTGCTCTCCCTGCGCGCGATCGACTGAATAGTTAGTCACTTGGAACTCGTGAACCCACGACTCTAGTCACATCTTGTTTTATCCTTTGTACCTCTGTGGCTCGGTTTCCAACATTTCATTTGTCATGCAGTGCTCCGGTCTCACGTGGCTACAAGTTCATCACTTTCCGTAATTCTCACTGGCTTGAGCTGCTCGGATACCGGAAGTCGGTCGCGCTTGCATAGCTTTGTGGGTCCAGCTGCCAGCTTTGTGGGCTCTTTCTGTGCGCAAATTCTCTGACATGAAACACTCGCGACGCGAGTTAGAGCTGTATAGCCTGATGTAAAACGAGAGATGTACAGCCTGATGTAAAACGAGAGATGTACAGCCCGATGTAAAACTAGAGCTGTACAGCCTGATGTAAAACGAGAAATGTACAGCCTGATGTAAAACGAGAAATGTACAGCCTGATGTAAAACGAGAGATGTACAGCCTGATCTAAAACTAGAGATGTACAGCCTGATCTAAAACTAGAGATGTACAGCCTGATCTAAAACTAGAGATGTACAGCCTGATCTGAAACTAGAGATGTACAGCCTGATCTGAAACTAGAGATGTACAGCCTGGTCTAAGACTAGAGATGTACAGCCTGATCTAAGATTAGAGATGTACAGCCTGATCTAAGACTAGAGATGTACAGCCTGATCTAAGACTAGAGATGTACAGCCTGATCTAAAACTAGCGACGTACAGCCTGATCTAAAACTAGCGACGTACAGCCTGATCTAAGACTAGAGATGCACAGCCTGATCTAAAACTAGAGATGCACACAGCCTGATCTAAGACTAGAGATGCACACAGCCTGATCTAAGACTAAAGATGTACAGCCTGATCTTAGACTAGAATTGTACAGCCTGAACTAAAACTTAAGGTGTACAGCCTAATATAAAACTAGAAATCTACACAGCCTGATCTAAAACTAGACATCTACACAGCCTGATCTAAAACTAGAGACATACAGCCAGATCGAAAACTAGAAATCTACACAGCCTGATCGAAAACTAGAAATCTACACAGCCTGATCTGAAACTAGAGATGTACAGCCTGATCTTAAACTAGCGACGTACAGCCTGATCTAAATCTGGAGATGTACAGCCTGGTCTAAGACTAGAGATGTACAGCCTGATCTAAGACTAGAGATGTACAGACTGATCTAAGACTAGAGATGCACACAGCCTGATCTAAGACTAGAGATGCACAGCCTGATATAAAACTAGAAATCTACACAGCTTGATCTAAAACTAGAGATCTACACAGCCTGATCTAAAACTAGAGATGTTCAGCCTGATCTAAAACTAGAGATGTTCAGCCTGATCTAAAACTAGAGATGTACAGCCTGAACTAAAACTAGAGATGTACACAGCCTGATCTAAAACTTGAGATGTCCAGCCTGATCTAAAACTAGATGTACAGCCTGATATAAAACTAGAGATGTGCAGCCTGATCGAAAACTATAGATGTACAGCCTGATCTAAGACTAGAGATGTACAGCCTGATCTAAGACTAGAGCTGTTCAGCATGATCTAAAACTAGAGATGTTCAGCCTGATCTAAAACTATAGATGTACAGCCTGATCTAAAACTAGAGATGTACAGCCTGATCTAAGACTAGAGCTGTTCAGCATGATCTAAGACTAGAGATGTTCAGCCTGATCTAAAACTAGAGATGTACAGCCTGATCTAAAACTAGAGATGTACAGCCTGATCTAAAACTAGAGATGTACAGCCTGATCTAAAACTAGAGATGTACAGGCTGATCAAAAACTAGAGATGTACAGGCTGATCAAAAACTCGAGATGTACAGCCTGATCTAAAACTCGAGATGTACAGCCTGATCTAAAACTAGAGATGAAAAACATTCGGTACGCTCTATAGAGACATATCTTCGGATGACTTTTGCTCATATTCAAGGAAACTGTGACCCCCCCTCCCCGAAATTTCACAGAAACCTAAACAAAATGTCGCTAGCAGACTTGCAATGCAGCCTGGTCTAGAAATAGACTGGTCATGTTTTTATTACACTGGGCCGAGAGTAGCGCGAGGTACGTACAGAAGCTACTGTTTGGCGCTAGATGTGAGCAGCAGTGTCTGAGTTTTGTCCAAAAAAGTGTCAGGGCGGTGCATAGACAAGCAGGCCTCGCCCTCCTCTCAAAGCCAGGATAATATCAAGGCCCTGCGGTGCCCCAAAATACCCGATTTTTTTCAATTAATCAAACCTTGAAGTCAGACAGTTTAGATAAGGCCCTTTGGTGACACTGCATGGGGCACGCGCATGCACGCCTCGCGCCAGCACTCTTTCCACCAGGCCTGGCGCTGCTATAAACTGTTGTGCCCAGCTGGCACACAGTTTTTGCGCTCTGCTTCCACCTGCCATGCCCGCTGCTCGCTGATTGGTTCCTGTAAGGCGTATTTTCTTTCCCTCCGGTACGTGCTTGGAAAATGTAGATAAAACAAACCCCCAGGGCTTGTTGTTTTCGATGCTGCTGGAGAGAGAAATGGAACTTGACACTGTGCATGGTGTGTTTGTCACTGCGCGCCCCGGCCGCCTGTGCAGAAAGCGTGCACCACCGAAAACTGTCGTAAAAGGCCCCTTTCACAATGATCGCCGATGCTATGATGATAATTATGGGATGTTGGATATTTCGGCCTTTTTGTAATGGAGCTTTTCATAGTTCCATGGAGTGATTGTCCATCTCTAGAACCACCCAGCCTTCATTTTCCTATATCTTTTAACTTTGCCTCATCACTTCAGAAGAACATCCTTTCCTAGTGCCGCAAAGAAACCTACTTAGTTCCATACATGAATATGTAACTATTTTTGTTGCTTTTTAAAGCGCAGATCAATAAAGAGATGCTTGTTACATTGAATCTACGAATTATTTATTTTTTAAATTGACCGATAAAAAGCTGGGCGTAGTTCGCGAAGTAGCGCTACGCGAAGCTACGCAAAGTGCAGTTCGCACTACGCGAGCTACGCGTAGCACTACGCGAACTGCGTAGTGCACTGTTCGCAATGATTGCACAGTGCCGGATGCTTGTCCGCACTGTGCAATCATTGAAAACGGCATCTTGCACAGTGCGAGCTGTCTTTACTGCCGCTAGAGTAGATTTTTACTCGAGCGGCAGCTTTCTCAACGCGGACTGGTAGTTTCTCATCGCGAGCGGTCGCGAGCATACGCGACCACTCGCAATGAGAAACCTGACCTCCCCGCGTTGAGAATCTCGCCGGGAGGTTTATTTTCCACGCTCGCGATCGGCAACTTGATGTTGCTGATCGCGAACGAGGAAAAAGTCTCGCCGGGATGTCATTTTGCTTGCTCGCGGTCGCCAACTTGACGTTGAGGACCGCGAGCAAGCAAAAAATGACCGCTGCACTACGCTACGCGTTTGCACTGTGCTACGTGCAATTCGCGTTGTGCGAAGTAGCGCAAACTTCGCAAACTACGCGAGCGTAGCGTAGTGCTTTGCCCAGGGTTACTCCCATCCCACGTTTTTAGGTCGAGCCTGGGCAGCGCATGCGCTGCTCTGCGAGCCATGCTGTATTGGAGTTTGTACTCTAAGTCCCGCCCACACTCCGCCCAGATTTGTCATTGGCTTGTGTCATTGTCCTTCGTGAATGCTGGCTTCTGATTCGTTTTTAGGCTTGTTAGTCCCTCCTTAGTACCACCTTGTCTTCATTTGTAACCTCCCAAGAGGACTGGCCCTTTTATTCAGTTGTTACACAGTACGTCTTCTTTAGTCTGTAAGCACTATTTTCTTTAATGAGTTTCTCTTACTGCAGGAGGGTCTCTTGTGAGCAGTTGTGACCACCAGCTTGTTTATTTAACTCGTAGCAAACGGGGAGCTCTTCAGGGTCCATGGGAGACAGAACGGGGCAACTCAGCGATACTTCAAGCATTTGGAATGCAATAGGTCTTGCATTTGCAAGATTTTAAGCTATTGGCATTGTAAATGACAATGCCTTTTATTTATGTTTTAAAAACCAAAACATAAATAAAAGGCATTGTCATTTACAATAGCTCAAACTTGCGTAAATGTGAGACCTATAGCATTGCAGATGCTTGTTTATCTGTAGATGTAGCCTTGCACAGACTCTGATTGTGATGGGCAGTGCAGCTGCCAGAGACCAGGGTAACATGCATTGAAAGACTCTTGGAGGCACAAATGATGCTGTCACTCACAGTGCCCTGTCACATTTGAGTCTTGCTATTGACCATGTACATTATTACACATTTTCCTAATTGTTTCTCTGAAAACGCACTTTATTTAATGCTCTGAAAAGGCCAAGGTGGTCCCTGGGATTTGTGTTTTAAACTAAATATCTCCTGTGAATGCCCTTAGTAAAGATATGCTGTATACAGGAGGGGGTGTGCTTTCTAACAGCCCCCAGCCTCTGGCGGAGAGATTCTCTTTGTAGGATCCGCTGTGTGTTCTTTATACATTGTCCGTATTGGCATAGTCTGTGAAACCGAACAGAAGACTCCATGGAACTGAGGTTTGAGAGCTTGAGTTTGTTTTAACTTGAAAATGATTTCCAGGCCTGAGACCATGTTAAAGTGAACAGGAATATCGGGGTCATTTAACAAGGCGGCTCTCCTCGGTTTGCAGCTTGCATCTGTTTCCCTTTGGTCAAGAGACTGCCATCTTGAGGGCTACTCATACTCTGGGTGCCAAGCTCCGATTGGGACACTTGTATTCTGCAGTGACCTTTATGATTGGTACAAGCTGGTGGGACAATGCCTGGAGCCTGCATGGATGTCAGCTGCTCTGATCCACATGTCTCACCTGCAGATCCCAATCTAGATTGTCTCTTCTCTTCCACAAACCTAAAGTTGCAAACACACAGTCATTTGATCTGTGCCGAACATGGGCTAACCAGTGCCTGTGCCCAGGCCATACATGTATAAGAGAGAGGGGTGGTGGTGTTTGTTGCTTCAGAGGTGATGCTTTGGCAACAGACATGGGTCTGGAGGAGTAATGGAGATTAGAGCAAGTACTCTGCCATAGGGAGAGCCTGGGTATAGAGCTGCCTGTCTGAGCATTTGGATTCCCTTTTTATACAGCCCTAGAGCCATACATGGTTCCGCGGGGGAGTGTGTACAACAGTGACTCGAGCTGCACACCAAGCCTTAAAGGGGCCACATGTCTCCCTTTTTGTACGTAACATTTTCTTCCAAACCAGAAAAAAGAGGTAGGTGAAAACTAAACCCTAACTACAGGCATAAACGCATCTAAACACACAACTGGCAGAGTTGAAAATGTTGTGGTTCGCACCACCACTCTGACAGGAGTTTGTGGGAACAGGTCTTGAATGATAGGATGATCCTTGCTGTGAGTGCCAGGGTCACCTGGAGATAAATGCACTCATCCCTGAGGATACAGGCGGCTCATCAAGATGTACGCTGCCTTGGAGATTGAGGTTCTGGTCTTGAGTTAGTCCAGCACTTCCTGCTTCACTTTGATCATCATCTTCCTTTATTTACATCTTCTTCCTCAGTGTCCAATTACCTGGGATGGTTGCCACCAATATTGCATTGGGATATCTTCTCACCTGAATTTCTTTAAAGAAGGCACATTCTGAGTGATGCCAACATTTCCGTGGATGGCTGTCACGATGGTCCCCTGTACATGTGTGAGGCTCATCAGAAGAGGATCCAACAGCATCCCGAAGTCCCAGGGGGTGTCTGCTTTACCAGCACTGGGTCTCCGTCATGGATTGTTGTAGCAGTTAGCAGCTCATATAATCATCGGTCTTTGCTAGCGTGGTCTCTACTTGCTGATGGTCCAGAGGACGTGGTTACCAAAGAATGTGTGGGGATGGTGCTAGTCACAAGCTGCAGCAAAAAGATCAGTGTCAGACGTCCTGTGTCTAGAAGTGGGTAATGGACCACACTCCTGGGGGAACCTGTAGAGTGCAGTGGAAGTATGTATCCTGTTTCTTTGTTGACCTCAATCTCTTTTTTGGATGCGGTCAGATGTCCTAGAATCCGACAATGGTTTCTAATCAACTAACATCATTGAATCAACTCAGGCAGATTCAGCCAATAAAGAAGTTGAGAGGTTCATACGAAGATTGAGGTTTACAAAGGAGTAAGATACAGACTTGCAAAGCCCTCTATTTGGGGAAGTTCCACAGGAGCTTCCCAACACACGCTCTGTATGGGCGAGTTCATGTGGTGAGCAGACCACTACCTTCGCCCTTCTCCTCTCCCCCATACCTTGTTTTTTTCTTTGCAATACCCTTCCCTGGACACAAAGGGTGGTGTCTTCTCTGGCATTCATGGAAGCGGGCCAAGATGCAGAACTGCTTCAATCTCTATGCCCTGCCCCTTTATTCTTGTATTATGGAGGCGTGGGACGCACCCCTGCCTTTGCTTATTTTTTATTTCTTTTGGAGGTTGGCACCCCTGACCCACCCCCAACTGCATCTATTCTTTTTTGTGGAAGATTTCCCACCTGTTTCCTTCGCAATGTAATGTTCTGCGCTGAAGCACTAACAAGTAATTATCGGATGCACAACAAAGGGCACTGACACCATTTTCAGTTTTTGTTTCATGGTAAATACCACAGGTGGCCAGTAGCTTGAGTAGACTCTCCTCAACAAAGATGGTGTCCAGAATGTGCACCTGCAGATACCACGTGCACTCGCTCATTATGACCAATGTCCAATGCTCATCAGTGGTGTTGATTAAGTTCAGGCTGAGGTTTTATACAGGCACCATGCTGAGATCTTCCAACAGAAAACGTAGTGTATCCCAAGCGTAGTGTATCCCTTGAGCATTTTGGACACAACTCCGATCATGTGCATTTGGTGTTTTTTTTGGACAGCAGTGCAATCTCTCAACTATCCTACAGAATTAGGTTATATAATTGTTTTACCATTTTAAAATGTTCTTAATTATTTATCTTCAATTCTATTGTTTGCTGCCTATCAGCAATGGGCGAATTTGTACAAAAAAAGTGTAAATAAATATAAATAAGAGCAGGTGCCAAAAAGTTTTCTTAGAAGACCGTCACCCACTTCCACAACTGGCACTCCCCACTAACACGCTGGCACTGCCCATTTGGCTATAATAATGTACAATATTCCAGGCTGTATTACAGTAAGCGAACCCACATTCCTCAAGTGGGGTTTCAAGGCGGACCGTCCCCTGGAAAATCTGGTAAAAAAATGGAAAAATAGGGCCAAATACTGCATTAGCTAAAACGCCAAAGACTATGTGAGGGCACTTTCATATTTGTCTAGTTTTGGGGGGACAGCAATAGGTGTTACATTTCATCAACACCATAACATTCTCTGTAATTTAATTTGTATGAAAGCGCCTACAGTACATGGCAGAATATTGGCTTTATGAGAGAGGTGTATTTGGAAGAACTGTTATTACGGGTTAATTTGCACCAGTGGGCCCCGCTGCCAATTATTTATAGCGACCAGGATTTATTTTGTCCTTTGCATTGGCGGTGGGCCAGTCAGTCTGCAACCAAATTCAGTGATCCGCATTGAGCAGGTCCAAACCCCGGCATTGGCTTTTGCGGATGACACAGGGTGGTGACATCACGTTATTGTCTCCTGTGTGCTGCCGTCACCTGACCTGCTTCTTCACAGTAGGCGGCAAATGTGCATGGGTCAGGCCTGTCTTTACTAGTGAAGTAAACAAAAAAAGTGATGGATGGAATGCTTGATTTAATCTCGAATACTGGTAATTACTCGGGCTGCATTTCAGCCTACTGTTATTTTCCACACAGTGCCACCTTTGTTTGGACCCAGCCGTATGCAGATCAGCCTTGACCATGCACCAATGAGAACAGTCAAGCCTGAACGGCCAGGTCAACCTAGGACCGGTTTCGCCCTAGCCTGTGTCTTTACTTGCAGACCGTTTCCTTCCAGGAGGCAGGTGAGGCGAGAGCTGCAATGTCTCCACTGATTCTTCCACAGTCCATTGCAGTCTTTCCTTGCTCTACAGGAAGCCCTGAAGAGTCGGAAACCCAGGCCTCGGTGCCCATCATTCCCTTACATGCCGCTCGTTCACCATGCCTGCTGCATCCCTCCAGGCCCACATAACGTTTATTGTAAAGCGCATGTTCACCCATAGGCCTCTTAGCACTGAATAACAGATATTTATTATTACCCAACTCAGTGGTACTAATTTTATCGACCTCAAAAGAATGGAAGGCTGAGTGGAGCTGCCAGGGTTTGAACCTGTGACCGCAACCAGTGACTAAAAAACCTAGGAATTCTGCTAGATGAGGAGCTGAAGCTCAACGATCAAGTTAACAAGGTTACATCTGCCTCCTGTTCTCTGAGGCTAGCTAAGAAAATTGAAAAATTTCTACTTTTTGATCTCTTGAAGACTACTGCAGTAGGCTTTACCTTAACTTATCAGTAGGGTCCTTGAAGAAGCTTCAGACCCTGCCGAATGCGGCAGCTCGCTTCCTTTTTAAAATCCCCAAATTTGAATCCGCAAAAGGGGTCATTACGAAACTTCACTGGTTACCAGTTAAACAAAGCATTAGGTTCAAAGCACTCTGTTTGGCCTGTAAGTCGCAGCAAGGCCAAGGAACATCACTTTTCAAGGATAAGCTGTGATGGTATATCCCGAGCAGGACCCTACGGTCTGTCTCAGCCAGGAATTTAGTAGTTCCCTCTTTCAGAAGAGCAACTTGGGGTGGGAAAACCTTCTTTAGGACCACCGCTCTACTCTGGAATAGCCTACCCGTGGTAATTAAAACCGCTCCATCACTATCAGTTTTCAGAAAATCTTTGAAAAGGTGGCTTTTTGTACAGCAATAGGTGGTGTGGGCTCTTTCTGGAGTATCACTGCCCATTACGAGGACCTTAGAATCTGCACCTTTCATGCCTTTTTAGTGCCAAGACGCCTCCGGGCAGGAGTTTGCGCTTAATAAATAATTAATTCAAACCTGTGACCCTGAGGTCGAACACAGGCCCCTACAGTGAACGCATTAGTCTACTAAAATATATATAATAAAAGCAGAACCACCGTGCTCATTAAGTGCGGTATTCTCTTTTTTCAGCTAAGCAAAGTAAAAGAACTTTTTTTTGTGTATACAGAAGATTTACAGATTCTCAAACTTACTGCAACAACTGTAAACTAGCAGTGGACCTTACATAGCATAGGTTTTTATGTTGCCGCATGAAACTAAGAATAGGTGAGCTCAAACATGCGTGAGGTGGGATCCCACATCATATCCACCACTCAAATTACTTTCATATTTTCACTTTACTAATTCACCACTAATCCTTTATGGGTTCTGGAGTAGCGTGCTACTGGCCGAAAAAGCGCGTTGACGCCTCATCAGGGGTAGTAAGCGCTATATAAATGCAATTACAATACAATACAATGTGGCAAAATGCAAAATGATGCCCCCGTGCAGAATATGAAGAGGGGCATCTGATTGTCACATATCTCACAGATATTCATTTGTCTTGGGCTAGATAGGGGGGCCCAGATAGATTGGGGGGGGGCTGCACCACAGAAGCTGCAGGGGCCTGTGTTACACCCGTGCCCATAAGACAATCATCTGTGTCACAAAGCCGCACTCGGGCATCGCATGTTCTTCCATACCTGATGTAGGCTGATTTTCCGTCTATCATAGCAAGCCAGGTACATCAGCAGAGAAAATTAAATAAACTAGAGCAGTGGGCACACTTGCTCCACTTTAGTAAGTATGCTTGATGATGTAATTAAACATATCCCTAAATCAGCTGGCACAGAGCCGACTCTGTAACTTTCTTTAAATTCTCTTTAGTCCTACCCCTTGTCATGCCCTGAGTCTAAACTATAACTCCAGTGCAGTGTTTTCCTAGGACACCCTTATACCGCATGACAAATCCAGACGAGCGTTGATCTTGCCCATTATGGCCCAGCTTACTAAAAAAAAAACTAACATTTCAGGAAGAAGCCAGCTTAATGCCAGGTTTGGAAGACCTACCAACGAGAAGTCGCATTATCTTTAGGCCTCTCCCTTTCATTGCACATGTGTAGATGTGTCAGCTGGACATCACTTATTTCACCAACTTCCATTTGCCTTTGTGGTAACTTAACTGGCAAGTGACAGCTGGCCTGCTTGGACAAATGGTCACTTACCATGACCCCACAGTGAACAAGAAAATGCATTTTCTCCACTCTGCCTTTTTTTTACAGTTGTTTGGTAAGTTGTTGGGTTCCCATCCTGGTTAATTAAAAGCACCAGCCATTTGTTAATGTTTTGGAATGCTGGAAAGTCCGAAACCTAGTACGTGGAACTTGGCAAGAGTTTGTGTAAAAATAAACTTTATTCTTTTTTTTAACATGGCAATTCTGGCTTTGATTTCTCTCATTTAGATCATTGTTTATTCCAGGCCACTTAAGACAGTAATGAAACCATGTAAAAGGACAGAAACCAGGGTAAGAAAGAAAACAGACAAGTTTGTACTGGCCTTGTTGCACTCCGTGAGAGAGCACTGTATGTAGTCAGGCCACTCTGCACCTAACACTCCCCTCTTTCTTCTCCTTGCAGTGCCCACCTCTCTGTAGTCTTTCTCCAGAGAAGCCCCATCCTCACAGGCTTATAAGAAAAGGATGCACATGTAAATCAACTTGTACAAGAACTAATGGAGCAAACGGCGAAGCACATCTTTACTCGCACTAGCTCTTGCTTCCCCCTAAACTGGACAAAGGTGAAAGTACCCTCGCACAGCCTTTGGCTTTTTAGCTAATTCACTATTTGACCCCATTTTTCAAAGATTTTTCAGGGGACGATCCTCCCTGAACCCCGCTTGAAGAATGTGGGCTCGCTCACTGCTGTACACTTCCTGTTTTTTGACATATAGCCATAGGTGGAAGTGGTAAGCACCAGTGGTGGAAGTGGGCGACGGCCTTCTAAGAAAACTTTTAGGCACCTGCTTTTACTTTTATTTTATACATGTATTTTTTGTATAAATGTAGGTCATTGCTGAAAATAATTAAGAAAATTACAAAAAGGTAAATCAATTATAAAACCTTATTCTGTCAGCTAATTGAGAGATAGTACTGCTCTCCAAAAATTGAGTACACAAGATCCGAGTTATGCCCGAAAGACTCCAGGAATACACTACGTTTGCTGTTGGAAGATCTCAGGATGATGCCTGTATAAATTCTCAGTCTGAAATTATGGAGCACTCCTGATGTGCATTGGACACTGGTCATAGTGGGCGAGCGCACATGCTATCTGCAGGTCCACATTCTGCATACTATCTTTGTTGAGGCGAGTCTAGTCAAGTTACTGGTCACCCATGGTACTTACAATAAAATGAAAACTGTCAATGGAGTCCACGCCCTCTGTTGCTCTTCCGATAATTACTTCTCAGTGCCTAGCGCAGAATGTAACAGTGCAAATGGGCAGGTGGAGAATCTAGAAAATAAAAGGTTGGGGATGGGGCAGGTGAGTCGAAGGAGAATTAAGCAATGGCAGGGGGGCATCCCCTGCCTCCATAATACAAGAAACAAGCACTGACAATGACAATAGGTCTTGCCTATGAGAGAGCTACCAGCGTTGTCAATGTTTTTACCCATGTTGTACAGCGGAACGGCTGCTGTGCAGCATAGTGAAAAAAGCGCTATAACATTGCCAGCGCTGTCGGAGTCTTAGTGCTTTTTTTTTATTGCTGGCGGGGCGGGCAGCTACACAGAGGGAGAGTGTGTGAATTATACACGGTCAAAGAAGCGTGTTGACAGAATGCGCTGGCTGCATCATAGGGTTTTTTTTTTTGTTAATTGCAGGGTGGGAGATGAGAGGCAGCAGGGAGGGGGGTGGGAGGCAACACGGAGGGAGGAGTGACGAGAGGTTGCATGGAGGAATGAGGTGTCACCAAGAGAGGGGGGTAGGCATTATGGAGAGAGGTTGGGTGAGTCGGGGGGGGGGGAGCAGTTGGGAGCAAGCACACAGATACCAAAAGGTGGGAGGGAGGGGCTGGCTGACGACAATGGAAGGAGGGTGGGGTTGGGGACAAGCAGACAGAGCAGAGGGTCTGCAGGTGGGAGGAAAACAGAAAGAGGCAAGTACATGAGAGAGACAGCTTAAAAAGACACACTCTCATAGAGTGCGTAAAGATAAAGAAAAAAGTAGCGCCTAAAAAATGAGCAGTGGAAGGACACAACTAATATTTCCATGCTCCGGTAGGCGAACAAATAAAGAGGAAGGAAGCCTACAAAAGCTGACCACTGAGAAGCAAGGAAATGAGTGACAATCGAACCAATCAATGATAAACAATGGGTGGCTTCTCAGCCCACTTTTGAAAGTAAAAGGTCTCAAAGAAATAGTCCAAGCCCTATCTATGCGAGACCTAAAAATAACCATCACACCAGCTTGTCGGGGCCAGACCTACTTTTTTGTCAAGGTTTGTTTGATTTGGTTTGAAGATGCTGCATTGTTACTGCAGTGACGGCAGCTCCCAGCATAAAGTTACTAGAGCAAAATCAGCGTACAGTGCGATTTCACCTCAGCAAGGGAATTTCTCGGTGCCTGCTACTAGATACAATAAACGCAGTTCTCATTATAATGTCACTGAAGTTATGGGAACACCCTGGGTGATGTCACTACAGTATAGTCTGCTCCCAGTTTGACCTCTGTGTCCCTGCAGTGAGGGCATCTGCCAATGTGCTGTTACTACAGTGACAAATGCAAAAAGAACAGATGATGGACAGAATGCTGAACCAATCAAACATTCACCCCTAGTCACAGATCTGGGTTAAATCCATCGGTTTTTTGCATGCCACGCCACAAGTTTAGACCCAGCCATATGCAAATCAGACTTTACCCTGCTCCCCATGGGAAAAGTCCAGTTCGAACTGCCAGGCCAGGTCCTCCCAGGATGAGAAACAAACATCCTGGGACCGGTTTCGGGGTTTCACCCCTCAGCCAGGCTAGCTTGAATCTGGTGGCGTAGCGAGCAAGGGATCCATGTCTGGGCATACCCTTCCCACTTAGGGAGACGAATGCAAAAAGATCAGATGATGGACGGAATGCTGAACCAATCGAACATTCACCCCATGTCACAGATCATGGTTAAATCCATTTTTTTTGCATTCCATGCCATTCCAGTTTAAACCCAGCCATATGCAAATCAGTCTTGACCCTGCTTCCCATGGGAACAGTCCAGCCCGAACTGCCAGGCCAGGTCCTCCCCGGACTAGAAACAAGCATCCTGGGACTGGTTTTGGGGTTTCACCCCTCATCAGCCAGGCTCCAGGCTCCCAGCTCAGGTGCCACATGAAGTCCAAACTATAATCCAAGTAACCAAAATTACTTGGAACGCCCCACTAAGAATATACAAACCTGCCTAAGGGGCAGTTGAGAGCCATCTTCTCAAGACAGGGGCAGATATATGCCCCAGCATACCTTCAACCTATCCAAAGGGCTCATTCAAACCCCTCAGGTCAAGCAGCAGAACAAAAAAATGTCAAGTAACATTGTTTTGGAATAGTTTTCAGCTCCACCGCATTACAATTGCAAAAATTACCAGGTCTGTCAGCAGTACCACAGTTATCTCTGTAATGGCGTCAAATGTTCTTTCTGACCGAGAAAGGCTGCCGAACTGAGGATGTGGAAAGGGCCAGCAATAAAAGCGGTTATCACCCAGAATGAATCCGCATCCTCTAGAAACTGCCGAAGCGCTATTTCCACTACAACAATTAATGCATTTTCTACCGGTGGATTCGGTGTCGGGCCCCCACACAAGAATACGATTAGGTTTCTGGACCGCCATTTCGTCAGGAGACTGACTTCACATCCTCATTGCGCAGACAACATAACGCCAGCGCCTTTGCTTTCTTGCTAAATGAGAGTCACGAAAATGTTTGAACGGATTGCACGCTGCTAATTTGGAGGGTGGGGGAGAGGAGTCTCGACGAAGGTGCCTTTAAGCGCAGCTAGGGAAATATTTGTGCTGCTTTTTTTTCTGTTGTTTAGCACCAGAAGTGCGAACAGGCGGCTGTCGCTCACGGGCTGAAGGCAGAACGCTGCCTGTGCCGGATTCTCCACGCCTATGCGTGCGTGTGTCGACTTGCCAAGGCATGGAGAAAAACCCAGTATCCTGACCGGGGAGAGGGCTCGTTTCCTGCGCTGTTCTCGGGAGGGCTGCTTCGACTGTTTCCCCGGTCATGTTGCGGACCCGCGAGCAGACTGTCCGGGTCCGACCCTTGGAAGAAGGTAATCTTCGCCAGTGGAATAGCGTGGTGGGGCTGGGGTTGCGCGCGCCATGTGCGCGAGGCGTGGCTGGTTGTTGGAAGCTCACGTCGAAGACGCCGCCGTGCTTATCTTTTGCTATTTTGGTTGGTGGAGGGTGGGCGCAGTGTGGCCCGACACCTGGCGTTGTGGTATTCTGTATGTCATTCATGTAGACGTTTTGTATGGGCCAACACGTGGCCTTAAGGCGCTATAAAAATGTCAACATTTTAGAAGAGAAAAGTGGGAGTTTTTGAAAAAAATGATGGGGAAAATGTATTTCTCCCACTGACTATTATTGAAAGAGAGGCAATTTCAGGCGGGAGACGGACAAAAGAAAGCCATTTTTTTTGCTGCAAAAAAAATCGGGAGTCTCCCGCCTAACTCGGGTCTATTGGTATGTATGGCAGAATTAAGAGTATAGCACGAAGAGGTAGAGGATTTGTACACATTCAGAAATAATGTTCTTTCCTATCCTTTGCAGGTGCTCTACAAAGTTGCTGGTGAGATAGCTGAGCAGGCAGAGCACCTGCTGCAGATATCTTTATATAAACTGCAGATTATGGGTGCCAATACTAGTGGGTCCTAGAGGTGGACGAGACAGCAAGTTAACTGGAAGAGCCGAGCCAAGAGTTTGGCTCGCGTCTTCGAGCCCGTGCACGAGCCAAGCCCTGAAGATGTTTGCTATGTAAATCTTACGACAAACGTCACATAAATTATGACGAATTCTCTTCAAAATTCAAAAAAGTTTCTTTCTTTAACATGTGGAAACGTTTAGGTTAATACTTGAATTATAGCTCTGCACTTAGAAATATTTATTAAAAGTAGTAGTTTTTATGCACAAACCATTAGTTAACTAAGAAGGCAAGACAGTTATCATGTAAACTGTACGTGGCGCAGATTGTTGTAGAGCAATAATATAGTCAATTAAATCCAACATAATAAGTTTTTGTACAGCTGGTATTCTGAACTCCCATATTTAAAAGTGTTTTTATACGCGATAATTAAGAAAAAAAGAGTTTTAGTGAAATAAAATATCTACCTAAGATCACACAGTTTAAGTGGGGAAGCCTCGCTTTATCCAGGTTTTCTGGTTTCGCTTTTTACAAATCACACAGTAAACTGATATTTTTCATTATGTTAAGTCTTTGTTTTTATGTCTTTGTGAATTTTTCTGCCGTTTTTATATAGCGCAAACTTGACCCAAAGGTATTGAATCGCTTTACATGAGCACCAGTTAATTTAAACAAGGTCACCATTCATAGTTTATATGCAGTGCTTAATTTGTAAAATATGAAGTGCAGGTGCTCAAATCTTTGTTGGAGTCCACACCTACTTTTTTCTGGCTCCACCCACTTCCTCCACTGGCTCCACCCACTTCCTCTAATAGCTCCACCCACATCCTCAAATGGCACTGCAAAAAGTCAGATGAATTTCAGCAAGGGAGCCTTCCTCATAGTAAGGTTTTGATAGAAGGTTCCCCTGCCCTGTGAAAATTTTGAAAAAGATTAAATCAAAAGTGCATTTAAAGCACAATCTTGGAATAAATTAGCTAAAATCACTAATGCATTGAAAAGGGACAATTCCAGTGCTCTATGTGCAATGTCTGATACTTGTATGTTTCTCTTGTCTTCATTGCTTGATTTTGCTCGCCAGAAAGTGTCATTCATAGTTGTTGAAATGCCACTCATAATTACACTAAATTGACTGAAATTATGAAAATGGCACTCATAGGAATCTGAAACCTTGGCTGCTATGTGGCGGGTGTCATTGTTACTGGGCGAAGGGTGTGCAGTGCAACGAGAGCAGAAGGACTTCACTACCTGGCAAATGAAACACAGGCCTGTAAGAGAGAGGGCGGCCCTTTAATAAGTGGTATTGGCATACACAGAAGGTTAATAAAGCTGTTAGAGCAGCATTTCCGCCCAATGATAATATGATGTTCTAAAATAAACAAGGGGAGGAAGGAACAATAGGCAAACACCGGAATAGTGGAAACATTGGAATGTTGTAGATCTATACCAGTCATTACTGGTCATCAGCATTCAATTGTCCTAAAAGGAGCTCCCGGCATTCCAGTACGTGGAATTCATTGTATTAAGAGCAAGCTGGGTCAGGATTGGAAGAAAAACATTGCATCACATATACAGAAAATGTTAAATGCCACAGTGTAAAAAAAGGGCTCTATGGAAATTTGAGGCAGCAGAACCGCTGGGCTTGTGGGAATTAGATATATGCTTTACTAGCTTTACCTTATGCCCTCTTTCAACTTTCAGCTTCAAAGTTCCAGAGCCAGACACAAACCAACACACACAGGCAACACGCACAGACAACACGCACACAGCCACCTGTACACATCGCTGTGTGTGTGGGAGGAAACCTACCCATATTTGTACACGTGCTCCACCTCTTTGCATCCCCGCACCGGCGCACCCCTGGGCCCTCCCTCATAGAGACTGAGTCAATCATTTTGGCTTCGGCAGCATATAACACAGGTATAGCTTTGACAACAAGAGCGCAAGCTTCCCTAATGCAAAGAACAGTTACACGACAAGACTCAGAGAAAGCAGTGACAGCAGTGCAAGATTCCCAAGTGTGAATCACAAGCTGTGGCCAGCCTGCCACCACTGCCATGTGCTGCCATTACCTTATGTGCATTACTTGCGCTTGCAAACTTTTAAAAGTTATAAATCAATAATTAACATACAGGTTTGTACATAAATACTGCTGCTTGCTGCACAGCACTAAACAACACTGCAGTCTTCTCTTGACAGACTACAAACGCACACATGCATGGCTGAAGCCACCAGGGTATAAATGTCATCAACTGGGCTGGAGGGCATTTGCATTCGAAGAGAGGATGAGGATCACAACGTTGTATACGTAATTGGGGTGGTTTGTCACCCACAGATTCTTCAAGGAAAAGTGGGCAATTAATCTGGCCCTCACCTCTCAAGGCCCTCCCCGGTATTCTCTCTCTTACTTGCTTCTATTTTTCTCTAAACTCTCACGCCCACCCCACTGTCTGCCTTTAACTCTGATTGTCTTTCTCCATCTATCCCTCCCTCAACACCCTGTTTTCTATTTATCTTCTTTTCTCTCTTTGCCCATCTCTTGCTCCGTCATCTCTCTCTCTCTCAGTATCTGACCTCACCCCTCTTTACCTCTGTCTCTCTCTGCTGCCTACCCTTCCTCCTTACCCTCTTCTAACTTAAGTTATTCTTCACCTCACCTCCGACCTCCCTCTTGCTACCATGCTTCTGTGGCTGGTACTCTTTCTTCACTTTATCTCATTTCTACCAGGCTGGTAGTAACAATAAAGTGAAGAAAGTAGAGGCATAAATAAACTTAATTAAGCCCCAGGTTTTTCTGCAGTAGACAATTAAGCTATGCCAGCCTCCGCCAAAAAGAAACAAAGAGAGCCAGTGGCACGAAGAGTCCACTATCCACGGGGCCTCCTGTTTAATCAAATGCTGTTATGCTCAGGTGGCGCGCGGTATTCATTAGCCCCCTAGCATGCCCCCCACCCGCCGCTAGGGCTGGAAGCAACTACATCGCGCAATATAACTAATTAAATTAATGCAGGACATTGCAGGCTGACTGACGGACCTACTCCGGTCAGTTGTTTTTGCACATTGTCTTCTTTAATACATATTAAGGCACGATTACAATACTTTACAAGCACAAATGGCACGATTAAAGAGCTTTACCTACGTCTACTCTATGAGCTCATTTATTATGTGTGCCAGCCGGGGGTGTGCGCAACTACTTACTGGTAGAAAAGAAGGCAATCAACCAGTTTATTTAACATCTTTTCATGGCACATTTGATTTACTGGCCACTCAAAGTTAAGAGGAACTGTTAGGGAAGGAATGGAGCCGGAGGAGGATACTTCAAGCCTAGGGCAGGGCCTTTAACTTCTTAACTCCACAGAATCCCGGCTGCAACACTACCAGTCATGGTTAATTGCCCATTGTGAATCATTTTGCAAAAATTACGTATTGAGCAAAGGTAAATTATGTCAGTGTGCAGCTGCCATTTTACGGTATATACTTGCATCTACTTTTCGGCGCGAAATATTTTTGCAAGCGAAAGTTGAGTCGGCACCGCAGCAAGTGTATCTGCTGTTCTGCACTGACGCAAAAGATAAGTGTAAATGAAATCTGACCCTAAAGAATATTCCAGAGCTTTGATAATTATAGTGTGTGTGAGCATCCATAGGAGCACACACAGACTTGTCTCCCAACAATGTAGACCCTTCTCCTTACGTGACTCCTCCAGTCCCAGTCTCAAGTGCCATCGAGGCCAGGGAGGGCAGGCGTCATCGAATCTTGTGGAGCCGCCGCCGGAGCTACCACAGTGACAGTGCCCGACACGCCACTACGCCCAAACAAAATAAAGCAGCGTTAGTTTGGAATGGGCATGGAATGACCTGCTTAGTTAGTAAAGTAGAATATTACTTCTCGTGGTGGGCATGGTGTCCGGGGCGCTGCCTTATTTATTACACTGACTGACTGGATTATATAGTAGGTAGGCCTGCCTGGTGCTGCTGCCTGGCCTGCCCCACGTCGTGGGGCTGATGATGGCTCGTGGGGTGCGGCCGGGCAAACAGAAAAAAATCTGTGCGCGCTGCCTGCCCTACACAACATCCTGCTTTTCATGGCATTATTTAGTAAAAGCGGAGCCACTGTTAAGCACTGAGGGAGGATATCATAATCATACTAAGTTCAAACAAGGCAGGGCCTCGCCGCCTTTAACTTTAAACCCGCCAACCCGGCCGACCGCCGGCCCTATATCGTGATGATACTACGTCAAGGCTTCTTTAACAACTTAACCTCGGCCGGCTGGCCGGCCCTGGCGTATTCTGATATAAATAAATATATATACTAGTATTAGGTGTACCGTTACCGTACTACCGTGGGCCGGCCGAGCAGCCGCAGGCTGGGCACACAGTGGTGCGTCATCGAATCTTGCCCGAGTCCGACACGCCACCACGCTAAAATAAAAACAATGGATGCATGGCATGATGACTGATGCTTATGGCGTGCGTACTACTTACGGTTACGCTCCGGGGCACTGCCTTTATTAACTACTGGGCCCGCCGCCTGGTGCCACTGCTGCGCTGCAGCCTGCCCTCAACGTGGTCGTGCTGATGACTCGTGGGGGTGCAGGGGTGCCGCCGGGGCGTGGCAATTGGAAAAAAATCTGCGCACAGCCAAATCCAGCCTAGGCCCAGCCCAAATTGCCCAATCGGTGTCTGACTTCCGCCCACCACCCGGCAACACTGAACTAACGGCCGCCATCACCATGACGCGCCGCCATCACACATATATGATTGATGCACTGACTGTCTGAAATTATACAGTAATATTTGCTCAATCAGTCTCCGGCTCACAAGTCACAATGAAGCACTCACCGGGACTCGGGAGAGATCGAGAAGTTACAGCAGCACTCTGCGCCGAGTCAGTAAGCTCTAACACCATGCAAAATGTGACGTCCAGTCATGCAGACTCGTCACCTCGTGTAGACCCGGCCCTGAAAAGTAAGTGCCGGTGCTAAGCACCGGCAAGCACCGGCACAAATTAAGCACTGTTTATATGGAAGATTAAGTGATTTGCCCAGAATCACAGGATATAGATTCAACGCTGATACTTGAACCTGGTTCCCCAGTTCCAAAGCCGACAGCTCTGGCATAACGCCACATCCAGGCTACAGGGAAGGAGGCAGGCAAAAGGCACATGAAAGCTCAACTTGTTATGGACACGAGGTTCCACAGGACCTCGAGCTGGGCCAGAATCGGGCTTCGGGCTCGAGCCTGGCTCGAGCTTTCAGTGGCTGGCCCACCTCTAGGGGGTTTGCCTATGCCATTCATTCTTCTGGGGTCAGTAACGTTGCTCTGAGTGAGTTGGAGGTCATACTAATCTTAATAGAGCTCAAGTTCACGTCATGGTGTATTATCAAAATGACCATTATTATTCTATTTTTCTTTGGCCTTAAAGAGCAGTTATTATTTAATTATTTCAAGCCATTTCCTATAGAATTGCAAACCGACAGCTAATATAGGTAGACTAACTCTCACCCTTAAGTGTTTGATCACTAGGCCTCATGTTTTAGGAAAGGTGTAGTTTTTACCACACGTTGGCATCTTATGCGGTGTTGTGCGTCCAGACAAACTTGTTGAATCGTGATCACAGCTCATTTATGCAGCTCTCCGAGTGACGTGCGAGGTAAGGAAGGACGCCTCTGATGATGAGGCTGCTAGAGACTGAGGATTTAGTAGAGATTAAATATCTGCGAACTACAGATCACCAACTACTACTCCAAAGAATAAGGCCCTAAAACAGATTAACTCCTACCTTACAAGGAGGATGCAAACTGTGATACTGCCTCCTTTCTTCTCTGCACCATCACCTCTCTTCTTTTCATGCTATATTTGTCTCTACTTACAGATCTTGTGAACACCTTTGTGCCTACATGTTACAACTACAACAATGATACATAGATTATAAGTAAGGCTCCCTGTTTTCCATTTTTACTGATTTTTACAGATAAATACAGACAGAAAATCATTTATTTTCCTGTCTGCATTTATTTTTAAATGTGGATAAAAACGGAAATTGGGTTGTTTTTGAGTGATTCTAAATGCTGTCATTCATGATTGCCAGGCCAATAGCTGTGTAGAATGACAGGCAAGGGGATTACAAAAATATAGGGATTTAAGTAAAGAGCTTTAAACCGCAGTAGATTTGCACAACCTTGATATTAAAATGTATAGATTTTCTTGCAAGTGCATATTTTACCATCTGAGTGTGTATATGTCATTAAAACCTGCCAGGCGTTCAGGCATGAGTGCGCCTTGGCTGGTTAAATAAATGCTGAAATATACACATTTCAGCTTCATTTTTTCACAAAACCTAAAATAAATATGGATAAATACAGGTAAAGTTAGCAAAAAATAAATATGGATAAATACAGACGGAAATGACAAAAATATAAATACCATAAAACCGTGAGCCCTAATTATAAGATAGCCTGAAATAAAATCAGTCTAGGAACACCTGAACTCTCAGATGACACCTCAACGCTACAAAATCACCAACACTGCAAGCCTCATCTGCAGACTATTGGAAACCTGTGACCCCACGTGGCCTGGCCTAAGGAGACGTGATCTCAAATAACATATGAAAGAAAGTAAAGAAGCTAAGTGTGATTATGGATTACAAACTCAGGCCAAAGATGTGGCGAGGTACCTTCAACATTATATGAACATTACAGCATATGCTCCCAATCTTGGATTTCCCCCAGAGAGTCCAGGCCTCCATTTGGCTGCTGCTGTATCGCATTCACTAGGGTATTGTACCCCCCCATCAATCTTGCAAACCATTTAATCAACAAACTTCAGTGAACCCAGAATACCCCTGCTAGACTTTCTTTGTAGCCTGAATTGATACATCCATGTCGCTACTGCTCCGAGGCCCCCCATTGGTCAGATGTTGCAAGAAGAATCTCCTTCAAAGCACTTTGTGTTGCCCACACGACAATCTGTGATAATAAACCAGTTATTCTGAGTCCAAATTTAGGGTCTCCTCCCAAAAGAGGAGCCTTCGATCGAGAATGATGCTCCTCCTAATCATCCTCTCTTTCAGAAGATGCAGCGTCATCATCATAAATCCTTTATTCAGTTGACAAGAACAACCATAAGAGTACAAGTATTACATAAATGATGCAGCTCAGGTGGAAGCTCTTTTGTGGTATAAACCTGCAAAGTAAGGAACACCCTACCTAAGGATATGTGGACAATCTACAAACACTAAGAGGTTAGAAAAGCAATAAAAATTGACTTTTCCACAAAGTTTAATTCAACTCAATGTGATGCAGTAGATCAGGGTTCGCCAAAGTCAGATATTTAGCATATTCACGTTTAGATAACTACATTTATCTTAAAAACCTGGCATGGATCTGGCCCTCCAGGACCGACTTTGGAGAACCCTGTTGTAGATTAGCATGTTGGTATTATTACTAACGGGGTGACACACTCCCTCCAGAATTGTCTCCAGGTGTCACTTCTTGGTGTTGCTATTGCGTCAGGGCACTGTGGCTCCTTGCTACACTTCTTACACTGCCGTCTGTGGCCTCTGAATGTCCTTGTAGGTTAGGCACTGGAGTACCCGATGTTAATAGTTTTGTTTTTTATCACTGGGTGCAAAACATATAGTAGGCCCCCTCTTAGCCACGCAAGTTATCAATGTCCTTGAAAAGATGTTTCACTACTTGGATATGGGGCTGCACATATTTCTTACCCTCTATCTTGCCTTCATACCTCAAGCACTGACCCCAGCTGTTCACATTAGGTGAAGTACAAACAACAATCTTTAAGCAATGCACCTAAAGGTCGATAAATGCATGTCAGAGCGCTACCTAGCCTTATAAGGGCAATCAAGTGCTATATAAGTGATACATATAGGGTAGCTACTTGCTCAAAAATCCAGAAAGGACTTTGGGCCTGGCAAGTAGCAGGAAAGTGCTACATAAATACAAATACAATATAATACGTATGTTTTAGGTAGAGCAATTTGAGGGAGGAGGGTGGTTGTGTGTCCTTTTAGGATGTAGGGCTGTGCTAAATTTGCATAATTTCGTTTTGTGTATTTACGTAAAATTTTGGAAAATTACACAAAATTATGCAATATGCAAATCTGGCATTTTGCACTATTTTTTCACACACAAAACACGGGTACTGTGAGAAGAGCCACTCATGCTGTGTGCATTTAAGTTGTTCAAGTGCTCCAGCGATATGATTTTTTTTTTTTTTTACTCGAGTGACCCTTAATTACGCTATGTGGCGCAATGGCATAATTTTGTGTAAAAAAACAATGGAAAATGCAAGTAATCATGCAAGTTATGCCATTGTGATTGAAGTTTCACGCATGCCTTATATTAACTTGACTTCACTTGATAATAGGTGAGCCGTAGCAGTCGTGGCGGAGGGCAGGCAGGTGTTTAATTTGTACAAGAGTAAGTGCTGGGGCCCACATATTTTGGTTGAGCGTGGGCTGCGCATGCGCTGCTCTGCGGCATGCTGTATTGGAGTATGGAATAGAAGCCCCGCCCACACTCGCCCATATTTGTCATAGGCTTGTGTCATTGTCCTTCGTAAATGCTGGCTTCTTATTCTTTAATAGGCTTGTTAGTCCCTCCTTAGTACCGCCTTGTCTTCATTTGTAACCTCCCATGAGGACTGGCCCTTTTACTTTGGTTGTTACACGGTATGTCTTGTTTAGTCTGTAAGCACTATTTTCTTCAATGAGTTTCTCCTACTGCAGGCCCGACATGCTTTCCTGCAACATTCAGCGCGCCATGCGCATTTTCACTTTCCAAGGAGCCCGGGACAATGGCGGCCGCTTCTATGAATAGGTCTCGCATTTACAAGAGTTTGAGCTATTGGCATTGTAAATGACAATGCCTTTTATTTATGTGTTAATTAGCAAAACCGATACATAAAAGGCATTGTCATTTACAATGCCAATAGCTTAAAATTTCTCAAATGTGAGACCTATTGCATTGCAAATGCTTGTTCTAAATAGGACGCCAGCGCTGCTGCCAAATATCAGGTTTGTCTAATACCAAGCCTGTCTAATCTTTATTTCACTTCATGCCTCTTTTATTTATTTATTTAAAAAGTTTTATAGACCGCGAACATGACCTGTGCCGGGTATCAGAGCGCTGTACATGTAAGCAGACCATAAAAGAAGTTAAGCAGACATAGGGGGATCAACATAGATATAACATAGCTATACGGAGTCCCTGCCCTGTTTTGCACTGTCGTAGGTTCCTTTTCATCCTTACTTTTCTCTCTTTGAGACTGTTTTTCCGTCTTTATCTTCCTTCTCCCCCCCTTCCACTTTTGCTCTCTCTCTCTCTCTCTCAAAATTTGATGATTAAAAGTTCTGGTGCCCAAAAAGAGTGCTGGTGGGCCCCATCTACAACCACTGGCTCAAATTAAGCACTGAGAGAGGTACTTTTAGCAAATTTTGTTTACACCAGAATTCTCAGACAACGATTTGCTTTGCCCTTCCTCCTAACGATGTTAAGACTAGACTAAGGGGAAATTTTTGTTACGCAAGTGTAAACTCGCATGATTCCAGTTTGTTGGGTATTACACATATGTTTTTTCCTTGATCCTGGTTGTGCTTTTTTCTACGAAATTTGTCCTAAGGTACACTAATTTGAGCAGAAATCGCCACGCTGAAACTGTGTGCTGCGCCAAGAGACATTTTCTGCTCAGGCAAGTTTCTCATCAATACCTCATCTGACTTGTACATGTAGAATGCCCTCACATACAACTTTCATGCAGACAGCCAGCGAATGCATTTTTCAAAATATGTACAATTTTCACGAAAATTATGCATATAACGCAAACGAAAAAAATTCTGCCATTACTTGTTAAGAAATGGTTTGTTAACGCATCCAGATCCACTTTCTGTATTATAGTATATTATAACCCAGATCACACAACTTTTTCCATGCACAAGACCTACATTATCTGTGCTTATTGTTCTTGCAATATGGAAAGCTCTGTTTTGCTTGCACAGGTGTAATTAGCCTCTTGGAAATGTATTGCACCATATATTTAGTGCTTTTATGCTACTAATGACACTTCAAGTGGTGTAACCAGTAGTGTCACATTATCTAGTTTTTGTATATTTTGCACAAAATGTGTAAGAGGAGGAACTTTGTAGGTTGAGCCTGCTAGACAGCGCATGCGCTCTTTATTGCAAGGCATATTGTGGCTGACCAAGACCACAGAGGGGCTTTGAGCCCACCCATTGCTTACCATTGGTGGGCTTTCCTTGTCACTCTCATTTGGCTGCCTCTTCTTTGGGTCCCAGCTTGTCAATTTTGTGTTTATCCCTCCCATGGCATATCGCCTCTTTGCAATCTCTTTGTGTGACTGGCATTGCTGCTTCCATTGCTTGCTTTTGAAGCCAGTTCGTTTGTGTGAAGCATTCCATTAGAGCACGTGTGTTTTTGAGTCGTCTCCCTCGTGTACGTCTCTCCCCCCTGCACTCGTGTTGCTGTCTGTTGTAGGACTTCTTCTCCCCGCCCGCCTTCCTCTTGCGCTTTCCCATGTGCTTCTCACCATTAACTCCTCTCACCTGTGCCCTCCATATTGCTTTCTCACTACCCCCGTTGCTTTCACATCCCCTCGAGTCTTCCCCCCTTGTTTTCGCTCCAGTCCTCCCCCTGTTGCTTTTGCATTCCCCTTCCATGTTGCTTCAGTGCCCCCCATCCTCCTTCGTCTTGCTTCACTGTTCTCCATACCACAGACCCCCTATTGCTTGTGCTCCCCTTAGCACACCCGTTGGAAAAGGTTTTGCGCGATTTATTTTCTTTTTGGTTCCGAGACCATCTTGAATTGGTAACTATGATGTAAAAAAAAAAAAAAGCATCCGTGTCAAACGGCTTCGTTTTGGGGTTTTTTCTCTTACTTTTAGTCTTTTTATTTTTATTTTTTAAGTTTGCCCATTGTGCACCGCATTGTGGAGTCTGTGGGCATGACTAAAAACCATTGTCAAAGCCAGGAGGTCACAAAGCCGAGACCTATTCGCTTAGCTAATGCTCGTTTTATACTTTAAATGATGACTAGAACTTCCTTAGTAGGTTTCCATTTCGATTTTTTTAGCCAGGTTTTAGTGACTGAGCAGCAGTACCCGTTTTCAAATGAATGCAGCTATTTTATAATTCTGTACTTCTGAGACTGTGTGTTTATCTCTTGTGGACGTTTTAAGGGACCTTGTTTAGAATAAAAAATGTTGTCCCTTAAATGCTCTACCTCCTTTTGGCTTTCTCAAAGCTATGTTTTCCATTTTTCAACTTTGTGGCCTCCTTTTCTGCATAATTTAGGGGTATGGGGTGACTCCATGTCACTCGAAATCCATGCTTCCCATCCTGAGTTTTCCACTAGCAAAACATAATCTGAGGACTTGGTCAAACTGGTTCTCTGAACCAAGACCAGAATACAACTCCCAGAATGAAGCACGGTGTTGACTAGAAGTCCGAAAATGCAGAGTGGTGTCCTGGTTTCATAGATTTGCCTGGCAACCTTATAAACAACCCCTTTCCACTGGTGTAAATGCTGCAGAATATATTCGCTATGGATTAGCTGTCCCGCACTGGTGTAAAGCCAAATGGTGGGGGCCCATCTGCTGAATGTGATGAGGGCCCCCTGAGTTTCCCATATCTCACAGATATACATTGGTCTTTGGCTGAATGGGGGCCCCCGGAACATTGGGGCACCACTTCAAGTGTTGCTCTCCCACGCCTCAGGGGCCCGAGTTTTTCCTAAGTCAATCTGGCCATGGCCAATACCAGTCAGGTTAATTTTTCCACAAAAAGTAAGGTTACGTACGTAGCATAACATAACATGTATTTGTAAAGCGAACGTTCACCCGTGGGCGTCCTGGCGATAAATAACAGACGTTTATTGTTAACCCAACTCAGTGGTACTCATTTTATCGACCTCAGGAGGATGAAAGGCTGAGTGGAACCGCTGGGATTTGAACCTGTGACCATGAGGTCAAACACAGGCCCCTACAGTGGACACATTACTCTATTAAGCCACTCGACCCGATGACCCTTTGTCACAAGGACACAATACCCCAGTACAGGACTTCATTCTTTTAGGTGTGGTCACTGGTTTGTTAGATCAGCTGAAGTGAACCAGGACTTCAAGTCCCAGGATGCTTAGGTTAAACGGTAACGCAGAAGTGGGAAACTGCGTCTTTGGTGACCTGTAGTTATCTGGTAGAAAAAGGGGGCCACGAGGCATACTTAATGATGGAGTTTGCTGCTTTCAGCAGTTCTACCCCTTTCAGCAGTCAGGGATTGGAACCGTATGCCCCTCGAGGTCACTGAGATTATGTCTGGCAAACCTATTCAGTGTTTATTCTCATGAATGTATACGTCTGCCATGCTTTGAGAGCGTGGGTGGGTAAAATATCCCTCTAAAAATGGCTCTTTCCATCTGACATCATCAGGTTTGTGACGTCGCGCTCTTTTACATTGTGACGTGTAAGGCTCAATTCTGCTGCATCGTCTGCCCGCTCAAAGTACGGCACAATCTCCGGTGACCGACCCTGTGAAGCTCCATGTCCGAGAGGCCGTCCTTCCTCGCGCGAGGCAGCGTCGACAGAGGAGAAAGAAAGGGTAAAACCGGGGTCTGGGCCCATAACCAGGTCGATGCTTAGATATCAATAACACCGAGAGTGTGTGTTAGTGTAGCAAGGCTGAATCGCCAGATAACGGATTTCCGTCTCCATTCCAAAACGAACTTTTGTTCTCGAGTTTCCTTTTTTTTTTTTTTTTAATTAGCAGCAGCTGACGTCCAAAATAAGTGAAATATGCGGCAGGAGAGGGCCAAATTATGTGGCAGGGTTGAATAAATTATGTGGCAAGAAAAGGCAAATTATGCAGCATAATGCGGCACATTTTGTAATAGTATTACGTCATTATTTCATCAGCTTTAAAGTTGGTAACACTTTCTGGGCCTTGGCTGCATTACATTACTACCAATTTAACACTCAAATATATCAATAAGCAACAGAAAGGTGACCAAATCCAGCTTTGCAAAGGTCCTTCAACTGCATGGCAACATGTCATCTCATTTTTAGTAACTTTTGAACCATTTGAGCTAGAAACAACTTTTTTGTTAAAATCTGCAGATTATGTGGCAAAATTGGCAAATCTATAATTATGCGAAAATCGCTGCGGTGGCACAATTGCATATAGTTCCATTGGTCTTGCTTATAGGATTACCATTCACGGGTTTTGATAACATATTTAAAAGTGAAACAGCATTATTAAGTCGATAACTCCGCACTCAGCAATCACAGCAATCCTCAGAAAATATATTTTTTGCAAATAATGTGTAATTTAGAAAGCGATCAGTACTGAGAGAAACAACAGCTCTTAATCATTCCCGCCCCACTCTCGCACGTCACTTTTTCGCAGAACCTGGTATCAGCAGGTTCTGTATTCAACCCGAGAATGTGCAAATTAGGCAGCAGAAAAGGGCAAGCATGAAACACAGCAGGCATCTAACTGAGAAACAAGGATTGGCAAAGCCAATAGGTCTTGTCTGCGAGAGCAATTGGCTTTGGCAATGTTTTGTAGCTATGCCGTAAAGCAGCGCAGATTCTTTATAGTGTGGCTAAAACTAATTTTAAAAAGCGTTGCGACGCAGCCAGAGCTAATACGCTTTTATTTTTTCAAGTGCATTAGCACTGGATGCATCACAGTTCTTTTTATGGTCGGGGTTGACAGTGCAGCTGTCGCCAATTATGTGAGCCTCACTAGAGAGGTTCTTCGGCCCCACCCAGATATTGGGAGTCAGGATTACATGTTCTGATTGGGCAGTAGTTGTGTGCTGCCGCAAAATAGTGCTTGACCGCCACACAGCTGTGACCATTTTGTTTATTGAACCAACTACCTAAGCTGGTAATTTCAGGGGCACACCCATGACAATGGAACGCTATTAAAGTGTCTTAGATGACAAGATCATTTCTGTTATTTTTCTCTGGTAGCAGCACAGATGGGAGGAGGGCAGTCATTAATCTACATGGATTTTTAGGTTGGAGTTGACAGTGCAACTGTCACTTGACCTTTTAACCTACACCAATATTATTCTGTAGCTCTTTGCTTCCACACAAATATTTATCTATTTCCATGCCGTTTACTTATAATGCTTCACATTACAATGCAACATTCCATTAATGTCAGACCTATTGGCAGTGCCAATGCTTGTTTATTATTTTTTGTAGCCATACTGCACAGGAGCTATGCTGCGATACAGCATGGCTGCAAATCATTGACCAAAGCCGTCAAACTCCATGCTATACAGCCTGAAAAAAAGCAATTACAGAGCCAATGGTGTCAAAGGCAAGACCTATTTGCTTTGCCAATGCTTATTATGTCTTGGCACAGCAGCCATGTGATTCTGAGCAAATCAGTTAATCTCCTCAATCTGTTGATCTCCTCATCTAAAATGGAAAAAAAATATGTGGCAAAAAATCCTATCTCATAAAGAAAGCAATTGCACCCATGTCTGCAAATACATTTGGAAGAAGATAACATCTGTTATCCAAATAAAAGCAGACAGTATCTATTGTCATGATAAACATCCATTTCAAAGGATAAAAAGACTTCTTTGAAATGTGTGTGGCATAGTAAAACATAGCTACAAATGAGAAAATGTTCCACAGGGAGGACAAGGAAGAATTAAAAATAAAAGTAGTACCTCAATTGCAGCAGTCAAGCTAAAGCAATCAGTGATTTGTTATGCTCCAGCCGAGAGAAGAGGAAGTGAAGCCAGCATGCGGTGGCCAATTAGAAGGCAGGAAATAAGTGTGATAGTGAAGCCAACGATTGTTAGGTAGTGGGCGGGCTGCAAGCCATTCGTATACAATGTCTCTTGCAAGCGAGAGCACATGCAGCGCATGCGCTGTCACAGGGCGAGACCTAAATGGTAGGACTGAAAATATGCTTCATGAAGTATGAAATAAACCGAGAAAGTAAAGTATTCTGAAATGCCCAACCAATACCTCAACACCAATGTCTCTTTGACACTTAACATTGCACTGCAGGATCCATATCTCATTGAAACAGGGCTACGCTTCGAGGAGCTCCATGCTGTGACTTTGGCACATAGTTCTCGAGGTCCCATCAGTACCAAGAACTCCTGCTACCTAAGCTGATAGATGTTTTAAGCTGGCCTAACAGGCCTTCCAATGGTTATTGCCACTGCTTAATTTGTGCCAGTTGTGAGCATTCACAGTTTGGGAACTGGGACTTGTGTTTTTAACCGTCGGAATTTTACCATGAAGAGGGGAAAGGCAGAAAAAGGAGGAAAGGAAAGTGGTAAAAGAGAGGGAGAGCAAAAGCAAGGATTTAAAATAACCTTCAAGAGTTAGAAAGGCGGAAAGGGTGGGGGAAGAAAGAAGCATCCTTTGCCAGCCTTTGTTTTCGGCAAACCCTGTATTCAGCACACTTGCACTTATGAATTACAAATTAAGCACTGGCCCTCTTGCGTCCTCTTCCCACCACTAAACCAGCAGCCCCAAGCCACCAGCACCAGATATCTCTGTACAACACAAGAGCACTCCATAGCACGAGGCTAGCAAAAGTGCCAGTCTGATATCTTTCCACCTGAAGGCTAGGGTACATTACTCCTTATTACCATAGCACAGCCCTTTAGCCTCCTTGTTAGCGGTCTCTATTTTCCTTGGCTCTCTGCGTAGTTACATTCTCACCTATCTATGTCCCAGCACAATAACTACTCATTTCACTGAAATCCTGGAACGAGTTTTAGGAAATTGCTCTCAGAATGTCTGTCATAAAGGTTTAGATTCTCACTCACTCACTCACTCACTCACCCCTCCCTTCCACCCACCCCACACACACTCCACTCTGAAGGTCTGTCCTACACAGTGAGCACAGAAAAAGAGAGATAGGAGTGTCACACAGCTCGACTCTTGTCACCATGTTGTATGCCATGCTATCAAGACAGCCATCTTGGGTAAGGCCTGTCTAGCCCTTTAGTGTACACTGAGACAATAAGTTAATGCAATTCTTCACTTACTACGCTCCCTGAGTGATAAGACATGGTTAGCTATTCAGTAGCTCAATTCCTGAAACTGACAATTTTTTTCAAATCTATTTGATTGATGGTAAATGTGCAAAGATGTAACTGTTCAACATCTAAAGAAAATATGGGAATTATATAGGATTCCTTAGCTCTTGAATAGCCCAAACCATATATGGAGTAACTTCCAAGGTGATGTGATATTTACCTACTTTTTTCCTATGATCACCAATCCTTCATCAGTGCTAACTATCTTCTAGTCACATGCCAACATGATACTCAAGCAACAACCACAATCCTTGTCAGGATGAAGTCAGAAGCAAACCCTTAATTAACTTGTGCTCAACCCTCTGGTAGCTTGGCACAGAGCAGTCAGGCTTAAATCTGAGGCAATGTGTAAAGTATTTGTGTAACACTTCAAACAGTATCAGAGTGAAAACACACCACAAAAAGATCCTACACCAGATTTAGAAACATAGAGTAACATATCATAAATAAAACAAGACCAAAATAGCAAAAATACAATCAGTAGAACCTGAGGTATGCAGATTTAACGATGTCCGTGATAATATCACCTAAAAGCACAAAGCGCCAACTGTGGGTAGCTGGTCACGCTGGACATGGACAAAGTCACAAATTTAGGCCGGCCGCAATTGAGCGTGGGCCAACTGGAGCTGCGATGCGAGGTCCTGCATCGTCATCGAGGACTCCATCGATGAGGGCTTGCGATGCGAAGTCCTGTTTCGTAGATGCTTTGCGCAGTCAAGGTGATGCGTTGGTTCCGAGGAGCTGTGCGGCTACAATGCGAGAACCTGTGTTGTCTTCGAGGCTGCCATCAATTAGAGATTTGTAATGCGAGGGCTTGCAACCCAAAAGCTTTGCACAGGTGGCAGTTCCGATGCAGGCTGTGAGGACAATGCGGAGTACTTTGCATCTGGAGAGCCCTCGCAGCACAGGCGATGCGTCGGTTTTGCTCAGGTTCGCGCCACAAAGGAGAGGGGGTGCTGCTGGGTCAACAGATGGGCTGGTAGAGCATGTTCAGGCCCACTTCCAAGGTTCCAGGACTGGGGTGGCACCACTTGGCAGGGTAGTACTCGCAGATTCCAGGTACTGGGTTCAAGGTTGTTGGAGCATTCTGCCCCTGAGGCTGTAGCCAGGAGGCCTGCCAACTAGCCATTTGAGTCACTTTGGGGTCTTGGGTTCAACAGATGCAGGTCCAGTCCTTCTCACCCAGGCAAGAGGGCAGCAAGCCAGCATAGCAGGGCAGCTATTCCTTCAGAGCAGCAGACCTTTCAGCAGCCCTTCCTGGGGAGGTATCCACAGGTCTAGAAATGTACTGAAAATGTGGTGTCTGAGGTCCAATATTTCTACCGGGTGCCCTTCCTCTCGAAGGTGGGAGAAGCTTCTAGAGGTTTCCTTTTGAAGCCCTCAGGCATCCTGCCTTTCCTGTCCTGGCTCCAGACTAACTAAAGGGGGTATGCACTATGTAGCCCTTTGTGTGGAGGCAGAACACCGCCTATTCAAGTGTAAGTAGGGCTGTGCCCAGCTCCGCCCTCCCATCCTGCCAGTGATGGTCCATCCAGGCACACCGAAACTCTGTTGTGTGTGGCTGTCAAGGAGAATACAGACAGCCCACTGTCAGCTACATCCAGTAGTGTGACCCAGGGACAGGCTACAGGCAGTAAAATGGCTAAGGCAAGAAAATGCCAACTCTCTAAAAGGAAATAGTCGTTGCACCGTCATGCACCGGTCCAGTTGCACTGCGGATAATGCAGGTCAGCAAATAACTTTATAAACTCATCCAGGTAAACGTCCTTTAGACCAATTTTATTCCATATCTCTTTGAAAAAGAGGCAGAGATTTCCAAGCTTCAAACGCCAAAGGACACGCTCATCCAAGCTTTATCGGTTGGCACAATGGAAATATACTATACATCCTGGGCAACAAGACGAAAATTCACCCAATGCATTTTGGGCTGTTAAAGCCCTTCCTCAGGGGTAACTAGAATATAAGATTACGCCCATCAGAATCAAAAGAAGAATCTCGAACGACATGCCAATAATCATACATACATCGGTAAAGTGCGTGCAAACTTGACCTTAATGTCCTACCCTTATGCAAACCCGTAGTGAATACAATGACTAAAGAAATACGATAATCACCAAAACGTGTCAATCAATACCACCAAATCGTGCATGCAACTGTGTTAATAAAACTTTACGAACAGCTAAATAAATACAAAAAAATGACAGCAACCCTCAATTATATGGCTTGTATTCTGAAATATTGGTGGCAAAAACCCTTCATCAACCAAACAACTTTACTCACGTTGCCGCAGCTGGTCAATCTCAACTTGAATGTCTGCTAGCCGCATTCTGCTATTTAATCAGTATTCTAAAAATGCACCGAAAGTGTGCTCGGGATTCACCACCCATTTTTAAACCTTATTACGCCCCCACAGGTGTGGTCCAGACAATATCACGTGACAGTGTGTTCCAGTCAGATCATGAACATAAAAGAAATACTAAACGCCCTGGCGCCCAAAGCAATGATCGTATTTTCTACTAAACAACGTGCTGTACACCAAACCATACACCAACCCACCCCTGAAGCGACTGAAATAAAAGAGTAATCATAGAAAGATTGGAGTGCATTCCTTCATTCATTTTTTGAACTTTATAAATGGGGCATTTTCAAAATTGTAATTTAAAAACCAACTTTACCATAAGAGGGTGTTTTCCATTACAAATCTGAAGACACCAAACATGAACTGGTTACCTGTTCCTACTTGGAAATTACTGCTTAAGAAATTAAATAAGGTAACTCCAATGGTATCCTTTGGGAGAGGTAGGCCTTGCAGTTGTGAAAAACGAAGTAAGAGTTTTTCTCTACCTGGACATGTAAAACTTAAAACTACATGTCCTACCTTTTAAATACACTGCCCCTGCCCTCTGGAATGTCCAGGGCCTACCCTAGGGGTGACATATGTATTAAAAAGGAAGGTTTGGGGCTGGCATAAGGTTTATTTTGTCAGGTCAAATTGGCAGTTTAAAAACTGCACACACAGGCTGCAGTGGCTGGGATGAGACGTTTAAAGGGGTTACTTAAGTGGATGGCACAATCAGTGCTGCAGGCCCACTAGTAGCATTTAATTTACAGGCCCTGGGTACACGTAGTGACACTTTACTAGGGACTTATAAGTAAATTAAATATACCAGTTGGGGATAAGCCAATGTTAACCATGTTTTAAGGAGTGAACACATGCACATTAGCTGTGGTAAAGTGCACAACAGAGTCCTAAGATGAGCAAAAATGAGATCAGCAAAAATAGAGAAGGTAGGCAATAAGTTTGGGGGAAGACCACACTAAAACTTACAGGTCTAACAAAGGCACTCTAATACTGTGCGAACACCAATGCTTAATTTGAGCTGGTGGTTGTAGGTGGGGCTCACCAGCACTTATTATCGGGCACCTGCACTTAAACCCTGAAACCTGCAAAGCATTGCTTACGGTTTACAGAAAGTTGCCTCCAGCCATTGTCCAACCACACTGAACTATGAGCCCTCTGTTTTGGTCAAATACTGAAAAACAGTTGTCACTGCTGTTCACACTCGATCCATGCATAACTATAGAGGTTGGAATGATCTCCTGCAACTCAAGGTTGACTTTATAGAGCTAACACAATTTACCCCTGTAAGAATCCTGTAGTACCGCAATGGCACAGTCTTTAGTTCCCACTTCCTGGGCCAACCTTACACTGTTTAACCATCTGTCATCTTCCCAACAAGTGACCAAATAGATCCTTTGTGCTACAAGTTGATGTCTGTTTCTGTATCACCAAGTGAGTCCTGAATCAAGCAAATCACCCTAACTGGCGCAACCCACAAAGATAGGTCAGTAACTTAATTACTGATAACTCCAGAGCCTCTTACAGGCATGACGTTGGAAGATATTCTGATGGATACGTTTAACCACAGATTCCTCACCTTTAAAATATCCCCAGGTGCTAGACTGGTTCAAAAATATTTTTCAGTATAGCCCCTGTGTGACAATTGGTGGAATCATGTGGCTCTACCTCAACTCCATTCTGCCCTGGAAGTGACATTTGGAGCCATGTATAGGTGCCACCATGGCACGCTGAAATGAGTTCCTTTTTATCTGTGCCTTTCTATGTGTATTCCAAACAAGCTTTTTTTTTTCTTGTCAGCCGACATGTCCTTTTTGCTTCAAAACGTTTTCCAGTGTGCAAGGGAAATGTCACTTCCTAAAACCACAGCCTTTAAACGTTGTAGGTACTGTTGCAAGCAAATGTCTGACAGATCCCCACGAGGTGTGCCTCTGGTGCCTAGGTTTGGGCTCCGACTCCAAGACATGTTCGGAGTGTGCCCTGATGATTTCAAAGGTAATCCAGGGCTTCCCAGCTGTACGTCGCAGAGCATCGTGGGAAATTGTGTAAAGGCCACTTTAGCTCAATGTCACGGACACAGACCGACTCCCGTTTTCAGGCCGGTCCCGCAACAGATTTTTTATCACACTCCAAATCTTCGGTTGAGCCCAATTGAAGAAAAAATACAAAAGTTCAAGTGGGCCCCATCATAGCCTCCCTACTCTCTCCTTCCGAGAATTTGGAGGTCCATCAAGTTGCCCTTCGGTTCTGCTCCTGGTCCCCTACCGCAGAGCTGATTCCATAACTGTTTCCAATGCATTCTGAGATTCAGGGTTCGTCAGCGATGCTGCAATAACGCGAGGTATTTAAGGAAGCCATGCTGCGCATCTTTCGCACCTAGCTGTTTTCCTCTGGGGTGCTTTCAGGCAGCATGGATATGCGGCCTCCAGCTGGGTTACCACCAGTGGGTCTGCCCTGGGTGCTGGCTATGCCTCCTGTACTTTTTTTCTGGTTCAGCTTTGAGTCTGAAGCTGATTCTACACTCGGCACCACAATCTATGGCCATTCCTGGTGCATCAGCGCCACCAACGCCAGAGGAGGACTTCGGGCCCATAGTTCTGTCGGACTCCGAATCCATCTTGACCATGGCCGAAGTTGTGTGGGAGTTCAGTTCCCATGCTACCAATCCACATTCCTTCTGACTCAGAAAAGACAATGCGTTTATCTACAGGCCAACCTCCAATACTTCAGCCACTCTTCGGGTTGGACTCTGATCAAAGCCAACCTGCTTTTGGTGATGCTGTAGAAGAGGCCAATGGGCTAGATGCTTCTCTTAACATAGGGCTGGTGTGCCTCCCCCCAGCCTCTAACTGCTGGTTCTTCTACAAAAGAATCAGTGTCCTTCACAGAGGTCCTGCAACCCAGGCAATCCTCATCAGAACCTCTGTCAACCTTTTAATGAAGTATTTAGTGGTCCATCTTGGGCACTTGGGAAAAACCTTGTTCATTCCGAACTTTAAACAGACAAGTGCCATGTCGCTGTAGGTCAACACCTGGTGACCGTGCCTTTCTTACACAACATCCTACTCCAGAGAGTATGATGGTACAGGTCTCCACCAGCAGAGTCAACCCTAATTCCTTCCCTTCAACCCCACCAGCTAGAGAGTTGAAGAGGATACCTTGCCTTCGGTCTGCTAATGTCAGCTGTTTGCTGGGACACTACTCCAATGCCGTCTGGGTTTCTCTGGCTAAAATTTTGCCTGCAGTCCCTGAAGAATTCAGGGCCAATTTAGCATAGGCCATTCAGATGGCCTGGATGTGGCCAAGCATATCATTAACTCAGAACCCAATGTTTAAGCTTTAGACCTGGGTCTCAGGGAAGTTGGCTCTGAGGCTTTTGGGACTACTGCATCCTGCCAGATTGCATATGTGGGCTGTGCATTAAGTCTCAGTGGGCCAAGTACTAAAAGAAGCTGTCAGACTCTAGCCAGGTTTCGGAGGAGACTGCAAAAGACCTGCAGTAGTGGTTGCTCAACCGTAATTGGACTAGTGGCAGGCCCCTTTCCCTGCCCCAAACAGAGCTGAAGAAGGTGAAGGACACAACACGTCTAGGTTGAGGATGTCATGTCTGTAAGGTGAAGATCACATGACTCTGGTGTCCGGCAGAGGCCCATTTTCACATTAACCTTCCTGCCATCCATAAAAGGGAAGCTGATTAAGGTCCTCACGGACATCACATTGCCATGTGGTATTGCAACAAGCAGGGCGGAGTGGGGTCCTGGACTCTGTATCAGGAGGCCCTGCACATCTGGATCTGGCTACATTGTCAAGGCATGTCCTTGTTTGTACATCACCTAGTAGGATCTTTAAACCCCAAAGTTGACAAACTCAGCCGATGACGTCTAGCAGATCACGAACGGCAACTGCACCCAAAGGTAGAGCATGGTGTCCTCCTACAATGGCAAGAGTCATGACTCGATATATTTGCCTCTGAGAACATGCCATGTGTCATGTCACGTGAACACTTTGGTAGGTTGGATTTCACAAGAAGGCTCTCTCCCGGTGACACATTCCTATTGGAGCTGAGCTCTGGTCTCCTATATGCTTTCCTGCTCCTATCTTTTCTGCCCGAGTTCTAAGGAAGATAAAGAACGACCAGATCCAAGTCATTGTTGCTGCCTGCATTGGGCTAGGTGAGTGTGGTATCTGGAACATCTGGGCATGAGCATCTGTTCTCCGATCAGGCTGCCATTTCAGGAGGATCTTCTGTCACAGCAATTAGGGCAGTGTCTTGAACCTGGACCTGCACAAACTACACCTCCATTCATGGAAATTGAGCATCAGGAGCTAACTGCATACTGTCGCCAGTAGGTAGTTGTAGTTGGGACCTTGTTTCTATAGGAAAAACGTTTTTTCTTTTGCCAATATCTTTGGCATCGTTTGACCAATCTTCGCGAAATTTTCAAAACTGATGGGGGCGGTCAGGTCAGCTGCAGTATTGAAAATGTGGGGTGATCCGTCAAGCGGGGGCCGAGAAAAGGGGGTCCAAAACGCATTTTCTCCATGTTAAGTTCCATAGGAAACTTTAGACACGGCTACAGCCCGAACTGCTGAGAGGAATTACTCCAAATTTGGCAAAAAAGTAGCTCTTGGTTCAGAAAGCACTCTTTTTGTTAAATGGTGTAAATCCATTCAGTAGTTCCTGAGAAATTTAACCATTTCTCAGATATACAACTGTGGCCGTGGAGGATCTGCGAACCCTCCCGATCTCAAGCCTGCAATCTGATTGGCTGCCAACACTTCAAACCAGGAAGTGTTGGCAGCCATCCTGTGACTCGGTTGAACCGAGTCACAAGAAAAAAGGTTATAAACGGTAAAAAAAAAAGAAAAAAAAAGGGGGTAGGATAGAAACACCCTGACCCCTTAGGCCTGCTCAGGGGGTCCCAAAACATTTTAAAAAACATTTTCGGTGGGAGTCACGGTGTAGTGTAGCTCCTATTTCCCTTATAGGCTCTGCGCATTGGAATAATATATCCTATAGGTTTGACATAGGACTAAGGTCGGTATGTCCCTATCGAGTATATTAAACTTAATTACTTGTGCCAGCTAGCTCAGAGGCCACTAGAAACTTCTTGACAACAAGAAGGGATTAGTTTCTGGCAGCCGCAAAACATGACCACTGTGTTTCCCTTACAGAATCAGGATGAGTCCCAGAGTCGTAGAAACAATAGATAACTATTTCACTCAGCTCAGTTGTGCTTGATTGTTATTCTCAAAGTCACACAGAAATAACAGACGGGCGTTTCAATAAAAAGGTTTATTGAACAGTCTTGTTTCTGTTGTAAGTTAGATGTGCTGTTACGATCACAAGACAGTATGCGAGATAAATAATGTACAAGGTGAGCAGTAGAAACAAATAATACTGCGTTAGCATTATCTTTTCAGCATATATGCATTTACATAAAATGACACAGCCTAAAAATGCGAGTACTCATACGATGCGTTTCTAGCCTAGTTCTACCCAGTGTACCTAACCTATCCTAGGTGTAGGGAGAAGTAGAAGTAGGTGCTGTATTCCTGACTAGAGTATACTAAGAGTCTAGTATGCCAAGAGTCTAGTATGCCAAGAGTCCCTCTAGGTTCTAGTCTGCTCCATACCTGAAGAATGAGAGAGGTAGGAATCTCTATCCGGACTCGAACTCCAACACCCCGCAAGGGAAGTTAGATCACTGGAAGCTGGACTCTCTGCGTGCAGGAAATGACAGCGTCTTCTCAGTGCGTCCGGCCGGGAATCGGGCTCCTCTGAGGTCGAGGTCTCCTCTGATTTACAGGGGTTTGGGAAGGTATATTTATACCTGAAAATGTTAGCATTGACGTGAGTTGGGTAGCGAAAGACGTCATGGATGAAACCCTTAAGGAATAGAGGTTCATGCATAATGTATGAGTCCTTGAAGAAATCAATAGTCCTGGGCAAGGGAAACTCCCGCAGCCTGAGGGTCTGTTTTTTCATGGACTCGTTGAGACGCTAGGGTGGACGGATGTCGGAATCCATGCCTGTATTTGGTATGCATGGTTTATGCCTAAATAAGGTCTGGGATTTTATGCCTATATAAGGGCAGGTTGGATTGTGCCTATATAAGGTCATGATTCTAGAAAGCCCGTTTATGGACACCCTATGAAGTATACAACACCCACTCCTCTTTTGTGTATACAACAATACTAAAATGCTAAACATTTTAAAATGCTAAACATTAAAATGGAGTACCGCATAATAAAACATATCCTAAAAAGCTTTAAAAGACATATTAAAAATGCAAAGGTTGCTGTACATCATTAAGCAGTGCTTTTCAATTCCAGCATAAAGTACGAAATTAATGCATTTGGAACGAAATATAAAAGCAATATTTACATATGACGAAAATGATCGATAAGGTTGCTTAAAATCAAAGTCATTTCCTATCATGAAATTTAAATGAACTGATTTAGACACACAAGATGACTAAGTGTCCCTGGAAGTACTGCCAAGTCTGTATTATAAGGCTAGTTCTACTTTAAGCAGATTGGAGTGCCATTTTTTGTTCGAAAATGGGACAGAAGTTCAAATTTGGTAATGTTCCAAGGGTTTGAAAAAAAAATGAAGGCCAAATTGTTGCTGTTGTACTGGAACAGAGTATGCCGAATCAGAGTCAGTTTACTGGTCTGGTGTAAACATGAGATCATCTACTTCAATAGACAAAACATCATCTATTGTCGCTGGTGTAAGTTGGAACACCTCGTGTAGAAGATTGATCGCACAAAGATGGGAAACATCGCTCTCAGCATAGGTCGCCGCAGCAATGTTCGCGTCCGTTGTTACCTGTGTGCCTGGAGTTGTTTCTCGTACCTCAGCAGCAGCAGGAGGCGACTGTGAGATCTCAATGAATGCTGACATCAGGATTGGAAGCCTCTGGGGACAACACAGAGCATGGGCCGTTATCGGGTCCAGCAAAGCATCGACATCCTTTGGCGCAGCTGATGGATATGTTAGACAGGCGTCCAACACGCATTCTTCACCGCATAGCAAGCAGCGTAGAACAGGTAAGATGCAATCATGCCAGATTGGTCGGAATGACAGGAACCACGTGGTATTAAGGTCCCGTAGACGAGTCATGCCCAATAGCTGTACTATTCGCTCACGGCACTTTCTTTCAAGGAGAGCTTTCTCCATTTCGCTCGGAGTGATTTCGGCGAATCGGCTGGCCATAGCGCAATAGCAGACAGATGAATAAAATTCCAGCAACAAGTGCGAGAATTAATGGTATGCCACCAAACGTGCAAAGTTCGGAATGATTCCAAGTATTGCCTGGAACGGTGCTAACAGACCGGTGCAAATGCTCTTAAATACATGTACAATTCCTGTTGTATCTGACATGTTAAAGATACGTGATATCATTTCTACGAAATGTATAGGGCAGTTTGTACGTATTAAAGTCTGTATCTCAGCCGAAGTCCTTGCAACTTGTAGATCATAGGTTTCTTTGGCCGAGGTCAAAGGCACTGTTTGCTGTAAAAGCATGGCTTTCATTCTGCTTAAAGTATCAAATCTTATAAAAGAGATGTTCAGCGAAGGCCATAAAGGCGACTCCCTGACTGTGTCTATTGGGGGAAACAATACTTGCATACAGCAAGTGACCCTGGAGTTGACCGTTACTAGATATGGGATGCCTGGCAACATTCCACAGCAGCTCTGATCATTCAACATGAGGTAACTCCCATTCGAAAGTTGTCCAAACGTTTGATTAATCACAGCAGCTGGTGAACCGTGCTGATGGCAAGACAAGTTTGCCACAGAACCATTACAAGCTCCGTGTAAAATAATGTCCTGACATATGAGTGAACCGGTCAGTGCATGTTTACAGTTAGTACCGCTAAGAAACACCTCACGATCCCCACTCCAACATCTATGTGTATACGGTAGAATCCAAGATATCTTAATGTATTCCTTACCCAACCTTTCATATTTGCCTGCTTGCATCTGTCTGAGGCAATACTGAAACTGAAAAGTTGTCACAGGCAACGTTATTTTACCATGAATTACCCATTCTGTAGCTGGTTTTTCTGCCACTGTAAATGGTAATTTCTCCAGTTTTTCAATGCTCAGCACTGTATACCTTGCTCCTCTTTGTGCCAATTCGATCTGTTTATCAGTTAGATTGTATTCTGCAAACAGAGACGACGTGTTGATGAAACGCCAAGGCACATAGCCCGCTCGCAAAGATTGCAGCGTCCATGTCAATAACACAATAGAACGTAATTGAGACTGACCTTGTTGTAACATAGCCAAATCTTGTTCTAGAATGTCGATAGCAGAGGACACAATGCCATCCAATGAATATATCCTGGAGGACAAAGTTGTTAACCCATTGTCGACTACAGAGAGCGTTTTCTCTAAATTAATACGATCAAGTTCACGTATTCGTTCTGCAGCCTCCATCTGTGACACTTTCCATGCTTCATTATAAGCAGCATAAATGCCGGCATATATGAAACGTTTTTGACGCAGTTTTCTTGGTCCAAGCAAGAATTCCCTAAGATTGGCGTCCTCTTTAAG
This sequence comes from Calotriton arnoldi, assembly GCA_963921515.1. Taxonomy (NCBI): domain Eukaryota; kingdom Metazoa; phylum Chordata; class Amphibia; order Caudata; family Salamandridae; genus Calotriton; species Calotriton arnoldi. The sequence continues at coordinate 6,030,244 of CAWUFW010000077.1, read as the reverse complement.
TAAGGTTAAGTGTTGCTTCACATCCTGTAGTGTAGATGTATGCAGCCAATCGAGGCATCATTTACCTACACTGTATGTTGTTACTACCCGTGGATGTTGTCTTTGGACATATCTTGGGTCTGGCCTATGAATAGCTAAGCCCTGAGTTTTGTTCAAGAACCTTTCCTGACAGTTGTTTGTGTCTGTGGGCCAGATCAACCATTTCTTCCAATTCGGATGAGTTCTGTTGAGTTGTAGTATATTGTCAACTAGTCACCACTGCCTTTGTATTATTATCACTGGCAGGTGTTGGCACAGAAGGTGTTTTCATCTCTTTGATCTTGGCTAATCCAAGACAAGATGTCTGTTGTACGGTGTCATTCAAAAACAGTATTTGGTCAGGGATGATACAGGCTCTAAATAAAGCTTCTATACCCTGTACTTGCCAATCTTTACTACCTCAGACAGTTTTTGTCTCAATTGTGTCTTTCCATAAGTCGAAACCCTGTATAGACAGTTGGGCAATAAATGCTTCAGAGTAAATCTGTTTCGTATTTGTTAACATCATTTTCAGTCCTGTTCTGTTTACATTTTTATAGTAAAACGTTTCTGGATCAGATGTATTATAACCTGAAAAATATGGAAATTTACTAGCAAAAGTTTTCGAACTACCTTGTGGTGGTGTAGGACAATGTTCCCATTGATTAAACATAAACACATTTCTTGGATATGCAGTTTTGTGCAAATAATGATGACCATAGTGGTTATAACAATATAATTCTTCGTAATCAGATGAACCCTCTAAAAATTCATTTTTAGAAAATGCAGCAGATTTTTCTAGATCAAACATTATATCTTGAACAGTGTCTAAGTCCCAATCATCTGAATAGGTACTGGACGTAATTAAATCACTTAGTGATATTTTAAATAAATGTGGAATGTTCAATTGTTCACTTGGATCGAAGATTTCATAATCTGTTTTGTCCCACACTATACCATCCTGTATAGGAACAGCTGTGATGTTCACTGATGACAAGTCTCTTGCTTCACGATGGGAAGATTTATGTGGTTTCAAAAGTATATTCACGTCTTTTCCTTCACTGTTCGCATGGATGTATCTGCCATTTATAAGCACGCTTATAGTTGTTACCAAAACTAGCCAGAGCAGGAAAACAAAAAGTCCAGATGTAATCCAGAGTTCAATCCATGGAGAAACCAGATAAGTCTTTTTCAGAAAGTGAATAAAGTCTTGTACTTGCTGCTTGAGTTTTGATGATGCTGGCGTCGTTTCAGGTTCGCTTGGATCTTCTGAGAACGTATCAAAGTCAATGAAATAGCCAGAAGCAGTTCTGTCAATTGTTGGAATTGCATCAGGATTCGTTGAAATCACAGGAACCAGTTCTTCACGAGTCACGTTGGTGTAGACAGGTGTATTTGGACGAACTGTTATTTGGTTGTCAAGAGGGATGAGTTCCATAGCTTGGTTGCTTAGTCCTTCATTTGTTACAGCTGAATTCTCGATCGTGATCAGTCTTTCAGTCTGAACCTCTTGAATAGTAGCGAGAGGAGTGCGTCTGTTACTAGGTCGGAGTCCACGAGGCCTACTGCTTAGTATTGGCCACATACTGTGGTTTGATCAGGTCGATTGACACAAATCTTTTCTCCTTTCTTCCAGCAAGGGGCGGCAGAAGTACTGTCCTTGTTCCTTGAACAGCTAGAACAGGTACCGGTTGTCTGTAAGAAGGTCCAAATTCCTTCTTGTCCGCTATTTTTCTCTGACTAGATCCCCAACTTTTGGAATCCAGACAGGCCTTGCTGGGACCGCCGATTTTTCCCCAGTGGTGGTTGGCTGTAGGGATACGTTGCTTTGTTTCGTTCTTAATTCGTTAAGATCCTGTAAAACAGCCAAACGATCTTTGATATCAAATGTTTTCATGTCCACCACTGTGCCTACGTGTTCTAAGTCTGGAACCCACATTCTTGTCCCAAATAGGACCTCATATGGAGTGACCCCCTAGAGAACTTCTTGGCAAATTATTGAGAGCGCGCTGGACGCTATTTAGGTGTTTGACCCACCCATCACCCGAGCCTAATACCCTAGCTGTTATAGACTGCTTTATGTCCCGGTTTTCCTTTCCACAACAGAATTTCCCTCAGGATGGAATGGAGAGGAGTACCGCAATGCAACGCCCAGACTGGCCATGGCCTCCTTGTAAGCCCTAGAGCTAAACGCAGGACCCTGGTCAGAATGTAGCGTGCCTATTGCGTATGTGCCGATAAAGACTCGCAAATCTTTTATAACAGTTCGCGCGTCAGCCGAGCGCTGAGGCCATAACCATAGGAACCTAGATTTAGTATTTGCGGGAATGCCTTTGTCCAGTCGGACGCTGGCGATTAGATAGCATAATGCTGTCTAACAGTGGTGTCTGCACTGGGCTGCCGCATTCACAGCACGGTGTCTGGTGGCTCTCTCGCTGTAATTTACAGTCTAAGCAGTTGTTGATGAAGATGTGAATGTGTGTATTCATTCCAGGCCACCAGTACATCTCTTTTAATGTCAAAATTGTTTTTGAGATCCCTTGATGTGACAGACCCTCCCCCAAATGTGTTTCATAAATCAAGGCTGCTCTTCGTTCCATGTTTGGAATTACCCTATCCCCCACTCCAGGGATTCGAGCAAAAGGAACGTTATTCGCATCAATTACATAAGAGTACTTGAGTGGAAACTTTTTGGTAACGCTGCACTGCTGCCTTTGCTTGAAGCATTGACAGCTAACATTATCTCACCGTCTATTTTTGTTTTTGAACGAGTGATCGCAGCTACGGAAGCCGTCTGAACAGCCCCCTTCGCGGCTTCGTCAGCCAATGAATTCCTGCAACGTGAACGCCATCACGCTGATGACTCAGTGTGTGAATCACGTGAGCCTTTGGTAGTTCGTTTTTCAACTGAACTACTTGTTCCCAAAGCAATTTGTGCTTAATTGTGCCACCTTTCGCATCTTTAAAACCATTTTCAAGCCAGGTTCGTATATAATCATTATACGACTGAACACAGTAATAGGAATCGCACACTATCAGTGTGAGGAATTCTCGATAAGTACTCTCAAGTGCCAGTTTGAATGCCTGTAGTTCAGCTCGCTGAGCTGTACAATCACCTAGTGATTGAGTTTTTGTGACCATAGGTCTGAAGATGCCATTTCGCATGCGACCTTTAACGATAGCACACGCTGCACTGTAAGCTTGCTTACTCCCTGTTGCGGGCTGTGCGGATCCGTCAGTGTAAATTATGAATTCATACTGATCGAGAGGCAGAATCTCAATGGGCAGAGGACATTCTTGTTCATATTGGAGAAATGCCTGTGTTTTTAAATCTGGATCAAAAACATATTCAACATCAGTTGCAGCAAGAGAATTAACCCATTGTATCCATCTCGGATGTAAAGCTTTAGCATTTGGAATGCTCGCTTTTGTGACCGCTTCTAAAGCCGGTACTGGGGTAACGACAATTATGCGTTTCCCTTGGGCTAAGGCTCTTTCTTTTGCTACAGCTGTTTGAACTGCTGTCAGAATTTTTCAGTTGAACTGAAGCGCATTTCTGCTTGTGTATACAAATGTGATTTGTATGCAATTGGTACTTTCTCACCCTCATTAAAGGTTAAGTAAGTGAATCCACATTGACCCAAAATTATTCGAATCACCAAATTTCTTTGACTTACGCGTGTTTGTAAGTGATTTATTGCTAACATGTTAGCCTGGAGTGAACGCAAAATTTCTGTGTGTTCGGTTGTCCAGCTTTTGTTTGAAAAATCAGGTTTGATTAATGCGTAGAGAGGTTTAACCCTTTCTGCGTAGTTTAGAATGTATGTTCTTCCAAAATTTAGGAATCCCAGTATGGATTGTAAGTTTTTAGCGTTTTTGGAGGTTGGAGCAGCGCACATTTCTCTAGAAAGTTAGCTGCCAAGCTCTTGCCTTCACTTGAAAGCTCATATCCCAAAAATAGGACATTGAGATGGGCAATTCGAGACTTTTTAAAGTTGAACTTGTATCCCTTAGAGGCGAATCCCAGTATAATGGTGCTCACCCTGTTCAAGTGTCTTTCCAAGTCAATCTGTCAGATATATGTCATCGACATAGGACAATGCCTCGTTGTCATAAATTTGTAGTAACTCCGTTACTCTCGCTGAGAATAAACCTGGGCTGTTCTTGAACCCTTGTGGGAGTCGACAAAAGTGACGCTGGGTCCCCATTATGGAGAATGCCGTTAAGTACCTACTTTCCGGTGCTATGTTTTGACAAAAGAAACCGTTTGAGATGTCTAATGTTGTTTTGTATTTTTTACGCACAATGTTATTCATTAATGCTGTGCTGTGTGCATTTTGCACTGCAAAAGTTTTAGAACAAGTGTTTAAATGTCTGTAGTCCAAAACTAGACGATATGTATTGTCTGGTTTGGAGACAGGAAACAAAGGATTGTTCATGGAGGAGGTGCATGTTTCAATCACCCCTTGGTATTCAAGTTGATCTAAGATCTCCCTGACCTGTTTTTAGCTTCTTGCTTAATAGGATACTGCCTCTGTGCAGTTGGTTCATGTTTCAGATTTATTTTATGGTGAGGTGAGTCCTCATCCCATCCTACATGATTTTTATATAATGCTGGAGCCTGGTCCACTGCCCATTTTCTGGCATATGTATATTTTAAATGAATTGGTATGTGATTGGAGAAGGCAGGCATAATCATGTCCTCGCCGTGTGGGCACTCCCTGACAAATTGTGGTGGCCAGTCTTTTTCTGCTAGAAGTATGTCATAACCCTTTGATAGTTTTTCCCCAAAAAGTGTTTTAACCTGTCTAGGTTTGTCTCCCTCCATCCGGAGTGTTATTTCATATAACCTTTGTGGAGTACTAACCCTGGTGTCTACAGTCTCTACTGTAATGTACTCATTCAAGTCCACTATCTCCAGAAGTTCCATCAGGTTCTGGCGAGCTATTGTGACTTCTGCTGCACTGTCCAGCATTGTCTGAGCCCATTCTCCGTTCTTGAGTTGACTTCTCAGAATTCTCGGCATGTCTTACTATTAGACCTGCTACTTTCTTTTTGGAGAATTGAGGTTTAGCTTTAATTTTTGTTGCGTGCTTGTCGTCTTTCGATTTCACGCGTTCTTCTCTATGTTCTGTGATGAGACCTGAAAGGGACGAGAGGAACGTGTATCATTATCTTGATACCTATCAGGTTTTCTCAAATTATCCCTATTCCTGAGGTTATACCTCCTTTCAGAGGGCTCCTTTTGAGGAGACCTACCTCGGGATTGAGATATTTTCTCATTTGAATTTTGTTTATTAGACTCCCACTTCTTTTTAGAAGATGTAGGAGTTTGTTTAATAGAGTCCTTCTCAGGACTTTCAGATAGTTTTGGTTTAACTGGTCTCCCACCCAAACTATCTCTGCCTAATTCTGCATATGATTGTTCTATAATTCTGGGTAGCTCTGTTTGATGTTCTGTAACATCAAATTCCCTTAGTTTTTGTCGGATCGCCACTGCTGCTGCCTCCCCTTTAATATTAAATAATATTATTGTTGAGACCTGGTCGAAATTTTTCAGTAATTTCATACCTAAATTTAAAGCAGGCTCTGCCCCGTATTCGTTTTGAATTTGTTTTAGGACATCAGGTATTACCGCAATTGACGGAATGCCGTGTGTTTTAGTGTAGATGGCAGCAAAGACTGAGCCCCAAGTGGTGCAGTCTTCCAATTGTGGTGTGATCCCCATTGGTAAACTAATGGTTAGGATTCTGTGTTTCTCATGCGGGCTAGTATTCGGAAATACTGCTTCGATTTGAGTAATTTTTGAGCTATCCAAAACGGAATTTGCTCCCGCTTAGTGGGCATTTTACCCATGACTGCGTATAGAGTCTGTGGTGTAATTTTTAGAGTGTTCCCCTGGTGAGGGGTTTGATTTGGAATTGTTAATGGTTGTTGGACTGTGAAAGTCCGCATGACATATTGAACCAATTGTCTGTAGATTTTTATTAACTCTGTGAGTTGATTAAGTATTTCCTCGTCTGACATTATTTCGATGTCTGGATGAGGTGTGTAGCCGGCTAGAATCGGCCAAGTTGCTCCTGGTCTACCTAGTGGACCGAGCCTGGTTATATTTTTGTTATGTTTTAGGGCGCCTTTAAACCAGAGCTGATGCTCTTGGTATGTTAATGGAATCTCTATATCCTCGAAAGGAATGTATTCCTCTGGTGGTTCATCTTCTTTGTAGAAGTGAAACAAGTGTGTTACTGGATTGGATTCAGGAAGAATTACCCATGAATAGAATACCTCTATCATGTGCCTCAATCAAGAAAACTGCTCTACCCCCTCTCGGTGGTAGGCTATGTTTTATAAGTTTTAGAGTAATGGCTCTTCTTAAGTTTGGAGCGATGTCGATGACCCCTTCCTCGGTTTCATTTAAACCGGTGAAGTTAAAAAATGCTGGTTGGGCTGGATCAGCCGCAGCTACACCGTTTCCGGCGTCATTGTCAGTGCCTGACATTTTTCTGCTTGAAAATATGTAAAACAAATTTCAAGGAAACAAAGATAAGGTGCACAATATTGGGGAACACTGTATCCTTCAACGTTGAGCAAACCAAACAGCTAATATATAGGGGTCTTCCCTATGTAGCCGTGGCGGATACTATCCCTGCCCACTCCAGACGTCTTTTGGAGTATATGGGTAGGGGTCTCTGAAGAGAAAAGAATATTATGCACAGCTGAGTTACTCAGTATCTAACGTTGAATTACTGCCTTACCAAACGTTGGGCGCCATGTAGTGTAGCTCCTATTTCCCTTATAGGCTCTGCGCATTGGAATAATATATCCTATAGGTTTGACATAGGACTAAGGTCGGTATGTCCCTATCGAGTATATTAAACTTAATTACTTGTGCCAGCTAGCTCAGAGGCCACTAGAAACTTCTTGACAACAAGAAGGGATTAGTTTCTGGCAGCCGCAAAACATGACCACTGTGTTTCCCTTACAGAATCAGGACGTGTCCCAGAGTCGTAGAAACAATAGATAACTATTTCACTAAGCTCAGTTGTGCTTGATTCAGTTATTCTCAAAGTCACACAGAAATAACAGACGGGCGTTTCAATAAAAAGGTTTATTGAACAGTCTTGTTTCTGTTGTAAGTTAGATGTGCTGTTACGATCACAAGACAGTATGCGAGATAAATAATGTACAAGGTGAGCAGTAGAAACAAATAATACTGCGTTAGCATTATCTTTTCAGCATATATGCATTTACATAAAATGACACAGCCTAAAAATGCGAGTACTCATACGATGCGTTTCTAGCCTAGTTCTACCCAGTGTACCTAACCTATCCTAGGTGTAGGGAGAAGTAGAAGTAGGTGCTGTATTCCTGACTAGAGTATACTAAGAGTCTAGTATGCCAAGAGTCTAGTATGCCAAGAGTCCCTCTAGGTTCTAGTCTGCTCCATACCTGAAGAATGAGAGAGGTAGGAATCTCTATCCGGACTCGAACTCCAACACCCCGCAAGGGAAGTTAGATCACTGGAAGCTGGACTCTCTGCGTGCAGGAAATGACAGCGTCTTCTCAGTGCGTCCGGCCGGGAATCTGGCTCCTCTGAAGTCGAGGTCTCCTCTGATTTACAGGGGTTTGGGAAGGTATATTTATACCTGAAAATGTTAGCATTGACGTGAGTTGGGTAGCGAAAGGCGTCATGAATGAATCCCTTAAGGAATAGAGGTTCATGCATAATGTATGAGTCCTTGAAGAAATCAATAGTCCTGGGCAAGGGAAACTCCCGCAGCCTGAGGGTCTGTTTTTTCATGGACTCGTTGAGACGCTAGGGTGGACGGATGTCGGAATCCATGCCTGTATTTGGTATGCATGGTTTATGCCTAAATAAGGTCTGGGATTTTATGCCTATATAAGGGCAGGTTGGATTGTGCCTATATAAGGTCATGATTCTAGAAAGCCCGTTTATGGACACCCTATGAAGTATACAACAACGGTGGACCCACGAATCCCTCTGAAAATGTAAAAAAAAAAAAAGCGAACCGCTGGCTCTCGCACTTCGGTTAATTAGGCCCCCGGGTGTGCTAGGTCCCGGGGGCAATTGAATTAATAATGCCGGGGCGCTCGGGCCCATGCAGCCTTGGGGGGACCGCCACCTCCCTGGGGCTAAATACATTATAGAATGCGTGGGAGGGCTCCAGCCCCCTCATACAGCCCAGGGTCCGCCACCTCCCTGGGGCTAATGTTTTGTAATGCGGGGGCCACGCGGCTCCCCCGCAGCCTGGGGACCCCCACCTCCCCGGGGCTATATAAATAATAGAATGCGTGGGGGGGCTCCAGCCCCGGGGGACCGCCACCACCCTGGGGCTAATGTTTTGTAATGCCGGGGGCCATAGAGGCCCCCTAGCAGCCCCGGGGACTGCCACCTCCCCGAGGCACAAATTAAGTAAAGAGGGGGGTCCGTTGAAGACCCCCGCCCCGGGTACCACCACCTCCCCGGGGCTACAAAGTAGATGGGAGGGGGGCCGCGCGGCTCCCCTCCAGGAGCCCTCCATTGCCCTGGGGACCGCCACCCCCCAGGCCCGGCTCCAGCAATATCCTGGAGTGCCCACCTCTGGGACATTGCAGTTTGCTATGGCTTGGCGGGAGCACTGCTCCCGGCAAGCCATAGCAAACTCTGCTTCGCTTCATGGAAGCGAGAGCATGAAAAATGCTCTCGCTTCCATGAAGCAGAGCAGAATTGTTTTTGGGCAGAGGGAGCTGCATGCTTGCAGCTCCCCCTCCCAAAAGCAATGCCGGCTCCCACAGGAGGGAGGGAGCCGGCAGGGACCATGGGGGCCTTGAGGCCCTCCAGCATTCCCCAACGACGTGGGCATGCCCCGAGAAATGGGGTCCCCGGGGCAATATCCCACTTTTATTTTTTTTAAAAAGGATAAATCCTGGCCCCGGGGTATGGGGTCCCCGGGGCCGAAATTGACCTCAGGAGGTGGGCCGTGCAGCCCCCCTCTTAAATTAAAAAAACTATATAAAATGCAGGGCTGGCCCCTAGGGATGGTGTCCCCAGGGCCAAAATGGGTCCAGTGAAGGGGCGGCCACACGGCCGCCCTCCCTTAAAAAAAGAAAAAAAGAAACAAAAAAAATGACCAGGGGATGGGGTCCCCAGGGCCAATATCAGCCCCCCTCCCCTTTAAAAATAAATAAAGTAACAAAGGCCCATCCCCTGGGGATGGGTTCTCCGGGGCAGAAATCGGCCTCGGTAGGGGGGCAGCGTGGCCCCCCTCCTGTTTTATTACAATAAAACAAAATGGGTCAGGCCCAGGGGGAATAGGGTCCCCGGGGCCCAAAAGGGTAAAGGGAAGGGGGCCACACAGCCACCCTTCCTAAAATAAAATTTAAAAAAACAGAAGCCGGCAACTCGCCAAGGCCCCACCCCCTTTCTCCACTACTCTGCAAACACGCCTCATGGCGCGGTCTTGGTTGGGGGATGAAGTCCCCTTTGTTGCTGAGGGTCCTTATGTCATTTGAGATGTCATCAGTGATGTCATCGAGTTGGCGATGCAGCGAGCGCAAGGTAAATAGTTTTATTTATTTATTTACTTACTTTACTCCTGGCCATCGTATGTCCGATTCCACTACCCCCCCCCCCCCTCCCTGCCCCTATCCGCCTCACAGCACTCCCTCTGCGAGCCGCCACTGGGTTTTTCAATGAAAATGTGATACTTTGTCAGATGGAAAACACAAAACAGAGCAAATGCATAATGGACTGAAAAACACAAGATATATTTCTTTCATTGCCATGGAGAATTTTGACGAGAAAGTATCCCAGGCGATTAATGTGCATTAGTCTATTTTTGGGAATCTAAGTGACTTTTAGAAAATTGGAAGCAAACTTGCTTAGTCGATACTATCTTTCTTTTTCGCCTCCTGTCAAACAATTGTTTATTGAAAGCAATCTGCATATCAGCCTGTTACACTAAAGCATTTGAATTCTTCTTTAAGACACGGCATTCCTACTTCAACCGTGCGTGCCTCTTGTTTTCGTGTGTGTGTTTCTGGAAGTCTAGCTCCTTCAGCTGCATGGACCTCCTATGAATACTCCAAGTTGACTCATTCATTCAGTGCCAACGACATGAAAGGACATCCAGATCTTTGTAATGTCTAGCCAATGGAAGAGATTAATTGACTGCTTTTGTCACCCGGAACCCTGTTATTGTGAAATTCAGTAGTCAGCTGTTAAATATTTATGCTCTCAGGAATGGTATCGATACAAATAAGAGGCACTATAGATTTTTAGCCTGTTTTAATACTGCCATTGATTAGGAGTTGAGTTCTAATTGCACTCACACACTCAGGAGGGAAAACCTATAACCTAGCTTCCTAAACATGCTTATAATGAACATGGAGCAGAAACTATTTGCACCCATTAAACTCTTTTAAAGCAGCAAATGTCGAAATGGGTGCAAACAATTGTCAGACACCTGGCACAAACAGGAGTTCCACAGAGGTTTGTATCCCACCGTGCTTCAGCTTTAACAGCTATGCAAAGTGTTTGATGGTACCACGGTTGCTTCCTTTACTAGCCTCTCCTGAAGAGCATCACCAGTCCACCGCTGCTATCTGCACACTAATCTAACATGTGTCCTTCATGCTGGACATGGTTGAAGGCACCAAACACCTAATTGTTTTTTTCCTCAAGTAGTCTTCCTTCTGGATGATCTGACCATATGGACTAACCTGTCCAACACATGTGCCCAAGGAGTCATTGCAGATATGGACAACCTTGAAGTCTCTTGAATTGTCCCAGGGGATACTAAAAAAATATCATAGCCTAGAACTCGTTGTACAGTTCAGCGACTCCAGATCAATAGCTACCATCCTGTCCCCTTGACAGACCTCATCACCTTCCAATCAGATGATGAGCCCAACGTTAGACCTAATAGTGCCCCTGCTTTTAGAAAACTTGGCACTTTGAGGTATAGCCAAATTGTTAAGAGATCACTTGGGTTAACACTACATTGGGTTCTGCCTTCACACTACTTACCAATTAAAAAACAGGCATTTTCTTGGATGGATCATGATCTTACCACGCTTGGTAAACATAAAGGTCAAGTGCTCTAAAAAATAATTTAAGAATCTTTAGTCGTATGCAGCACGCATCTTAATACCCTTGGGTTTAGGTGCTCTATAATAATACTGTACTTTTTCCATTTGAATGTTGTAGGTGCAATTTTGGGCTCTTTTGTATACCCGCGGCTTCTGGTACGTCTTTATGCAGTGTATGCTTGCTTAGATACATGGTGTTTCGGGAGCAGTAAGAATTGGAGCCAGGCAGACTCTCTCGAATGACACCCGTTTTCCAACATGAACCAGCCTAGGGCCTACATGTCAGGTGCCATACATGTACTTTTTTCTAGGCTAATATTAACCAGACGTCACAATTTTGGAGTTATTGAAGCTGTCAATCCGCTATTGACAGCTATATACATTATGAGTGTACAAATTGAATGATATGTCCCTTAAATCTATTTGAGTGCCATGTGCTTACTTGAACAATAATCCTATCCATGAGCCAGAGCTTGTGACCTGCTTGGAGATGGTCTCCCGTCACAAAGTAGGAGGAAAGGGACTATCTGTTAGAGGGAGTCTGTAGAAATGAATAAGGCCAGCCTCAGCATCATGTTGAGGGATTTTGGTGCTAAGCCGCCATTTGTGCAGCCCATGCGTGGTTGGTTGTAGAAAGCCTCTTGTTTTTCTCAGGGCTTAGTTTTCCTGTCGCGTGCCGTGGTAGTTGCCTACCAGCACAGAAAGCCTGTCTGAGCTCTCCTAACACAAGGTCATTGGGATTGAGGAGAGGTAATCTCCTTTACGGTGCAGATACATTTCTTACAGCTTGTTGTGGTGTTTTTCCGTTCAATGAATAGATTAGTGAGTTTACCAGAGTGTTAAAACGAATGAAGGAGCATGTGGAGGTGGTGCTCTGGGCGGTACAGTTTGTTCATGCCACCTTTACTGAATGTGCATTATATTGATTCAGAGTGTTAGAACGTGTGGTTCTGTGTCAGTTTCCTTGCAAAGTAATATATAATTCAGTAAATGTACACACTTAGCCAAACTTTCTTTTTGTTTGCACACGTGTGTGGGTATTTTTAATTGAAAGAGGGTTTTGTTTCGCTAATGCTTATGGCCTCATTTGATGAATCTACATATACCCCTCCCACAGTAAATGTAATCCACTCAAGGGTGATCTTGGAAAGATTTGTGCCCATTGGTTAATTGGGGAGAAGTTACAGGAGAGTCTAGAAGTTACTGTTCCATTTGGGCAAACATAACTTAAATACCACTGGATAAAAAGATATCAGACTTTGCATGAAGATCAAGCTTATGCTGACGCAGTGCCGTGTCACGGTGTAAATTTATCAGTGTTTAAAAAAGGAAAATCCAATGAAAACTGAGGTAACAAATACGCAGATATTTGCAGTTAGGCCTGGAGACCCAAATCTGAATAAGAACTCTGATTATGATTGGCTATCGAGACCTGCTCATATTTGTCTCTAGAAGACATTATGAGGCCCATAGAGTACATTCTGAAAGATATTATGCGGGGCAAATGTATGAAGACACCTCAACTACTTTGAGGAATTGGTGGTACACCCTCGATGGGTGAAAAACATAATTTTCTGTCCACTCACCAGATTTGGACATTGTGTTAGCAGCCTGTAGAAGACAAGATGTACATCATTTGCCCCTTCTTTTACATTTAGTGTTGCACAAAAATGTTTTACATAGTTCATAAACTAGAGTTCAGGTCTACATACCCAACATAGTAATGGTTGGCCTCGGTACTATGCAGAGGCCATTGCAGATGTTTCTGCACAGTTCCTGATACCTGCAGGAGATAGTTGTGGTCTGTAGCCAGTCAGAGGGCAGTGATACTTGTCTCCGGTGTGGTCCAAAGGATTCTGCAAACACAGATTCTGCACTTAGGGCATGGCTTAAGGCCACTTCATTTGTCTGCTACATTTGTCCTCCAACGTTGCCTGCTGGGTACCAATGACGGGCATGGGAATAGAGCTATGGCTGTGCCTGAAGTTATGCCCTGTGCCCAGGTCACAAGGTGCAGAGCCACACTCCATGCCCAGTGGGTACTGTTGCTGAGGGGGACTGCGCACAGTGTATGTAGCTGAAGGTCATGTGCAGGGCACACTGGGCACAGCCACAAGCCTCGACCAATGTATAGTGTAAGCCTGTGGCCTGTCTTACTGGCCAGAGGTAATGGACTAAGGACATGGCAGAGTCTATGACGAGTGGATATGATGAACTGGAAAGTAGGCACAAAAATCAATGCAAAGTTCAAGAAGTACACAGAGGAAAACTTTATTGAGGGTATTCTATAATTCCAACATCAAGTATTAATTTATATTACAACAAATAATTTTTCTGAAAACAGTGGTTGAGGGTACAATATAGTTAAGAGGTAAAAACAGTGATATTGGCCTGTTACGCTGAGCAATGCAAAAATAATGCCCCCTGATTAATGAAGTGGCATATAACATCAGGCGCACTGCTCCTGATGTATGAAGTAGCATCATACATAATATTGCAAATTACTTTGTCAAAACTATGCTTGAATGTTGGTATATTATGAAACTTTAAGTTAATGTAGTGGCTCTTTTTTGGACTCAGAGACCCCTTCTTTGGCATGTGGCAGCTCCTCTAATGTACGACTTTGTATTTTCGGAATTCTGATGTATGGTGGTAATGGGACACATGACTTTGGCATACATGACAATATTAATGTGTAAATTAAGGCATTTTTCAGCATGAAAGCACATATTTGTCATACATATGTACCTCTAGGTGAAGGCTTCTACTGATTGTCAGGGGAACTGCAACCTTTCCTGAGTGTGAGAAATTGGGTTGTTAGATGGGGGGTGGGGGGTGAAACGCTTCTCAATCAAAAGCCACAGTCCTTGTCAGGGTGAACTACAAAAAAGTCACTGAATTGACCTGTGCTTAACCCTCTTGTAGCTTGACACTAAAGCAGTCATATTCAACTTGGAGGCAATGTGTAAAGTATTTATGCAGCACAAACAGCAATAAAGTGAAGTTACAACACAAGAAAAATCGCATGCTAATTTAGAAAAATAGAGTAAAACTTAATAAATTACTTCACACCAAAAATGATAAAAATCCAATCGGTAGAATCGGAGATATGCAATTTTAAAGATTTAAGGTAAGTATAGCGCCTAAAAGCACCACTTGTGATTATCTGTACAAGCGAGACTTGGGCGAAAGTCAGACGTCCACGCCGACTGCAATGGAGCGCGGGTCCATTCACAGTGGAGTAGGCCATTAGGAGCAAGGAGAGCGTTGTGGATGGTCGCTGCTGTAACGCAAAGATTCAAGTTGGCAGTACTGCAGGCTGTCGATGCTGTAGCACGAAGTGCAGATCATGCAGTGCTGGTGGACGCTGTAGCACAAATAGTCGGGTTCACCTTAGCTTCGCGTGGGTGGCAAGATCTTGCTGCAAACTAGCCTGTTCGCAGTCCCATATAGCATAAAACTTCAAGATTTCTCCTTTTCTTCAAGGAGGAGCTCAGCTGATGTCACACCAAGGGTCCAGGAACTGGGAGGCACCTCTTGGGGATCAGGAACACACTCCAGCAGAGGCCAGCAGAAGCCAGGTAGGTCCAGTTGCAGTCCAGATTGGTCCAGTTGCAGTCCAGATTGGTCCAGTTGCAGCAGGTCAGCTGGGCAGTCGCAGAGAGGCCACTTAAGCTTGTTGTGTTCCTGTACTTCAGAACAGGAGGCCAGTGAGCTCACCCTAGGAGTTACTTCAGCCTGGGATGAAGAGAGCAGTTCCAGTCTTCCTCCTCAGCAAGCAGTGAATGCCTCAAGTAGCAAAGCAGCAGGGCGTCTTTCTGTAGCATCCACAGGTCCAGGCGTGTACTGAATAGTGGGTCTGAGAGTTTCCTTTTTATACCTGGTACCCACTTTGAAGTGGGAGAAACTTCTGGAGTTTCCCCCTACAGAGATTTCTGGAATTTCCCACCTCCCTGCCCTGGCACCAGTCAGTCTGGGGGCACAATAGGCTAGTATGAAGTCCTTTGTGTATGAGCTGAGCCAGGGCATTTCAATAGCAAGTATGGAAGGTGACAGCTCCGCCCCCCATTAAGTCAGGATGGCCCTTCCTGCCAACACCCATACCCTCTATTGCGATACTGGCTGGGAGGAATACACAAAGGCCAACTGCCAACTACACCTAGTCATGTGACCCAGCACACTGGATGCAGGCACCAAATGATTAGGACAAGAAAATGACAACTTTTTAAAAATGGCATTTTCAGAATTGTGACATAATATGAAACTTTGCCATTAAAGAGGGTTTTGAATTACTAATTTGAGTTTTTCACTACAGAGACATGTAAAACTTAAAAGCACATGTCCAACTTTTTAAATACAATGTACCCTGCCCTAAGGGTGATACGAATGTATTAAAAAGGAAGGTTTATGCCTGGCAAAAGGTTTATTTTGCCAGGTCGAAAGGGCAGTTTAAAACTACACACACATGCTGCAATGGCAGGCTTGAGACAAGTTTAAAGGGCTACCTCAATGGCTGGCAAATCAGTGCTGCAGATCACTAGTTGCATTTAACTTACAGGTCCTGGGTACTAGGGACTTAAAAGTACATAAATTGTGACAATAGAATGGAAGCCAATTTCACCTTGTTTTAGGGTGTGAGCACAAGCACCTTAGGACTGGTTAGCCGTGGTAAAGTGCATAACGTACCAAGGCCAACATAAACAAATTCAGCCAAAAATAGTAGTGAAGGCAAAAGGTTTGGAGGTGGCCCTGCAGAGAGAGCCAAGTCCAACAAACGTCATGCAATGTGACATGGGACGGCAAATCAGAGATTTCATTGATTTCATATGTCACCATTGATGTTATGAATTTCAGTTGAGTGCAAGGGAGTGTAACATTATGACTGATTAGCTAATCATAAGTAACAAATATTAAAAGTTTTTAGGCATTAAATATTAAGTAGTAACCATGGTGTTCCTTCAGTTGAGGCTTTCATGGAACAATGAGTATATTTTACTCATCACTGTAGTTAAAGTTGACATGTCAATGCATAGAAAGTCCTGTTTTTGAACCCATGGCCAGTTAGTGCTAGAGGTAGGGGAAAAGATCTTTAAAATTCAACCTTTCAACATGTCAGTTTGGCTGCAGATTGGCTCAAGAGCTCGAACGTTATATGGTGGGTCCCAAATATAATTTACTTTTGCATATATTATGGAAATCTGCATTGGTGGCTTCCTGGAACAAGCATTTGCATGGCAATAGGTATCACATTTATGAGAGCTTGAGCTATTGCATTGTAAATGACAATAGCTTAAATTCTCGCAAATGCGAGACCTATTGCATTGCAAATATTTTTTGTTTCAAAGCGCCCCATGCCGCGATTGCACGTTAATAGAGGTCACCCCTCCATTCTTTAGATGAGTTGCAGCTAAAGAAAGGGGCGCAGCCGCCATTAAAGTGAAAGCGCGGTTTGGGTCCCTTTTACCAAAAAAGCATTTGTTTGAAAAACAAATGCTTTTTTGTACGCACCTGGGCGATGAGGAGCAGAGAGTTTAAAAGCAGTCCCCCAGCGATGAGGAGCTTAAAAAGCCGTCTCCGGCGATGAGGAGCAGAGAGTTGAAAAGCGGTCCCCTGAAGGAAAGCACTTAATGTGAGCAATTGGAGCAAGTCATTTAAAAAAAAATATTGCTAACAGACTGTAGATAAAACTCACCGAGTAACAACACAGTAAAAGGTCCAGTCCTCTTGGGGGGTTACAAATACAGACAAGGTGGTACTAAGGAGGGACTACTAAGCCTATTCATGAATCAAAAGCAACCATTTAGAAAGGAAAGTAACAGGAGCTAATTGAAAAGATGGGTGGGAAAGGGGCGGAGCTTCTATT
Source organism: Calotriton arnoldi (assembly GCA_963921515.1). NCBI lineage: Eukaryota > Metazoa > Chordata > Amphibia > Caudata > Salamandridae > Calotriton > Calotriton arnoldi. The sequence continues at coordinate 6,013,272 of CAWUFW010000077.1, read as the reverse complement.
CCATACCTCAATACAGCATGTCTTGAAGAGACAGCGCAGGCGCTGCCTGGGCGATACCTAAAAAGGGCTTGCATACTTCAGAACGAAAGGACACTAAATTTTGCAGGCGCACAGTGTATGCTTTATTCTATGCATTTTATTGCTGAATGAATTGTCCAGCGGTTCTTGAGTTATCAAGCAAAAGCAACGATACATTGCACAAGCTCCAGTGCTGCATAGGTTTGTAAATCTTCACGAACATGATGTAATCCTTTAGCAAAAAAAAAGGCAGACCACTGCACATGCATTGACTCTGGGCATGTCTGATTTTACTCAACCTTCATGCTTTGGACACATTAGGGTATGCGATCATCCGAAAATAAACTTTGCACATAGTAGGAAATGCCCAACTGGAACTCCTACAACATAAACCTACAAGCCACAAGTTATAAGTGATGGCTTATTTAATCTAAATGTTCTTTAACACCTGCGAAAGGTCATCAACAAAGTCTGTGTGGGTGAATTCAACTGGAACACTGACCTACGACATAGAACTACAGCTCTCAATTCATGTTCTGTGCCAAGAACAATCCTATGGATCTTTGCAAACAGTAGCACGTCAGCAGGCTCGCCGTGGCTGAAGCTTCTGAGCAGACTAGCAGTTACTCATCACATACAGATCACACGTTCTGGTGTGTTTTAAAAACAAAACCTAAACAATGTTTTGCAAACATCAATGAGAACACAGCACTATAGAGTGTATGCGCTGCTAAACACCTAACCCTCCTTTGGTCTTATGGATTATGAATTTGATGTCATCAGAAGCCCTCAAAGGCAATATATATGGAATAAAATACTCCTTATTTGTACATTATAGGGCTATTGCAAGCCACAGAGGAGCCCCATTACAAAAGAATGAGTTCCTTTAAAAGGTCATGAAACTCCAAAGTGACTTGGAATATCCTTTTAGTGTACAGCTGTGAGACTTTAATTGCTCGGAATGGGGAGAATATTCAGAGAGATTTTTTTCTTACCCACAAAGAACTTTCAAGAAAAAAATAAACATGTTGCCATAAAGCTCCTCTTTGTTGTAAGGGTGTCGGTCTGTGAGCAGGAAAGACACGTAGTCCTGAGTTGAGTGTAGAAAAAGGGTTCTGGAGTCAGCTGACAACTGTTAGCACCAACCACTTCCAGAACATATTCTAAGAACACCAAACTCCACTCAAATGTACACATGAGTCCACAAGGACATTGGAATAAAGAAATGTGAAATAAACAGTGCTTCGCCTACAGCAACCTAATATAACATATAAAGAATTATATATATATATATATTTTTTTTTTTCCACCAAACGCCCAAGCTTTCAGGGGCGCACACTCAGCAAATTGTACCATCCGGTATATTTTCAAAGGAAGGAACTTGCCTCGTTGTTCCTTGGTAACAATGATAAGACCTGACGCGTTTCGAGGCTGCCGCCTCTTTTTCTAAGGTCGCTTCGGAAATGACACTGTCGCATTGAGAAAGCCTGCTGTGACAGGCGAAACGCGTCTCTCTGTGCTGGGTTGGAAGAGGCTTAATTCAATAAAGAAGCCTTTACCTGAATGGTCCTCGTGTGCGTGCTCTTTTTCCTGAAGTGGAGTGGAGATTTCTTTGATACTTACAGCGTTTGCGGTTGACGCTGCTCACGCAACACCAGTCGTCTTGGGCCACCAGATCCAGCCGCAATCTGGAGCAAGCAAGTATATATGTGTGTATATATATATATATATATATATATATATCTATATCCATCCTTCCTACTGGCGGTCGCCAGTAGGTAGTTCTAGTTAGGACCTAGTTTCCATAGGAAAAGCATTTTTTGATTTGCCAATATCTTTGGCGCCGTTTGACGAATCTTCGTGAAATTTTCAAAACTAATGGCCCGCTCCGGTCAGCTCCTGTCTTGAAAGTTTCGGGGTGATTCGTCAAGCGGGGGCCGAGAAAAAAGGAGGGTCCCAAAATGTGTTTTCTCCATGTTAAATTTCCATAGGAACTTTTGTCGCGGCTACAGCCCGAACTGCTGAACGGAATTACACCAAATTTGGCAGAGGGGTAGCTCTTGGTCCAGAGTGCACTCTTTGCTTTAAATGGTGTAAATCCGTTCAGTAGTTCCTGGGAAATTTAAAAATAAAAAATATCGATATCTGGTGACCGCGGTGGATTCGCGAACCCTCCAGAGCACGAGCTTCATTTTGATTGGCTGTCAACACTCCAAACCAGGAAGTGTTGGCAGCCATCTTGTAACTCGGTAAAACTGAGTCACAAGAAAACAGTAAAAAAAAAAGGATAAAAAACTAGAAAAGTGGGCAGGGTAGAAACACCGTGACCCCCTAGGCCTGCTCAGGGGGTCCCACAAGGATCCCCCGGGCCAAAAAAAGCATTTTTTTTTATACTGAAAAAATAACGCTTATTGCCTCACTGATTCCAATGTAGAATCAGTTTAGAGAAGAAAAGGGGGGTCATTATCTGTAGGCTTAGTTAATATAGCCCACTGCACAAATGTAAACCCTTGTGCTCTGCTGATGGTTTATTTGTTACTACTGCACATGGTGAAGCAGACATGGCATAAATCATACGTGCAGAGCCATTAAGTGTGACATGCTATTTTTTCACTATTTTGAGGAATGGGTATCATGACCCACTTGAGGCTTCACCGCTTGTGAATCATGGCCCCTCTAAATGATTAGCATTTATAATAAATAGCATATTACGTTCTGCCCATCTAAAAGCATACTATATGCTGAGCTTTAGGCGGGCCGGGTCCCTCGGGGTCTCTGAACCAAAAGTAATAAACCGACATTGAAATTGTCCTATATTCATGTCTTTAACAGCAATGGTATAGCACTGATCTGTTTTTGAACAGTGAATGTAAAGACCGGTTAGGTAATCCATGTCCGCAATTTGGTTTCTGTTTATATTTCACGTTTTACTTAATATTGCATTACCTAAAAGGGTTAGTTAATTCCAGGATGTTGTGTTTCTGTATTTTTTTTTTCGTTTAGCATATTACGCTTGCATAGTGCATACTTTGAACTGAGTCGACTCCATGTGTTTATAACGGGGCCACGTCCGAGCCCGCTCTGGTGTTGAGGCTAAAGGCCACAAGCGTTTCCCAAAGTGGGTCAGCAGGGTGCTCAGAATATATGGTCACCCTAGCCTTGCCCATTCTGCAAAGCACGCAGAGCAATGGTAAAGTACTTCAGTTGCAGTTGTGATTCCGTGCAGATGTGTGTGAAGGAGGTTCAGTTGTCAAAATATTGACAAGGCTAAAGTAAGACAAGGAAGTGCTTACAGGCGAGTGTGTATGTTATGTGTTTGGGGGTTGATGAAGTGAAGGAGAGGCGAGGAACTGCATTCAGGAAAAAGCGAAAAGAGGGTGCTGCAGATGAAGGATGAGGTGTGTGATATGTTGATGGAGGAAATGTGGAGAGAACAGGGGCGTACGTATCTAACTTACAGTGAACATAACAGGAGTGACTGAGACATTCTGTCGACCTTTACCCATTCCACAGGCCTCAGTAATGTTTAATTCAGTCTCACAATTTAAGAATTGAAACATTTTCAACAATATTTCAAACAGAATAATTGTTGTTACTCATTTATCTTTAAACGGCATTGATAAAGCCAGTAGTCCTAGCTAGTTTTAAGTTTGTTAGTTGTGTAATATAGCTGGATGCAGTAACAGAAAGCACAGCAAGGAACCATAATACTGCTTGGGTAGCACACTATAAGAATCACAGAAATGTAGTTTGTGTTTAAGCCACGCCCTTAACTACATAGGCCACACCCCTTTTAGAGACCACCCACTTTTTTCATCCCACTTAAAGCCCTGACTATATATTCCATATCAAACAGTGTGTTGCTTTAACTTAAAACAAGCAGAACTTCACCTTCTTAAAGGCCCACGTTTTTAAACCCTGTACAGTTTTCAGAGCTAGTCCTCTGTTCAAGAAACATTTTTCCTGAGACCGCTGCCTTTGTTAACAGATTAAATTTAGAAGTGGGCGAGCCTACAGATTTTCAGGGAGAGCCCAGCTGGATCTGAGCCAGTGGTCTGACTCGGATCTTAGAGCCTGTGCCCAAACCGAGCCCTGAAAATGTTTGCTATGTAAATCACACAACAAACATCACTTAAAATATGATTAAGCTGCTTCAAAGTTCAAGAAAGTGTAGTTCCTTAACATGTGAAGCTTTGATATTAATAAATCCCATTAAAGCACTGCACCGAGATGTAATTATTAAAAGTGAACATGAGCTTTTATAAGCGATAATGAAGATTTTAAGAGTTTTGGCAAAAGAACATATTTGCCTAAGATCACACAATTTAAGAGGGGAAGTCGATATTTATCTAGGTTTTCTGGTTTCACTTTGTACAAATCTGCCACTAAATTGGTATCTATTTGTCTTTCCTTATGTTAAAGCCTTGTTTTTTATCTCTGTGCATTATTCTGCAGTTTAAGGGACTATAAGACAGCAACTAAAATCTATCATTGCTGCATTAAATAGTCTCACTGCGATTACTACAACAATAAAATTCAGGTAGCCCAAAACTCGCCTTGTGAGCTATTCACTGTGGTGAAGTCACTATCATCCTTAGCTGCAACCTCCGCCATGACCACACCAGCAGAGGAAGGATGCAATGCTTTGGCGCAGTTCTAACTGGGAAAGACTCCTTTCCCGCACAAGCAAGAGACACCCTCTGTTTGAACATTTGGTTCAACAGGTCGGAGGACAGCTCGAGGTTGCTCAGTTTCAGGTCCATCCAATCCAATGAGCTGACCGCGATATAAGCGTCAGTGAAATCAGGTTCCCCATTAGATCCAGATTCTCCATCCATTCTGGAACGAGTAATGTAGGTGATCCACCCAGTTTTAGGTGAGTTGATTAATAACTCCTTGACCTCTGGCCAGGTACCTGGAAGATGGAAGCATGCCGTGATGGTGATGGTTCCGCTTCTAAAGAAACTACTGCTGAACCCCACCTAGCCGGAAAGGTTTTGGCCAGTGTCGCTACTGCCACTATTCTCTAAGACTACGGAAAAAGCTGTTAACAAGCAGCTGTCAAGCTTCATAGAGAGCCATAACCTAATACACAGGACCCAAACTGGATTCCGCCCCTCATACAGCACAGAGTCGGCCTTAATGCTGGCAACCAGAGTTGATCCCCCAGATCCTGGACGCTGGCGACTCAATGGCACTGTTGCTGATTGATCTCAGTGCAGCGTTCAACATTCTGTTCCACAATATCTTGTTAGAAAGACTCTGGCAGTGCGGGGTAGGACCTAAAGCACAGTTATGGGTTGCTTCTTTTTTTCAAGATCGCACCTTTCAGATGTTACAGAAGCCCCACATGTCAAAGGTGCTCCCTCTGAAGCAAGGGGTGCCTCAGGGCTCCTCCTTGAGCCCAACCCTGTTTAATGTATATGTGCAACCATTAGCGGACGTAATTGAGAGCTCTAGGTTTACGATCATGTCATATGCAGATGACACACAGTTCATCATTACGTTGTCAAACACTTCCAAGCATTTGGCCACTTCCCTATGCCTCTGTTTAGCAGAGGTGGCTAAATGGATGGACACATTGTCTAAAGCTCAGCGCTGGAAAGACAGATGTCCTGCCTGACCTTGGGCAACCACTCAAACATCTGGTCAACTGCATGGTGGCCAAAGGAGCTGGGTCTGGTTCCTGACCCCAAAGTCAAGAATCTCGGCATTTGGGTAGGTGAAAAACTGTCATTCGACATTCAAATCGCTGCAGTGGTGGGGAAATGATTTGGAATCCTTAAAATACTGAGGAAAATTCCATGCTTCCTGCTGGATGCAGCAAGGAGGACAGTTGTTCAGGCTTTGATATATCAAGACTGGACTACTGTAATGTCTTATATCTTAGAGTGTCACAAGGCGGGATGAACAGACTAAAAAGAGTGCAGAACGCTGCAGCCCGTCTTACACTGAAATTGTCTAAGCGTGCGTCTATGGAGGCAGCGCTTAAGCAGCGCCATTGGTTCCCTGTGAGACAGAGGTCCTCATTCAAGGCCTGGTTTTACAGTTATAAGGCCTTGAATAACAAAGGCCATCGATCTTTGCAACGGTTTATCAGGCCTTATGTTACACTGAGGAACCTGAGATCAGCAGGGGAGATGCTAGCAACTATCCTCAGATTTTAGAATATACGCATGGGTGGGAGCTTGTTTGGCTACCTGGTGCCTAAACTGTGGAATGCTCTGCCTTTAGCAGTTTGCCAGGCCCAGACAGAAAACTAAAAACCTGGTTCTTTAGTTCAGGATGCAGGGGGGTATGATAACGGCATTGAGGCGGGGCGACTGAACCCTGCGCTGGGACACCTCAAATCAGGTAGCTATGCGCTTTAGAAATCACATTATTATTATTTCATATATTGCCAACTCGACCCATAGGTATTGGAGCATTTTACATGAGCGCTAATTATATTACACGCCGTCAGATTCATTATTTATAGGCATGGGGGGTGATTTGCCCAGAAACACAGGACGTTGACCCAACACACCAAGACTCGAACCTGGGCGGCAGCTGTGGCCATAAGGCCACATCCTGGGTAGAGGGACGCAGGCAGAAGCCACATGAAAGCTAGGCTCATTATGGGCTCGAGGTTCCAAAAGGACCTCGAGCTGAGCCAGAGTCAGACTTCAGGCTCCAGCCTGGCTCGAGCTTTCAGTGGCTCGCTCGCCCACGTCTAATTAAATTTGCAGCTTTACAAAAACCCGTGGTACAGCTCACGTCTCTTCCTGTGCCCAGAAAACCGTTAAGTGGAAGAGATTTATTTTTAGTGCAAACTGCACAGCCATGAAATGCACACGCTGCACACATCTGAAAAACACATGACCACCTCGAGGGCACATAGTCAACTGCCCTCATCTTTGCTGGTTTCGATTGCACCCACGTATGTTACACGTTTGACTCTTCATTCTGTCAAGCCCTAAGGGTTAGAAAGGAGTGTTACCTGTAACCCCTGATTTGCAGCTTGTTATGTTTTAGATTCACATGTAAGGTTTGGAATATTACAGCTTGTTTTCCTTTTCAAAGCCTTTTGCTTTCAGTTTCAGGCGTGCATTGAATGACCTGTGATTCTCGAACCCACGCTGTACCGGAACACACACTCCTCTGAAACAAGTGAGCACGATTTGTGAGTCTTGCATTTCTGTGAGGCAGGCGAGTTTAGATTCTGATCCAGAGATTTGTTTCTGCAGAGCTGTTTTTAATGCTTCTCACGCAACTTGGTTTAGCGTGTTCGGGAGTGCCAGTCCGAACAGCTGACTCAGAAGTCTCAGTGGAAGGCAGTGCCTAATGTTTCAAGAAGAGAACTTACGATAAACTGCAGATTAATTACTCGACTTTTAGAAAGGAGTACACTGGGATCCATACATTTTGTCATTTCTCCTTGCTCTAAATGTAATAATTGATATGCTATCTGGTTAACTTGTTGAATATACAGAATATAACCCGGCCCCCACAGTAGGTTGCAGCGGTATTATGATGATTCTCTCCGAAGTTATAAAAAGGCGCAAATCATCTTTTCTACCTTCCAGTCGTTGTATCACACCACACCGGTGTACATTATATACAGGCGAGTTGTTTCTTCCGGCGAAGAGATGCCAGATACCTAATCACGGTGTTAAATTGGACCACATTGTGGTACATTATTCTGTAGAGCGCCAAAGGAGTGGATGGATATTCTCTTTTTTGGAGTTGTAAAGCGTTCTTTTGTTTTGTTAAAGTATAGCCGGCTGTGAATGTGCGGTCTGTGCTGCTTTCTCTGTGTGGAGAGCAAGGATTCAGGTTCAGCCACCTGTCCAGGGTTTGTGAACTGGCTTCCGGTTAGTATATGTTTGTTGATGTCACAACTCACCAAGTGATAAAGAGGTCATTGAGTTGTGATTACCCACAACTAGAGCATCACAAAGAGGTTAACTCCAAGAAAATGTCATCGTGTTAATATTTGTGTTGTATAGAACTCAACCTTGTTGTAAAGACATATATTTTTTATTATCAATTTTAGTGTTACTTTTTTTCCCCACAGAACTCTTTAGGGTGAAAAGCAGAGTTAAAGCTAGCAGGCTACATTCACACAAAAAAGACACACAGAGACAGGCAGGAGGGCAGACACACCACCCGACACAGACACACAAACATGCACAGCACCTCTGTCTATGACCCCTACACACACACTCAGACATACTTACAGAGGCACAGACAGGCACACAGACACAAAGACAATTCATCCATTTCACCCCGCCTGCATTCTTGCTCTATCTCCTCAGTGGTACTTCTGTGCTCCTTGACTTCCTTGAAGTGACATGGACATGGTATCATGGTGCCAACAGGTGGGTACCTGGGCAGCGGGAAATCCTCAGATGGGACTGAGGAAGGCGCATCATTTTTAAGAGGTTTCAAGTTATGGTTTAAAGATGTCCTATCCGCGGTTTGTAGCTAATCAATGGTAGTCGGTGCCAAATACAAAAACAAAACTCTGCTTAATGTGCCAGATGCCCATGCTGTCATGCGAGTTGGGCAGTTGCTCACGTTCCTTAACACTTTGGGTTGGTCCTATTCACAAATTCCAATGTGTATGTGCTAGCCAAGTGAGTTCAACAGATGTGGTGGACTGAATTGAGTGTATGCTTTGAGTGGGAAATGAGCAACTTCTACTATGACCACAGGTTTATAAGTGCTTTCTTTAATTGTTGAGTTAGGGCCATGCAGGTGAATTACAATAAAGTGATGGCTGGAATGCTTGAATTAATCTCGGTCACTGGCTTTTGCTTGGGGCCGAAATCCAGTTCATTGTGTTTTTGCCACTATGCCACTCTAAACTGAGACCGCCATATGCAAATCAGTCTTGGTCCTGCACCAATAGTAAGAGTCCAGTACAAACTGCTGGCCTAGGTCCCATCCAGACAGGTGCTCAAACAACCCCAGACCGACTTCGGGCTACGTAGGCTTCATCAGTGGTGACACAGTGAGCACAGGGTCGTGTCTGGGAATAATAGCCACACTTAAGTCTTTGCACTGAGGAAAACACAAAGGTGGTGGGTGGAATATTTGAATTAATCTCAACCACCGGCGATCACTCCTGGCTGCATTTCCAGTCCATTGTTTTTTGTCTGCTGTGGACAAGCTAAGCATCTCCAGGATCAGTCCACTTGCACTTAACTCATAAACTCTGACTCTCGCTGGCCAAAAGATTGCCTTATAACTGCAAAACATGCCATTGATATTCCAAATCGCTTCAGCTGCTTAGGAATTGCTAATTTGCACTTGGGTGCTATGTAGCACGTCATTTGATATTTTGAGGGAATGCTATTTTGGCCCGTTTCTTTTGTGGAGATCAGTGTTAATGTGTGGCATCAATAGATAGGTTTCTGTTTAGTTTATGATGACGAAATATGAACATTGATATATGATGCTACAATGAACATAGATCATTGGAAGAAGAAAAGACACTAAATAGCACAGTTTTGCTGTATGGTATAGTGCTAAAAAGCACCTCCCTACATAATCTGTCACAGAAAGAAGGTTTCTCCAACAGCTCATAGCAGTGGTTGTTTTTCTCTCCTGGCAAGCTCGCTAACCTTTGGGTGGAACTGCTATAGTTTGTGGTATGTAGGTGCGCCAGCGTAGGTCCCGGAAGGATGTGTCAGTTCCCGACTTCAGGATATCCATTTAAGATCAATATAAGTTTAGCGAATCTCAGTTGAACACATTTGAAGATCATGGGGAGGTTATTCCTTAAATCTAGCATGGATCATGCCCTCCTGAATTTACATTAGCATCCCAGATCTAAAGTAACTGCAGTTTGAGGGTATGTAAGTGTGTGCAAATCACAAATCTGAAAACGTACAGGAAATAACTTGGTCAACCATGATCAACATATGGCAAGATGGGTGAAGGCGTTCCAGATTACGGCTCTACGTGGTTGTGTGGGACTAGGCTACATGGAGACAGTGCAAAAGTACTCACATTTGCAACCTTCATTAATAAATATTGCGTAGCCGATTGAGAACCACATTAATATTTGGAATCCCCCCGCCATGTGCTAAATTGTATGTATTTGTGCTTTTTCTTGCAGACCGTACCAGAAGCTCTAACAATAGATGCCTTACTGGACATGAATGAGTCGAAGGTGAAGGAAACTATGCGGCGGTACGGTGCCAGCACCGAAGAGTGCCTACGGCTCAATGACGCCCTCATCAGCTTACGGAAGGTGGCGAGATCAGGTATTCAGATGATAGGACAGAAGACAGTTCCTACTTTTGCATCCCTCACCAATGCCCGTATTTTTGTGCCTTCTTTTTAACATAACTATCATATTCCACTGGTAATTCCTTCATTTTAGTTGGAGGCTGTCAGTTCCAAAATACGTTTTACAATAGTCGCAAGCATAAAGCAGTGACATTTCACGCACTTACCAATGGAAATTGATCAGTTTCATATTTAAGGTATCATTTGAAAAGTATGGATCTCAAAGATGTCCGCTACATTCGCAAAGTCAAGTAGACTTCAAAATATTGTCATATAATATCAGCCATCAAAAATATTGGCATGTAATGGCACCACTATCAAGCGTTTACCCCCAAAATATAGCTATTGGTGGAATTAGGATTGCAGTTTAATTCAGTCCTGCAGTAAGTAGGAAGTGCTTCCAGCTATAATTGGGAACGTTTAACCTGTGGACATTTTTGGGGATAGATGATATTGTTTAGTAGGTATTTTCCCAGTTTTTGTTTTTTGTCTTCATTATTCTACTTTGTATTTTTGGGCCTCTGTTTTCACATAGAGCTTGTATTTAAAGTAAAGTACAGGAGTTTATTTTCTTCAAGGTCTGGATATTATAGGGATTTGAAATGCGGTTAGAATTAGACATGTCTTTTTGGTCACACAGTCATTTGGAGGAGACATACATGTGTATAAATAGAGTTTGGGGGTCGAACCGCGGTCTATTTGAGGGATTTCAGGTTCTTAAAAGAATTTATTTTGCATATGATCATCACCATGGCACCTGAAATTGATGGTAGTCCTAATATTGTATTCTGGCAAGCGCAGTAAATCCTTGCATGGCGACAGATTTAGGTGTATTTCTAGAAGTGCACAACTGTTTGAAATCTACTGATAGATGTTGATCCAGGGAGAAATCTGAGCGTCACTTAGCGGGGTCAGGCGGGAATGCTGTAATCCCTGTTGGAACACGCTGAGCCGACAGTGTGCTGCAGGGGGATTTGCGAGCATTGCGAAGCTCTTCATCACTGCTTTTGAGTTTGACTCATCTTTTGGGACAAGTCAGAAGTTTGAACTTCGTGGAAACAAACATGTTTTTAGCCGTGTAACTGTGAAGGTAAAGTAACGAACGGACCGAAAGTACGTTTTCACTGATTAAGAAATCAGTTCACCAGTAGTTCACATGAGCTGCTGCTGACCACTTAGGCTGAAAGAGGAGTTGATCGCCACATAGCTCCGGGAGGGGATGTAGTCACTAGCCGCGTTAATGCTGGCTGCGGGCCCCCTGACCTGTTATAGCCCCAGCTTTCCCACGTGACTGCTTTGTGTGACCCTGGTCTAATCCCTATCTCCTTGTGCTTGCGTTTCTTTGCGTGCTCCTATATGGGTGTGATTGTAAGTGGGTGCATTACAAAAACCGACGCTGTCAATTACTTTGAAAATGCCATATGTCCTTTTACACCGTTCCAGCAACCCCGACGTCAGCCTATTCCTGACCTTTGCTTAATTGATGTAACTTTAAACCACCTTCTGTGAATATGCTTTACTGATTTGTAGCGGAATGTATCTGCACCAGGTTGTTTGACCATTAAGAGCTGTTTTTCTCCCCAAGCACACTTCTTTCTGGTTTTAAACTCGTCCTGGCCCCCAGTAAGATCATCTCCTTTTGATGTTAGAGGGGAATAAATTAAACTCAATCTGCACACTTTGCATTGCAAGTAAAATAGCAGGTTGCATAGCTGGCCCATGGCTCCACATCACTTGTGAAATCTTCAACCACTCCAGAAAGAACAAGCATTTGCAATGCAATAGGTCTCGCATTTACACGAGTTTGATCTATTGGCATTGTAAATGACAATGCCTTTTATTTTATGTTTTGGTTTTTAAAACGTAAATAAAAGGCATTGTTATTTCCAATGCCAATAGCTTAAACTAGCGTAAATGCCAGACCTATTGCATTGCAAATGCTTGTTTATACAGCACCTCTTTTATCAACAATTCATCCAACCAATGTGCTGCTGATACACAAATCACCTCTTCCCCACTCATGAAACACTGCTGCATCATAGCTACCGTGCGCTGAATGCCACCGCACTCCCTCCCTCATGTTCAGCGCTACGACACTTGCCTCACATTCCATCATCTACTGCGTCATTTGCCGGTTCTAACAACAACAAAAAGTTCCCAGCTCACACCGATTCAAAGTTAGTCAAATAAACAAGCCACACGTGACGCAAAGCCGTGGCAGACCCTTTGCCGATGTTAACTAGTTCTGCATTCAGGCATTAAACTGGTACTAATGAGGTAAGAATACCAAGGTCACCAATGAACTGCGGAAGGGTTCCTGTGTGCAGCATCAAACTAACTCTGAAAAATGTCATTCAAACACCGTGGTCAAAATGTTGTCCTTTATTATTCATGGATACCCCGGTTACTCAATAAGTACTGCCCCAAAGCAGCAGCTATTTCAAGCAGGCACACAGCCCCGAATGTTTTCATTTCCGAGATCGGATGCCTTTAACCTTACAGCGACTCCTAATTAGACCCCTACATCCAAAACATGTAATTAACAATACTGCTTTACAGAGCTATTTGGTAATGGAAAGAGCTGTTTCTAGAGGTTCAACGACAAGACATCTAAACCCAAACTGACGACCAGTTTCAAAACCTAACTGGGCTCGCAGAGAGGTACTCGTTTTATAACATTAAGGTCTAGAGAGAAAAGTTGTGGGCAGTCCTGCTAGAGATGGGGGCTCCACAATACCTCTGCCACATAATGAAACGGCTGCATGAAGGAAACTACGCCCGGATAAGATTTGGTAAATTCGGGGAACTCACTACCCCCATCCATGTTGACAGGGGTGTGCGCCAGGGGTGCGTCCTAGCCCCAACTCTTTTTAGTTTATTTATTAATGGGCTAGTCGATTTTTTTAAACTCTGAGAAAGATTTAGACGCACCAAAGTTGGCAGCACGCAGAATCCCGGCTATGATGTTCGCCGATGACACTCTGTTATTATCTAAAAGCCCGATGGGCATTCAGAGAGTCCTAAATAAATTTAACGATTTCTGTAAAGAAAGGGGGCTAGAGATTAATTTACAAAAAACCAAATTTATGGCCTTTAATTCTCCCAAAAGCACCCGGCCAAACCCTTGTTTAGAAGGCAGACCATTAGAAAGAGTATCTTCCTTTGACTACCTCGGCATTTCTATTACAGACAAAATGAGTTGGGGGACACAGATTAAAAAATCAAGCCTGAGGTTAACACAAACTGTAGGGGGCTTCTCGAAGGTGTTTCGCAACTCCACCCAGAAACCCGTGGGTCCAGCAGTAGAATTATATAGGGCTCAAGCGAGGGTGCTGCCTTATATGGAGCCGAAATCTGGGGACATGATCGTATTGACAGTCTAATACAAACAGAAAATTCTTTTATTAGACAACTGTTTGGCCTTCCGCGTAGTACCCCACTCATTCCATTACGGCTGGACCTGGGTGTTAGGCCAATTGCGGATGAAGTAGCATTAAGACCACTTCTATTCTGGAGACGGTTGTGGGCTACCCCGGAATTGCTTGTATATAGGGAGGAATTGAGGGAGGTGTTGAACCTACCAGGGGCTAGGCGACTACCGTGGTTCACTTATGTCAGGAACTCCTTTTATTAATGGGTTTGGGTAACCTGTGGGATAACCCTGAAATTCAATGCCCTATAGTTTCAAGGGAAGTGCTTAAGGTGCGTTACTGGGAGATTAAAATGTCCCAACTCCAGAAGGAATATTGCATGGGGAAGCTTACGGTGACATTTTTGGAATCTAAAGATCAGTACATGTTCTTACCGGCACTTAACGACATTAAGCCGGCCGCCGCACGTAAGCTTTACTCTACAATTTAGGTATGGGGTATTGCCATTGCGTGCCTTTACAAATAAATGGGCGGGCCACCAAATGTTGGGCTGTCCGGCATGTAATTGTCGAGAGGAATCTGAAAGCCATGTACTTTTTGCCTGTACTGGTTACACAAAAATAAGAAAAAGATGGCTGGCCCAGATTTGTAGGAATTTAGGAACTAGGCAATGCTCAGATGCCTTTAGGTTACTGAAATACGACACTAGTATACCCATAGTTTATTCAGTGGCAGGTTTTTGTTCTCTATGTGGTGCACCCGAAGAGCTTTTATAAAAACACTTTATAATGCTGGCAATCAATTTAGTGTTCATATTGTTTTGTTTTTAACTAAAAATTACTTTTAGATCAATTTTAGGGTTATTTTAAATTGCATTTGACTACATGTTATTTTAAGGGTATGTGCTACGAGCCTAATGGTTATTCTAATACAGGATTGGTCTTTTGACCAATGTTGCACAGGCACTTTATTGAATTTTTTAGGCTGATGGTAATTGTCTTATTGATCAATATAAGGATCGTTTATATAAATAAGCATTACTAATTGCAAGCTTAATGGAGAGATCAAGTATGGATACAATATCTTGTTACTCTCAAATGCTCTTTTTTTACTGTGTATATATAGGCTATTATAGCATATGGTATTAAGATTGATCAAATTAGAATGGCTTAGATATAATCATGTAGTACAATCATTGTATCTAGGAAACTGTACATCCAATTCTGGGCAAGTAGCTAACATGCAATTTAGATTTGTACTAAACAAGGAATTGCTTTGTACGATGGATTATGCTGCTAACCATTATGCCATAGACTGTTGTTGTTACGTTTCCTGGTTTTATAGGACTGTTTTTATTATGTTTGTCGTCGATCTGGACAGTTTGTACTGAATTAGCCTGGATCATTTGAATGAATTTTTAGATTATTTTTGCACTTTATGCACTGGCACTTTTAGGGTCCTAAATGTTAATGAGGGTCAGGTAGATTCTCTTACTCAAGGCTACAGTATTTGAATGATGATTCTCTTTTAATCTGTTAAACAAATGCATTTTTGTGGACTTGCTCTTTCTTCCGGAGCTTTGGAAACCTGGACTCTAAGTTGGAAGTTTTTTATGCTATTATGGTTTATTTTAATTGATTGTTTGCTATGCTTGTATTGTATTTTATGCTCATGAAACTTCTAAGGCCGTAATGGCCGAAATAAAGTTATTGAAATGGAAATGGACATTAAGTGTGCGCAACTAGCTTTGCTCAGTACTGAGTGCAACACTGTATGTGGCACATATATTTACCCTCGGACTTCGAAAGGACGGTGTTAGTAAAACAGCGTCCCCATAGTTCCAAGCAGGATAGAATTATTGTTCCTCAGGAAATATCCCCTCCTCGGGGTCTTGCTGAGATCCCGTGACACCCTGAAGAAGGAGGCAAGTGGCGGCTTGAAGCACTAGAATTGTCCGGAACAACAATAACTATTTATTCAAAAACAGCGGTCGACCTTGAAGCTGGGGAACAGGGTTCGCGTCTCGGCAACGTCGCTCAACATCCTGTATTTCTGGGAAAATCACTTAATCTCCCAGTGTCTACCAAAATGAATGGTCCTTCTGTAACGAAACTGGTGCTCATGTAAAGCGCTATGATACCTGATATCCTCGGGACTAGTTCGCGCTATATAAAACTCTTTTAAAATATTTACATATATTTTTGACCTAATGAACAGGGCGGACACCAACAAACGCCGAGGATGCTGTACAGCAAACTAATGGTCATCACTAAAATGAAGCATAAAATGCATATTACGAACGCCAAGAATGCTCCCTGAAAAGCGCGAGCGCCGAGAATGCTGTACAGCAAACTGATGGTCATCACTAAAATGAAGCATAAAATGCATATTACGAACGCCAAGAATGCTCCCTGAAAAGCGCGAGCAAGGCGAGCAAAATATGCAGTCAGGGTGGGCGGGGCCTAATGGAGACAGAGCGATACAAAAGGGGATGATGGACGGAACGTTTGAGCCAATCAAACACTCACCCCCAGTCAACTGATCTGGGTTTAATCCATCATCATTCTTTGGAGAAAGGGCGGACACCAACCCCGCTTCCAGAGAAGCCGGACACAAAAGCGACGACAATAGTTCTCGCCAAGGCGAAGCAGCGCATGCGCGCTGCAACGCAGGCGAGACCTAAAAACAATCCCAGAAACGGGACTCTGCAGGGAGTACAGAACTTTCTACATTTTTACTGTGGTCAGCCTGAAGCAAGTCTATGTTTTTTGACGCGCGTTCTCCATAATGACTAGCCAACTTCTGCAATGCACCTATTGCGTTAATTGATTTCTGCTCCTTTTGAACAATTTTGTCTCAGTTTTCACTCGAACACTCCCTAACTACAGGCAGTAACACGTTTAAACTAAGAGTTCACCTACAATCCTAGGCCATGTCTTTGTCAAATATTTCCCTGATGTTACAGTGCAAAATGCTGTATTGTCCGTATGCTCAACAACCGAGCGACCTGTCATTTCATAGCTGAAATAATTTGCCATGGGCCTGACCTACATTTTGGCAATCTACTTGTCACTGCCTTTAATGGCTGACTGGTCTGTAATAAGATGGAGGGTAATCCCTCACACTGACCACATGAGAGTAACTGGGAGGGTCTGATTTCACTACTAAGAAAATAGAGTTTTAAAGATACAGTAGGTCAGAGTCCAGGTGGGTTGCACCTGCCTTTTATCAGTTTTGAGAATAGTACTTATGGCAGAGAATTTAATTGAATTTGTAAGGGCCCTTATTTTAGCACAGTGAGTGGAGTGACACAGCATGACCTTCAAGGGAATAATGCTGTCAGTAGTTTTGTGATTGCTTCTCATGCTCCACACCAGTACTTTGACTCTCTGGCTACTACTATTTTAAATTCATATATTTTGTACTTGTGTGTCTTCAATAGTCTACCACTTTGATAATCTTGAATTTTCTGTAACCCTTGGTAAACAGGTGGAGAAATCAAAGAAGATGCTCTTTGGAGTCCTTCTGATTCACGTCGGGAAAGTGGTTCTACCCCTCCAGCGGAGCTTTCTTACCCTATGGGACTTGTACAGACTCATGCAAAGACCAACCACCATCAGCCGCGCTCTGTCTCGGTCTCTGCAATCCCTTCTTCAGATTCTTTGGCCTCTAGCCATGGAACTTTCATTTCCACAGATAACCTCCTGGACCCTTTCTCTGCCACGTCCCACAGCAATCGATTGACCCCTCGGACTCACCTGGGCATTGCAGTCACACCGCCTACAACGCCTCAGTCAAAGAGGCGGATGAAAGTAAAACCCTCACGGACTCCTCCTCCTCCTAATCGGAAGATGTTCCAGCTTCTGCCCAGCTTTTCCACACTCAGGAGAAGCAAGTCACATGAATCACAGCTGGGCAACCGGATAGACGATGTATCTTCTCATAAGTAAGTGCATCTTTTTGCTTTATCACCGGGCAAAATGCTTGTCCATGTGTTAATGGAAAGTCTCTATTTTTGTTGTGGTTATATTAACTGTACGGAAGTTTGCCGTGTCTCTAGTAGAATTCTTGTATATTTCAATAACTACTAAACCACAAGCAAGTTCCACAGGTTGCCAAGCCAGACATTTAATGCGTGAAATATACAGTGGTGTTAAAAACGTGTTTACGTTGACGTATCACTCAGTTTTATTAAAGTGATAAAAATTCTTACCCACATGCTGTTGGGAGGTTTCAAAAAACTTTAGAAATCCTCCATCGTTGCTTTGGAGCACCACCATGTTGAATGGGGCGGCTTCATTTGAGACATAGACTTGGTGTCTTAGTACTGCACACCTTCAGCATTGTATTGGATTAAGGAGGCAGATGGTCATCCTCCTTTTCCTGGCCATGTCTACATCGTACAGCAATATATAATGTCGAAATTGGTGGCGATGGGGAGTGACTTTAGAGGGTTTTCAAAGTACACTGTAATTTTCCTCAATGGGATGTTTGGAAACCTAACCAGAATAACACCCATAATTCAGATGTTAACTTAAGGTCCTCTTATAATGCTTTTCAGGTGGAATTCCCCTTTACTCATTATTGCGTATTTTTGAGACTCCCTAGTGAACTATGATAATCTTTGCATTTTGATTGGTGGAAAATATATTGTAGATCAAGCCCTGTTATGGGATGTATGATGGAAACCTGCATGCATTTCCCACTTATGCCTTTACTCCACAGTCACTACCCCGACTGCGACACATTACCACGTGTTCCTTTACTACACAAGTTATTACGACTTGCCTTAGGGGGGCGCTGGACTTTGGAATAGTATAAATTACTATCCCAACTCCAGTCAGTATATCAGTAAGGAAGGTGTTGGACTTAAAATCCAACACCAGTACAACAACACGCCTCCTAAAGCAAGTCTTTGTAACGACTTACGTGGTAAAGGAATGCATACTAACATCGCAGTCGGGGTAGTGCCTGCGGAGTAAAGGCAGGTCGTGGTTCTGCCTGTGGAGTAAAGAATGTTGCCCCCTGTTATGATACATAGGGTACAAAGCACGATCTGTTACTGTGTGGAGAAATATATTTTGTTGTGCGTTAAGTAAGAAATACCAGAACAAATGGTTTTGAATCAGTTTAAAATGCATTTTATCCTTCACCTTGACAATGTACTCTTTAAAATGTGTCTCCAAGGCTCAAGCACTGAAAGTTCAGTCTTCGGTGATATGAAGATGAAGGCCGGGGCACTAAAAAGTATAAGTCATATCACAAGTGTCTGTCCTGGACATACTTATAGCTCCCTACGTCATTGGACGTGTGAAGAGAAAAATAATCTGTTTTAGGGGCGGAACTGTACAATCTGGAAATGTAAATAAACATGATTTTATTTAACTGGTTGAAAGGTACAGGCTCCGGTTTAATAGTAGTCCTGTTAATGTGTGTCCCCTCCTTATCCCGCATTCTGAGAATGTTTACATTGTTTTGTGACTTAAACGTTGTAGCTCTTTTTAAAGATCCCTGCGCAATAACCCAACCCTAACAATAGACGGGCCTAGTAGTAACAACCGCATAGACCGTGCTGGTGCTCATCTTTTCTTAAAGTTGAGCACGGGCTGTTTTCTTCTCTAGTGTGGAAATTGACTAAAAACCATGTGCTGTCATGCCCATAGTACTTATTTTGTTAATCCTTGAAAACCCAGTACCTGGTGTGCAACTAACCTTCCTAATAGCATAATACAGCGATATGCCCTGTGGTCGCTGGATCTATGCCAGATATTCAGGCTACCCACATAGGATACATTTGCATAAAACACCTCTGAATTGAGCTCCTTTATATAGTCTGTCATGGATCCAGCCGTCATGGACCTACGTTGGGCATACCTGGCATAATGGCTAGCTTGAGAGCACGTCGATTGGTTGGAGCTGGAGACTCCCTCTACCAATTCCAGCTGCAGAAATATAGGCGATACTGAGAATGGTTTTATGCCATAGCACAAATATATAGAATTATAGATGGGTAGCAGTGTATTATGTGGTTGTTTTTAGCGAGGGAGTTCTGAGTGACCTCAAATAGACAACTAAATTGAAGCTTGAGTTGTTTGTGATGTCACTCAGAACCACAAGGGCTTGAATGGTTTTGTGCATTTATTGCATGTCTTGTAATGTTGATGCTTATTAATCCCAGTGTGTCATTGCATGCATGTTCTTGATTCTGACCTATCGGAGCCAAGTCATTTGAAGACACATGAGTGAGGGCTGGTGCTGTTTCGATCCCTTGAGTCAAACGAATATACCAGCACAGCATGTTTGTTCCGTTTTCTGGGTGCATCCTACAGATAATTGCACCTGTGAGCTCTTGGACAAAGAGGAGTAGATCTCCGTGTCGAGCAGAGATACGGTGTAAAGCAGCACCTGAATGGTTGCCGCTGGAATAACTGGGGACACTCTTGCATGTGTACACTCATGAACTCTGCTGGCATATTGGTACACTTCTCTCACTCTCCATCCCTTCTTTCATTCCCTCCCTCTCCTAGTCCGGACCTGGCAGCAGGACAGCATTAAGTGGTACACCAGCTCCCACCAGGGCCGGACTGGGAACGCAAACCAGCCCTGGCAATTGAGCAGTGGCGGCTCCTCCACTATGGCAGAGGAGCGTCGCCTCACTGCTTTCAAGCAGTGCGAGAAGCAGAAACATAAAATGATAACTTTCAGTTATTATCATTTTCTGTTTCCTGCCTCTTTGTGGGTGGGCGGGGCTTCTCTGCTCACGGAGCAGGACAGGGGAGGAGTGGTTTGCCCACTCCTAAGTGCGCATTGACTGTTTGGTCGGCCCTCTCAGGCCGCCCAAACCAGTCATGCACACTTTACCCATTCTCCACGCACTTTACCCATTCTTCATTACAGCCTGCATGGAGAACAAGCCGAGGCCCCCATTCCCTGACTGAGTGTCCAAACGGGATGCTCAGACCAATCACAACGCTGCACTGCAGCGTTGTGATTGGTCAGTGGGGCCTGCTTCCTGTTCCTTGAGTTCCAGGAGAGCAGGAGCAGCGATACGGGACCCGGCGGCAAGGTAAGTTATTTCAAAAAGAAATAAATTCTATGCGCACTCCCCCACCTGTGTGCGGCCCACCCCTTCCTCCCACCCTCGCGACCCTCCCCCTCCAGCCCCGCAACCACCACGCCCGCCCTCTCACCCGCAAACCATGCCGGACGCTACTGCAATTGAGTCTCACCGGCCGTCGAGGGGGGGTGTTAGCAGGTGCTTGTGGGAAACATTGCTCCCACACTAAACCAACATGCACCAGAACAGGATCGGAGAGGAACAGAGTGGTCAGGAAGCCATGCACGGGTTGCCGCAAGGGATGCCATTAATCAACATTTGTAGCAACTAAGACCATTCAATTCCCCTCTTGGTCAAACAAATATCAACACTCTTTCCCTATACATAAAAAAATAAATACATTGCATGCACAACACAACTTTATTCACAACACATTTTTGATTTTCTCTATTTAAAACGTGAAATCAATTGTTTTTGTTAATGCTTGTCCATACATGTGTATGTTGAATACCATTGATGCACGTAGCATCATAGCCAATCGCAGTAGCAGTGCCATTTGAAACACTGAGGTTTTTAGTGTAAAGTAAACCAACAAATCAGCTATATCCTTATTGTATCCTTGTGAATGGGCTACTTATTTTTGCTACTTTCAGACCGAGGTACCCTGTCTCATGTGATACCAAGAGAACCTTCTCCCTTTCTCCCTCTGCATGACTGTGGCGTGATTCAACAGCCGCCATCTCCCTGACTCGCTAGTTCTATTTTTATGATAACCCTGCATAGGCATCTATTTTTACCATGATTTCTCTCAGGACACTGAGGTAAATGAGGCAATAAACAACCTGGGGTAAGCAGGACTAGTGCTCAGCTGTTTCAAAAATCTAGGTGTGACGAGCGGTAGCGGCCTCTTCAATAAGAAAGGGGGCTTGTGTCAGGACAAGTAAGAGAGTACATCAATTAGTGTCTGACACACCTGGTCTCTGTACCTTGGGAGCTTTGGGTTCATAATACCTCAAAGTGTCTGATTTATGGAGTCCCCTAAAAGTGGGTGGGTGGGACCAATGCTAATCTGCAGAATGAAGTCCTGCACCATATTAAATGTTAAACTAGACAGAGATATACACCTTTTGTAATGTGTATATCTATCCATCTATCTATCCATCTATCTATCTGTTCACTGAAAAAAAGGTTAAAGTAATGTTACAGTTAGGTGCATTTGTCCGTGACAACATTACCAGCTTGAACTAAAAAAAAAACCAAATTCACCAGATCTAGTTAGCAGAGCTAACTAGATCTTGCACCCCCACCATGCACTGCTTAGGACCCCAAATATTGCATCACTAATGACATGTTCTGTGACATCTTTTATGACATCACTAATGACATCTCAAATTACATAATTGATGACATCACTGTTGACATCGAATGAGTGTGCTCGTTTGTTTTATGGTTTACATAGTTTTGGGTACTACCATATTTCGTTTTTACCTAATTTTGTACAGCCTGTGTCCAGCTAATAGGTGTAACTGTTTACAAAACGCATGTGATTCTAATGCATCATAGGTGTGTAGAGGTATTGAACATATAAATCTATGGATTGAAGAGTAACTCTGAGTGTAGGTTACAGTTGTTGATATGTATTCATTACATTTCACACAAGTTTTTGTGGTACTGCAGAAAAGTTTCCAGCAGGACAAAGATTCTACGTACTTCATACTCAGTATTGTAAGTAGCCTTGAGTTATTAGACAGAATCGTCTGAGCATGACAATTCCTACTTAACATAGAAGATTGTGTCCACAAGGTACATGTACTTGTGTTACTTCAGAAGATGGGCTATCTGTAAATTTTTCACCAAAGTATGAAGGCTGCAGGTAGTATAATCTTTAGCACCTTCAGGCGCAAACAGTGTCTGTTTTGCCAAGTGCTGATTAGAATGTACACTGTTGTTAGTAGATACTTTTTAATACTCTATAGTGTATTTCTCATGAGAGTTTCACTGTCTGCAAACAGTCTCGTACTGGGTAAACTCTCTCCGTACACTCAATACTGTTTACAGTACCGACTTCTCTACTTATATCAACTTCATTTCTCAATGAAGGTTCGGTGACTGTCAGGGGTGTGATGCAGATAAAAGCTGTCTTTAGTAGTCTATTCCATTTGGAACAGACGTTCTGTATTTTTAGGAACTTGGCTTTCTCTGAACAGTTGTATACAGACTGAACCCCGTATGCAATGAGGTTTTTCCATATATCTGTGGTTGATTGTTAATGCGCACTATGCTACAAGTGAAGTGTATGATACAGGGTTAGTGTGGAACATAACCCATGCTTTCTACTCCTAGCAGTGATTGAGATGTGTTTGACAAGCAATTTTTTCATATTCAATGGTGAAATATTTCAACAGCTATGCAGGACAATGATGGGCACCTGCTTCTCTCCCAGTTATGCAAATTTGCATATGGGCTGGTGGGAGGAGCAGGTGGTCTGTGCAGAATATCGGTTGGAATGGGAGGATCGTGTTATTCACTGGAGTCGATTCATAGGCACAGAGGAGAGAATGAGATTATTCCTGGAAAGAATTGAGGTGAACAATCTAAACTTACAGTTTACAAGTAATCTAAGTAAAACTGAGGTGAACCTCCTTGATTTGACTGTGTATGTAGAGGTGGACCGGTTAGAAACTAAATTGTTTAGAAAACGGACGGCTGAAAATGCCCTACTACATGCTTTGAGCTTCCACCCCGCAACCTGAAAGAAAGTATCCTGTATGGGGAATGTCTCAGAGTAATGCGTAACTGTAGCAATAAGCTTGAGGAAGAGAAGGCATTGTATGATCTGAGAGCGAGATTCAGAGATAGGGGTTATTCAGAAGGTTGTTTGCAGAAGGCTATTTCCAAAGCAAAATCGAAACCTAGAGAAGAGATCCTGTTCAACAGGAAAAATAGCCAGAAGCAAAAGAAATTTGACCCCCCATTTTAGGCTCGTTACTACTGATCCAGCGCTAACAATAAAAATTCTTCTCCTATATGCTTCGGTCATCCAGGTGCAACTTATCCCTCCAACACACAAACTATATCCATATGACGGTGGGGCCCATAACACCGCATATACATTCACTTACTCATTTATTCCCTGGATTTCCTCCGTCCTTAACATAGGAGAAAACGATTCGCTGGAAAGAGACGGGATACCTCTTTTTAACACGACATAATGTTTTTCATTGCTTTTAAGGTATTCCGCTCATTGGTCGATGGACCAACTACTAGGAATCAGTTGATGGTGATTAAGACCAGCTCAATCACAATAAACTCTTTAACATTTTACCTTAATTATTGAGCTAAAGAATCACTGAGTCATTTGTTTAAAGAATAATAAAGTTTATATAAAGTTTTGAAGCAAGAAATAAGTTTAAGCTTATTATTCAGATCATTACATTTATCATCATTATAAGAATAAATTGAAATTGCAATGCATACCTATTAGGCGGAAAAAAAAGGTTGTTACAGCAAGAACTCCAAAAGATCAATCTATCTGTCTTGGAAAGTCTAATACTTCTAAATGAAAAATCTATCAGCAGTAAAAAGGTTCTCCAAAAGCAGCATCTTATACTCAACTAGAAATATAAAATAGCAGCAGCAGCATCAGCTCGTCAGCATCAGCAACCGCAACTTCACCCATCTACAGCATCTCCGTCAACAGCAACTAACTCTCCAGCATCTAACCCCTCCCCACCAAGAGTAGGTCTTCTTATACCCTAATTCTAGCTTACTGAATAAAAATGTTGCATCTCTATGGCGTGATTCTCTCTCATTGGCTCATTCAAGTCCATATACATTTTTAATCAAACTTCCTTGTCTTAACCAGTTCTTTGTGGAATGTCCATGCTTGCATCGTTTCTCACAGTTCATGACATTGCTCATCCGTTTCGATCAGTCCAATTTGTATCTTTTTCTGATACTTTTTAGATTCAACAGTTCCGTCCATTTATTCAGTTTGACTTCTCACGCTTCTTGCTGATCATCTTGGCACACATTTGCTCAAAAAGGTCACAATAGCCTTGACCATACTTCCGTCTTAGGCTCTCAGCACGAACACTTGATCATCCTTTTTCACAGCCTTTCTCCTCTACTACACGGCTTCTTGCTCATGCGTACTCTAACAAATGGCGGCCATTTTATATCGCTGCTCGACAGGCCTAAGCGCACTATTTTCAAAGATAAACAAAATATTGTTAAAATAAAGAACATAAACCCTTTCGTTTCCCTCCCGTCTTTCTACGTACCCCAATTAGGTATTACCTAGCAAAAAGCAACATATAAAGCCGTCCCTTACTTACCATCGCTTTATTTTGCCACCACGCGTTTTATTTAAAAGCACAAATCATGCGTTTATTATTTTATTAGTACGCAAATATTACGTTATGTTAGACACGTAAACAATTATAAGTTGATTAATTTGCACACAAAAATAGCGTGTTACCTTTAACCCTTTACATGTAACATACGTTGTTGGTTATTTACTTAAACGAACATGTTTATTAATTATTTTACGAAAATTATTAGGAGGTTAAAATTTTTCATTTATCCTGCTCCATCAACTCCCCCTTTGGTGATTTTTAATATCACCACAAAACCTAAGTTATACAATTTTCTCAGACAGCATATATCTTTTATCCGTTTGCTTTTGTTATTTTACACAACTGTATCCCTTTCAACTTGTCTCTTCGTTTTCTTGTACATGTTCTCTTTTATCTCTTCTAGCTCAATTTCACCCATTTTTCTCTCTCTCCTTGTTTATCATGTTTTCTTTTTCTATTTTATTCTGTCTTCTTCTTTTCTTTATACATGTAATTACAAGCTTCAGCACTAAAATTATTATTATCATGGTTGCTATTATTATAACTTTCCCTATTATTAATCCACTCATTTTTTTTAACCAATTTATTACTGAAGAAAACCCTTTACCAAGTTTTCCCAATGCACTTTCAACCTCCAGTGGAACAAGTTCTTTGTGCAAACTTGTAATATTCGTTATATACTTTTGTATATTTTCACTTTTATCTGGAATGTAAGTGCAACAATGTTGGACTTTCAGCATTCCACAGACTCCACCCTCTTTTGCCAAAAGAATGTCAAGGGCAAGTCGATTTTGCATCACCATAGCTCTCATGGCAACCATCTCGGTATTTACCATCAAGAACCCGCCAGCAGTATCTGTAGATAACCGATCTACCACTGTGGATAATTTCCGGATTCTAAATGCATTCAAAGATATTCCCACTGCTGGTATCAATGCACCAAAAATATCACCTATTATTTCTGAAAAACTTTCCCTTTTTCTACGGGTAAAGGTATTTATCATTTTTTGTGTTCCTTTTTCTTTTCTATCCATATGAAAAATCTTTGGAAAAACCAGGCCTAAATAACATGACCCATACCAATGGTCCGGCAACTTGTAATAAGCCCTATTACCGCAAACATAATAGATCCCTGGAAATATTGGATCTTTTCCCCCTTTGAATCCCCATCCGCCTAAAATTTGATAATTGTCATGGCAAATACTGAAACCCACAAAATAATTGTCATATCTTGTTTTATTTCTTCTAATGCACAACCTTCCCTGTTGGGGCCAATCCAGAGTCATAGCTGCATTTGTCTTTTTCTTGTCATGATTGTCTTCCTCAAACGCCCAAAGAGGTGTTTTTGTCTCTTCTATCACTTTTCTTTGAAATTTCACTCTTCTTTCTTCAACCATCTCTAAAAATACTTTTTCTTCCTTCTTTAACTCACAGGTAAGGTTGTATTTAACTATATTATCTAATGTTAAAATCTTATCTTCTAAAAAATATTCACCAAACGTTTTTCCCTCTTTTATTTTGTTTAGCTCGGGAACTACAGAAACTTTCGCAAAAATCTTATCTATGTCAGTGTAATAATATTCTAATCTACCTGTTTTATAAAATAAACTTGCTAAAACACTACATGTTATTCCATACGTCAAAGGAAGGTGATGATAAGTCACTCCCTCTGCTACAGACGCAGGCAATTGCATACAAACATAGCAATCTCTTACATCCATTGTTTCTACATACTCATATAATAATTTAGTAAAAACATTCTTTGAAAAATCTGTTATTGATTTATCTTTATGTAACTCTGCACTACTTTTTAATATAACTGGTTCTTGAGAGTTAGCTCCTTTTTCTTTCTCTGTTTTATTAGACGTTTCTACTACAGCTAAACTAATTGGAATAGTGATTGCTAAAACCACCCATACTGTCATTAATAATCCTGTACAAAAGAAGAACATCTTACACCATCTACTTAAAAACTCACATTTACATTTTCTATCTTTAGTATCCTCCATTTTGTTTATAACCTTATTTATTTATTTTCAAGAAAATTGTGTCATTACACCTCAGAAATAACTTATTAGCCACTCTGCACTCCAATGTCTTTGTTTTTGCTTGGTACTTTCTTTTAATTCTTTTCAGAATTCTTTCTTTGTCAAATCCAGTATTTTGACAAATCCGGTAGAAATTCGTCAGATCCAGTGTTTTGTCCAGTCCGGTAGAAATTGTTTAAATTTCTTCAAGTTTGTTGCACCTCACCTTCACCCATTAGGTTTCTGCGTTCTGGGTTTTCGTGAGTGTTCTTTTCTTCTTTGATATCAGTCAAAGCAAGATACAACCATTCAGGCGATCTATTCTTCGGATTTACCTTCTTTACTCTTTTCGTTTTCTGCAAGTGTTTTCCACCTTGTTTTTCTTGCTCTTTCTGACTTGTTATTTCATTCACTTGTTCAGCACTTTTTCCATCTAACCTTATTATTCTGTATCTTAACTTTCTTACTTCGTTGGGCCAATTGTCTCCTTTTCTCGGCCTTTTTGCCTCACTTCCTTTTTCCTCTCTTTCTGTTCTCCAATTCCTTTTTCTTGACTCAAGTTTTTTTGTTTCTTTCTTCTCCACTTTCTTCGGACTCTGTTTCAATTTTTTCTTTATTGTCTCTTATTTTGAATCTTATAATTTCATTTTCTTCCTCTACTTGTGGTTCTTTTCTTATCTTCCTTCGTTCACCTATTTCTGTCCCTCCTCGAGGTTCTTCCGAATTTGTGTCAATTTCTCTATCTGCTTCTAAATTTCCCTGTTCTTTTGTTTGGCTATCTGTCCCTATTGCTCCTCGGGGATCTTCCGATTTTTCTAACTTTCTGTTTGTAACTCTCCCTTCTTCATCTATTAATATTATCTCCGAAGGATTTTTACCACACCTTGTACTTGGTTGCTCACTGTTACTATCTTCTTGCTCAGTTTCTTCTCTTATGCTTTCAAATTTCCATTTTCTTTTCAGAGTTTCTTCACAATCCGAATGATCTGTATCAGATTCTGAACTGGTATCTGATATTTCCAGATGTCGACTCACATGTCGATCTTCAAGTTCTGGAACTTCAGCTATTTCCTCTACTTCTTCTGTCGTTGCACTTGTAGTTGGGTCTTCCAGATGTCGACTTACAGGTCGATCTTCAGATTCTGGCACCCTGTTTGTTTCTTCTTCTGTTTCTGATGCTGAACTGTTATCCAGTACTTCCAGATGTCGACTCACATGTCGATCTTCAGGTTCTGGAACTCTGATGGTGTGACTGGCATGCACCCAGTGTTTCACTCCTGCACATTTGACTGCAGTGGTTGTCACCAGGATCACTTGTCGTGGTTCGTCCCAGCGAGGAACCACACAGTTTCTTTTCCTGTGGACTTTTATGCGGACCCAATCTCCTGGATTCAAGTCGTGAGCTGGTTTTCTTTCAAGAGTGGTCGCATTCGGTCCAACCTGATGAAACACAGAACGCACCACATCAGCCAATCCTTTGCAATAATCCAGCACTAGATCATCAGTTATAGTCAGTAGTTTGTTGACCGGTACTTGTGCTTGTCTCATTGCTCGTCCCATAATTATCTCATGGGGACTGAGTCCAGTTTTCCTTTCCGGAATACTTCTGATTGTCATTAAAACTAGTGGCAAGGCATCTGGCCATTTGAGTCCTGTAGCTTGACACATTTTTCCTAACCTGTTCTTAATTGTTCCATTCACTTGCTCTACTATTCCAGAAGCCTCTGGTCTGTATGCACAATGCAGTTTCTGTTTAATACTAAGTGCTTCACAAATCAGTTTAACCAATTCATTTTGGAAATGTGTTCCTCTATCTGTTTCAATCGTGACTGGAAAACCATACCTCTGAATGAATTCTCGCAGCATAAGTTTTGCTACCGTGATTCCATCATTCCTTCTGGTTGGGTATGCTTCCACCCAACGGGAAAACAAACAGACGACCACTAGGACATACCTTAGTCTGTTGCTCGGGGGCATTTCAATAAAATCCATTTGCATTCTAGTGAACGGACCTCCTTCTCGTCCTATTGTTCCTAGACTCACTACTGTCTTCCTTCCTGGATTTAACTGTTGACAAATAAGACATCTTTGACAAAGACTCTCAGCTATGGCTCTGAATTTTGGATTATACCATGTTTGTCTAAAAAGTCTGATCATTGAATCTCTCCCAATATGTGCTTGTCCATGGTACATCCGTGCCATGTCAGAAATCATGCTATCAGGCATAACTGGTCTTTCATCTCTGTAAACCCAAACATCATTTTCCTCATGTTTTCTACATCCTGCTTTTATCCATGTATCCTTTTCCTCATCATCTGCTGCTTCCTGTAACTGTCTCACCTCATCCCATGTCTCAACAGGGTTAGTAAAAAGCAAAGGACAAGAAATATGCTCTCTTTCTCGACTTTTGTTTAAAGAAACCACATTCTTTGCACAGTACTGTGCAATCTCGTCAGCATATTTATTGCCGACAGTTATGTAGTCTTCCCCATTTTTATGTGCATTGCACTTCACAACAGCAATCTGTTTAGGCAACTGTATCGCCTCTAGCAATTTTTTCACAAAATCTCCATTTCTAATTGGCGTTCCTGCAGACGTCAAGAAACCTCTTTGTGACCAAATCTGACCAAAATCATGCACCACCCCAAAGCCGTACTGGCTATCTGTCACAATCGTAACCCGTACATTTCTTCCCAACTTACATGCTTGAATCAACGCTACTAGTTCTGCGACTTGGGCAGACCGTATCCCTTTCAGACAAGATGCTTCCATTACAGTTGCTACTGTGCAAACTGCATATGCTGCACTTAAAACTCCATCATTCGTTCTCAAGCATGAGCCATCCACAAACAGAATATAATCTGATTCCTTTAAGGGCTCATCTCGTATGTCTGATCTCGGTTTTGTACAATATTCAAGCACATTCAGACAATCGTGATCTACTTCATCCATTTCAATCACACTCTCTTCATCTGGCAATGATGTCGAAGGATTCACATTCATACATCTGTCAATGGTCACATTATCTGCACTCAAAATTACTTTTTCATACCTAGTCAGCCGACTATGTGTCATGTATTGTGTTTTCGTTCTTGTCAAGAGAATTTCCACAGAATGGGGAACATATACTCTCAGTGGATATCCCATCACTATGCCTTCACTCTGTTCCAGACTCACACAAGTAGCAGCAACTGCTTTCAAACATCCAGGCAACGCTTTCGCTACAGGATCTAAAACAGCTGAAAAATATGCAATGGGTCTTTTCATAGTTCCATGTCTCTGTACCAAGACTGAAAATGCACATCCATCTCTTTCACTGCAATACAACTCAAAATCTTTCTCATAGTCAGGCATTCCCAATGCTGGAGCCTCACACAATTTCTTTTTCAGCTCTCTGAATGCTTTCATTTCCTCATCATTCATTTCAAAAGGATCTTTAACATCCTTCTTTGTCAGTTTTTGCAACGGTTTAGCAATCAGCGAAAAACCGCTTATCCATTGTTGACAATATCCAACCATTCCCAGAAACATTCTTACCTCTCTTTGCGTCATTGGAGCTCTCATTCCTTGAATCATTTTTATTCTTTCAGTCGTTACCTTTCGCACTCCTTTCTCAATTTTATGCCCTAAATATTGGACTTCTTGTTGACAAAACTGCAATTTTGATGGGGACACTTTATGTCCTCTTTTTGCTAAATGATTCAGCAAAGCAATTGTATCATTGACACATGCTTCCTTCGTTTTTGATGCCACCAGTAGGTCATCAATATACTGAACCATCACTGACTTTTCTGGCATTTTTAAATCTTCCAAGGATTTCTTTAGAATCTGATTAAAGATTGAGGGGCTTTCTGTGTACCCTTGAGGAATTCGGCACCATGCCAAAATACGCTCTCCAAACCTAAACGCAAATAATGGCTGGCTATCTGGATGCAATGGAATAGAGAAAAATGCATGACATAAATCAATTACTGTGTACCATTCTGCTTCGCGTGGAATCTGGTATAGAATCACAGCAGGGTTCGGTACTATTGGGCAACAAGGTAATACAATTTTGTTTACCTTCCTCAAATCTTGTACAATTCTATATGTTCCGTTTGGCTTTTTCAGTCCCATTATTGGCGAATTACATGGACTGCTCATGATTTCTTTTAGAATCCCTTGTTCAACCATTTTATTTATTACTGGCGTTATTCCTTCAATTATTTCTGGTGTCAATTTATACTGGGGCGTATTTGGGTAACTCGTTCCCTCTTTTACTGTTATTTTAACGGGATCTACTTCTTTCATTAATCCTATATCTTCTCCTGTAAAGTCCCACACTTCTTCTTTCACTGTCTTTTTCAATTCATTTGGGATTTTCTCTGCATCAAATACAGGAAACAAATCATTTACTTCTGGTTCTAAATTTACCATTGTCATTTTATACAGTACATCTTCATCTGGGGTCTGAAATGCAATTCCATCTGGAGTACAATAGATAGTGCAGTTCATTTTGCACAATAGATCGCGTCCTAATAGATTCACGGGACTACAATCGCATACCACAAATCGGTGCATTTCACTAAATGGACCAATCTTTACCTCCACTAATTTAGTAAGAGGCGTCTTTATTTGCTGATTTGAAACTCCAACTACTTGGATATGTTCACCTGAGAGAGGAAGGTTTGGAATTTCCACTGACCTAACAGTAGAACGGGTAGCTCCAGTGTCCACAAGGAATGTTACATTTGCACCATTCACTTCTCCATCCACAAATGGACCAGACTGATCTACCTCTAGAGTTGCGCCAAGCACGCACTCTTCCCCCTCTCCTAGGCACCGTCAGAAGCTTTCATCCGTTTCATCCTCATCCTGTCGTAACCAATATTGAGAAATGGCAGCTGCACGCGGCAACTGTGTTACCTGTTCTCCTCCGTAGAATCCTGTTTCTGCACTGTATTTCTGTTGGTTAACACTCTTGGGAAGTGGTGGTTGTGGCACCTGACTTTGTTGGGTAACTACCTCACTCTGCACCTGTGAATTTAATGATTGATTTTCCACATTAAGTTTTGGAGGAAATTTACACTCGCTTTCTCCAATGCCCTAGCTTTCCGCAGTTGTGGCATGGCCACTTTTTCTTTGCCTCATCTATGCTCATTTGTCCTTTTCCTTTACCTATATTTGGTCGAGATCTAACCTGTCCTGCTTCATTACCTGTATTACTCAATTGAGCTTCTTGCTTCTCTGCAACTTTCACCTGTGCCCACATGGCTTTCTCTTTCAATTTACGCTGTCTACTCTCAATATCATCACTGCAATACTTAGCATATCTCAAAACTTCGTCAACTGTGCTATTCTGCCAACAAATCATATGCTGTTTAATCATCTCACTTATCTCCGGTTTCAACCCATACACAAATCTATATACAAAATGACTCATATCCTTCTCATTTAGCGTCTCATAACCACTATACTGTTTGAAAACTAACAACAGCCTTTCATAATAAGCATGCACTGATTCTTTACTTTCCTGCGTTGTTCTGTCTATTTTTACCCAATCTGTTTCTTTAGGTGGAATCTTATTCTTCAAAAAGGTAATTACTTGGTCATACTTTCTCATCACTTCTGGTCCTGGTGCTCCTGTTTTAGCATCCCTTGGATATTCTACAGTTGGCCAATCAATAGTAATCTTACATTCTGTCCACAAATCAGCTGGCACCACTATATCAAACAATCCATCTAAGTCTATCCACAACACCTTTGAAACTTTCACAAATCTCTCCACTTGTCTGTACCATTCTACTGGCTTTTCTCTCAACTTTGGGAAATCATTTGTAAATGACAGTATATCCTGTCTAGTCCATGGAACATGCACATAACTACCTCCTGGAGTTTCTCTCATCGGGTACTCCCTTACAACTGGTTCCTTATCTGTCACTGCAAAAGCCAAAGATGCTTTATCTGTTACTTTCTCACTCCTTTTCGTCCATCTATTTCTCCATCTATCCACATCACCCCATTTTCTCAGTAAAACAATTAACTCTTTTTTTTGGGTCAATCTTCCTGATGTATTCAGATTCTCTATATCTTTCTCACAAAAATCTACTCTATATGGTTTCTGCAATGTTCTCACTTTTGCAAATTCTACTCCTAGTTCACTTGCTGTCTCTTCTAATTTGTCATGTAAATTTCTAGCTCTCCATGTGCATTTTGCACAAAAACATAATCTCATCATCCTGATAATTTTTTAATTTTTCTGTACCAATCGTTCCTAAAATCAATTCTTCCATGTCTATTTTTAACCTAATTACATCTAATGGTTTTACTTCTGTTTCTTTTGTTTTTAGCGTTTTCATCCATTCATTTAACTCATCTGGAGTCGGACCTACAGGCGTACTATTTAATTCTATCCAATTGTTACTTCTTTCTGGTGTCCCTGATGCAGACTCCGTTACCATAGGTATTCTCCTGAACTCATTCTCGTTTATCGTCAAATTAGTAGGTGGGCTTGGTCTATAGGTACTAACCAAATGGTGTGCACCTTCATTATTCAGTTCCATCCCTTCTCTTTTTCTTTGCAAATGTGAATTCATGGGAATCACTAAAGAACGTTCATCAATTTTCTGATTCTCAAAAATTGGCATTACTGGACCTATCGTTACTGGTACAGTTACAGCTTCCATATTCTTTGTCAATGCTCTTATTTTCTCAGTCAATTCTCTTGTGGTTTTTGCTAATTCAGTTGCATTGTCACTTTCTATCTCTTCATTTTGTGAAGTTTTTAATTGATCTTGTGACCTATTTGTCTCATCTCTTCGTTCGGGATTTTTATTCCTCCCAGTTTCCATTGGCAGTGCATTTTGTGTCACCACCGCAGAAGTCTGTTGGTATGGAGGTGGGTTTCTGTTTAAAATATCTTCCAGCAATTCGTCATCCGTTTCACTACCACCATACCCATACTTTTCTATAACTACATGTTTCTTTTTCTCTGTACACTTTCTCTTTGCTTCTTCCTCCACTGTAAAAGCTGAAAACAAACCTCCTGTCATATTAGCACATCTCCAACGCTTTATTCTGTCCTCATGATTTACTCCCCATAATCTTCCAGGCACAAACTCATGATTCTTTAATCCTCTAAATCTCTCTCGTTCATACATTTCATCTTCCCATTCAGTTAAAGCTTCAAACTGTGTCGGTCTAGGTCTAGGTTCTAACATTGCCATCTTCTCTCTCAAATTCCGTAGTACAGCTACATTAAATGAACCATTCTCAGGAAAAGCCAATGCTCCATCATTCTTGGTATATTTTGTCCAATTTTCCAACCATATGCATGTATGATATCCATATTTCAGCATCATGTGTGAAGCTGGTGATTTCGGCGGAGGAATTATTTGTCCCTCTCTAGTCACTACCTTTTTGTCTTTCTTAAAGAAGTTCTTAACTTTCGACATCCACGACGTTTTCTCTCTACCATATTCATAATACGACATGATTCACAATCACTTTCTCTCCTCAAACTATCCGTAATTCAACACTGTTCTCTATGCGTTATTCGGACCAATACTAGCTCGACTCACACCAACACTCCAATCACAAACTTCCACTTCACTAAGCTATTCGACCAATCCTAGCGCGACTCACACCAAAGCTCCAATCAGAGCAATTTCTGACTACAGCGCACTGTCCAATCCCAGCGCGGCTTTTGTCTACGTCAGTTCTGCTCTTGACCCCTCCTTTACAAAATTTATCGGCAATTTCTTTTTCAACAATTCTTCGTTAGTTACAACATTTAAAACACATTTCCATTGTCTGATTCACTAAACAAAAGAGATAGCTTTGTCCATTTACACAAGAATTCTGTATTTTCCAGTAGGCAGCGCTTACCTCTTCCCTACCACAGAATTTTCAGTTTCGCCGATAAAGTAGCACTCCCTCTACCTTACCCTTCTTTCAAGCAAGCGGTAAACCCGTTTCTCTGGGGATAAAACACATGTGGAGACTATACTGCTCCTGAGAATTAAGGCCAGAGTTTCACAAGGAAACCGGTCACTATTTCACTTACACACCTTTTATGCGGAGAATGTCCCCATCATAACACAACCTGTGTTATCACCAATATGAACTCAGACAATGCACTATTCCATGTGACTTCTCTTGCCACACGTGTTCCACTTCCTACTTCCCGGAAGCGTGAAAACTTACATATAACATAACGCGACTCAACATAAAGTGTTAGACATGAACTTATCACTAATCAATAATCACTAATCAATAATCAATAATCACCAAACTAATCTATAGTAACCATAACTCTGCTACCAAGAAATCTGATCCAGCGCTAACAATAAATGTTCTTCTCCTATATGCTTCGGTCATCCAGGTGTAACTTATCCCTCCAACACACAAACTATATCCATATGACGGTGGGGCCCATAACACCACATATACATTCACTTACTCATTTATTCCCTGGATTTCCTCCGTCCTTAACCTAGGAGAAAACGATTCGCTGGAAAGAGACGGGATACCTCTTTTTAACACGACATAATGTTTCTCATTGCTTTTAAGGTAATCCGCTCATTGGTCGATGGACCAACTAGTAGGAATCAGTTGATGGTGATTAAGACCAGCTCAATCACAATAAACTCTTTAACATTTTACCTTAATTATTGAGCTAAAGAATCACTGAGTCATTTGTTTAAAGAATAATACAGTTTATATAAAGTTTTGAAGCAAGAAATAAGTTTAAGCTTATTATTCAGATCATTACATTTATCATCATTATAAGAATAAATTGAAATTGCAATGCATACCTATTAGGCGGAAAAATAAGGTTGTTACAGCAAGAACTCCAAAAGATCAATCTATCTGTCTTGGAAAGTCTAATACTTCTAAATGAAAAATCTATCAGGAGTAAAAAGGTTCTCCAAAAGCAGCATCTTATACTCAACTAGAAATATAAAATAGCAGCAGCAGCATCAGCTCGTCAGCATCAGCAACCGCAACTTCACCCATCTACAGCATCTCCGTCAACAGCAACTAACTCTCCAGCATCTAACCCCTCCCCACCAAGAGTAGGTCTTCTTATACCCTAATTCTAGCTTACTGAATAAAAATGTTGCATCTCTATGGCGTGATTCTCTCTCAGTGGCTCATTCAAGTCCATATACATTTTTAATCAAACTTCCTTGTCTTAACCAGTTCTTTGTGGAATGTCCATGCTTGCATCGTTTCCCACAGTTCATGACATTGCTCATCCGTTTCGATCAGTCCAATTTGTATCTTTTTCTGATACTTTTAGATTCAACAGTTCCGTCCATTTATTCAGTTTGACTTCTCACGCTTCTTGCTGATCATCTTGGCACACATTTGCTCAAAAAGGTCACAATAGCCTTGACCATACTTCCGTCTTAGGCTCTCAGCACGAACACGTGATCATCCTTTTTCACAGCCTTTCTCCTCTACTACACGGCCTCTTGCTCATGCGTACTCTAACAAATGGCGGCCATTTTATATCGCTGCTCGACAGGCCTAAGCGCACTATTTTCAAAGATAAACAAAATATTGTTAAAATAAAGAACATAAACCCTTTCGTTTCCCTCCCGTCTTTCTACGTACCCCAATTAGGTATTACCTAGCAAAAAGCAACATATAAATCCGTCCCTTACTTACCATCGCTTTATTTTGCCACCACACGTTTTATTTAAAAGCACAAATCATGCGTTTATTATTTTATTAGTACGCAAATATTACGTTATGTTAGACACGTAAACAATTATAAGTTGATTAATTTGCACACAAAAATAGCGTGTTACCTTTAACCCTTTACATGTAACATACGTTGTTGGTTATTTACTTAAACGAACATGTTTATTAATTATTTTACGAAAATTATTAGGAGGTTAAAATTTTTCATTTATCCTGCTCCATCACTACATATAATGCACAGGAGGCGGCCATTAGAGCCATTATGAATAAATACTGAAACCTCATCAGAAATTATCCTATGCTCGGGGAGGTAGCCCCACGGAGGCCAGGTATTACTTTCAGGAGAGCAAGGTTGATTGGACAGGAACTAGTGGTTAGCAGCCCTGAGAGTAGAAAAGAGGTGAGAAATACCTGGTTGATGGTGAGAAAAGGATTCCAAAAGTTTGGGAAATGTAAAGCTTGTCAACACGGGAAAAACACAACACAATATGCTTCTCCCCTTACATCACACATTAAACACATTAAGGGGCATTACAATTGTAAGACTGAACATGCTGTGTATATGTTGAAATGCCCCTGCCAGCTGATATATATTTGCAGTACAATACTCCCAGTCCATAGAAGAATCCTTCAACATTTGAGGACGATTAAAAATCGAGACCAAGGTTACACTGTAGCAAGGCATTTTGAAGAAGTCCATAAGGGGAATGCGCAGGGGCTCACATATTGTGTGATTGATGCGGTTCTCAAGAACATGCGTGGAGGAAACAGGATAAAAAAGCTGAGACAACTGGAGTCAAGATATATTGTAGAACTGAATACCAGTACTCCAGGGGGCCTCAATATTGAAGAGGACCTCTACGCACATCTTTAGAGGGTTAAAGCACATGGTGCGGGCATTGAGGACTACTAAGAATCTAGAACAAGACACACCCAGTAGGATGAGAAAAACAAGTAGGTTTCTGACAAATACTAAATAGAGGTGATTTTATTTGTAGTAGTAGATATAGCAATAATAGGTGATAGATTTTAGGGTGAGGAAATTGCAAACAGCACTTTGTTTTTTGCAAAACGCAAAGAGGGAGCTTTCAAAAGGGTGTTAAATGAAAGTCAAGAAGTGAGATTAGGACTGGCACATAACACTCTGTCGCATGGTACAGTTGCCCACTGGGCTGGTATGGGGAACACACAAAGCATTAATAAAATATTCCACTGCGAAGGAGTAATCAACTTTCCAGAGCAGAGGTTTTTAAGGTTCTTTTAGGATATTTTATATTATATATTGTATATATTTATATTTATACACATATGTGATAATATCCTTTTAAACTGATCTAGTTATACACAAAATATTTTTGGGCTAAAATATTTATTGACTAAAATGTTATCAAATATTTATTGGTTAATGCATTGTAATGTATCACATATTTATTTCCATGCTGAGAAAACTTGCATATATACGTGGAGTTTATTTAACTGCTGACTTTTGTAAAGAAACTGTTTTAAGAGAGAAGGTCACTATGGCCTTACAATTTGTGTTTTGCACTTTAGTCTGTTCACTTTGTCTACGGTCACATGGCTTTGTTGTTGCCTTAAATATGGAGAAACAACGGAGTCTCGCCATCATTGAAAAAGGCGTTTGATCGAAAATAAAAGAAATACGTAATCCACCGGAGTCTGTCATGTTCGTCATTGGAGGCTTTCGAGGAGGAAGGGAAAAGATATATAATGGAAGAAACTATATTTAACCTTCAGGTAAGGTTAACGAGAGGAACACTGACATTGTGTCTGTAACACGAAATCTTGAAATTCACCAGTGTGGTAGCATTATACAGCTGCCAGCTGCAATGTACCACCCTCTTGGAGTTGCAGTTTTGGTTCCAATATACAAAAAAGGCATTCATTTTGACCCATCAAATTTCACGCTTCCTGATGGTGCAGGTACAATCTTTGGGAAACTCATAAGGAATCGAGTCATTGTGTGAGTGGAGGTCAATAACATACTCTCTAGATCCCAAGTAGACTTCAGGCATGGCCGGAGTACGATCGATCATGCTGAGTCTACATCTGATTTGAATGAAATAAGTCCGTATAAGAAAGTCCCCCTGTAACAGACCTTCATAGACTTAAAACATCCTTTGACTCAGTAAACCGTAATCTTCAGTTGAAGGAGCTAAAAAAGATAGCCACCCCGGATCATCTTAATTAGGGGTGGGCGGTACTTGTGGAATTTGACTGTGGAATTCCATGGCGTTACATAAAACATGTGTGAAGTTTTGCGGAGCTCTGCCAATGGGCAGAAATTATGCAGGTTGTGCTGCGCGTGCTGTAATTTAGCACCAGTAGCGTGAGCCATGCTGAAAAATCAGCACAAACTGCACCATGCGCTGTGCCAGAGTGCTCAGCCATTCGAGTTGGATTTGCTGCAGCTCGAGGAGAATTAGCAAATCTACTCGAAAAGCAGACGTCTGACTGCGACTGCCCATGCTATAAAATCGCGCTTGGGGGTGCCAAAATCTTGCTCTCATTTCTGGAGCCTTGCAGGAAAAAAATCTGCCACACACCGATTGACAAAATTTGGCCAGAACTCAGTGTTACAAGAGTAACTCAGAGTTGCCAAATTCCACACATTCCACTAATCTTAATGCCCTAATTTTACCTCACCAACACACCACGGTTAAAATCAGATATGGCAAGACTAAAGGATGCACTATCAACGACATAAATATTGGTGTTAGGTAGGGATGTATCCTGGTGCTGCTTCTTTTTAATCTATATAGAAACGACATTACTAACCATATATTAAATCAATAACTGGACACCCCTCAGCTAGGAAATGATGATCTGGTCCTGCTAGTCCGCACTGAGTTATCAATGCATCGTCTCCTAAAAGACTTTCAAACATACTGCCAACCTAAAAAAACTAATAATTAACCCTGCCAAAACCAAGTTTTGGACTATGAATCAGGAGGCCACGCTAGCAAGATGTTTTATGGGCAACAGCACATCCTTGAAGAAAGTCCCATTCTTTGATTAAATAGACAGTGAGTTAGAAAGTAACAAGGGCCAGACAAAGAGACAGGCCTGCATGGACTATGGCGCAGAACACTAGAGTGTACTCTTTTTTTATTTATTTATTTTTATTTAATGCAATTTTATATAGCGCGGACTTTACCCGAAGGTGTCGGAATGCTTCACAATAGAACCAAGACCGTTACATCAGGAAATTTACATACTTACACGTTACAAATACAAACGAGATAGATGAAAAAGTAAAATAAAACAATAGATGGCAGTCACACAAAAATCAAAAACACAATAGGATTCGGATCGTACAGGCATAGATTACATATTTACAACATTGTAAGAACTTCCTTGAGGGGCATGAAAAGGGATGCATTAATTCTGGAAGTGTCTTTGGAAGAGAAGAGATTTGAGGTCAGCTTTGAAAGTCCGGGTAGAGGTGGTGGTACGGAGTAGTGGAAGAAGCGAGTTCCAGATTCTGACCGCATTGCCTGAGAAGGATTGAGCCATCGATCTTTCCCTTTTGCAGGTGGGGGGCTCAAGCAGTAATTTTTCCACATTACGTGAAGGTCTAGAGCCTCCAGAGATTTTAAGTTTATTTGCCAGGTATCGAGGGGAGGAAGTGTGCAGGGCTTTGTGGGTGATACAGGCAAGCTTGTAGATTGATCTTGCTTCAATGGGAAGCCATTGAAGAGAAAAAAGTATGGATGTGATGTGGTCACTTCTTTTGGCCCAATGACAAAACGAGCCGCTGAATGGAGTACGGATTTGAGAGGGGAAAGGTGAGATTTGGGAAGGCCAGCAAGCAGAGAATTGCAATAGTCCAATCTAGAGAGAACCAGAGACTGGACCAAGGTTTTTAGGTCTTGCTCCGGAAGGAAACGTCTAATCCCCCAGAGAAGGCGCAGTTGGTAACGTGCATTCTTTGCAATGGAATTGATGTGTGAGTGTAGATTGAGCTTTTTGTCAAGAATGACACCAAGGGATTTAGCGCTGTCGACAATGATAGGTTTGTTGTTCAGTAAGTTCAGGTTATTCATCCAAGATTGAACAGGAGGAGGGGAGAGTGAGGTAAAAATAAATAAATATAAAACATAAAAAGGTAGAGAGGAGGAGGAATTCAGTTTTGGAAGGATTCAGAATGAGTTGATGAGCTAACATCCAGTTTTGAATAGAGTTGAGAGTAGAGTAGAGTTGAGGATTGAGATGTCGTGTGAGGAAGACACCTTAAGGTAGATTTGGGTGTCATCAGCATAGAGGTGATAAAGTATCCCAGATTTCCTTAAGAGATTACCCAGTGGTTCCAAGTAAATATTGCAAAGAGTGGGTGCGAATATAGATCCTTGAGGGACGCCTTGACCTACCGCCATTGAAGACGAAAGGCTGTTCGCAATTTTAATCACTTGAGATCTGTCCAAGAGGAATGAAGCAAACCATTTAAGTGCTGTGCCTCCAAGCCCATTCTCTGTTTTAAAGTGTTTAGGAGAGTTTTGTGATTAACAGTGTCAAAGGCTGCAGAAAGGTCAAGAAGAATCAGAAGACAAGACTCCCCTGAGTCCAGTACACGCAGGGCATTGTCGATCACTTGCAGCAGGGCTGTTTCAGTGCTGCAGTCTTGCATGAAACCAGATTGGAATTCATCGAGAAGGTTGTTGTCCTTATTATGTAGGGAAAGTTGTTTCGCTACACAACGTTCTGTGATTTTCGCAAGAAAAGGGAGGTTGGTGATGGGGCGGAAGTTGTTAAGGTCGTTCGCATCAGTGGAGGTTTTTTTTTTTTTTTTTAGAAGTGGGGTAACCTGACCTGTTTTAAAGGCAACAGGAAGGGAGCCTTGGCTGAGGAAGAGGTTAATCAGACTGGTCCAATAGGAAAGAGTATGAGTGTAGAAGTCAATGGCGATGTCACTCGGGATGGGGTCGGAAGAATGATTAGAGGGTTTTGTTTCAAGAATGCATTTGAAGAGGGTATCTTCAGAGATGACGTCAAAGTGCTGCCAAGTGACTAAGGATTTGCGCTCCTCTAGGGGGGTAGGATGAATGACCTGATCCTCCAATGATTTCACTTTTTCATCAAAGAATAAAGCGAATTCTGCTGCTTTCTTTGGAGGATCGTCAGGCTTGAAGGTTGAGGGAGAGACGTTTGAATTTTTGATGAGGTCAAATAGTTTTTTGGGTCTGTTTTTGGCTGAGTCGAGGAGGTTTCTGAAGTGTGACGCTTTTTCCTGGAAGATGTGTTTGTGGTATTTTGATCTTGCTGAGCGCAGAATAGAGAGATTAGTGGTGGATGGTGATTGTCTCCATTGTTTCTCCAGGAGTCTCACGTTCTTCCTTTCTGCACAAAGAGATTTATTGAACCATAGAGCAGAAGGAATAGGCCTTTTCTTTTTGCTTTGAAGTGGAGCAACATTATCAATTTCGACTGCAAGGCTGGAGAGGCATTGGGAGGTAAGAACGTTGACATCCAAATTAGGGTCTAATGTTGGAAGTGATAGCATGGCAGAATCGCAAAGAATGTCAAGGTCAATATTTTTGCTGTTACGGAACCAGGTAGTAGTCCTTTTAGGTTGGCCAAGAGTTACAGAGTGAGAAAGGTGAAGAGAGAAGGGGATGAGGAAGTGGTCAGACCAGTCTACTGGAATAGGGACAGCAATAGTTAGCATATCTGCTTTGGATATAACGAGGTCAAGAATTGATCCCTTCAAGTGTGTTGGTTCCATGCAGTGTTGGATAAGATCATTAGCTGAGAGAAAAGTGGCAAGCCTATTGGCAGCTGAGTCTTCCAAGGAGCCCCAGTGGGGATTAAAGTCTCCCAGAAAAATCTGTCTGTCAGTTTGAGCGTATTGGTCGCTGGCGAAGTCGGTGAGTTCCTCCAAGAAAGAGGAGCAGTCACCA
Organism: Calotriton arnoldi; assembly: GCA_963921515.1. Classification (NCBI taxonomy): domain Eukaryota; kingdom Metazoa; phylum Chordata; class Amphibia; order Caudata; family Salamandridae; genus Calotriton; species Calotriton arnoldi. The sequence continues at coordinate 5,970,558 of CAWUFW010000077.1, read as the reverse complement.
GGCAGGTGATAAATGGCATGAAATCTGAAAGGGGAGCAATGTTGCACTTTAACCTCCAAAGAAAGGCATTCAAATGTATGGAAGGAGCTGTTGGGAAAAACCTTGAATTGAAGGGAGTTTCTGAACATGATTGCAATACCTCCCCCCACTTTATCTGTTCTATCGTTTCTAAAGATGGAGTAATCAGTGGGTAGTAGAAGATCAAAAATAGTATGAGAGATGTCGTTAAACCAGGTCTCAGTGAGGAAAACAATGTAAAGATTGTGAAGAGTGATGGTGTCAGAAATTTCGAGCTTGTGTTTAACTGCAGATCTGCAGTTGTGTAGCAAGCAGCACAACTCTGACAGGACTGTTTTGGTGAAGGGGGCGATTGGGCTTATAGGGGTGATAGGGATAATGTTCCTGTATGAGGGTGCCAGGATAGAATAAGGCTGATGTTTAGTTCTGGCAGAGGAGATGGTCGGGATAGTGTACAGTGTAGACGAAGTTGGAGAGGGGACGGGGGATGGCGTTAGAAGTCTTGTAGCTAGCCAATAAATTAGCAATGTCTGCAGATGACAGATTATGCGTGGGTTTTTTGGGGCACGGGAGCAAGGTATTCCTCTGGAGTTTGGGGAAGTGGGTGTTTGCCAGGGGAAAAAGGTTGTTGGGAAAGGTGAAAATTTTAGTACTAAGTAGTGAGATGGAGGCTGCAAGCTGGGAGATAGAGGAGATGAGGAATCCTAGTTTATTTTCTAAAGAGAGTAGGGCTGAGCACGGAATGTTGGGAGGATCGATGAGTTCCGGAGGGAGTGCAATTGGCGAGGGTGGGTGGTGAGAGGTGGGGGTGAGGAAGGAGTAATGGGGTGCAGGAGTGAAAGGTAGAGGTAGATGGTGGTGGAAAGAAGTTCTCTGTGCAACTGAGGTGGAAAGAGAGTTATCTTTGCAGCTGTTGAAAAGAGGAGAAGAATTGAGTTCAAATTTAGGAGGAGATGGGTGTGGAAAGTGGAGGGAGGGTCGGAATGCGGGGAAGGGAAAGAGGGGAGTCATGAGGGGAGCCATGAGAGAAAGGTGGAGATAGATGGTGTTTGAAGGAAGTTGTCGGTGCATCTGAAGTGGAAAGAGAGTTATCATTGCAGCTGTTGAAAAGAGGAGCAGAATTGAGTTCAAATTTAGGAGGAGACGGGTGTGGAAAATGGAGGGAGGGCGGAATGAGGGGAGGGGAAGGAGGGGAGTCATGGAATGGCATGAGGTTAGGGGAAAAGAAAGGAGAAGGGGCTGGAGAGGTCCCGTGGGCTAGGAGAGGTGAATGTAAGGGGGCTGGCACAAGATAGAGCGGGGGGAATGACCTAGAGGGTAGTTGAAGGGAGAGTATGGTTCTACTAGGCCCTGAGGAGGGAAAAGGAAGGGTTTGCCAGGGGGGGTACAGGGTTGAGCAGCAATAATGGAGAGAAGGGAGGATGAGGAGAGAAGAAAGGGGTTTGTGCAGAATTCAGGATACAAGGAGAGGGGGAGAGCGGGAAGGGTAGGGGAAAAGGGAGGGACAAAGGGGCAAGGTACGCAGAGTAGACTGGGAAATCAAGCTGTTGGAAAGATTTTAAAAAGGGGGTGGTGGGCAGGGATAGGGGGGAGGAGGTTACTACGGCATTCCAGGATGGTGCAGAGGGGAAAGGGAGAGTGTTAGCCATACATAGGGCTGATGTGTTGAGGGTAACGTCTTAATTAGAAGGGGGAAGATTGGGAGAAGAGGGGGCAGTGGAGAGGGGGGGCAGAGGGTCGGCTAGGGGGGAGGCCTCCCGGTAGAGCGGCCTATTGGAGTTAAGGTGGGACAGGGGAGGAGATATAGAGTGAAGGGAGGAGTTAGAAGAAGAATCAAGGGAGATCGCGGTCACAGGGGTGGGGGGAAGGGAAGAGGTTGCCAAAAAGAGAGCGACAAGTGTCTTTTGCTTGAATCAGGACAGTACCATTGTTGTAGAGTGAGATAGTGAGTGAGCCTTTAAAACAAGAAGAGGGGGAGATTTTTAGCTGTTGCCCATGTGGGATAGAGGAGGAGGAGGTGACGTTGAAGGAGTTATAGAAGCTGGTGGACCAGGAAGGGATGTCGTGAGTGAAGAAAATGAGGTCAGTTTTGAGCCTCCCATGACAGCCACTATGGAATTGGTCAACAAAGAGGGAATCAGGAAATTGTTCAAAGGCATTGATTAGTGTAAAACAGGGCAACATATATGTAGACTTAAAGGAATTTGGTGTCTCAAACATATATCCTGACAGAAAGGTTGCTGCAGTCTGCGCCGTATGGAAGTTCACGTTGCAGTTTTCAATGTGGCGTAACAGCCAGAGCTGCAGACTTTTGAGCTGGGGTACCAGATTAGAGTCTCTGCGTCAGCTCATCATCCTGTGATTCTGGGTAAATCACTTAATCTCCCAGTGCCTGCCAAAAATGAATGTGTCCTTTTGTAATGTAACTGGTGCTCATGTAAAGCGCTCCAATACCTTCGGGTCAAGTTCGTGCCGTATAAAAACTGCAACAAAAAAAATTACTTACATAAAATGCAACGTTTTCTCTCTCTCTCTCATGCTGTGACTGCTGCTTATGCAACATTCCCAGCCTCCAGTGGCTCTGGGTCAGAGGAAGTGCACACACACTCTGACTTGCTGCGCTGCTGCCAAACTACAAGGCCCGCTCAGTACTGGAAGCCTCAAGGTTCGTCAAGTGAACATTTCGGTCTGTGTCATCCAGCTGCAAGTCCATGTTCACAGCAGAGTCTGGCAGGAGAAGTCCATGGGGCTGATGTGGACCCGGCCATGATGTGCACACGGCAGGAAATACTGCAGGGTTTCAGAAAATCCTTAATAACCTTAAAACGTGGTTTATCATAAGCTCAGCACTAGTGATAGTAAGTTTATTCATTTAAAGAGCCATAAAACACGTCTGAGTACTAAAGGCGGGTGAAGCAACAAGTGTCTTGCTAAGGGCTGGACTGGCCGTAGCAGGCATCTGGCGTTTCCCTGGAAGGGTGCGGGCTGGTTTTGCAGTGGTGGGGGCCAGTTCTGTTACTTGGGGCTAGTCTTGCAGCACTGTTGTCATTTTTTTGTTTGATCTGTTTATTAGATTATCACATATACAGTATATTTGACAGGTGTAAGCCGTTTCAGAAGAATCAGTAGGCATTCATCAAAACAGACACTACAACACAAGAAATCAATATATCAACCCTGAAGTAATAGCGATCTGTCGCGGTAACCATAGTTATCCATACCCTTGGTTTAACATATAAATATAATCGTTCCAAACTTGTTACGCTTACTACTAACAACTCAATGCAACTATATTGTGTATGTACACATTATTTTCTTATGAGTAGTACGGAAAGTTTCTTACTACCAAGTTCAAATGGCAAGATGTCGATCAAAAATACGTTACATAACATAGGAACAATAAAACAACCAATTGGAGGGACAAAGGAAAACAATGGAGGAGCGCCTACATAATTCGGGGGAAAAGCAGACCGTATCCATTGCAGTTTTATCAACCTATACGTATGTACACATATAAATATCATTTGTACACAGTAAAACAGTTTGGTTGAGATGTAGGATACCTCTTTCACATTTCAGACCACAATTTGTGACACATTGCATCACTTGCTTAGAGTAGTTTTAATCCATCAAGAGGAATGTCAGACAAGTCCTCCACAGTGACCAACCCTTGGAGTGTGCACAGCATTACATTCCATACCTCAGAAATGGTGTATTTACGGAGCCCCAAAGTGTCTTCTCTCACTAATGAGACTGCTTCAGCTTTGGCCCAGTTTATCATGGAGTGAAACCATGCCTTTATCGAAGGGGGGTCTTCTGCCTTCCATCGGCGGGTAATGAGCCTTTTAGCCACCACCAACCCCAGGTCTAAAAATCTCGAGGAGGCTTTATGCTTCTTGCTTCTAGGGAAGATCCCTGTTATACACCCTTCCCATGTCTTTGATAATTCTCTATCCGTACTTGTGTTCAGGGAGCGGACCACCTCATCCCAGTACATCCGCAGTTTAGGGCAGTACCAAAGCATATGCAACAAATTGGCATCTATCATCTTACATCTTGGGCAACAAGCATCTACCCTGTTGAAATATCTGTTAATCTTGTCAGGGGATAGGTACGCCCTGTGCACTACATAAAATTGGATTAGCCTGAAACGTGCGTTTCTGGGGATTTGTCTGTGACTTTCCAATAGTATGGACCATTCTTTATCTGTATAAGATCGCGTCATATCTGTTTCCCATTTATTTCTCAAAGGTGTTAAGTCCGTCATGGTATGTTCCCGAATAGATTCCGCAAACCACTTTACAAGATGTCTCCCCGTCCCCATCATATGCACATACTACATTAGAAGATGTGTTGGGGGTTCCTGCGAAATATCGCCCCATCTCTGCCTCAACGAAGCCAACCAGGATGCATGGTTCAAGAACTGCCCCGGAGGGACGCCTTCTTCTCCGACAGTGAGAGGAATGTCCGCAGCTCCCCTTCCATATACAGATCCCCCAGTGTAGATATATCTGCCCCTTGCCCCTTTTCGGCATGCCTAACAATGGAATAGCTGGCGCATATGGTATAACATGCCTAGTAAGGCGCAGTGCTCTATGAAAGCACTTCCGGGCAACCTGTACCAGAAGAGGAAGCAATTCATGTGATCTATTACATGGATGGAAAAGAAAAAGAATCCTATCCAGGGCATATGGAGGTCCGCGTTCTGCTGTGTCTGCTAGATGTAATTCCTCCACCCACTTCGCCACTCAGAGTATCTGGGACGCCAGATAGTAATGTTCAAAATTGGGTAGAGCCAGCCCACCCCGTGACCGAGGTAAGTACAGCTCTGTTAAAGCCACCCTGCACCGTGTATTGCACCAGACAAAGTCTCTCACGACTCCCTCCAATGACCGGAAGAAGGACGCCGCCAAGTAAATCGGGAGGTTAGCAAAGTAATACAATAGACGTGGCAACATTACCATTTTAATCAATTCTATTCTGCCAATAACCAAGAGATTAAGTGTTTTCCAAAATTCAATTTGGGATTTTAACGCTGGGACTGCTCTCGATATGTTGCTGTCTAGGAGATCCCGATCATCATGATAGACGCGTATGCCTAAATATCTAAACACCGACGGTTGCCACAACACCATCTTCCCATCCACCTCTAGGGGAGAAGCTTCCGTCCCAGGAGTAAAGGGAAAAAAGCAAGACTTACCCCAGTTCACTCCCAGCCTAGATAGCGAAGCAAATAATTCTAGTGTGTCCAAAATGACCCTGGGAATTGTCTGTATATCGTTCACATAGAACAGAATATCGTCTGCATATAACGAAACCGCATGCAAACCATCACCGAGGCGTATCCCCAAGTCCTCTGCTGATTGCCGAAGTGCCGCAGCAAGCGGCTCTATAGCCAAGGCGAAAATTAATGGTGAGAGTGGGCACCCCTGTCTGGTCCCTCTTTCGATCAATACAGGCCTCGAAAACAACGTTCCCATACGGATCCTGACCGCAGGTGCTCTATATAGTAATTTAATTAAGTTCAGCATATATGGCCCGAAACCAAAACGGCGAAGTACCTCAAACATGAATGACCATTCGACTGTATCGAACGCTTTTTCTAAGTCCAATACTACACAACCAGCAGTCGGCCAGTGCGATGCGACGCATCGCATCACCCGAAACAACCTGCGAATATTCAGAGACGTACTTCGATCTGGCACAAAGCTGTTCTGATCCTGATGTACCAACCATGGAATAACGGGCATCAGTCTGCCTGCCAATCCCCCTGCTAATATTTTATAATCCCCGTTTAATAACGCCAGAGGACGATAAGCACTTGTGCACGTCGGGTCCCTACCCGGCTTGGGGAGCGTAATCAAAGTGGCATCTGTCATGGAGGACGGGAGTGAAAGGCCATCCAGTGCCTCCGTATATACCTTTAAGAGGTGTGGGCTCAGAATGTCGGCGTATGTTTTATGGAATTCGTGGGGAAGACCGTCCGGTCCCGGCACCTTGCCTGTCGGCAAAGCCCACATCGTACCTCTGATCTCTTCTAGCGAGAGCGGGGCATCCAATTCCATACGCTGTTCCGGCGTAATGACAGGAAGAGAAAGACCATTCAGAAACTCTTGTATCGCTCCCTCCGAGACACCCAGGGTAGATCTGTACAACTGTGCAATATGTGTTGTCATTTCACTATGTATTTTGTGCTGGGTATATTTAAGCTCCCCCATCCAGAGATCGTAGAGCAGTGATGGGTCCCTTCGACTGATCTTGTTTGATCAGCCAAGCTAGAAGTGGTCCTGAGCGATCTGCCTTAGCATGCGCAGCAGCAGAGTGAGCCGCAAAATTAAGACATCTCTGCCGTTCTAATAGTTCTGCATGCTTCCTGCGCGCCTCTAACAAGGGGGCGGAGTCTGTGGCGTCTGCAACCACTTGAGATTCTAGCGCCAACAACTCCCCTTCCGCTGCAAGCAGGTCTGACCGTATCTGTCCCCGAAGCCCACAGCCCAGCCCTAGACATTTCCCACGCACCGTAACTTTCATGGCCGCCCACTCTGCCATAGAGGACGAAGCAGTCCTGGAATTAATCGTGAAGTACTCGTCTATAGCTTCCCCAATCGTTTCCCGGAAGACCTGGTCTTCGAGCATCGCCGATTGCAACCTCCATATTGGGACGTTAGGGATCCCATTCTCCCAGGCTAGTGAGACATAGTGTGGATTATGATCGGAGTGTGTGCGTCCCCAATATTCAGAGCCAGTTACGTAAGGTAGCAGAGAAGGGGAGCCAAAAAATCGATCTAAACGTACGTGCAGTGTATGAGGAACTGAAAAGGAGTATACCCTCACACCAGGATTGCGATGTCTCCAGATATCAAGCAAATCCCATCCATCCGCCCAGCCATTGAGCACCGTGGAATTAGTCATGGCAGTCGTGTTTCTGAGTGGGGGAAAGGATCTGTCCACTCCCATGTCCAATACACTATTATAGTCCCCCCCCACCAATTATCCATGGTACATTGCACCATTTCTTTAAATTCTGGGACAGTCGTCCAAGAAACAGGCCTTGATCTACATTGGGTGCCTACACATTTCCTATCAAAATATGACGTCCATCTAATCTGCCCTTCAGGAGTACGTATCTACTCTCTTTGTCCGAAATGGCCTCCTCTACTGCAAATGGCGTACCTGGACGAATCCAGATTAGGGCCCCTCATGTAAATAAAGAATAATCTGTGGCATATACTGTACCCCTCCATTTGCGCTGCAATCTAGTTGTTTCCGCCGCGTTTAAGTGTGTCTCTTGTAAAAGCGCTATATGCACATTATGCCTCTTAAGGTATGAATATACCGCATATCTGCGGGATGGTGTGCGGAGACCTCGTACATTCCATGTAAGTATCATGTGATCTGTCCTGTCAATGCTGGCTAATGCCCATATCTACAAGTGTAAGTCTGTTATGCACTGCAACATCTACTGTACCCCCCAAAGTAGCGCCTGCAACTGGTAGTAAAAGAAAGAAACTAACATAACAGGGGAAAAACATTATAAGAGTAGCCCCCTCAAATGTAGGGAACCACCCAAACTTTAACCAGCAGGAAATCGGCCGCGTGTCCTACTGATTCCCAATATTAGGGAAGATTAGAGGGACGTGTAACCACACAGGGCACGCCATTGTGATCCCCCATATGACCCCTAATCAAATGTAAGAGATAAGTGACTCGGATAATAACCCAGAGGGACAGAGAGCAGCCCCCAAGGCGCTACCCTATGAGCAGGCAACACCATTCCATGCAACAATACATAGAGATAAGATCCTAGCTATTCGTGAGGCAGTCCTTAGTGTTATCACCATTCACAGCCTATATCATACGATACCATCCGAGGTCTGTGGTGTGACGTCGGGCATCCTCTGCGAGACCAAGTCCGACAGTCCCGCCTCCGACGAGCCCCCTTCCTCTGAGGAACGATGTGAGGTGTTATCTTTATCGTCCAATTCTGCATTTTCTGCCAGCTGTTCCGCAATGCGCACCACTGCTTGCCGCTCCCGGCGCATCTGACCCGGGCCAGGCGCTGCCGATAAACCAAGTAGCCGCTTCCTGGGTCGTCGCTGTCATGGTCTTTCCCCATCCGCCTCCTTATTCCATGCACCTGACGTGCCTGTGGGCCGAGGGCCCGAATACTGGCCCGAAGTGTCTCCAGCCAGTCCCAGGCGTCTTGAGAGGTGTCGTAGAACCTGGACTTCCCATCAAACACTACTCGGAGTCTTGCAGGAAATAGCAGTGAGTATGAAATATTCAGTTGACGAAGTTTTTGTTTAACTGGCAAGAACGATCCTCGTTGCCGCTGTACCTTCATCGTGTAATCGGGAAACACAGGATCTTTGCATTCTCGAACGTAACCTCATCTAATTTCCTTGTTTCTCTCAGGATCACATCACGATCCCTGTAATGTAGTAATTTAAAGATGAGCGGTCGTGCTCTAGTGCCCGGAGCTGGTTTCCTGCCTGGGACTCGATGTGCCCTTTCAATGGTGAAGAACGGGGAAAAGGCAGAGGATGGTAGAATGGTCTTGAGCCACTGCTCCATAAAAGTTACCGCATCCTGTCCTTCTGCTCCATCCGGCAGACCAATCAAACGTATATTGTTCCTTCTGGAACGGCCTTCGGCATCCTCCACCCGCTCCTCCAGATATCTTATTTGTGCCTCGTGCGCATGTTGTTGCTTTTCTTGAAATTCTGTGGCAGGCTTCAGCTCTGCTATGTCTTGCTCCGCAGTTGTAACACGGTCTTTTAGTTTCCGATGGTCGGCGTGCAGAAGAGTAAGGTCCAAGGCAACTTTATCCATTTTTGCTTCCATCGACTCTCTAGACCTCTCAATTGCATTCAGGATAGCTTCAAATCGATCATCTGGGGGCTTCAACGTCTCTGATGATTGCATTTGATCTACTTCATTCTGGCCAGCAGTCTGTGAGGAGGCCCTCGACCCAATCCCCTTGATGCGCCCCATGATCACTGCGGCACTCTCTGATTCGTCCCAGAAATTCAGTCCCGCCGACTAGAACAGTCCACCGCACTACTTCCAAGTGCGTGAGTTATCACGGTGATGTTGCAGGCTGGGGCACTTTCCTCAGTGGTATCAGATTGAACCCCGGTTCTAGAAATACCAAAAAGAGAGTTACTCCAAGTGAAGGATCCACACCATCGGTCTGTCTCGATGACGGGGAGCAGTTACCACCATTCAGGCTCCAATGCGCTGTCACCACTTGTCAATGCCTCAGATTCCTTCTTTTGCTAGTTGGTCTGTTTACTCTGCTTTTTCGCGCGTCCCTGCCATCTGGGATGTTGGCACTGTTGCCCCCACAGTCCATAGGCCCCCGTGCATTATCCAGAGCCGGTCTGATGCAGTCTCATGATCCAGCTGGTTTCGCTTGTGTCGCTGCCAGATGCTGCCAGGAACTGTCATTGATGCATCCCAGAGCAGTTCTCAGCGGTTCCCACTCTGCGTTCACCACGATCCTTATTTCTGCCGGGCTGCTCTTCACAAAGGGTCGCATCCAGGCCTCACCCGCTCTACACAGCTCAGCTATAGTACACCGGTATGCTCCTCACGTACCGTTGGTGGTGTCACGGTTCCTGCCACTGATGTCAGTTCTCACCTCTCGTCCGCAATCAAGCGGGTGCCCACGCAGTCGTATCCTGAAACATGATTGCAGCCTGCTTCATTTATTGCCTCTCAGCCGCCTAGGCCATATACACAGACACCATGGGCAAAGCTGCGCTCCACCTCCACCACCAACCAGAGCCCTTCAACAGCAGCGTCGTTTTCCAGCTGGATCCTTCAATGACTCTGCCAGACTCCACCCGTATCCGCAACCAATGTCTCACAGTCAGGCACAACTCAGCTGCTATCACGATGCAGGCTCCAGCCGGGTCGATCTCCTGAAAGGGCTGCACTCAGGTCCCACCCGCTGGGCACTTATCATTCACTGCTCCTCGGTGTGTTTTCTCCCGTGTCTGCAGCAGAGTCGCAGCTCCCACCGCCGATCACAGCTCACACTTTTCACTCGCCAGCCAGCGGGCGCTCGGGCAGCCTTGTCCTGGAACGCAGAGATGACCTGCTTCTTTAATTTTCCCCCCAGCCGTCCCAAGCCACGTACCAGGCCTTCGTAGGTAGTGCCGCCCGCCGGAGGCTCTGTCCAGGCGCGCTGACTCCAGTTCCCGGCTCGCCGCACCTCAACTCCCGGTGGAGTCCCACTGGCGAAATTTCTGCTGCCGTAACCGGTCAGCGCCGCACTTCGCTCACTTTGCGGCCCCAGCGCAGTTCGTGTCTCTCCAGTCTTCGTGCGCCCGTGCACACGGAAGCAAATTACTGCGTAATCAGCGCCTCTGTCGACCGCAGGGGTTTCGCCGGATCGTCTGTCACAGCTCCGTGACAGGAAATGTATAGTATAGAGGATATAAATGCCGAATTAAGGGGGATGAATGGCGGAGCGAAATCCGTGCGCGTCCGCCATGATGCCCCTGCCGGCCACCCTTGCAGCACTGTTGTCATATCGTCCCCAGTAACAAAAGCAGCAGTGCTTCACACTTCCACCCCCCTCCTTGCCCTGGGGGCTGATCCGACAAAATTGCCTGGGCTGCTTTGAGTTCCCAGTCTGGCCCTGGTCTTGCTGTCTGAATAAGAGCTGTTGCTTTATTTGTACTGGTGCATGCAATTGGTAGGCATCTGCACTCATTTTTGGAGACAATGTTAGAAATGGGGTTTCTGGTTGGCTAGGGTATGCACCTAAGCTAGGCAGAACCCACCACACTAGTCAGGGTAAGGGAGTTACACATCCAAGATAACCCCTGTGCACCCCGTTGGTAGCTTGGCAGATCAGTCAGGCTTATCCCAGAGGCAATGTGTAAAGCATTTGCACAACACACACACACACACACACACACACACACACACACACACACACACACACACCCACACACCAGTGACACAATAAACACACCACCAAAGAGACTCCACACAGGATTATATAAAAATATCTCAAATATTGTATATAACACATAGCCCACAATCGCATAAATCACTTTGTCAGCTAGTCAGTTGTCATAATCACAGTTAGTGCGATAAAGTAAAAACGTATGTGTTGCACACATCATAGAAACACCATCCCTGCGTGCACATGGCAAATCCTGAAATAATGCTTGTTATCCTAACAGTGAAAAAACTACATACATTAGAACACATGAGGGCCTAAAATGCAGGTTAGGTCATACATAAATCATGGCTGCTGGGCATACTATGCCTGTTCAGAAAATGTGAGGAAATCAACATACATCACAACCTCAGGGCATGGATATGAAGCAATTTGGGGAAAAACACGTAACTCACCATAGGCCCATCATGGCATAGAAATTACAAAGCCATGCCATAAACACACAAGGCAAAACCAAAGGGGATGATGGACGGAGTATTGAACATTGCAAGCACTCACCCCCAGTCAACTGATCTGGGTTTAATCCATCATCATTCTTTAGCTCACTCCGCCACCCCAGTTCAGACATGGCCATATGCAAATCAGTTTGACCCTGTGCCTCATGGGAACAGTCCAGCCCGAACTACCAAGCCATGTCTTCCCTGGACCGGAAACAAGCATCCTGGGACCGGTTTCTGGCTTACAGCCGTCATCAGCCAGGCTATCTTGAATCACACAAGGAGCATCACCTGCACTCCTAATATATGCAATACGGTGCTCCTTTTCTCTACCCTTAGGCTACTGGGCCACCTGCCCACCTACAACAGTAAATGCGGCAATTTCAGTGTGGTCTCCGTTCATGCGGCCAGCTTGTAGGAAGGGGCCCCCCTCAAGGGTTCGCCCCACAATGGCCACAACAGAGCAAGTGTTCCCCCACCAGATATGTGCAGGCACGGGGGCACACACACCTCCCACGCCAGCGGGGAAACCTCGCTAGGTCCCCCGCATGTGGGATGATCCAAAGCAGCTGCCCACACAATGCTGACTATGGCAGGGAGACTTCGCGGGGTCCCCCGCGGTCAAGGTGAAAAGAGATGCAACCGCCCTGATGTTGTAGCATGTCCGGGACCTCTCGGACCGCTGGTAATAATGCCCCAAAAGCGGAGCTGCTTGCGTCCTCTCCGAGGGGCGTCAACTGTGCGGGAGGCCATTTTGGACACGCCGGATCTCCCCGGCTACTTTCCCTCGGGCCCCTGCGCTGCCCAATGTCAGCAAGTACCTGTCTGTCTCAAAGGTGCTGGCGGGGCTGGTCATCCAGTGTAGGCTTCCCCCCAGCGTCACTCCACCAGCACACTCGAGGGGAGGGGGCCATGCTGAGAGGAGTTTCTGGAGGCTAGGTGGCTTCGCTGCTGCAAAGTGACGGCCGGTTACTGCTAAGTGCAGTACTCTTGCCGGCTTTCAAGGGTCCCCCTTATGGGGGTAGAGGTCCGCCCTGGAGCGTCCACCCCGGCTCAAAGGAAGACGCTTGTTACTCTTACAACACCTCTGGGGTAAACTCGCTTTTCTCACCAGGAGGCCCTCCACGAGTGTGTAGCCCGCAGGGACGGCACGGGCCCCTCAGGGAATGCCGTGCTGCTTCTCCAAGCCGGCCCTTGTAAACAGGGCAAGAAACCAAGCTCACTACACGCCTTTTGGGTTAACAAAACGAAATCCCAATAAAGCACTCACCATGCACTTCTTTTTGACCAAGAACCAAAGAAATAAAGTGCTACCCAGGTGGCTAAGTTCTCACAAACACAGGGCAGGCCACTAACCCATGGGAGATCACTGGGGGCACCCAGCAGGAATAGATGCAGCAGGCCGGCACACAGAGCCCTTCTGGCAACCCAGCAGGCCACAGGTTAGCATATACAAGGGTGTTCAATGGTGGTTCCTCCTGGCAGCATAACCGTTCCTTCTGGCAGAATTCAGTCTGTAGCGCCAGCTTCATCTGGTTACAAGCCTAAAAACATGGGGTCACATCCCCTGTACTTATACACCACATGTCTTTGTTCTGGAGGTAACTTCAAACAACTTTAGAAATGCACAACACCCCCATTCAATCTCCAGCCCTGGCCCCAGACATATTACAGGGGGGCAGAAACCGCATCGTGAAAGGTAGGCACAGCCCTATTCAGGTGCAGGTGACAACTCCTCCCACCTCTGTAGCCCAGGAAGACTCATTAGAATATGCAGGGCACACCTCTGTGACTGTCTAGAGTGAATGCACAAAACAGGTCCCTAAACCAGACGTTGATTGGATTCAGGCTGCAAAGCACAACGAGTCATAAGCACGCAGACATGCCCACTTCTGAAAGTGGCATTTCTAAAATAGTAATAAAAAATCTGCTTTCACCAATAAGCAGGATTTATCACCACTATTCCAAACATGGCAATGGCAATGCTACCCCTTTCATAACCGAAATTACCACTGAAACACATATCAGGAAATTCACAATGTAAACCTATGAGAGGAGCAGCCTCACAGCAATGAGAAACCAAATAGGCGGTTTGTCACTACTAGTACATGCCACACAAAAAGGGCACATGTCCTACCTTTTACCTACACAGCACCCTGCCCATAGGGCTACCTAGAGCCTACCTTAGGGTTGACATATATGTAGTAAAAGGGGAGTTTCAGACTTGGCAAGCACTTTAAATGCCAAGTCACTGTGGCAGTAAACTTCGCACGCAGGCCCTGCAGTGGCAGAGGCCTGAGACAGGCTTGAAAGGCTACTTCTGTGGGTGACGCAAGCAGCGCTACAGGCCCACTAGCAGCATTTAATTTACAGGCCCTTGGTATATAGGATACCACTGTACAAGGGACTTACCAGTAAATTAAATATGCCAAACCGGTGTAGACCAATCTTACCAGGTTTACAGGAGAGAGCACATTCACTTTAGCACTGATCAGCAGTGGTAAAGTGCCTAGAGTCATAAAACCAACAAAAACAGGTAAAAAAAAAAAATACAAGAGGAAGGTCAAAAGTTTTGGGATAACCCTGAAAAAAGAGCCAGGTCCAACAGAGATAAAGTCTTTTTTTCATTACTGGGCTTTGATCCAGAGCAAGAGTCAGAAAAGAAGAAACGAGAAGGAAGAGAATGGTATGGAAAGAGTAACGAAGCAAGAAACCAAGGATGATAAATTAAACCCGCAACATTGAATTAAACAGGAAGGCAGTGTAGGTAAGTAAAAGAAAGAGGCTGGAGGTAGAATCAAGGCTAGGCAGCTTTCGTTTTCATTAACCCAGGCATAGGCAGTGATAGTTGCGGACTTCTAAGAAAAACTTTGGGCCCATGCATTTAATTTTTTTCTTTTAAAAAAAAAATTAAGCATTGGGCAGATGGCCTTATCAACTGGCTGCAATGGTAGTAAAACCAAATAATACACTAATTGAACTTGTATGTGCGGCATTCAAACAGTCTCTGATTTTAATCCAAATAGCTAATCAAAATGAAATAATAAAGGTTTGTGTGAGCAACAGAGCTTATTAAAAAGTGACGAAAAAGTAACTATGCCCACCGCCTAATGCAAGCAGCAAAAAATAATGTTCTTCTTATATTTACCATCTATTTTAGTTAACCCGGTATCAATCAAAATATTACCAATTTTCAGAAGAATGTTTCAGGTTCAGCTTTCTGTACCATTTGGTAAACATTGGTTTTACTTTTTCTTTTAAAAAAAGGATTAGAGGAGCATATATTTGCAGATTGGATGTAAGGAGAGTTTAATTAACCCCTGTCCTAAACAAGCATTTCAAAATGGTCCTGGAGCATTCACACACAAGTGCACACGCATTGTGGCAATCTTAGATTACTTTTCCATAAACCTTAAGAAAAAGCGTTCCAAGATTCTGCTGTCTTGCACGTGCAAGGCCATCTGTGATAAAAAGCATTGGCAAAGCCAATGTGTCTGTACCCCGGTATCACTGATGAGACCTATTGGCTTTGCCAGTGCTTTCTTAGGACATGCACCTGTGGCCATCTCTTGGATAAGTTAGAACTACATTTAAAGATACCCTCCTGCTTGTGTATTAGAGGTGGGTGGATAGTGTGGTGAGGGGGCAAGCAGGCACTGTGTGGGGAGCTAATTTCCTAATTTGTTAATAAAAAGAAAAGGGATGCAAAAGAGGGGTGAACAGGAAAAGAGAGAGATTATAGTGCCTCATGTACCGCATCGCAAGGCCCTGATATCGGCAGTGGATGGATACAGTTTATGCAGTTAAAAGAACGGTGAAACCAAAATGCTCCTTGGGCAGGACAAACATAAGGACATGGAGGAAAGTCATCGAATCGGAAGCAGGTAACTGAAATATTCAAGAAAGCCATTGAATCATAAGCAAGCATTGGTCCCAAAGCCCACTCTAAGTTTATATTGGATACAATAGGTCTGTTGCCAACAGTTAGTTAAAGAAGTCTGTAAGCAAGACCCAAAAAGGTTAATCGGCTCCCAACTGTTGGGTGAACAAATGGATAAATGGACACCAACAAAGTGTGGAGCCTTTATGCGATGAAGCTGTTTAGTCATGCTGCTTTTATTTTGTGATTCATGCAAATATTTCACAACAATTTTACATCAGTGTGATTTTCGTCTCCGAAAGAAAATTTTGAAGTTACATAGTAAAAACCTAAAATCTAATGAAATTCCCAAGTTATGGTTAGCTACTTAACCACAATATCCCTGTCTCTATGTGCTACTGGCATCTTAGAAGCCCACACACATGGCATCATTAAATACATCACTGTCATAGTAGAACATTTTAGATTACATGGAAATAAGTGTGAAACAGTGTCACCCAGGAGTAATGCTCATACTGACAAATGTTAATGCCACTAGTAAGGCTCCAGTACCACTGTCAACATCTAGTGGTCCTCACAGGTGGTGCAGAGAGGAGAACAAGTGCTTCTGTTTGTCTCAGTTCATCCACATTTTAGACACCAAATGCAGTTTTTAGCTGTAGTACCATTGTTGACACATAGATGTCTCATCACAAATTATATCGATCAAGGCCACTGCAGTTTCCTTCAAGATATTATTTCGAAGAAAGGCCACATTTCCCCAGTCAGCAAATATATTTTTAAAAGGGCACTTGTTTTGGCTTCTGTTGTGACTTTCAGTGGGTCTTAAACTTTTGACTTCTGTGGCCCCTCAATTAATGATTACTGGAACCTGTGTACTCCCACTGAACCATTATTGGAATCCGAGGACCCCCACTGAGTCATTACTGGAAGCCAAGGACCCCGGTCTAATCATTTTCCATGATTTGAGCCATAAAATACACAAAAATACAGAAACAAACATTCATCAAACAGATACACAAATTATTAAATGTTTTATTTAATTCACAAACCAATATGAAAGAAAACAATTTCAATGGGAAGTTTGAAGCTTTTCTAATTTCAATTGAGGCCCCTCATCATCCATACTATATTCTGTTTGATGCACTTGCTTTGCTCCCACGAATCAATCTGAGGATACCAACAATTTTTAGCCTCCAATTTCAAATTCTTTCACATTTACAGAACATTTTAAAATGTTCAATTTTACATTTACTTCTTTATTTAATATCACTTTATTATTCTGTTAACATTATTTAATTGCCTTAGCATTCACAGACCCCCTGAATAGGCTTTGCAGACCCCCAGGGGTCCCTGGACCACTGGTTAAGAACCACTTACTTAGATGTGATCGGTGTGATCTGTGCCCTCATTTTTGGGGTCATTATGGTTGAGTAGCTCACCACAACTGGGAAATTTCAGTATTAGTTATGTTTGGACCTCAACATACCACCCTTCCAAAGTGTTATTTTCACTGAATTACGTTTTTTGTATTTGTGGAATATTGATTAGTAGCTGATCTTAGAAGACAACTTTAACTTCCATATTTTTTTTTGTTTTGTTTAACTAGTACAGAAAAAGCTGTCAATAGGGAATCTCTAGTTAAGGTTTAATCAGTTAATACATTTGGAAAGATTTTTTGCTATTGCTTATAGCTTTGGCCCCATTTGATGAATCAGAATGAACCCTTCCAAAATAATTTTAGAAAGGTTAATGCACACTGGCCATGTTTGGAAACCTTTATTCCACAAAATGCAGCATATAAAAACATATACCACGCAGCAAATAGTTATGGTTTGCACAGCTCACGCATCTGAGTAATGGATTGCAGTACTGTCAATAGCTTTAATTTGTTAATCATAAGCACATTGTACCTTTTCTAGTTTGCCTAAAAATATGGCTATATTGACCACATTACACTGCTTCCCAAATATATATATATATATATATATATATATATATATATATATATATATATATATATATATGTATATATATCAATCACCTGGCAAGAATGACTCTACCACCTTCACCTGAGATGTACAGCTGAAACATATCACCTGAATAAACCTGATTAATAAATGTTATACTGCTTTGCAGTGTGGGCATCGTTTTAGTTTGAGCAAGAGGAACTGTGAGCATATAATAAAAATCATCAAATAGTTTTGATTGGCTATTACTTTTGCCTTATCTTGTCTAATGAATACAACACTTTCCAAAAACATTATTTTGGCGGCTAAGATTATTTTTGGAGATTTTGTTGAAGCTCGGTAAAAGGGCAACAGTTGTGAGGTGGTCACTTAAAATGATTAAATAAGATGTTCCATGAAGTATCCTGGTACATAGATCATTATCAAATTTGGCATGTTATTGGAGGTTCCTGGAAAGTGTGTGCTTGCCATGGCGTGGTGAAAATTTGTTCAACTGTCGCTGAAACCCCTCTTCACATTAAAGTTGGTCAACATGTATGTGCATAGTACCCATTCGTTTACAGATCTAGAACATCACTTATTTTGCAAGTTCGGTTGTAAAAGTAGCCCTCTAGCTGGCGGGAGGCAGCTGTAAAATTATTGAATTTTGGCCATGTTGAATTTCTGGATCTAATGTCAGATTGTCAAGCCTCTGTGGAAAAAAAACTGAGCAGCAGTGTTTGGCACTTAAAGACTTGTTCTGTGAACAGGGTGCAGTAGAGCATGTTAGATGAAATGCGATATTTGCAAACTCAAAGCTTTTGGTATGCAGGATTTAAGGATGTGTCTGGACTGCAAAGTTTGTTAAGAGATGAGGTTTAAATTATCTGAAACTCTTGAGAACTTGAAGTAAGGTAAATACAGATCCAGAGGCAACATGAATCCATCTGCATAATGTATAAAGTAAATGAGAATATAAATGTACGGTTAAATAGTTTCTGAATAAAAGTTGCCTTTTATGATTTCTCGGGTGACTTGGGTGCTGCAAAATGCATGCACTACTGAGAAGGGGTTCACTTCAGTAGGAGCAGCATTTGTGCACTTTCTAATGTTGCATGTTCTTACAACTAAAAGTATCTCCAGGATGAAAGACCATATCTGTTTCCTTGTACGTATGGTTATGAACTTCTATTTTCAGACAACTGAGACATATCATGTTGGAGGTCAGGACTGCGAGAAAGTCATCCGTTTTGCCCTGATCACCTCCATTGTTTGACTGATACTGGTGGTAACTGACTCTGACTGCGTCCTGGGCTCTGCTAGCCAGGCCCAGGGCCAGTGCTCTGATTAAAAAGGTAGATGGTAATTGGGTGTAATTACAATTGGCACTGACAACCTACATGTAAGCCCCTGGTATATGGTAGGGGATGTAGGTTTAGAGGCCCACCAGCTTGGAGGCAGTTAAACGTGCACTGCTGTGTTGCCTGCTCTCATTTTAAAAGTCAGCCCTGCTTTGCAAGCTGCTTTTAGACTGAAATTATTTGCAAATTCGACTTTGGATTTAAAGGTACTTCCAAAGTGTTAAACTACCTTATTTGTGCATATAAGTGACCTCTAAGGTCTACCCTAGGTGCCCCCAGAGTAGGGTGCCATGTAAAAATAAGCATGGACATTTTAAAAGATGTTTTACATGCCCTGGTGAGGAAAAACAACAAATTTCGGTTTTCCCCATTGTAGCCCTTTTATCTTTATAGACTAACATGGGTATACTGTAATACAGTGTATCTATTGGCTGGAGTGAGCTAGAAAATTAATTCAAGGACTTGACAGATTGGTAATGATAAATCTAACAACTCGCCACTGTTGAATTGATCATAACTAATGCAGAAAAGAAGTTATAGAACTTTCTTTTTTTGTATGCCAAAATTCTGCCTTCGTGTAGCCTCTCCTAATTGGCCAGCCTTAACAGGCTTAGCCAAACCGCTTTGATGAGGTGATAAGTGTTCTGCATAGATACCAAGGTTATGTGATGGAGGGAGCTCTGCAGCTGCAGAGAACAGGCCAGGACATGTGCTGGGTAATCAAACTTGGCTTCAAGGAGAGCAGGATAGTAAGGAATGCCAGCCAGGCCTACCCACTCTTCCTGTTTCCCCCAGCCAGATGGCAGCCCCAAGAATAGAATTAGCAGGAGGTCTGGAAAGGGAGTGTTAAGGGAAATGAGCCACACCAGAGGGTTGTTTTAATCAACACTTACTCCCAAAGAGAGAAAATCTCCATCTTGAATTTTAAAGTGCAGTGCTTTGTGGGACAAGAAAATGCCACACTTTAGAGGAAGCTGTCATGCTTTTTGGTGGCACCCTGTACCCCATTGGTCAGGGGTGACCCCCTGCGTGTCACCCCAGAACATTGAATGAATATGTGAGAGTGCATAGCAACTCAGATCTGCTTCCTGAAACTACAAGGAGAAGGACTGCCCTGCTGGAATCCTGATCTGCACCCCAAAGGATTGCACTCTAAAGGACTGCTCCTGCTGCACACTTGAAACTACAGCCCTGAGGACTTTGCTTTGCTTCAAAAAGGATTAAGTAGTGGACTCCCTAAAAGCAACAGGTTAGCGGAGCTTTCCTGCACCATCTCCCTCAAGAAGTCCACGGCGGTGTGTGTGTCTAGTGGTAAGGATTTGACCGGGTGCTTTGTGGGAACTGTAGTCCCAACTTCCGAGGAGCAACTCAGATGCTGGAACCTTGGAGTAATGTTCTTGACACTTTGAACCCTCAAGAGGAACTTCAGGAAAAAGTTCCAGAAGTTTGGTGCAACGTTTGGAAAAAGTTCCATACTGTGATCGACCTGACGTCGAGAGGTAAGCCTACAACCTCGCATCGCAAATCGGCCTGGATTTCAGGTTTGTCCCGCTGAAAGCTCCTGAGCTCAAGACTTCCAGAAGTTGACTGAGGGCTCCCGCTGAGCCAAGCCGACGAAGCCGCTGTGAATCCAGCCTGCTGGAGAGGCCCACTCGACGTCAAGAGAAAATCCTCCAGAAAGGTTTCTGAGTGCGAAGGTAACATTTTGACGCTTAGTGTATCAGACCAGGGCTCCATAAGGTCGGCCTCAAACTTTGACTTTGTCCCTGTCAAGTGTGACCAGATGTCCCAAAGTAGCACTATATATTTTTAAGCACTAGAAAATGTTTTTTCTTCAAAAATTCATATCTGCGGTTCCCTACATTGGATTCTTGTCATTGTGAGGTCATTTTAATCATAAAAATAATTCCTATTGTTATAAATTGGTTGTGGATTTTTATTGTGTGTTAATGTATTGGTGTTTTTAAATGCTTTACACACCTGTCTCCTAAGTTAAGCCTGTCTGCTCATTGCAAGCTACCAAGGGCTGAGCAAAGGAATCATTTATTGAGACTTTGTCTGGGCCCTAGATTGTGTTGGTGGCCTTATTGCTAGTGGTAGGTGCATGCTTACCCCTTCTAATGATCCACTTTCCAGCAAGAACATTTTATGGAAGGCATGTTTTACAGGAAGCCTATGCACACTCAGACACTTATTTCTGCCAGAGGGACTTCCCAGTGTCCATGTCATGTATGTGGGTGGATAGCATCTGGTAGTGTATGGTGAGAAAGTGAACTTTCTCACTTTCACATGGGAAAACTTGGAAGTATATGCGTGTGTTTGTGGGGAGGGAGGAATAGCAGGGGATTCTGTGCACTTCATTGCAGAACTTGTAAATTATTTCTACAACCTTAGTTGAAGCTCAACGGGGTAATTCTTTTTTGGTTATGCTTTGGGGTGAATTTCATATCTGACTGATGAGGAACTACAAAATTTACTTTGAGTCAGCACCACCACTGAAACGTTTACTGTGATGAGGTTAGGCCCAGGCAACTTCTGCCTACTCTCAGGGTCCTTCCTATATCTTGTGATCAGGCCTGCCTTTTGTTGTTGATTATAGCTGCCATTTTTGGTTTGAGGCCCCTTTCACTTTTTTGGTGCTAATATATGCTTCAGCTGGAAGAGTGGTAGTAGGGACGTGTTATCAAAGAAGGAAGTTGCCCATCTGTGCAGGTCATCTATATATCCAAGCATGCCAGTTTTCTCCTGGAACATGATGTGGTCCTCTTCTGATGCTTCTAACTGAACCTCTTGCTTTGTAGTGGCACAAAGTAGTTTTGTACAATTGGGTATTTTTCTGAGGGTTTGCGTGGACTTCAAAACAATTTATCTTGCAGTAAGAGTGAGCTCACCTTAGAGTCCCACAAGAGATTTCTGTGACCTCAGCCATGAAAGCTTGAGACCCTGCCTGCAGTGATTCTGGAAATGGGACACTGCTTGATATCGGAGGAAGGTCTCTTCATGTGTTTTGATGCTGCTCTGTTTGCTATACCTACACGGTGACCCAGATTAGTGACAATTACTTGTCCATTTTGGGGATGTTTCATGACCATGGTCTTTTTTTTAAAGTAATTTTGTAGACTTTCTCCATCTTTGTTTATGTTCTTTATAGCCACTTTATTATTTTTGATCCAGAAATAGTAAAGCACTTTGGAACATTTGGTGTCCATTGGCTGGGCAACTGAGGAGAGGTTATGCAATCCAATAGGGTGTTTGGTGTCACATTGCACACTTGTGTGTTGATGAGTCATGCTACTGAATAATCAAGAACATTGTTATGAGTGGGTGAAAGTCATGAATAATGGAGTATTATCAGCATATGACAGCGAAGCCTGACTGAATTACCTACATAACTTAAGCAGCTATATATTAAAGTGGAGAGGTGAGGGTGGTTGCTGGGGGAAAGGAGGTGGGTAAAGCACTGCCATCCTGGAGAAAATCGCAAACCAGGCAACACATTTTACCTGAAAAAGCTACAGATGTAGCTCTTGGCTACCTTACTGAGAAAAATGAGGACAAACACTGTAATAAATCTCGTGAATGCTTCTAAAACCTATGATGCCTGATTACAGATGGGTTCAGTAAGATGTTATGTGGTCACATGTTGGAGACCTATCAGTTGGTTACTTTATAATGTTGAAAATAAATGGAGGTAAGGTCATACCATATCTGAATAAAGAAAGAAAAATGCAGTCACATCAATGAAAGTTTAGGGAAGTGTGGCGAAGTGTACAAGCTTCGAGAACTCCATTTGAGCAAGCTCCTGTGCAGTTTTCATGAATCTGACATCATCCAATAGCTGGAGTGGCCTCCACCTGCTAGCATAGAGTTTCCGGCTGCCAAAATGATCTGGTGGCGTACCAGAGGTGGAACAGCAATGTTGACTGCCTTGGGGGTTGTGGAGGACACCGGCAACCTTCTGTGCTTGGCCGTCGGCATAGCACTGATAAGCTAAGCAGGGTGTAGGACCACGAACAGTCACTTTGGCTGGCCCCATTCATTTTCCTCACTGAGTCTTTTGTAAGAATTGGTGGCCTGATGGCTTGCTTTGTCCTAGAGACTCTAGAGGACCCAGCTTCTAAAGCATCATTGGAGGAGGGTTATTGAACAGTATTTTGTGAATGATGCTGGGACAGCTTCTTCCATCTCTTTGAATAGGAGGCATTAAAGTTGTGAATAAGCTCATTTGATGCTAGGAAGGTGATCACTCGGAATTGCTTGAAGTGGAGACTTGTTTGGATGCCCTAGAAAAGGAGGTAATAATGGATGATATTAAACAGGAGGCTATGCAGGCTGCTTCGGAGAAACATGCTCCTTGGTTACAAAGCTCTGTTGTCTGGATTATTGATATCACAAGGCAGCGTTCACAGGGGTTTAGGATGGCATGGCTGTCCAAATCGAGACCAAAGGTTAACCCTTAGCAGAGATCAGGGACTTTCGGGGGAAAACTCTGCAAACTCAAGTCCGCACTAATGCAGCCTTTTGTTATTATTACACGTCCCTATGTAAGGAGCAAGGCGGTGGTATCTCAAGGGAATAGGTCTGTCATTCATAGCCTTGGAGGGTAGCGTGGACAAGCAATAACCGTCCTAGAGATTAAGTATTAGACCTGGACACTGGGAAGTTTGGTATTATTATGAAGCCCTCAGGAGTTCTGCTCTACTTACTTTGATAAATTAGCTCTTCGCTTGGAGTTTTTGTATGCTGAATTCTTTGAGGTCGGTTGTCTGTCCCCCCAACCCCCGGCTGAACAAAGCACTGATAGTCTCATTTGTGAAGCCAGGAAACGATTGATTAGCTATGTCTTCCTAATGCCTTCTTTCAGTCCTAAATGTAGACAATAAAATCTCTGGGAAAATCCTGGCTATATGAGATTGATACCTTACATGGCGTTGGTCATTTATACCAATCAGAACTGGGTTGTACCTGGTCGCAGCATGCCACAAAACTTAAGTAGACTATTCCAGGTAATGGTAATTGCTACCATAGACTACACTTACTCTTTATTATTGGATTTAGATCTACAGAGGTTCTTCCATTATTTAAACTAGCAATACTTATTCCAGGTCCTCAATAAATTGATCCTTTAGATTCCGTGTTGTATTCTAATCCCAAAACAAGGGTTAAAACGGGAGCCATGATATTGGTACCCTATCAGATGGGTAGAGGCATATGCCCAGGTTGCCCAATCTTGCCTCCTCTGTTCGCCCTGCCAATAGAACCACTCGCCAGGAAGCTGCAGAGTAGAAGGACGGAACTGAAGTATCCCACTGCAGGACTAAAGTCAGATAATCTCATCATATGCAGACAACCTTTTATTATATATAAAGGATGTTAGAATGGATCTCCACCTGATAGTAGAGACCCTACAAGAATTATGAAATATTTCCTGCCTCCAGGTGAACTGGGCAAATCCTGTTTCTGTCCAATGCGACCGGCTCTACTGAGCATTATGGTGGGAAATGGGGGTGAAGATATTAAGTGGAAGCCCATTACGTTTCGAAATATGGGAATACAAGTACACTGTTCCGACCCCGATCTACTAGAGGGAAACTTGGAGCATGCAATGAAAGCATTGCACTTTCAGGTGACCTTTTGAAAGATAGATAGATAGATAGATAGATAGATAGATAGATAGATAGATAGATAGATAGATGGATAACCAACCTTTTGAAAGACATTGACCCTGTCTGTTGAGGGTCGGGTGACTTTGTCTGAAACGATGATGCATCTTGAGCTCTTCTATTCTTTTGCTAATATCCCGGTTGTGGTCCTGAAGACAGTGTTTAGGGATCTAGACTGTCTACTATGGGATCTTATTTGGATTCCTGGCAGAGTGGCTTTGGAGAAACCTAAGCTCCAGACAAGCAGAGGTATTATGGGAGCTCAGGATTTTGAATTGTGTAATATAGCTGCCCAAACAGAATGGATTACTCTCTGACTAGAACGCCGTGACCCGCTGGAAGTGGGTGAGAAATACCTGGGTAATAAAACACCTACTACCTAGAAAACTCCTGCACCCCATGAAAACCCAGTATTCACTCCCAAAACTACTAAAGGTGCACTGCACAGTCATGTCAGATCTATAAGAAGGACTTGGATTGTAATGCCATACTCCCCAAAGATTCAGTTGCTGAGTCTGTCTGGAGTTGCAGATTGCACTCTAACAGGGAGCTACATCATTGGGAAGCAGCGGGAATAGAGGTTATGAAGGACTTATTTCATGAGGGGATCCTTGCACCCTTCAAAGTAATAGAAGAATTTGGATTATCACAGGGGCACTTCGTTAAACATAGATCACTGGTTGCAGGGTTACGCAAATTTAGTAGGGATAAGTAAAACTTGGAAAGTTATAGATATGGCACCACAGACACACACCTACATACAGACACTTTACTCAATGGGAGGCAGCAGGAGAGTGATAGCTTGGCTATATAGAACCCTACTGAGAATAGCAGGACCTCACTGACAAACCGAAGGGACAAATGGAAGTCAGAACTTGTGAGTACTACATGATAAGGAGTGGGACAAAATAGTAGAGTATCCCCATGAGGTATCTAGAAATGCTAGACTAAAATTAAGAGCTTATATTACTCCAAAAATGATTAGTTAAATGAATCAGACTTGACCTGCCGTTTGCCCAAGATGTGGTTCATGCAAGCAGACGTCATCCTTATGCTATGGGACTGCCCCAGTATTAAATAGCATTGTTAAATGTTGGGGGTTTATTGAACATGGCAACAGATCGTGCCCACTATAATACATTTGAGGCCTGCATATTGAGCTAGCCATAAAGCATATACCAGACTTGCCGATCTTTTACTAATATTGGTTTAAAGGACAATCATGTTAAACTGGAAGTTGATATACAGCCCTACTATATCACAGTAGGTCAGCGCACCCACTGTGCCAGTTGTGAAAACCAGACTCTGCACCGGGAGAAGGCCTGTGGCCTCAAAATATACCCCTTCCTCCCTGTTTTCCTGAGTGTTTTCTCCTACTTTTGCCTAATTTTTTACTGCTTTCTCCATCCTTTCCCCCTGTTTTTGAGTGCTTTCTCCTGCTTTTGCTTCGTTTTTTACTGCTTTCTCCTTCCTCTCCTCTGTTTTTCTGAGTGCTTTCTCCTGCTGTTGCCTCGCTTTTCACTGCTTTCTCCACGAAGCAGCTAGCAACTCCAGCACCTTGAGGCCCTCACGGGTGATTTGACGCGCTTTATAAATCCTGATTGAATGATTGATTGATTGATATACTCTTAGTAGACCCCGATAGAGAGCTGAAGCTACGTTTTGGGAGTTACCTGTATACAGCATGCTTGCCACCTTAGCTCATCCCTCACCTTAGCACTGTCCCTGATGCACTGCACGCCATCATCCAATATTACTGCCTCACCCGAAACGTGTTTGACACGCCCGCCACTAATTACATGCGAGTCTGTTTGACCCCCGTGTTGGGGAGTAAACTTAAACTAAGTTTTTAAGTTGGTTGGGTAGATAACCCATTAATTAATGCAGATACTTACATGCTTTATCAATGAAAGCAGTAAACTTTGTATGTCATGTGTAAGGTGAATGTTGTTACATGAAAATGTCAATAAACATTGTTTCAAAAAATGAAATATTTGAGGATTCTGTAGGATTAACTACACTTCTGCACTTAGTTGAGCGGTGCATCACACAGATGTAGTTTAGCTCTTGCAGAGGTGTGGAAATGTACCTTTTAGGGGTACACTGGTGCAGGGTCACCCTCTTGTCCACGGGTTCAAAGACCAACAAAATAGAGATCAGCACTGGAGTTGGAATAAATAACAAGTTTATTAATTACTCATGAGCGGGACCACATCCATACAACACTCTCAAGTGTTGCAGGAGGTAGTACACTGAAGTCACAGAACACAGGTCTTTTATACAGGTTTTCTGCAATGCAAGCATGTGAACAGAAATAGGAAGAACAAGTTTTAGGAATAGCTATCAGCAAACAAGGGCAGATGAATAACCATGTGGTCAGCAAAGTGGGAGGGGGAGCAGGAATGCTTATGGCAGCAGTAAATGGTCGACAGTTAACATCTGAGACCAGGTGCACTGACAACTAAAAACCCGCAGCACGTACATTGCTTTAGCTGAGTCAGGAATTCAACAAAAATAGATAACACAAGCAGAGTGAAAAGACGAAAGAATTACGAAGGAAACTTAAATGGACACCATAGCCAAAATGGCTGTTGCTTATGCTAAGTAAAATATTACACGTTTTCCACAGACGGCCCTTTTAGCATAAGCTAAGACATTTTTCTTATGCTTTAAAAGGGGTACGATAAATATCATGTATATCTATTAGCATCATGTCGCTAACTTCTCGATCTATTGCTAAACTGGCATTTACATTTTGGACATTCGTTTTTGATGGTAGACAAGTGGAAATACAGAGGGAACAAAGCATCGGTCCGCATTGGATACATAAACAACAGGAGAAGAGAATTGCAATAATTATGAACAAGACCGATAATATTTTTAAACCCCATACAGAAAATACGTTCCAGAACCATCCAGCCCAAGTTCATGTTCCTGAATCTTGATGTATCTCAGTAACTATTTTATGCAATTTGGAAATGGCATCATAAACAGAAGGGGCGTGGTCAGGGATAAATACACAACAACTACTACCGATAATGTGACATGCTCCACCACGATCAGCTAGAACCACGTCTAGCACCATTCGGTTGTGCAAAGTCACAATTCTTGTAATTTGGAGTTCTTCTGTAATATTCCCAAGTGCCATTGCTGTCTGATTAGTCACAGCCTCTACTACACGGGTTAAGCGTCTAATCTTCCTACTATTTAAAGCCGCACCAACAAAGAAAAAGAGTCCCAAATTAAAGTCAACATATTGCTGTAATGCAGTATCAGTTTGATCCACTTCATCATTATTTTTAGTTCTTTTAAATCGGTTCAAAGAAATGTCATTAAACAGTTTTTGATCTTTATGATAAGATGCAGGTGCTAGGAACACAGGAGGCAGCAAAAAGGACACATAACAGGTTCCAGACCATCCAATTGGTAGATGATAGTAGCCTTTACTCCCACAAATGAAAAATGTGTTGTGTGAGGACAGGAAACTGCTATTGTTCGTTCCATTAATGTTCAATACTGTGATACAGTCACCTTTTCCCACTGGGATACTACCAAAACTGCTCACACAAAGATTTGCTCGGGCTCTAGTAACAGCGATAACAAAAGGCCCGTTACCCTTGGCCGTTCAAGTGTTGGGGAAAACATAACATGTGGAGGAATTTCCTTTGCGATACTCCTCCATTTCCCATACAGTTCTTTTGGCTTGTGGGTCCCCTTCCTCATCGGGGTAACAAACTTTATTAAGTTTTGCATTAAGTCCCCCTACATCAGCTAGAGTAATATTAGCAATTTCAAGAGGCCCACAACAGTGCGAACCAGGCTCTACAGGAGCCATTATGCGAGAATGGCAAGGGAATGAAAGGCGTTCCTCCCTTCTTCTGATGAGCTGGCATCATTCCACATACCCAGCAGTTGGTAGTGTTTGTAGCATTATGAGTATGATGCAACATTTGTATGAAAGTGTTATTGAGATACGACATTCGGTGCTTCTTTTCATGATAGGGAAGAGTAAAATAATAATGTTCGGTGGGGACAGGAGTAGTAGCAGTCAATAAGTTTCGAGCCGGAGCTACTTCCTCTACAACCCACATTATAACAGCAATGATGACAACAGCCAAAGTTAATCCAATAGCGAGCATCATATTTTTACTACAGACTTTTGCAGCATTCGATTTCTTCTCCTCCGGCATGTTCATTTCGTCGGTAAACAACAAAACAGATGGTGCCCTAAGGTCCTGGGCAGGCGTTGGTTTCTTCACTAACGTTGAGACGAGTAGTCACTAAAAGGCTACCCCACTTTGTAGTCAGTCTTTAACCACCCAGGACAGTGGCTCAAACAGTCTCTTTCTGCGATGAAATGTCTTTCTTCCTGGATCGAAGCAGATATCTGGATGTACCATGGATCGTGTGGTCCGGGAAGACTTCCTCAGGTCTTTCAGGTGACACGGCTCGTCCTTTCTCGGTGACCAGGATGTTGCGGTGATCTGTCAGCGTAGCTGGGCTCATGAGGGCATGCGGAACTTTACGACAGTGGGTGGCGTGCACCCAATTCTTCCGGTTGGTCACTCGTACTGCAGTTCTGGTAGCCAAGAGGACTTGCTCCGGTCCACGCTAACGGGGTGCCAAAGAATTGGTCCGCTGGAAGGACTTCGTTAAAACAAAGTCGCCAGGCCGCGGATCGTGGCCATCACCCTGCGACCTGTCTGCAAGGGCTTCCCGTACCTGCTGATAAATAGAAGACAAGCTGTCAGTTAACTGGGACAAATAGTCACTCATCAACACATAGGGTACATCATATATAGGGCGAGGCTTAGGGATTCCCCAAATATTCATGGGCCTGCCAAACACAACCTCATATGGCGTAAGGCCAGATCGTGTATGTGGTATCGATCTGATAGAAAGCAGTGCTAGGGGCAGGGCATCAGGCCATTTCAAAGACGTGGAAGCCTGTATTTTAGCCAATTTCAGTTTCACAGTGGAATTGTAACGCTCCACCAAGCCTGCTGATTGTGGGTGAAAAGCGGCTTGAAATTTCTGCTTAATCCCTAACCCTTTCATGACTTATTCGACAACTTGCCCACTGAAATGAGGTCTGTTGTCACTCCATAAGACCCGACAAATGCCGAATCGAGGAAAGAACTCCTTTAGGAGAACTTTCGCTGTTGTGAGAGCTGTATTATCCTTCGTAGCATACGCCTCCACCCATTTACTGAAGGCACAAACCACCACCAGGACATATTTCAAGTTATTACAGCGCTCAAACTGAATGTAGTCCATTTGCAGGACCTCAAAAGGTGCAGTTGGTGTCGCAAACCCTCCTGTTGGAGTTCGCGTTCCCTTTCCGGGATTATACTGAAGACAGACCAAACAAGACTGGACCATCTTTTTAGCAGTGCCGGCAATATCAGGATGATCCCAAACTTGCATAAGTTGTTTTGCCATTGAGGATGCTCCAACATGTGCCGGCCCATGTACCATGTGAATCATGGGGTATAAGTAGGCTGTGGGTAACTTCCATTTGGTCATATCTTTATTCCTCCAACAGCCCTCATCATCCAGTGCTCCCTCCTTAGACCATTGGTCTAGTTCATTAGTGGAGGCAGATTGTTGCATGTCCAGTACCTCTTGCCTGGCATCATGCCAACGTTCAGCTTGTGACTTCACTACATACATAGATGTGGTACTTCGCTGCATTGCGGTTTCACGGGCTGTGTAATCCGCAAAGGCATTACCTGCTCCTATTTTATCAGTCACTTTCTTGTGTGCACTACACTTAACAATTGCCACTTTCTTAGGATAGGTTAGAGCAGTAAGAAGATTATGTACTAATTCTCCATGCACTATCTGTGTCCCATGTGAGGTGAGGAAACCCCTTTCTTTCCATAAGCGGCCAAAATTGTGTGCCACCCCGAAAGCGTACTGGCTGTCAGTAAAAATATTAACAAGCAAATCTGTACTAAGCTCACACGCTCTCGTTAGTGCAATCAATTCGGCCGCTTGGGCTGACTTCTGTGGGATGCGAGCTGTTTCTACTACTGTCTGAAGTGTTGTAATCGCATAGGCAGCAGATGTAGTGCCATCAGGCAATTTGAGACACGAGCCATCAACCTATAACTCCCCATCAACACTAGAGAGAGGTGTATCTTGCAAGTCAACGCGGCCCTTTGTTTGCTCTTCAGTAAGGAATATACAATCGTGTAACTCTTGCGACTGAGACTGAGTAGCTGGAAATGGCAATAGTGTAGCAGGGTTTAGGGTCAGACATCTTTTCAGTGTAATATGAGGGGCCAAAAGTGTCAATTCATATCCTGTCAAGCGGGCACTAGTCAAATGCTGTGTTTTTGTTTGTTTTAGCAAAGCATCAACAGAATGGGGTACTAACACAAGCAGCTTATGTGACAAAACTATTCCTTCACTCTGACGTATTGATACAGCCGTTGCTGCCACCGCTCGGAAACATCCAGGCAGCGCGCGAGCGACTGGGTCAAGAACAGCTGAGAAATAGGCACAAGGACGTTGCTTATCACCGTATGTTTGTGTTAAGACTGAGAGGGCACAACCTTCCCTCTCGTGTACATAGAGTGTGAAGGTCTTAGTGTAGTCTGGAGTTCCTAATACTGGTGCAGAGCAAAGAGCTTGGCGTGACTGTTGGAAGGCATTCTGACATTCAGTAGTCCATGGGAGGGGCATCGGAGTGTCTGTAGTCAAAAGGGCCAATAAAGGTTTAATAATGTGCGAGAAACTGGGGATCCACTGCCTACAGAAAGAAGTGAGGCCAATCAGTGCACGAACATCCTTCTGAGTACGGGGCACAGGAGTATCTAAAATGGTCTGAATGCGATCTGGTGTAAGTGCACGTCCCTCCTTAGACAGGAGGTGACCTAAATAGGTAACCTGCTGTCTACAAAATTGCAATTTCTTTCGCGAGACTTTGTGATTGTGAGATGCAAGAAATGATAACAATAACAGTGTTCCTTCTTCACACTGCTCAGTGGTATCTGCAGCCAACAAGATGTCATCGACGTATTGGATAAGGGCCACCCCTTTGGGTACAGAAAAGGAATCCAGCTGCCTTTTTAATGCCTGACTGTAAATACTGGGACTCTCTGTATAGCCCTGTGGAGCTCTACAGAACTGATATGATCTATTTTTCAGGGTGAACCCGAACAAATAACGGCTGTCAGGATGGATGGGTATCGAGAAGAAAGCATTCTTCAAATCGATCACCGAAAATGTAGTGGCAGTAGGAGGGACCATAGTGAGAAGTGTAGTGATGTCAGAAACCACCGGATATTGGGGTACAATTTTATTAACCTCTCGCAAATCAATAATGAATCTGTAGATTTTAGTGTCAGTGTCTTTTTTCAAAATAGGAAGGATAGGGCTATCGCAAGTATTATAGGGGACCTCTTCCACTACCCCCACTTTAATCAAATCCTGAACAATGTGTGCCAATGCTTCTTCACCTTCTCGAGATATTTTGTATTGAGGCAGTCGAGGCAATGAAACACCCTCCTTTACTTGAATATGTACAGGTGGAATAACCATTTGACCCACATCAGTATCTGATTTATCCCACAAAGTACTAGGTAAGGATGCCAGAGCGACGTCCTCATTGATAAGACAAGATCTCTCTACAATTGGGTAATTATCATTCAAAATAACCCGCACACCTTCCGGAGAACAACGTATTGTGGCACGAAAATATTTAAGCATATCTATACCCACAATGTTGTCCGGTGTGGTAGGGGAAAGCAAAAATGGACATGCTGCAGTGAATTTATCAAGTCTGAATTCAAGTGGCTGTGAAAGTGAGCTAGGTGTAGGTGTCCCATCGAATCCTATCGATGTTATCATTGTGCTGGACAGGGGAGCCCTAGGAACCAGTTTTTTAGACAGGGCACTACGAGTAGCCCCTGTATCAACCAGAAACCGATCAGTCGATCCCAAGACGTTTGCGTCAACATAAGGACCCATTTGATCTACTGGTACCTCAACCGGTTCCTTACCCCGTCCTAGGCATCCCTATGCGTAATCAGAATCTGCAAGGACCTCATCAGAATAATCAGACATTTGATATTGATTTCGTCTATCAAAAGTATTAGAGTAATTTGGTCCTTGTTCAACTGCCTCAAACCTGGGACGAGCTCCTGTACCTCCCCTGTTTCCTGAATTCCCTGGGCGTCCTCTTATACTGCCCCTTCCCCGCTGATACTGCTGACCTCGCAAAAGAGGGCAGCCAGAACGCCAATGCCCAGTCTCTTTACAATAAGCACACTGATCAGGGGACAAATTTGCTCGAGGGAGAGGGGTGCTCCAGGTGTATACATTGCACGTCTGCCTCTTCCACCTCCCCTAAATGGTGGACCATATAGTTGAGCCAACATAACTTTCGTCTTTAAAGCTTTATCCTTCTTATCCTCCCTGCCTTTCGCTTCCTGTTCCTGTCGCTCATAATATTGGGCCATAGTCAAAAGGGAAACTGGGGAAGACATAGTCCAAGAACTCTCACTGGCCTTTAAGCGACTAGCTATTTCCGGTAACATATTAGCGACCAATTTATCGACAAACAAATGCTTACCCGTATCATCGGCCAATGACTGACCACTAAAATCATGGAATGTTTCCTCAAACCTTGAAAAGAAATCAGAGACTGACTCATCCGTTTTCTGTTTACAGGACGCTAACGTAGTCCAATCTATTTTCTTAGGAGGTATTAGAGTCTTTAACTTAGTCACAATAGCTTTAGGAAGATCTAATATCTCCTTCTGAGGTTTCTGCGCAGGCTCCCTTTCCGCATCTATTTGTTCTAAATGTTCCCAAGTATCACCATATGCTACATTGTCATCTATTTTACGTATCGTTCTCCACATATCAGGGGGCAAAATAAGCCAAAAAAACATATCAATATCTGGCAAAGTCATGGTGCAGGAGCTAATGGCTCCTTCCACCTCCTCATAGAAGGCGGCAGGATTTTTCCGGGGATCGGGCAAAGCAGCTTGAAGAGCCATCACATCAGCTCTACTCCAAGGAGTGTAAACCCAATTATATATAAAATATCCCTTTGCATCATCCGAAGTTTTGTCATCATTTGTTCCCGCACCCTTCGGAGGAACATACAGGGGTGCAGCTTCACGCATAGGTTTTACAGTAACTGTAGTACTACTGGGTGCAGCCTCTTCCACCGGAGCATCTACATTCTGTGCTTGAGATTGAACCGCTTTTATACCTCTCTGTTTTCTAGCTAATTCTTGCTCCTTTCGTAAACGCAATGTTGCGTCTCGTATTTTAACCACTCATCTAATCATATCAGATAGGTTTGAAAAAGGAAAAGTCCCCTCTGTTAATCGTTTGTAATCAGTATTTATATCAGCTGACTCTAGTTCCTGAGAAATTTGTCTATAATCAAATATTACCTCCCAAACGAATTTTTCTACAAAATAAAATTGCTATGCACTGTTCCACTGTTGAACCATAGTTACAATGAGCGATGCCGCGTGAGACCGACGAGCCTCCTCCCTAGCAGCAGTTTTTAATTTATCTTTTTCTGCTTTAGTCAAAGTAGAGCGAGTCTGTCGCCCATCTTGTTTATCTTGTTCTTTGTCGTCTGAAGACAAATGCTCGTCATCAGAAGCCTCATCAGGGGCACTTGGAGTGTGAGGTTTATACGGGGGTGGGGGACGTTCTAATAGGATGCAATCATCCTTAGTTGTATCAAGTAGGGAATAGAGAGGGCACCAAATAGGGTACTGGCCATTTATCTCTAATCGACATTCTCTATCTTCTTTTTCTGTTTTTTCCTTCTTTTCTTAATTTTTTAATTCTAGCGCTTTTTGATATATCGTTTTACGTTGTACTTTTTCTGCTATAGCTTCCGCTCTCCTCGCTCTCTCTCGCTTCTTTCTCCCACATACGCACACAATCAAACATATCCTGTCGACTTCTTCTTTCAAACAAACACTGCTCTACATATTGAACCTTTTAAGATCAAATGACCCATTCACTGGCCATTGCAGATCGGAATCTTTCTTTGTGTATTTGTTCCACAGTGGACCGTACATTATGGAAGAAATACCATATTTGACATGCATATCTCTATTAGGCGTCCCTTCTGGGGGAGCCGGCTGACTTTTTTCTAAGCTTTCTTTGGTACCACCAGAACAGCAACACCACCTACGGAGTGTGCTGAGAACAGGCATGTTTTACCAAAATATGCGTAAAATATTACTACTCCAAGCAAATATTCCAAAAGGAGAAAAATCTCCACATTACCTGCCTTCAAATTTTGCAAAGATTGAATAACAATTTTAAACAAAAAGCCCAGGCTTAACAAATCAAGAGTGCCGCTTTAGCGACCTTACCAAACAGGAGACTCCAACTCCCACCTGCCGATCTCCGGTCGACCTAATGGTCACTACAGACTTGCGCCAAAGAAAACCCCAGTCAAAACCGGCCACCACCTGGAGGGTCAAATCGGGAAAACCGGAAAAGTCACGTCGGCCTGCAAAGACAAAGGTCTCCTCGTGCAGTGCGCTTCCTCAGTAATATTTCGGTCCTCCGTCAAGACCACTCCTTCGGACGGCCGCGTCTCCGATGGGTCCCCACATGTCGGGCGCCAACTGTGGAAATGTACTTTTTAGGGGTACACTGGTGCAGGGTCACCCTCTTGTCCATGGGTTCAAAGACCAACAAAATAGAGATCAGCACTGGAGTTGGAATAAATAACAAGTTTATTAATCACTCATGAGCGGGACCACGTCCATACAACACTCTCAAGTGTTGCAGGAGGTAGTACACTGAAGTCACAGAACACAGGTCTTTTATACAGGTTTTCTGCAATGCAAGCATGTGAACAGAAATAGGAAGAGCAAGTTTTAGGAATAGCTATCAGCAAACCAGGGCAGATGAATAACCATGTGGTCAGCAAAGTGGGAGGGGGAGCAGGAATGCTTATGGCAGCAGTAAATGGACCCAATAAAGTTTTTTTAATGAATTCACCACCAAGATGGCTGCCTCTTTCGCCGGCCTAGTTCTGTCCGCATAAATACCAGCCAACCGGATCTTCCGGTTACGGGGCTCCTGGAGCCAGGGTAGGATTCCAGCAAGTTGCTTCATCGAACCTGTGAGTACCACTCTGCTGCGGCCTCCTGCCCTGAACTACCGGTAAGCTTTACTCCTGCTTTACCCTGCCTGTACACTGCGGCTTTCTATTTTCAGACTATCGGAGTAACTACGTGCTCTGCCAATCCCCGTCGGCCTAGTACGCTTACCTAGGGGTGAGTTTTTATCAATTCACTTGTCCTTTGACCTACCTCACTTAACGCTCTTAATTTTCCGTTACTCATTTACGCCATTGTAAGGGTAGTTGTTTTGTTTCTTTAACAATTCTATGTATACAAACACTCCCCCCTCCCTCACATGCGCGCCCGTCCACGTAGGTCCACTTTCCGCCTTACTGTAGTTTTCCTCTACCACCTTGTTTTTTCGTCTGTAGAATCTTGTTACACTGATTATTACAGGCCCGCGCCCTACACGCTAATGCGACATGGTCAGTGGCATTTCATTTTGTTACTGCACATGGTCGCAGCCACTTGGTTCCAGTACGGTGTTGAAATTCGACATCCACTAATCAGTGTCCTACCATGAGGCATATTTAATGCTAATGTACCGGTTGTACTCCCTTTGCGGCGATTTACACCACATGGTTTGTCCACGCTAGATGTTTTTTTGGTTGTTTTAAATAAGTGGCCACGTGCAACTGTCCGCGTGGCTCATCCCTACCAAAACTACTACCTTGTCTCGGCTACCCTACGATTGGTGTTGAACCATTCGGTCATTGCCTATAATGCTTTTGACATTATTCACGAATTACGCACCTTGGCTCTCTACTATACGGCCAGTGCCCCCTATTTTTTGACATTATACATGGTATATGCACACCGTTATTGTCTTAGCTAGACACTGGTGATTACGCTACACCACATTTCTAATATAACGCTGCTATATGCATCATCGCTTCACTTGCCTGTTATGCTACTTAGCTTATAATCTGTACTAGCTAGCACACTCGTCCTTTCTGATTAAACATAACCTAGCAACAGTCTGCTTGTCGCAAGACCCTCACGCCTATTTAACATACTGTACCTTCAGTACAACAAGCCTTATACCTTGATGTGTTTACATTTATGCAATGCCAATGGTTTACACTCTCTCACCCTTTTGTTTTTGCCTCCTTCCCTTTTGTTCCCTCTACACAGGTCTACCTAGTCCCCAGTTAACGTCAACTAGGGTCTCTACCGTCCCTGGTAATTTATATCCACCATTTGAATACCAGGCGGTAGTGCACGCATCTATTGTTCCTTTACATGGTCCTGAAGAAGTGCCAATTGACCCGTTAGGGGCAAATAGAGGCACGAAACATGTTGACCTTATACACTTAGACTGCCCCTTAGGAACATCAATATCCTTACAGGGGCCCACTTTTGTTTTTATCTAGGCTAGAGCTACCTTTTCATTAAAAATTTGATTTTAGAGGACTGCTCCATACTCATTTTAATTTTATTCTCACTGTGCACTACACCGCACCCACACCCGCATGCACCTAACGGCTTCCTCTTCAAAAGATCCCCGATAAAGAGCCCCAGTTTCGGGAGCCCGTCAGGCATTGCAGCGCCGGCTTGACAAGGGGCAACTGCCCTATGATGAAGCATGACACGTCTCGGGGTGTGTGAGGGCAACATGAAGAAAGACCTGTCTTCTCTCTCCACTGCCCAATCCCCATAGGAACTGCATACCTTCTTTAATTACTAGCAGTAAATGGTCGACAGTTAACATCTGAGACCAGGTGCACTGACAACGAAAAACCCTCAGCACGTACATTGCTTTAGCTGAGTCAGGAAGTCAACAAAAATAGATAACACAAGCAGTGTGAAAAGACGAAAGAATTACGAAGGAAACTTAAATGGACACCATAGCCAAAATGGCTGTTGCTTCTGCTAAGTAAAATATTACACGTTTTCCACAGAGGCACTCACAGTGCTCTGAGAAAGGTGGAGGTACTGAGTGTCTTTCAAGTGCCTGATGGTGTATTGTTGCTGCTTTCAGTGGCCAGTCAACTACTCCCAATGCCGCGCGCATTGTAAACAGCTTCAAGGTTGGCTGGTAGGCCTAAATCCCCACACAGGTTAGTTATAAAGTTGCAAGTTGATTTGCCATATTGGAGGCCATCACTCTGTGTGTTGGTGTGTGCCAGCGCGTGCTTGTATGCGTACGTACATGTGTAGCAGAAGAGATTAAGTGAATAAAATATGTTTCAATTGCTGTGAGGATCTGTTGGGTGTGGGTGTTTGTGGGTGTGTGTGACTGCATATATCTCTGAATTAATATTGGTGTTTATGGTGTTAATCAGTCTGGCATTGCCTATCCTAAACTTAGTGACTGCTTCAAACATAATGTGGTCTACCTCTGGCATAATAGAGGCCATACCTGGCAGTTTGTGGTCATCCTTTGCATGCTGGCGCCCACCTCTGGCGTAATTATGGTTATTTCTGCGCTTTTGTGGTTATTCTTTGCCTGAGATGTGGGTCCCATGCACAATGAGTCACTGGAAACAAGCTGTCCCTGGCTGATGAGCCCACAACTAGGGTGATGCAGGTTCTGGGTTGCTTGTGTTCCGGTTCAGGAAGGGCCTGGCTTGGCAGTTCAGGATATATTGTTCCCATTGAAGTAGGATCAAGACTGATTTGCATCTAACTTGGTCCAAGCTGAGGTGACTTGGTGTGCAAAATAACGATGGATTGGGATTACGACCCGATTAACTACCAGTGACTGATACTCCTTCAGGCATTCAATCCATCACTTGTTAGTATACTTTAGTGTGTCGCTGTAAGTGAGACCGGTATGCCCAGACCTGGGTCCCGTGCATACTGTGTCACTGGAACTAAGCTGTACCCGGTGATGAGCCCACAACTAGAGTGAAACCGATCCTGGGTTGCTTGAGTTCAGGGAGGCCCTGGGTTGGCAGTTCTGGCCAGACTGTTTGATTGGAGCAGGGTCAAGCCTGATGTGCATATAGCTGGGTCCAAACTGACGTGGCACGGTATACATAATAACAGTGGATTGGGATGCGACCTGAGTAATATAACAGTTAGCTGAGATTAATTCAAGCATTCCATCCATCACTTTTTGTATACTTTACATGATGGCAGACTCCCTGGAAGCAATGGTGGTCATTCTTGGCATATTGTTGACAATGCCCATGCCTATCATAATAGTGACCATTCTTGGCAATTAAGAGCATCTCTTACATTATGCTGCCACACCTGGAATAATAATGGTAAGCTTTGGCATATTGTGGGAATCCTTGTAATGATAGTAACAACATGGGCAAAATGTGACATACTGCTAAACCTGGTATAATGGAGGCCATTCTCAGTACACTGTGAACATCCTTGGCATGATGGCGCCACCTAGTGTCATATTTATGGTGTTTGCATAATGGTGGAAATTTGTTATTTATTGAGAGTATCCATAACATGATGGTGCACACACCTGGCATAATGCTGGCCATCATTGGCATGTGGTCTGCATCCTTGGCATTATTGAGCACACTCCTGGTACTCTGGCATTCACCATTTACAAACTGTAGGCCTTCTTGCAATACCTTAATGCATCCCTGGCATAGTGGTGGAAATCCATGGTATATATCAGGCATCCACTGCATCATATAGTGATTCATGCTACATAAGGCAGTACCTATCCAAGTGTAATAAGCTTAGGTGTAGCCGATGATAATGGGAAATTGGTGTGTGGGGAACCAAATTTGTATTTACTGAAAATAAAAAAATATATATGTTCAGTAAAATACAGAATTTTCTTGACATTGCAAGCTTTTGTTTGGAGAATTAATTTTTCATCCAAAATCAAAACTCACATCAATACCAAATGTGTGTAGTACCAAAAATAGCAAGCTGATGTTTAGTGCAAGACACATTGCTTACATACTGCCTTGGTGACGATTAATTTTGTTTGAGCTAATAATTGTCCCACATTCGGATTAGTATTCTTTAATACAAATGCTAATTTGTTTAAAGTGGAATGGTTGTTTTGCGCACAAAAATGGTCTTAAAGGCATTTTGAATGTGGTATTAAATAGATGCATTGTGCCATCATTCCCTGGATGCCCCATTTAAAATTACCACATATAATTGTATTTCTCTTCTTGAAATCCCTGGTTTGGCTGATGGTGGGCATAAGCATAGTTTTCAAGAAGCTATGCCTTCTGGGCAAGTGTTTCCAGAAGTCAGTTTTAAAATATTTCAGGGAAAAAGACAGCGGCGGCTCCTCCATTAGGGTAGAGGAGCGCCGCCCCACTGCTTTCTCGCAGTACGAGAAGCAGAAAATAAAATGGTATTTTAAATACCATTTTATTTTCTGCTTCTCGCGCTGCGAGAAAGCAGAAGGCAGGGGTATGCCTGATTGGGGGCGGGCGGGAAGATATGCCTGGTTGGGGGCGGGCGGGTGGGCGGGTCGGGGAGGAGTGGCTTGCACCACTCTGAGTATCCTGACTGTTTGGTCGGCCCTGGGGCCGACCAAAGCAGTCGTGCGTACTCTGCATTTTCTCTATGAAGGCTGCCTACATAGAGAAAATGGCCTCCCTACAGGTGCCCGGCTGGGCGCTGTCCGGGACTCCGAACCAATCATAACGCTGCCATTGCAGCGTTGTGATTGGCTACAGGAGGGGAGGGAGCATGCCTGTTCCTGTTCAGGACCGGCCCAGGAGCAGAGGCGGCGAGGGACCGGGATCAGGTAAGTTATAGTTTATTTTTTATTTTATCCCACCCCCCCCCCTCTCCCGCGGTAACTCCCGCGTGATAACCCCCGCGCGAGTCCCGACCCCCCCACTCCCCCCCGACCCCCTCCCGCGAGAATTGCGAGCCGCGACTGGAAAAAGATCATACTATGAACTTCAGTCAGCACATTAAGGCCAAACAGCTGGATGTTACCGGAGGTCACAAATACCAGCTTTCATTTGATAGAGAATTTTAGTTTTAGAAAATCATTAAAGACCCATTTTCTTCTTACTTACTGAGTTTGCGAATAAATCAGGGGTCATGGTTACTTCAGTTTTCTGAATTGCCCTTTCTAGATTTGTGTTATTCAGTGGGTTCTTTTGCAGCATGCCATCTTCTAAATAATATAAATATATTGTCAATATAAAAATATATGTATATACTTTTGGCAACACTAATAAATGCAGTTTCCTAATATACATGTTGAAGGATTGCCAGCTTCAGCCAGTTACATATACGTTCAGGGGAAAGGCAGCTGTCTGTAAAGGGCTAATGTGATCACCAGAAAAAGGCAGCTTATGTGATCACCAGAAAAATGGCTATAAGAAACAGAACTAAGCAAGGGGTTGTGGCGCTGCCCACATATTGATCTTCAGTACAAGCATTTGTTTGAGATAAAAGGCTCTGCCCAAGGGAGTGCAAGGTGCAGCACATTAAACCAATGCCAATGCATTCCCTTTTTTAGGTCGAGCCTCGAGTAGCGCGCAAGCGCTGCTCTGGTAAGACTTTATGTTAGGGGGTTTGAAAAGCTGACCAGACGCTCGTGCGTCATGGCCTTTTCCCTGCGGTTACGCGCAAGCAAAAGGCCAT
Organism: Calotriton arnoldi; assembly: GCA_963921515.1. Taxonomy (NCBI): domain Eukaryota; kingdom Metazoa; phylum Chordata; class Amphibia; order Caudata; family Salamandridae; genus Calotriton; species Calotriton arnoldi. Next base: position 5,929,611 of record CAWUFW010000077.1, on the reverse strand, counting down.
GGTGCACGAGCGTGTGGTCAGCTCAGAAGGCTGCCGCGCTCGCTCGCCCCCGCTCCTCTCGTCCCCGCTCCTCTCTTGTTATCGAAATACGATCAGTTTTAACAACTGCTGCCGCCTGCCTACTCTCCGCCACGCAGGGCGAGCTCCTCGGTGGCCAGAAATGCTGAAAAATCAAATTAGGCGGCAATTTGCATTTTATCTCGCCCTGACACGACTGTCTGGAGCGGAGGGGCAGTTCATCAAGGGACCTCGCTAATTCTTATCTTGTTTAAAAGCGGCGCGAGAGTGGCTATAGGGTTTCTTCAGATGCAATTTGCACCCTACAGCGTCCGCGCACTCCAAATGCTTAGCTATCTCGTGTGCCGTCAGTTCCATTATGGGAAATTTCTTCGGGGAAAACTTGATTGCTGCGCAGGCGGAGCGGCAAAGGGTGATAAATATTTGTCCGGGGCGGCCGCCTAGGATCGTGCGCTTTAATGATAATATGGTCGCGCGCTTCATTTTCTAATGCAGCGCATTCAGATAACGACTCCACTTAACGGCCCTGTAATTGAATTAAAGAGTCCGATGAAATTCGAGAATTTGGACCGCAGGGGTGGAAAGTTTCATTCGTTATCCCTCCATGACGAAGAAAGCGGGCGAGGTGGGGAACGAAGTCTTCAGTTCCCGCCCTTGCAAAAGGCCTGGTTGCGTGGGACCCACATATATGTTTAATGTGCTATACAGGGCTTTAAGTGGGTTGAAAAAACTAGGGGGTCTCTATAGGGGCGTGGCCAATGTAATTAAGGGCGTGGCTTAAAAACACGTAAGATAAAAATCTGTGCTTAGCAAAGTATGCCGCCTGACTTTTATTTTGCTGTTCCTGTCACTGCATCCAGATATATGATACAACAAGTAACATCATACCTACTACAACAAGTCAGGACTATTGGCTTTGTCAATGGTTGTTAGTAGCATAAGATAAATAAGCAGCAACTATGGCTTGTATATAAAATTGAAAAAGCTTCCACTGAAAGCCCCGGTGACACCACGACAATGTTGCTGCTCCTGAGTTTAAAAAAGAGAAGGGAAATTCCGAGAGAAACTGACTCTCTTTAATGGATTTTCCCTTCGCCTACAATGCTCACCTGGCATGACGTAACTTCTCCACTAGTGAGAAGTAAGCAGTGTGAGCACGCGCACATCGATGTGCCTGCTGTCACTGCAGTCCGGAAATAAAGAGACCGCTGCCATGATGGCAATCCCGAAACAGGATTGTTTTGGCATAATTCGGTTCAATTAAAGTCCCTGGTTTATAACGGCCAATCAGAATACGGAACCAACTCAATCCTTCGCTTTCCGGTTAGCAAGTAACCCCCAAGGGGTTCCAATTCCATGTTCAATTACAATGTCTAAATAAGGATATGATGCAACCTTTTTCTAGTCAAACCCCGCCTGTACACCAAAACAAAACATTTTGGCCAACCAAAGTATTCTTTCAGCGTATTATCCCTGTGCGAGGCCTCTTTGAGGAATCCCAGGGCAGAGAGGGTTACAGGGCTGAAGCTGTGACTCACACTGCAAAACTGAACAAAAACGCCAGAAGTCAACAATACAGTAGTGAAAATGACTGTGAATAGGGAGCAGGGACACCAGCGTAGGCGGTCTCCATCGATAACAGATCCTTTAGATGCAACTGATGCCAGGAACGACACGCTGCCCTCTTCGATAAACAAGCATTGGCATAGCCAATAGGTCTCGCTTTGGGACCTTATAAGTGTTTAGCCATGCAACAGTTGATGTTGTTGCACAAAGGATATTGTGCTGCATAACTAAATACTTATAAGGTCCCAAAAGCGAGACCTATTGGCTATGCCAATGCTTGTTTTACACAGATATTGACCCACCCACCCCCAGTTTCCAAGCAGATCTCCCTTAGATGGCTAAGAAAGGTGCCTGAAAAATAGGGATTTCTGTTTTAACTTTGAATGAATTGTTAACATTTTACAGTTTAAACATTTACCCTTTAATCTTGTATCACTGTTCTGTTTTTAATTCAGCAGGATAAAACCTCCTATAACAACCATGTCTCCTAGGTTCAGTCAGTACATTGGAGATGAGAAATTTACACCTCATATTTGGATGCTTTTTTTGTTGATGAATTTGTCACTTTAGCAAGCACAACTTACTAGCATGTTCAAAACATTCTGTGAATTTCACATCAATTTGTTTTAATATAATTACATACCAGTAAGAACATGCCTACCGTTTAAACATTTAACATTCCTGGTGCCTTTTAAACAGCTTTGTTCTAACACAGAAAGATGAGTCTTTAATAAGTGGGAAAACTACGGAAAGGTTAGCTTTATGGCACAGTGCCAGAGTTTCTAAAAACGTTATGAAAGTGAGAAACTTGGACACTATATTAAAGAAATATGATATTGCTGAGGTTTAACCATCTTTTAAGTCTAAATAAAAGAACAAGTTATATACATTAATGAACTGTTGTCTAGTACCATTTAACTAAAAATTTACTCTTGTTATCATGATTTGGCATATTGTGCCAGGCTATGTTATAAATGTACTGAACAATCATACAGTAAATAAAATCTTATATGCATGTTTTTTTTCAGATCCGGTAAGGAAAACAGATTTGTTTAACATCTACGCTTTCTGTTGCTGGCAGCCGAAGCAACTTTATCCAGATCCCACCACACAGTAGGACTTAAAGCAATCCTATGCTGTCTTTGAATTCTCACTTTTTGTACCAAAGATTGTCTTTTTTACAGTTTTGAATAAGGTCTATGGTTTGGGATTTATTTTAATTACTGATGAGATGAGAATCTTTTTAAGCTGTGTTCGAGCAATGTTGAAGCCATTGAAGTATTAATGCTCATCAGAGGACTACAAACTACGTACCATCGAGTGGGATGTTAGTATCTTTTTCTAAAGAGTATAGAACAGTAGAGCTACACTGTGGTGGACTGCATAAAGTAAATGTTACGGGGACTATTGCAGTTAAAACCTTCTAACAGACATCAGATTTCTTGCAACTATATGAGATAAAAGAATGTCACAAATACACAGAAAAATATAAACACAAATTTTGTTGCTTCAGTTGGGAACAATTCTCAGAGGCCAATTTTGATAGATACAAGCAAAGTCTTGTATGTTTTCTTCTTAGTGTGGGGGATGCTTAGTCTTTTCATGCAAATCTCTATATTTGCCATGAATTGATTTTTAAACATTTGTCCCTAAAAACAGCTTCCCTGCATGGGTTGAAGGATGTCTAAGTTAGTCAAAGAAAGAACAGTTTCTTAACAAACAGATGGGTCAGCATCAACAGACAGGAACTTCTTTACGAAAAGTGTAGTATATTCCTTATACCTCTTTGTACAGGAGCAACTGGGGTAAAATCAGTAATGTAATTGAATACAGGAAAGGCCTGGTCTGAGGGAGTAATAGCACGGAGCGAGCAAAATTGAACTAAGTACAATATGTATAGACTATTACAGGGACATTGGTGAGCATGTTGGGCAAGGTTTTCTCTCATTAACCTATCCATAACTATGCAAGTGTGTTTGGCAGCACTTCTTGTATCTAGCGTGGCTAGCCTTAGAAGCGAGTGTATGTTTTTTTTTTTCTCATAACAACCGATTGGCCCTGATTCCTACCATCATATGGTGACATTCACTTCAATCATGGTACAGAGGTGAGGGGCTTCTTCACAAAGTAGTCTAACTCTCAGCTTCATGGGTTTAAATAAAACATATTTTAAGGGACACATTATTTGTTTTCAGTTGGCTTGCTTATGCCGTGCCCACTGGCTGAATTCACCCTATGGTGAAGCTGGATTGTATCCTCATGAGGTGTGGTCTAGCGAGTCCCTGTTTTTGCCTAAATTGCCTGTGTCTCCCTTCTTCCAAATCCCAGCTGTACATGGGAGCTTGCATAGGCTACTTTTGAGTAACATTTAAGGGACATTTCCATATCGGTCTGCAAGCAATAGATTAATTCCTGTATCGCAACTTAGGACTAATTGTGACTCTTTATTTTCTTACCATGGTGTAGAATTTCTGTAGTTATGTTAAATGCATAAATATCTTTAAACTTAATGAACTTTTTTACACACTTTTACCATGTTCCACTAGTTCCACATGCATCTCCACAGCTGGTACGAAGAGACTTCGAGCTATCCGTAACACACAGGTAAGCACATATCCAGACAAAACATGTTGTTTGACACATCTCTAAAAGAGCGATGGATGAATGATAAAGGAGTAATGGTTTGGAGTTTCCTGAAATAGGTGACAATTGTCTACTTAAGCTTTAATGACTCTGAACACTCAGAAAACTCATATGTCTTTCCAATGCTGTTATTGGTCCCAGATCTTTGAAAAAAGGATATTGATGTTGAGACGGTACATAGTTATTACAATAGACTGCTGTTCTGCATGGCTCTTTACTTTCCATTTCTTTGTACTCCTCTCAACTCCTGGATAAAAGTTATTTGGCATATTCAGTCACCTCCACTTATCATTTTAAAATAAGTAAAATTGACTGCTTCCAACAGTCTTGAGTTAAACATACATTGATCTTCTTTATGAAGCATCCTGTATACAGTTCTCTCTCTGAATTCAGTTGCCCTAACCTAGATCTCTGTTAAATGGAATAATTGTGCTTCTGGGACTGTACCTACTCAGAGAGAGAATGCTGTACTGCCCATACTGATTCAGGAATGATAGGGTAAGGGGCTTTAACCACAAAGTACCTGTAGACCACATCAGCATTGTGGGTCAGTAGATCTCCTGCTTCTGCTGCCTTCTATGGGCACTTGCGTGGTCCATGGAACTTGTTAAGATTACCTTGAAGATCACTCACAGGCCACCATAGTGGCCCCAGAGTTGTTAACTATTAAAGGCTGTTTAGACTTTGTAGCTTTTGGAAATGGGAAAATCAGACGAGCACAGAGAGTCTGTTTAAGAAAAATAAATATGCCAACAAATAAGTATAAATATTTATCCAGTATAACATGACATTTAAAAGATCAGCGTTTTTTTTTTTTGAAAGTAATCCCAAGAGATGCATCACCAGAAAACAACATGTATGAACTATCTGGTGAAATTACCATTTTGACATGAGCCCAACCATCATCTCTTTCCCAACCCTCTCCACTGAAGGTGCAGAATGGTTGCATGTACTTTGCCTCTACGCATACCTGTGACAATTGCAGGTAGAAAGGCCTAGCAGCAGAATGTGTCTCTACTTCCTAGGAGTTTGGGACTCGCAGCAATGCTGATGAAATGGGCCTTTGAGAACATGCCCTCTTGGTAGCCCAAACATATGGGGACCAACAACAAAATGAAAAGTAGTACTGGACATATTTGACCAATGAAAATGGCCACCTGTTTATGTAGTGTATACCTGCTGATGCTGCTTTTTATTTCAGATCAGTGTTCTAACCAATTCTGGACCATATATGAATCGAGGTACGCTGAGATGAAGTTATTTGTAGAGGAAAACAATTTTATCTATTGGTGAAACTGTGATTTAACCTATGGTTTTGGATCATCAGTTGACAATTTAGCAATATAGCACAATGTTTGGAACAAAGGCTAAGGCAGAAGTGTCTATCATAGGTACTGGAAGGGCCTGATCTTTGTTTGAGTTTCAGGCTATCCGCTTAGGATACTTTGACAGTCAGTTACTCTAAATGGAACTCATTTACATAGATGGTGGTTGTTTTGAAAACCTAAGTGGAGGCTGCCTTCTTGGACCTATTGTGCACTCCAAAACATTTCTAAAAATGTGCTCTTTGAGTGAAGAATCTGATATACCAAGTGATGGAGCGCACACAGTGCTAAAGTTCCACATAGTCCGATCTCAGTTCAAGTCCAACAGGGCCTCTGAAGGAAGTGGCTGGAGTATGGGCTTCTCTGTGATAGTTTCTGTAAAGATACTAAAGACCTACTATGTCAAATAAAAAAAAACTATTAAAATGTAAAAATTCATCCCAAGAACTCATGTTCATTTTACCTAAGCTTAATTATTTTGGGTAGATATGGCTTATAACAATTGAAGCAAGGCTGGTTTGAAAGATAAATCCAATGACCTCTGATATGTTTGATTACATTGTTAAAGGTTTGATAACAGTGGAAAAAGTCAACGTTGAGTACTTTTTTCCATTAGCAATACTAAAAGCTGTCAACTCATGAAGCAAATTGCAGGCACTGCAGTTGATTTTGCTCTTCGCACTATGAATTCTAAAGATTACACACTGAAAAGGGCTACTCAGTCTGCATCACTGAGTTGTGGCTAAAATGTTTAAAAATTCCGTAGAGAGACTTGATTACAATAATCTGCAAGTGTGTTTCTTCTACAATGCCTTTTAAATAAAATACTGAAGTATACAAAATAATAAAATACTCACCAAACGTTTTTTCACCACAATAGAAAATCCCCTTAACCTTCTTTGAATCAAAAATTGCTGTTACTTTCACATATTGTGACAAAGATGGGATTATTGTAGAGGAAAGCCCGTTTGTAATTGTTTTTTAGTTTAATGAAGTGCTATGAAATTCCTTGAACATTATTCGCTTAAGGGCACCTTTATTATTCCTCACATAGTTTACTGCTTGGCCAGTGAAATATTTGTATCAGGTTCCAGATGGAGGACCCAGAATAATTTATTTATTTATAGCTGCTTAATGGTAGCAGCATACTGGGCTAATGCTGTATCATATTTTATGAATTATCAATCATGTCCTGTGTCAAGATCTTGCAATAGTGTTTTTTATGTGGTAAATTGTTCTCAAAGATTAGCTTAATATATTAAAGCAATCATTTTTCTCAAATCTGTATTACATAATTGATAATGAGTTGCAAGTAGTTCAACCAGGAATGCCTCCTGTTTGCAGATTAAGGTGAAAACCTGTGGAAAGGTTGAGAATCAGATTGCAATACATTAACATGTTGGAGCCTTCAGAAGCATTATGTCTTCCACTCTTGTTCTAGTCTAAGCATGCACTGTACTTGACAACCCTGTTTGTCTCTCTGTTTGACTTGATAATGCTCTGATAACCCTTCAATGAGACGAGGGATGGAGACTGCCTAGCTTGTAACTATTATTAGCAGTGATTGTTGGTTGGAACAATTCTGCTGGAGCCACCATTTCTTGTGGGTGCGGGGAATCCTGTTTTAAGCGTTTGAGACAATACAAAAACACTCCTCAAGCTCAAGTCGCCTATTTTCTGTCAAAGCAGTGCGACACCTACTTATCTAATGCACCAAAATTATATTCATTTGAAAAGTATATTTTTTAGTAGACCGTTTCGTTCATTGATCTCTCTCTGTAAGGATTATAAGTCTATTGTAGTTAAAGAAAACCTGTTCTGGAAAAAATTGAAGCTATGTCCCAAGTGAGCTTCACATATGGTGAGACACGACTGTGGCAGGGCTGGTAATTGGGAGCATCTCTTGCAATAACATTCCAGTGAGGTATTTAATCACACCCCTTCAAAGGCCCTACTCTCCCTCAAACAGACACTCACTCTCAATTCAACATGGGATCAAGCTTAGAAAAATATATCCGGATAGTCAAAACTGCTATTTACACCTACAAAGCCTGCTGTTTGCTGTGTTTTGTCACCCCACTGGGAGGAGGAGAATTAAATTACAAAGTCCAAACAGTTTTTGAGCATTGTGTGCAACCATACCATATAAGACCCACCAGTTCTGGTGTCTTAAATGAGGCATTTAAACGGGTAGACTAGATCTAGGACATGAATCCCTAATCCTGCATTCATATCAATGTTTCCTAGCACATGGTTTTTAGATTAAAATTTTCTTAATTTTCAAAATATTGACAATGTGTTTACTCTTTCGTATCTCAGGTTTTCTACCAAATCCTGGCTGTCGAAGGTGTGTCAGGTGTGTCAGAAAAGCATGATGTTCGGAGTGAAGTGTAAGCACTGCAAGTGAGTAAAGATTAATTCCTGGCTTGGGTCAGAGAGATCGTCTACCTGCCTCCTTGGGGCTCCTAATGAATTCTAATCATAATCAAAAAATCTGCCATGTATTCTTTCAATACCACCTACTCCAGAAGTCGTCTGCAGTCATTGTCCAAGTACCTTTTCAGGGGTTCCCATAAGTATTTCGGTCTTGCTTCTGGGTCTTGTGATTCGGCTTGTGTTTCAGCAGTTTCATTGCAGCAAGTAGTGTCCTTAAGCCATTCTTATATGGTGGGAATTGGGCCCTTCATCCAAGAAGAAAGCAGTCGTCTTTTCGCCAATAATTAGAGTGCTGCAGTTATTTTTCTTGCCGACTTTGGGAAGGGGCTTGACATAGGATAACAGCAATAATCTAGAAGAGCAGGCTACCTGTGTCTCAGTATTCTGATGTATAGATTTTAACGAAATCTAACCAGTAAATTCTTACCGGTTGGCATTTCCATGTCAAATGATAAAGGCCAAATGGATGAGAGAAGCAATGAGCACAATGTGCTGGTACACTGGTATCTATACCATGTAGAAATTTTGAGTTATAGTATATACTGATTATGAATTCGAAATGCAATAATAATTTATGCATGTCGTTTGTGGACATGAGTTTGATTGTGTGCAACAGTAAGTCCATACAGCACTGCCCAGGTGTTCATAAATATCATGCTCCCATTTACCTGTGCTATGAGTTTACGGGACGTAGTCTGTGTACAATTTGTACACTTGAACATTCAGCCCCGTGCATCTGGTGTTATAAGAAGCTGTGTCAAAGGAAGAAACTCGGGTGGTTCAACTGGGTATGTGGGCCAATGCACTGTCTTGCACACATTATCCTGCATTAGGTGAAGATGTCTAGGACAGTAGTCTGTCTATCTCCCTTGCACTGCTTTAGGGCCAGAAATGTTCCCTCTTTGAATAACTACCCGGATTGTGTTAGTCCAGCCTCACGCTTACTATTGATGACTTCCGTTTCAAACATGTGTGAGGGCTGAGTTATATGCCACTTTTAGGGCTGGACTGTAGAGACAATTCTGTCCTCCTTTTTGGCCATATACCGTATCGACCAGCACACACACCTCACCGTCTATATCAGATGGAGAGGTCTAGTTGAAATATAGGTGATGATAGTGTGTACGTCTCCCATACCGACTTGGTCACATTCGATATGAAGATGGAGTGCTCTACTTTCATGGTTGTACCAGTAAATAGCTAAGTGGGGCTGGGCGGTGTGATGGTAATGTGCCAGAACTGGTACTGCAAAGCCTCCTTTCTCGTAAGAGTGCCCCATTTTATTCTAGGGTTTTGCCGCCCCATAATCCTCTAATAAGCAACGTACATAGGGTGGCAAAGAATGTTTGACAAAGGGGAATGGGTATAATAATAACCAGATATAAAAACTTAGGGAGAACAGTCATCTTTATTGGGGGGACCCTTTCTGCCATCGACAGCTGGAGCGTTATCCATCTTTCAGCTTGGTCAGTAAGGTTGGCCACAGAAGGACCATAGTTGTCCTGGATTCAAGCCTGCCTGTCTACCGAAAAGAACATGCCCAGTTATCTGACGGGCCTGCATTCCTTTTGAATGGATATTCTATTTCAAGTTCTTTAGTGGCATTTCAAATTTTTTACTGGGTCTTTAACAAAAAGCATTATATCGTCTGCATATATCACGTCTCTGTGGGAACGTGATGCCTCTGTGGGAGTGTTCAGCCCTTAACCAGGTCATCAGAGGTTCAACCGAGAGGGCACTCTCATTATGTGTTTGACATGGGCTGTTCCTCTTCTACTCGAGCCCGGCGTGCATATAGAGTGGGCAAGTTGTCAGATGGTAGATTTAGAGTTAGACTAGAAGCTTCAAGGGCATAACATGTGGCCTGATAGAAGTTAGAGATTTCTCCTCACTTCACATCTTCCACCATCTCCTAACTTAGAGGAACACGTTTCAGGTCACCAGCTGCTCTTGTAATATGGATGCAGTTGTATGGTAAATAGCTTAATACTGTTATTTAGCTGGTTCCTATACCTCCTGATTTTTTTATGCGGTTTGTTTTGGCAGAAGAGGGAACTGATGCACTTTGTTGATCAACTGAGTGATCAGAAATACAAAGATGTGGTCCGTTACAGAGGGCAGGATTGGAACTCTGCTCTTTTCGGTTCTAGTATACCACCAATAATCGTACACTACATGCAAGTCTAGCCACACAGCTGCGCTTTTGTTTTGGTTTTTTGACAATATTCCAAACCTGCGAACTTGCAAAATGCCACTGAGTCGCGCGATATCGGTACTGTTCACACAGCTATTACACAATGAGCACATGGTGAGCTGGAAACTCCTACAAAGACTAGGTTTCCAGCTCAGCTTGTGGGTGAAGGCTCTGCTGAAATCCTTTATGTATTTTGCAACCCTCTGGAAACACTGCTTCAGAAGCCTTTTGTTTGTGTTTTAGAGCAGGGTAGATGTGACTGCACAAGGCTTCAGGCCCCTCTCTAGACCCTACACCTCCAGTGTCCCTACATGGATGCTCAAGTTGTGAGACCTTAAAAGCCCCCCTCCTGCCAGTCCCTCCTACCTCCAAGGCCACTCTAACACAGTTCAAATGTTTTCAAAGTTGGCAGGTGGGACATTTGCAAATTTCAACTGGCAGCTCATCCCAAAACCTTGCCCTTTCACCTTGAAGCCTTTTTCCCACCAATGTGCTCACCTTTACCTGTGGAACCATTAGCAGGCACCTGTCTCTCGACTGTAAATCCTTTGCAGTCTCATAGTCAAATATTCTTACTTTCCTATGTCCAGTACCCTCTCTCCTCAACTGTCCTTAAGACGAAGTTGAGAATTCTAAACCTAAGCCTGAATAGTCTCTGAAGTGTACGGGAGACATGCTGTTGGTATCCATGTTAGTAATCACCCTTGCTCCATGGTTCTGTACGCTTTGCAGCCTTTTTTCGTTTTCAGGAGCTCCTACAAACATGGTGCAACAGTACTCTATATGTGAAGCCACCATGGCACCTCGTGTCCTTTTTCTCAAGAAAAGACCACAGTTAAAACCAATATTCTGATGTCATATCCACAAGCACTGGTAATTTGAATCTCAAGCTTCTCTACTGATTTACTTTCAAACAAAAACAATAGACCATGTCTTTTCCTGAACCTTACACATGCAGGCACAGCCTTGCAACCTCCAGTCATTGCAGACAAATCCCTAGTTTTATGTATACACAGGTAGTAAGTTAAATGCAGAGATATAAAGTCTGAAAATTAACCAGAATCTTCAGCATGTTTGATCCAGGTCTTCTAGAGTAGATGCCCGCATGATGTACCAAAATAGACAACGATTCAGTTTTCACCAATTTACTCAAAAAGGATTGGGCTGTGCAACCTATGGTTAGTATTCTTGAGACACAAATACTGAGCAGCAGATAGTTTCACAGTGTCACATTTAAGGCATGGTCATTTTGGTGCAGTATGTAAAATCAAGTAGTAAAAGATGGGCCTGATATCTGATTTCAATATTTCTTGAGGGATTTGATATCTACTCCTTCATTAGGTGCCTTTGCCACCGGGGCATGTTAATTTTCTGCTAGAAAGCTGATAGGAAAGGGGCTGTGAATGTTGATGAAAGAAGATCTATCATAGAAGACAAATGGGGCAAAGGTGGAGCTGTCCTACACCAATGGCATGGTTGATCTAAAGCCCTTGGTAAGCACTGAAATGTCAACTTGGACTGAACATCTAATATTATGGCACATTGTGCGGTTAGTGTGAGGGTTCTTTGCATCATCTCTACTGTTAAACAACATGCAAAACTCATCAATGTACCTCTACAGTACAATTTAATAACTGGGAAAATGTCCAAACGCACTAGTGTGGCAAAGATGGGCATTAGAGCGTGCCTATTCCCGTGTTCAGCTTTGAGAACGAAAATGGCAGCAATAGATTGTGAATAGTCTGAGTACCCAGAGCTAAACTAGAGCACAGGTCCTGCCACTTTACAATGTAGGGTTTTTAATATGAAGGGATGGGAAATTAAGTGCTCTTAAGCTTGGCAGCCAGTGTTCAGATTTCTACCATCCACTATTCTGGATGCCCTACATTTGTGGCATTGGTGCTGGGTATGTAGGACATTACCATTTCTACGTTACTGACTCATTTCCTGAAGGCCACAGAGTATCTGCATACACATTTTGAACACCACACGGGAAGTGCTGCTTGTGAATTAGTAACCTGAGTGCTCAGTCTCTGACCGTGGCCCCCTCAACAAGCCATGATGCAACTTGTGTTCTGGGTGCATGTAAGTAAGGTTGTTTTAATGTTATTGCTTTTATCTATCAGTTTGCTATTGCTTATATCTATCTATTCGTCTATTCAACAACTGTTGCATGCTGGCCATTGACCATTTCGTAGCACATGCTGCAGAGTGTCTGTGCTACTCAAGTGTTAACTCAATAGAACTATTTTCAACTTCTGATACGGTTATTGGTTCCTTTGCAGGTTAAAATGTCACAACAAATGTACAAAAGAAGCCCCCGCTTGTATAATAACGTTCCACCCCAGCCACCCCAGTAAGTTTTGGAATTCTAATGGAACATCGTGAATGTCTACTCAATGCCCAGTGGCCTTAGAGTGTCCTAATAGTTTCCCTTCTCTTTTCCAGTGGCAAAAATAAGAAGAACAGAGTCAGTGCCTTCGGACATTAATAATCCGGTAGAAAGATCTGCGGAGCCACAGTTTGGGACTCTCCCAAAAGCACTTACAAAAAGGTATGAAGTAAACTATTGTGTGGCTTGTGTCTCCTGTGGAGTTTTATTTAGGAGGCTATGTATAGGCTCCCACTGCCTCTGTATTGACAGCTGTTGGGTTTAGAGCATGTGTGTTATGTTGCCTGCTCTCTGTTATTTACTTATTTTTAGAAGGCCTGCATTCACATCGTATTCTCGGATTGCTTAGCATGGAGGGTGTTCACTGGGGCCATATCCCACCCATCCAGCCTGTCAGCACGGCAAATGAAGTAAAGGATATGGTGTCCATATTAATCTTATTTCCACTGCATGAATTTGGCAGCTCATTCCATGGACTGTGAAATAAATAACCTATGAGTTTAGTTGACATCTTAAAATCATGGAGCACAGATGTAGCTGCCACAGTGGACTGGTATTGTAAGGAAACTAAGACGTATCACAAGAAAAGAAGCCAGTTAAAGAACAGTAGGAAGGGTTGATGCCTGATAGGTGGTGGAGTGGCTGCTGGCTTGCATCCCAAATGTCAATGTCAGATGAAAAAGTTGACATCCTTTATACACTTCCTCCACTAATATCCTTAAAGTGTTCTATATTGCTCAACATTGCTCTGCTACCGATCGGGGGTGGCGGAGCGGAATGGAAAAAAACCACTTACCTGGGTACTGCCACCATCTCTCCTCCATCTGTCCTCTGTCCACGAAGCAGGAAGCACACAAGCTCCCAGACTCCCCTAGCCAATCACGGCGCTGTGTGACAGCAGCGTTGTGATTGGTCTAAGCGCCGTGGTTCGGTGCTCAAACAGGGGCTGGGAGGCTGTGCATGTTCTCCACCCAGGCTGTGCAATGCAGCCTGGTGGAGAACATGCAAAGTGTGCATGACTGTTTGGCTGGCCCAAGACAGACGGCTAAACCGTCATTCCCACTTACAGAGTGCCCACCACTCTTCCCCCTGCTCTGGCCAGCCCCGCCCACCCCACACATAAGCCAGTACGGAACAATAAAATAATAACAATGCATTATTATCATTTTCTTTTTCTTTTTTTGAAATGCTCAGAGAGCAGTGGGGTGACACTCCTCTGCCTTAGCGGAGGAGCCGCTGCTGTCTCGAACACAAGTTGTTGAGTCTTGTAGTCAACCTTTTCGTAACCTCGTTCTCGGCATGTGCCACTTCTCATATGAGTTGCTGATCTAGTTATGGTTGTGTTGGTTTAATGATAGCTGTAGTTATCTCTCTCTCTAAAATATAAATAACATATAATAAATGGAACCACCTAGGCCACTTTTATCCAGCCATGGACCCCGTGGAAAAGTGCAGCCTTCCTGCACTTGTTTTCATGTTTATTTCATATATCTGGCAGGGGCGTAACACAGGTCCCTGCAGTGCAGGGTGACCCCCAATCAACCCAAGGTCAATGGACATCTGTGAGATATGGGAGACTCAGAGGCCCTTCTTCACATTCTGCATGGGGCCCCCATCATTTTGAGTTACGCCACTGAGTCTGGAGATAAGCAGCATAAGCTGCTCTACTTAAAATCTACTTTTCAAGGGGTTAACACAATCAAGAGCTTGAACACTCCAGTTCCTTTTCAGACAGTTCTGTGTTCATGTACAGTAAATTATTTTTCCTTAGTTGGAAGTCTTCTGTAAAGTCCTCTTTATCCCCGCCCCCGCCCAATCCATTCACCTCATCCCCCTTGTAGCTAATTTCTCTTCTACGTCCCTCCCAACGCTTCCTGCTTTGGAGCTAGCTCCTTCTACTATCCCTCTACTCTTTCTTGACTCAGGTGCAGCACTATGTGAAGTCACTACACTAAGTGAAGTTGTTGCACAGAAGTGTAAGAACCAACTTGTGCATGATTGATAGTGAGGTATTGACTGCAGCAAGGGTCAGTTCTGTGGCAAGGCCAAGATCAGGCAGTGGCCGCCAACAAATTGCATCTGCTTGTCCCTACAAACGCTTGTTGCCCACACACTGTGGAGGTGCAGCAACAATTCGTTTTGCGTATGACAACAACATCGTTCCACTGGACCGGAGAGGAGGCAGATTCGAAACTTCAAACTTTAAAATGGATGGAAGCATTAAGAGATGGATATATGGATGGATGCATTAAAGTCTTAAAGTATGGAGAGATAGATGGATAGAAGGTGGGATGAAGGGACCTCGTTTAGAGTGGGTAGGGCCCGATCGCATTTCTGGTATGAATCAAAGTGGGAGGTATTTTCATTTTCTGGCTACTCCCTTGGATGAAGCGTTTTTTTTTTTGATAATCAACTTTATTAATTTTGGAAAAACAAAGAAAAATTAGCACCGACAGCACAGTATACAAGTTTGCACGCAAGACATATTAAAGGCATCAGTTGTGAAATAATACAGTAAGCACAATGATCCAGCACTTTACATGGCGAAAAAGGGGGGGGCGGTATGTCGAAGGCAAGAGTCCCTCCTCTCGGACCCCGTTAACCCATTTGGTCTGCCCATTTACCCCACACCCTTTGGTACTTGGCTAGGCAACCCCTGGCCTCAAATAAGGGTTTCTCCTGAGCAGCGCACCAGTCCACCCCTCGGCGCCATCTAGCAATTGTGGGGGGGTCAGGTTGCGTCCAGGCCATGGCAATATCTCATTTAGCCACCATGATGGCTGTCCCCAGGAATAGTTTGTCTTCACGGGACCCGTCTAGACCATCCATGACGCCCAGGAGAAGGCGCATAGGATCGTGAGGTACATGCCAGCCCAAGATGTGTGTGAGTTTGGATTCTATTTTTTCCCAGTAATTTATGAGGCGGGGGCAAGACCAGACCACATGGTAGAAGTCTGCTGAGTGGTGTCTGCATCACGTGCATTCAGACGAGGTGCGCAGCCCTGCTCTATGTAGTCTGGATGTAGCGTTAGCCTTATAGTATACAACCTATTGCAGTTGTTGGCTGCATCCTACGTCCAACCTCTTCTGATGAACTGGCAGCTGGTTGAATCAATATTGTAGCACATGTGGTTCCTGTGGAGTATTGAAGATAATCCGAATAGACCGTCCTTAACAGCTTGTGCACTTCAGTGTATTCAGGTGGCCTCTCATCACAGATTAAGCATTCCATGGAGTAAGGACATCTCAATAGTCTGCTAGAGTGCTACAATTCCTGAATGTTCATCATCCGCCTATAAAATGTCACAGTATTTCATTTAATGTTAATTAGTCAGAGTAAAGTGCAGTATCACTTCATACCCTTAAAGGTCACTGAGTATGGCCTTCAGCCAGGCCAAGCATTTTGACCCCAGGGCCATATCCACATTTAGCACAAGAACTGCTCTTCCCCTAGAGGGAAGCTGGTATGTTCAGCCCCGCCCAGCATATTCTATTTTATATGTGGCCATGAGTGGTACATCTGTGGAGTAGTTCATGTAACTTGGGTATGTAGTCTGTGGACACCTGAGTGCAATGCTGCCACCTATCATTTAAAATGTTTCCCTGTTGTCATAGCGTTGTTTACAAAAGCATATTTTCTCCTGGAGGAGTGGAAAGGACATTTTCCACCTCTCTGAGGATCACTCCAGCCCTCCAGACCATGAGTGGTCAGATGGCTCCTTCCACCTGCTACCTGCAATGCCCCCAGAGAATGTTTTCCACACCGTTGTCTGCAGGCTTGAGGCCAATCCGCTGACATGGGCTGCATCACAAAATGGTGTGATGCAACTAAAATGCCTGCCCATGACAGGCAACTATATTCCACCATCATCCATGAAAGTATGGAGCCCGTGGACCTTGATTTGTTCCCAGTCCGGATAAGTAATTGAAACTACAAAAAAGTATTAAACTAATTAATTTACGAATTTGAAATCGACATTTCGGAAAGTGGGCTGTGTGTGCCAAGCTACGAGTCATCTCGTCCAGAAGATTTTGTTTTCTGTAGCTCATGAAAAAACTGCTTGTGAGGTTAAAAACTGGAAATTAATGAAGATGGAACATAAGTGAAATGCATTTTTTTAGAGATTGGTGTACGTTCATTAAGTAATGTTAGTTATTAAAAAAACAAAAATGCTTTCCATACGTAACGTAAAATCCACCCAAACCGATTCTGACTAATTTCCGTTAACCAGAGCAAAAATTCCTATGGGATTTAATAGGAACAAACTTCCTTTCAGACCCTTCCTTCAAGTTGGCCCTTCCCCCGCCCCCTTTGATGGATCTACATGGCACTTGGTGTAAATGAAATTAAGATGTAAGCACTAATTACCAGATTCCAGGCAGCTTTGGTAAACAGAACCAAAGAAATTAGTAAATTAAAAAAGCCATTTTCAATAGAAAGAGAGGTTTTAAGAACAAGTGGTTTTGCTGAGCCTGCAAAATATGTGAAATTCATTAACAGGTGACTGAATACACTTTCATCTATATATGGAGGTGGTTAAAACGCCTCCAATGAGATTATAGATCATGGGTCGTATCAATTGAATGCAACACTTATAACATTGGATGAGAAAAAGAGGGCAGAGAAAATAATTCTGGTGATGCTTGTGATACGACTAAAATGGGGATGGCACTCCTACCAGACGGACATATGGATATTATAATATTATTGTGTGTTCCAGCAGCAGCCTCAATTTAAAGTGGCATGTGCTTTTGTGTGTATAAAATTCTTGATAATGCTTCTTTCTGACACTGAAATATTTAATTAAAGCCTTTCAAAACCAATTCAATCTTTTATGTTAATTGCATAGTCACAGTTACCGTGTGGACATCACAGCAGCTTCAGACCTGTCCAGGCAAATATAAATCTCTCGGCATTGAACCAAAATGATAATGCACAGCAATGATTCACTGTGAGCTATCTCACCAACATCAATATGAACAAATCTGTTCCTGCGCAATATGGCGAAAGACATTTCTATTCTGTGCCTTCATGTCCGGTACAAATCCACATATTTCCCATGGTGCACATGTGCTCACTGCACTTTTAAAATGCATGTCTTCTTTTTTTTTTTTTTTTATCACATTGGAGTCCTGCTATTTGCTGTATTCTTCAGATCTTGACATCTGGAGCACCTTATTTCTAGTTTGCCCTTAAATCCAATAAAATGGGACCTTTGCTGAATATTTGTTGTCTCATAGAAAACCTGAGAAACAGAGACAGTAGACAATCTTTGTTTGAAAAAGCATGGTATAAGTTGTCACTTGGAAAGAAATCTAAGATGGCTGGCAGAGGAAAATAATTTCAGCGTATTGGCCTCCTGTGCAATATGTACATTTATTAATATATTGGTTATGTGTTTGCTTATTAGACTGTTGTGTTTTTTTCTTGTCTCTTAGGACCATCCACCAGTAATAAATCATCTAGATTCTAGCAGTAACCCATCTTCTACAACATCTTCAACTCCATCCTCCCCTGCCCCTTTCCAGTCTTCCAATCCCTCCAGTGCCACAACGCCACCAAACCCATCCCCCATGGGGCTGCGGGACAACCGTTTCAACTTCCCAGGTGAGCTTCAAAACGGATAACCCTAAACCTTTGAGATTCAGAGAAAGCTAGATAGTTTACCACAAGGTGCTGGAGACACCCGGTTTTACGTGGTTAAGGGTCTCAATGGTTTAAAGAATAGTTAGGGAGCTGTGGAGTTAAACTAGCTGGGCAGTTTCATGCAGAAGTAGGGCACCAAATGGTTAGCCACCAAAAAAGGATGCAGGATGATTTAATGAAGGACTGAGAAAATAAACTGTTTGTCACTAGGATTGGGTCCTAGATAGATTAGGAAGATTAGACATGACAGATTTCAGTAACCTCAATGATTTGATGTTGGGTTATGGACCAGTGATGGCTGCATTCACGGTTGAGGCATTGGATGGTTTAAAACGTGCTTGCAATGGTATGATAAAGGATTGGGCAGATGAATGGGTTGACACATGCCATGTATTCTAGCTGGTTTGACACTGGGACGAGGAGGTAAATTGTTTGGTATGGGTTGAGGGCACTGCATTAGTTGACACCACTATAAGGAAGTGTATGTTGGATTTAAAGTTAAGGAAATCAGTGGTGCGAGTTAGAATTAGAGAGCTGAATATTGTGTCACAGTGTTTGGTGGCTTGGTGCATCATGGGATAGTTGGACGGTTTGACACTCTGCTAGTGGTTTGACAGAGAGTTAGAGGGCTGTTCCAACTCATTGATTTGAACACTGTATCACAGCTTTCACTTCCTTTCCATGAGCGAAGTGTCTGTCTAAATCTCAGTGAGCAGATATTTCTTGCATCTAAAAGAATACCCTCAAGACTGGCTCTCATTGGTACCTCTGTCTCAGTGGCTGGACATGCACTGAGTGGCATAGAATCCCATGGACCATCTTCCCTGGCTTAAAGTAGTGTATAGAACTTGTGCCATACACCTTCTTTACTCTGATAGCTCTGTGGGCAAGGAGGACTGAGTTCCTAGGGCTGTTAACCCATCCAGGGCTTAAGACTCACTCGCTCTTACCATACATGTTAAAGAAGACCGGAGATCAGCATTTACCTGACAGAATTGTTTACTGCTTCTTGCACTCAAAACATTTGTATTCAGTTTTAAACCTTGATTTCAGTTTATGATCAGAGAGTGATCAATCAGAACAGCTCTTGCTACTTCAGGAAGATTTGGTCGACACCCCCAAAATATTTTTCAGTGGTTAAACTTTTGATTGAGCTGCTGTTAAATAGAAAAATGTTAGTTTGGATTTTACTTGTGTTTTATCAATGAACAAATTGGCTGTATGGGTGGGGGAGGGTTGGTTCTCCTTTCATTTCAATTGTTTCAAAAAGCATGCTGCATGCCCTTCTCTGCTGCACAGTATTAATTTACTTGCTTTGTTTAATCAAGCTGCCTGATGCAAAACCAAAATTTGATCAAAGAGGAGGCTGACTGTGCCATAAGGGATGCGTTGGCAGGTGTCAC